>JAKSZT010054396.1:5349464-5764517 GCA_026826555.1 Tolypeutes matacus
GCGAGCAGAGGTATGTCCAGGGTGGGGCACATGCCTGGCCCGGGCTGCCTGTGTGACCCACACCCTCCCCTCGCTCCCCTGTCACTCGGCCTGGAGCCACCAAGAAAGAGAAAAGCAGCTCCCGGCTACCGGGAGCCCTCACAGTGAGACCTTGGTGTTCTCCCGCTGAACACAAGCAGTTCCACAGAACATCACATCACATGAGGCCACGATCTCACCATGATGGAGCAAGACAAGAACAAGACCACTCTGCAATCAGGTCAATACAGGCAAAACATGAACATTGTCCAAACCGCAAAAATGACCAAACATCCCCATCCCAGCTAATAGGAGTGACTGCTGCTGCTTTACCAATCACAATCGCAGCCTTACTTTATTGTATTACTCTCGCCTTCTAGGGAAGAAGTGCTAAGATACCTGGTCATAGATTTGCCCCTGCCTTCTGGAAGCATCCAAACCCAGAGCAAAGCACTGTTGCCTTGCACCCTCCTCAGAATGATCTAACCTGAGCCTGAATCCAAAGGTCCCTTCCAACACCCTTTTTCTGAGATGGCCCAGCAGTCCCCGTGGTGTGTGCTCTCCTGGTGGCAATGAGTCAATGAAGCGACTTTGTCCAACTACAGGTGTGTTGCTGGTGCTCTTTGGCCGGGTAATTGACATTCTAATATTAGAGTGGCATCTCTCTCTTTTTTTCTTTTTTTATTAACAACTTTATTTCAAATTCACAAAAATAAAAGAACAGAAAAAGGCAGCTCAAAAAGTTATGGAAACATTACTCCTAAAAATTTTTTTCAGGTACTTTTATCTCATCTATTTCCAACTGCTAACTCAGTTGTTCTAGTGCTCGGAAAGACACACAGATGGACACAGATTAAACAACATAGTCAAGGTCTCCTTCTTAATGAAAAAAGAAATGAAGAGGAAAAAAAAGCTTAATTGTATTCATATCTCACAAAACCAAACCTCATATTCTTTTTTTTACCTTTAGAATTAATATAGTACCAACTTTGCTTTTGATACATTACAATGTTGTTAACTATAGTCCATATTATGTTATGTTTTTCCCAAGTATCACCACCTTCTTAATACCCTGTAGCAGAAGAACATTCCTGTATTTATATTATTAACCACAATCCTCATAGAGCGGCATCTCTTTAGACTAGCACACTATCCTGACCTTAATTCTAGGCTCTTGTTTTCAGCCCCACCTCCCACTTCATCATTTCTGTGCCCACAGCTTCCCATTCAACTCAGGCCAGGAGAGATAGCTCTGGGGCAGGGGCTGTGGAGGGGAGAGATCCTGGTTGCACCTGCCAGGTCTGTGGTGTGGGGGATTCAAGGACACCTAGACAATCTTGAGCTGAGGCAGGGACAGTGGGGGAGGGATCTAGGGGTAAGGGGGGGCTCAGCTGTAGCAGGGAAGCTGGACATGGGGTGAGCAGAAGTGAGGGCTCTCTTCCCTCTTCCCTCTTCCCCAGGGCTCACCCCAGCCCTTGCAGTCGGCTCTTGAAGGACCAGTGTGGGGGAGCAGGGCCTAGTGAGCTTGGGCCCTCTGCTCTAACGCCCAGGCCTGGGCAGTCAGAAGGCGCAGACTCCCAGGAGCATCTGGGGGTAAATCCTCTTGGCGAACTGCCTGGGGAGGCCGGCCTGGGGAGGGGCACATCGCTGGGAGCCCACTGAGTCCCTGCCTCTCCAGCCCCATCCAGGCTCTTGTTCTGGGGCTCCCGTGTCCTCTGCTCAGCCATCCTCTGAGCACTGGGCCCTTCCTGGCTGGGTCCCCCTTTCCGGCCTCCAGCCCAGGGCAGATCTTTCCTCTCTCAGCTCTGTGTGGCTGCAAAACTGTGCTCCATTTCTGCCAAGTCCCAGGCTCAGCTTGCAGCTTACCCAAGTGCTTCAGCTTTCAGAATCCTGGACAATGCCCCCAGACATTGTTAAACCTTGCTTGGCCCCTCCAGAGTCCCTCCTCAAGCCTCTTTTGGCTACTTTTCCCCTCCCTCCCCACGCCTAGGAATCCTCCTGTGGGAAACTTCTCTACACCCTCCTCAGCATGACCCACCTCTTCCCAGGTCTGGAAATCCAGGGCCAAGACCCTCACTGATGCAGGCAGCAATAAGGGAGGGGGTTCTCTGTGGGGAGCTCCTGTTGCCTGGGGCCCCCTGTCCACTTGGTCTCTCCAGAGGCCCTCTGCCCCTTGACTACTTCAGGCCTCGGGTCCAGGCTCAGAATCCAAACCCCTGGTTTAGTCAGGCCTTCTGCAGCAAGCACACCTCTAGCTCTGCCTCAGTACCATTCTCCCAGAGGTTTTAAGCCCCCCTACCACTTTTAAAGTCCAGACCCCTCCTACTGAGATGGCTGTAAAATCATGGGACTGGGTAGAGGACTTGGAGCGTGAGGGAATGGGGAGGGCAGAGGTCCACATAGGGTGGATGAATGGATTTCCCAACGGGGTAACTCATGGTTTTCTGATATCAGGGTCATGGTGGGGCTGAGAGAGATGGAATCTGGTCCCTAGACCCTCTCTCCCCTCCCCCTCCAACCTCTCTACACTGCCCTCTTCATCCACAGCTCCCAGAGCCCTCTCCAGGCACCATGGGATTTCACACCAGCCTGTGAGGTAAAGGTTAGCAGCATCCCCATTTCACAGCTGGGAAGGCTGAGGCTCCTGCAGCATGAGAGCTGTGTGGGTAGCAAACTTCTCTCTGATCCAGACCTGTCTACTCCTCTGGGCCATGTGGCCGCTTAGAAGGGATATTTATGCACTCATTGGGCATGCATTTATTGAGCACCTACTGTGTGCCAGGTGCCCAGTGGAGGTGGGGGGCATTCCATGTAGAAGGAGCAGAGGAGCCAAGGCCTGGAGCTGTGGGTGGATACAGCTAGGGTTGAGTGTGGCTAGGCTATCTTGGGTTCAGGTAGGGGCTTGGGGCACAGGCTTCAGAGGTCACAGGGGCTCATCAGCCGAGGGGCTTGTGCTACAGATGAGGGATTCATGGAAGGGTTTAGAGCCGGGGCAGGACCCCTAGATTTGTGGCCTTGGAAAGGTCACTTGGTAGCTGTGTCCTGGGGAAGGCGATTTGGAGGAGGCCAGGGCAGGCAGAAGATGGCCCCATGTGGCCTATGGGCTCCTGGACCCCGAGGCAGTCTCTGGCCCTCACAGGAGCCCCCCACCCACATAATGAAGGTGGCGGAAGGGAGGGGCCTTCATCTTGATCTCTGCAAGACCCACCCCCCTGGCAAAACTGGGCTCAGCGGGAGCCTCCACTCAGGCAGAGGAGGAAGAGCGAGATGCCGCCAGTCTTCCAAACTAGACCGCTGAGGGGTCCAGCCACCAGACTCTTGACCTTCCAGGCCCTCCCACATACCCCAGAGCCACTCTTCAGCCATCTCCAGGGTCCAGGACTCAGAAGTAGATTTGCATATCTGAGAATAAAAACCCACAAATTCTGCAGTAGAGGCTCAGCGCCATCAGGGCTACAGAGCCCCCTTTTGTCTGTTTGAGTAAGAGCTGGCTAAAGGCAGGAGGATAATTAGTCCCTGGTGGGCAGCCATGCCCCACTCCTTGAAGATTTAAAGGGCTAGCCCACACACTCAACCCGCTTCTGTTCGCCACCCACAATCCTTGTCATCTGAGCCCTTCTCCTGCAGCCCCTCCTGTCCCCCCACTGCCTTTCTGGCTGTCACAGGGAGGTGATGTCTGCTGCTGCAGGAGCTGACGAATGGGCATTTTATCTGATTAAACTGGGAGTGAACTAGCCATTCTCTATTATCTTTGGTCCTGATTGGATGTTTAACACCAAATATATATATTGTGTACGGGCATGTGTGTGCATGTGTGTGGGTGCGTGGACTGGGTTTTCCTAGCCCATGTCAGGAAGAAATTGGTTTGTATTGAAAAGCATTTAATCAGAGCTCAGGAGTGTGCCCTTAAGAGAGTCACTGAGTTGGGAGCAGGGTGACAGGGGAGGGATGGTTCTGCCCTTAGCCCTGACCCAGCAGGGGGTCGGGGGGGGACCCTGCTCTGGGCCTCATGCTTTCAAGGGTCCTGCTGGGCCCTCCTCTGGCATCAGCCCTCCCCCTGGCAGGAGGAGTTGGTGGGGCCAATAGGACATGCACATCCAGAACCCACGGCCCCCCTCTAGAGCAGGCCCCTGGGGTCTGGGACCTGGGAATTCCCTCCCACTTCCAGAGCCTGTCCCCTGGCCAGTCCACTTGAAGGAGGCGGTGCCCTGGCAAGGCCTCACAAGGTCTCAGGGTGGGACATGGGACTGATAGAGCTGGGCTGAGAAAAGGCAGCAAGCAGAGGCCTGGGAGCAGCTCTCCCCTTGCCACCAGGGTCCACTGTGGAATTTGTGGATTCTTTGAGGTTGTTAGAAAGGTGGCTTTGTCAAGGTAGAAAAACAGAATACATTTAATGGTTTGTTAGCTTCAGTTTGATTTATAACTTATAATTGCTTGGAGTTCAGACATATGGTGTGTGGGCCTCTATTTGTACTTTCAAATGGGAGGGGTGGGCCTGGGAGGGGACCTATAGCCACGAGCTCTGCTCTGTGTTTACTGGGAAGGCAGTGAGTCAAGGGTGTGGGGTTTGGGCCCACGCTCCTGCTTTCTGAGTCTCTGGACTTGGCCAGGCAGCTGCAGGATCAGGCACTGGGCTGGAGCCCCCAGAGCTGCGTTTGACACCAGATTTCCCTCCCTCTTGCCCTGCAGCCCTGGGTGGGTTACTGAGCCACCAGCATCTCAGTTTCTCAATCTGTAAATTGGGGGTGACAATTGTACATCCCTCATTAGGGTGGTGCAAGGATTAAATAAGATTACAACTAAAGTTCTGGGTGCAGAGTAAGGGCTCAATAAATATTGATGAATACAATTATTATGATTAAACGGAAGGCTAAGGACGGGGTGGGTTAGGGGTTTGCAGAAGGGAACGGGCCCCATTTCCCAGCTTTGAGAGTCTGGTTGATCCTGGCCTCTGGAATCCCCCTCCCACCCTCACCAATTGATACCTCAGTCCCTTAGATATTGATGGCCTCATCACTGTGGCTTTATTTACCTAGAGAGCCACACTCCCAGCCCCATGTTTCCTCCAGGAACTGAGATGGACGTTGGTACAGGGCCCCAGCCAGGCTGCTAAGGAGCAGAGCCAGGAGATGGTCCCACCTCTGCCTGCCTTTTGCTGGACTGAGAGGAACTCTTCCAGGCAGGCCCCTCACTTTCCAGGTGGGGAGACCGAGGCCCAGAGAGAGTAGGGGCTCAGCCAGGGTGACTCCTCACCCCAGGACCCCTCCCCATCCAGTGATGCCCCTCTGCATCCAGTGCTCTCTTGGCTGTTAATTTCTTCTCTGCCCCCAGAGGGCCCTCTCCCCCACACCTCCTCCAAGCCCCACCTTTCCCTGGGTGTTTTCTGGGTACAAGGGGTGAAACCCTGATTTGGCCAATCTGCTGTCCCACTCCTACCCCTCAGTTCTCTACTCCACAACCCTAAGGCTGGAGGGAGGTGTTCTCCCCATTTTACAGATAAAGAAACTGAAGTCCAGAGAGGGGAAGGGACTTGCCTGAAGGCTCCACAGAGCCCCTCAGTGACCCCAGGCCAGGGTCCCATGTAGAATAGAGATGCACACACACGCACACACACACACACACTGCACTCAACAGAGACAAAGTTCACCTACGCACATTCCTCTTCTACCAACAAATCACACTAACAGCGGCTGACAACTGGTTGGCTTTTCTCCTTGTTTATCACAGTGACCTCTGTGGACCAACCCACCTTCTGAATAAAGTGTGCTCTGCCTGGGGTGGGGGTCAAGCACACACCCTCCTCTCTGCTATCCCATCTCACTGAGCATTCTGCCCCCACCCTGTCCCGCCCTGACCACACCCCCCTCTACCGAGTCCCCGAGTCCCGGTGCATCTCTGCTGCTGAGCTGGGGTTTCCTGAGGGCAGGGACCCTTGTATAGAGTTATCTTTATGTTACTATAATTTCGCCTGGGAAATGACAAGTTTCTGGAGAAGGGGTCAGAGGGAGAGGTCTGGGCAAGTTGTGACTCCTGTCCCTTCCCTCTCAGTCTTGAAGGACCCCATGAATACATTATTATTATAAGCCTTCTGGAAAGTGGACAGTCCTTTACAGTTACCTATGTGTAGGCCCAGAGAGGTGCAGTGATTTTTCCAAGGACACACAGCTCCTCAGTGGTGGAGTTGGGGCTCAAACCTGCTACAGCTGCATAGGCGAGTAGAGGGGTCTATATACAGAAAGAATGGGACTTGGTACATAGCAGATGTTCAAAAAGCTCTTTGAATGAATGAATGAATAAGTATATGTGCCAGAGACTGCAAAGTCAACAGGGAAGGGAGAGGCAACATCAGGTGTGCAGGGGGGTGAAGGGCAGGTGGCATTTGACTCTTTCTCCCTGTGTTCATGTGCCCCTCTTCTTGGCTCAAATACGGCTCATTCTTAGGGCAGAGTTCTTTTCCCTTCTCAGCCCCTGGGCTTCCTGACCTCTCTTGGTCTCTGTACGCTCCTCCCCTGTTAGGCCAGGAGAGATTCTCTCCATGGAAGCATGGGTTGCCTCTCCAGGCCCATCCCTAAGGTTTGTGGGACCCAGGGCAAGAGCATAAACGGAGCCCCCAGCCTGTGTCTCTCCCCCAAACAGCCATTCCTTGGACCTAGAGTGAATTGACCTTTGGGAGGGTAGACTTCAGGAGGAGGTCTGCAGAGTCCTTAGAAGGCAGCTCAGATCCATTTATGCAGGGAATATGGGGCTTTTGGGTATCAAAGTGTGGTTAGAAGCATGGGGCTTGGGCTCCAGGGCACATTTACTTGGCCCCTTGGACCCCTTGCTCTGTAGGGAGAGACGAGGCTGGAGGAGGACCAGAGCAGCCTCTACACTGATCTGAGGATGGCATTGCCCCTCCCATCCCTGTCTAATAACCCAGGGTCCTTTCTTTGGTCCAAGGCTACTTGCCCCTCTGGCCAAGATGGTCCAGAGACAAGCCCACTGCAGTGGCCATGGTCTTCCCTGCTGGGGAGCACCGAGGCTCTCGCTCAGTACCAGAGACGGGGACTGGGGGTGGAGGGGCGTGAGCATGTGCGAGCCAGTGTGTGGAGTGGGGGAGGGAGGGAGCTGGCCTGCAGGGGGCCTTGTTCAGCCGCTTGCACACACCGAGAGAGACAATAAATTGACAAACATTTAATCTCTCTGCAAATTGAAACAGAGCTGTAAATATCTGCTGCATCCCAGCAGCTGAGTTATGAGTCTCGTTTATTAATCTCTTTAGTCCCAGGTGATGGATGGAGGAGGAGAATGGCCGGCTGGAGACTCAGAGGGAAGGGGGGAGAGTGGGAGGGGGGAGGAGGGAGAAGTGGGTCAGGGGTCTGGGAACAGGCCTTCTAGAGAAGGGCTCAGAAGGAGAGGCCTGAGGGTTTTTTGTGCTTTCTCTCCCTCCTTCCCGGTCTTGAAGGCCCCCCAAATACAGTGATTATTAATAAGCCTCCTGTAAAGTGGATAGCCCTTCCCAGCTTCCAATGCACTGCCATCCACTCTCATTAATCCTCCCTGCAGCCTCAAATGGTGGGCAGGGAGAGATTATTCCTGCCACTTAACAGATGAAGAGATAGGCCCAGAGAGGTAGAATGATTTATCCAAGGTCACACAGCTCTTGAGTGGTGGAGATGGGATGCAAGCCTGCTACAGCTGCGCAGACGAGAAGAGGGGATTTCAGGGGAGCTAATGGGATGCATGGTTTGGTATCCATGCATCTTCCCATCTACCCTTCTCACCACCCTCCCTTTCCTTCCACAAACACTTGGTAAGCACATTCTGTGCATGTGCAGGAACTGGAGGAGGAGGAGGACAGAGTTGGAGAGGGGGAAGAGGGGAGCTGAGCCCAGAAGCTGGGACTGTTGCACCCTCACAGGTACTTATTTTTAGGAGCTGTAGGAGAGCCAGGGAGGAGCTGAAGAGGGCTGAAACCCTGTCTGTGGGGAGCTGGGCCTGGGAGGGAGCAAGAATTTGGAGAGGAGGGGGCAGGATGTGTGATGAACATGTGCTGTGGGTGCCATAGGTGAGCTCAAGGCCAGGTGGGCAGAAAAGGTGTCCTTGCAGTGATGATTGGGAGAGAGGTTGACCAGGCAAATGGGGGCCACCAGTGCTCTGCAGTGGGGCTGGGAACTGGGGATACTGAGGTGTTAGAGCAGGAGGAAGGGGGTGACAGTGGTGTGCTGGGAAGATGTATGTGGGTTGTCCTGGGAGGGAGACTGAGTCAGGGGCCTCTGTGTGTATTGCTATAGTGGGCATGAGACAGCTTTGCTTTCTTTGTCTCTGTCTTGCTTCTCTTTTATTTTCTCTGCCTCTTGTGTCCACGGGTGGGGCTCTTCCTTTCAGGACCCAGGTGACTGTCTCCCAGGCTGGACTCGGGGCCTGAATTGGCTATTTCTGAGGCCCTCTCACCCCATCGTCCCGGGCTGGTGCTCCTACTAGTTTCTGCCAATATGGGAAGGGTCTGGAGGTGCCTTGCACTTTTTCTCTGGTGTCTTCCTAAGGAAGCAGCTGTAGGAGGCTGGGACCCATCATCTGCCACCAGGGGCTGCTGAGGGAGCTGAGGCAAGTCTGAACCTCTAGCAGCCTCAGCTAGGCAGATCTCATCCTGGGCTTGGGCCTGGGGACCAGACCAAGGCTCCAGTCACAGCCCCATAGCTCCAGGGGCCCCAGGCACATCTACTGCAACCTCCTGGGCTGGTGGAGGAAGGAATTGGGGCCTGGAGAGGGGAAGGGAGTTCAAGGTCACTTCAAGGAGACAAGTGCATATTGGGTGCAAGGGGCTGGGCTGGGCTGGGCTGAGCCCTGTGGCTGTGGGGTGCAGAGGCAGCTGAGGATGTGACCACCTTGAATGGGGCAGGGCTGGGGAAGGAAAGGACCATGTAGGTGATTACTCTCTGGTTTGCCTGGGACTGTCTCAGTTTTAGCATCCCAAGTCCCATATCCTGGGATTCCCTCGGTCCTAGGCAAACTGGGATGGGTGGTCACCCTTGGGCCACGTCAGGCAGACACGCGGGGCTAGGCTCATCCTCCTGCCTCCTCTGCTCTACTTCCAGCCCCCCTCTCTGAAGGCAAGACAAGCAGCTCTTTTGTGTCATAGATGGAAAAAATCAAGGTACAGGGGCACAAAGTGCCCCCAAACCACCCTGGGCGGGTAGGGGAGCCATCCCTGGACTGGAGGCTGCTTCCTGGGGCCCGAGAGCCACATCTGCACTGCTCTGTGACTTGGGCCCCTTCTCTTGGGGAAATTGGTCTCCAAAGGGCTGAGGCCAAAGGATGGGCCTGACTTCCCACCCTTAGGAGAGGGTTAAATGGGGTGGGGTAGGGTTAGACATTTGGGGATATAGATTTAAAGAAACTGAAGGATCAAAGAATCATTTTGGGGTCCAGCAGACTTGAAAGGAAGAGAAACAAAAGCGTATGCTCTGAGGGAGGCTGGGATGTGGGGACCAAGAATGGGAGAGAAGGAGGGTGGGGGAAAGGCTTTCAAAGAGAGAATGAAAGAAATGAGTTATTCCAGTGTGGCAAGGTTGGACAAACTCCACTGAATCTTTAAACAACCCTTGTCAATTATTCATCTCCTGGTATGAGGGCCCTCTGGTCTGCCACAAATCTCTTCTGAGCTAGGTGGAGGGAAGGAAGGAGATGGGGGTGGGTGGGGGGAGACAGAGAGAGAATAAACCAGAAAATCAGAAAGAAATGGAATGGAGACACCTAGAGAAAGACAGGAGCCTGAAGAGATAGAAGAATGGGGGGTGGTGTGTGTTGGGGGGAGGCAGCCAGAGAGCAGGGAGCCACAGTGGGCTTGAATTTCTGTGCTGGAAACAGCACTGCCCACACTCCTTGAACAGTGATTAAGCACCTCTGCTCTGCTTATCCATTGCACAGCCACCTCCTCTAGGAAGTCTTCCTTCCTCCTCTTTCACCTTACTAGGTGTCCAGGAAAAGCCAGGCCTGTGTGGCAGTTGTGAAGAAGATACATGGTCCCAACCACGCCTCTCTGCTCACAAAGGTTTACTGCACAACTGGCTCTGGGTCTCTATCGTATCCTGTCTGCTGGGGAATGTCCAGAGCTCAGGGACTCTGCCTCCTCCTTCTCTACCCCCACCCTGCTCTCGCACAGCTGAGCACAGAGCTGGGCCCAGGGCGGGGGTGTGTGTGTGTGTGGGGGGGTGATTTCTGAGCTCTGGTTTTCTGCCTGGTTGGAGGAATTGCTGACACAACTGCTGGGACTGGGGGATCCAGGCACGTGGTGTTGGGGCAGCCCTTTGGGAATGGAACTGGGCCTGTCTAGAGACTGTGAGAAGCCCCATCACCCTACCTGCTCTCACCCTGATGTGAGAGAGATTGTCTGGCTCACTGTGAGCTGGCTCAGGATATCTGGGGTGGCGAAGGGGAAGTCCTTGCAAGCTGCTGAATGTTGGAGAGTCGCCATGCTCATGACGACTCGTAAGGTCTCACTGGTTGCACTCACTTAAAAGCCCCCTTCTTCCAAACAGGCTTCCTGTACTGCTCAGAAAGGAAACAAGGCTTCCTCTGGCTCTGCCTGACTTTTGACCCATGATGACCGTGACCCCAGTGGGCCCACCAGACCCAAACTTTGCACTATGTTGACAAAAAGGCACTTGAAAAGTCTGTGTCAAAACCAAGTGTCCTGGATAAAGGGGCCCTGAGACAGGAAGAAGTAGCTGGGCTGCAAGCCACTCTGGGAGGGGAGCCCCAGTAGTTAGGGGGGCTGTGGGGTGCTGACTAAACATTGACAGCTCCCTCCCCCCAGCAAAAGCATAGACTGCATACCCACTACCCCCTCCTCCATTCCCAAGGTGCTCTTTTCTCCAGAAAATGCTCGATTTCCTATTAAGCCAAAGTAGGCTCTGGAGGGACTCAGAAGCAAAATTGTTTCTTGGGCTCTGGGGAATGTACTACAAGACCAGACATAGATACACACACTCCAGAAGTCAGGTGACACCGAGAGGCTCGCAAGCTGGGAGACAGTGGTCAGAGTCGAGGGGGGCGGTTAGTCATAAGGCCACTGCACAGCCACTGACTGCTGTCTGTGTCCCAGGGGCCCATGGCTACACTCCAGGCTTTGCTGTGGTGACCACCTTCTGGAGATTGGCTTAAACTTTGTCCTTCTTTATCCTCCTTACAAATTAATCACTGGAGTCTTTTCTCATCAGTGATCTACGCTTGCATTCCACTTTGCAGTGAATGTTAAATAGCTTGGATGATAGGAGGGGGTGGGTTTTAGCTGGTCACTCCCCCCATGTGTCCAGGAGTTACACACCTTGTGACTGTGCCATTGCCACTCCTATGCATTCTATTGCTATTTGGGAAGATTCTGCTGCTCAGTAACCTGTCCATATTGTGCATGACCATGTTCTATGCTTCCTACTGTGTTTTTTGGCCACATGGTTGCATTCACCTGCTGCACGCTATCACTAGACGGCTTGGGTGTGTTGTTATGCACCGACGCTGCGCTGTTCCATAACCGAATTCTCTTGCTTGTCACTGGGCCTCTTGGCTGCATGAGTTCATCCATTGCTATGTAATTTTGTTTGGTTGCTATGTAACAGTGATCCATTGCTACATGGCTGCCTGCAGTCTCCTTGGAGCTGTACCGTGTTGCTACCCACCCATGTTCTATTGCTTGTTACTAGGCTCTACTGGCCCTGCAACATATTTGTCCAGGGCCTGCCCTTAGAGCTGAAGTTGGGAGCTAGACCTCTAAGGCTCAGCTAGGTGAGACAGTCAGCAGTGGGAATGCTGGCATGGTAAATATGAGCCAAATGAGAGAAAGAGATAGTTGAGGAGAAGTGAGTTGTGTTACTGAGAGACACGAGTGGGAGGGTAAACAGGGTGTGGATCCAAGAGTCAGGAACCAGGAGGGAACAGGGTGGACTGAGAACAGGCTGCAATGAGGAAGGGGGATGGGCAGGACCACTGCCCTGATACTGTCTGTGGGACCAGTGATGTCAGGCTGGCTGAAGGGCCCAGGGTTGGGTGGGCAGGCCTCTGTAGCCATCTAGTATTTCTCCTAGTCTGAGTGCAAGACAGCAGGGAATAGTAAGTCAGGAAAGTCTTGGACATGTGTCTTACCTGGGCCTCCTCTATGCCAATCTTTGTAAAATGAGGGAATTGGATGAGATTTGCTCTAAGGTACCTTCTGATGCTCATGTCCAGCCATAGGTTCTATGATGTGATCCAATAAGCATTTATCAACGACTCTGTTGGGCCAGGCCTGGGCTGGGGCTTGGAGCCCAGAGATGAGGAAGTGTGTTCTTTAGTTTAAGAGCTGAATCCTGGAGGCTGGCAGGACCTAACCCATTAGCAAACCAGGGCTAGCAGCCAGTCTCATGGCTTCGTAGGATTTCCAGCAAGGTGGAGGTGGGAGGAGTAGAGGGAGTGTGGGCCCTCTCCAGGCACACAGCCCTGGGATGGGTGTTCTCAGAGTGATGCCCAGGGTGGGCATGCTTCAGTTAGTTCTGGATGGAGACCCAACTCACAATGTCTTTGGTAGGCTGTGGGTGTGGGGCAGCCCTGAGTTCCTTGATATCACTTGGAGGAAGAGCTTCCCAGAATCCTGTCTTAGGGATGCTGGACCACTTCTTTCTCCTTCTCTCTGTCACTCTGTGGTTATACCCTCTTGCTCAGAAACAGTTTCTCCTAACCACTAACCCTGACTTCTCAAGCTGCAGACTAGAACCATGTCTTTGGGTTTAATCTTTAAGAGAAAATCAAGATGAACTGGCTCACTACCCACATTGTAACGTTCTTTCAGGTGTTAAGATGAATATTGTTTTAATTCCCCACCTATCAGATACCCCCTATATTTGAAGGCTTCTTCTCAGCCCTGTAGTACTCTTTCTCTCACCCATTACCATCCTCATTATCAATACTTTCAGCATCATTGCATTGCAGAAGCAAAATGAGGGCTCTGAACCCAACTCATTCCATCTTTTCTATTTCCTAACTCCTCTGATTAAGTATCTATACCAATGTCACTAAAATTGTCAGACCCTCAAACTTGTTGACCTCAATTTGGACCTTGAATTCTTTGCCCAGCAGAAATCTTCACCAAACTCCAAATGGGCGAGCCCCTCTGTGCCCAGTGCCGGGGTAGGGCATGGCACTGCTCCCTCCTTTGTCCCCCTTGTTTCCATGCCCGGGTGGCTGAGATGAGAGGCTTGTCCAGCCAGGCAGTGTTTACAGCCCCTGTTCCCAGAGGAGGTGTGAGGCAAGGGCTGAGTTCCTGCATGCTGGGCAAGGGTGGGGGCTTAACCGGATAAAGCTTGGCTGGCTGGCCCGTCCCCAGGAGGCCACACTGGAGGTGGGGGAGAGGAGGGGCTGCTCTGAGTGCTCCCAGGGCTGTGACTGGGAGGGAATGCTTTCACTTTTCTCCTCCCTTTCTGTATACCTCTCCCCTTTGATGGCACCTTTCCTTTTCCTTTCTTCCCTGGAGTTTCACCTCTCCCATTTCTCTCCTTTACTGCCTCAGCTTAGAGCTCAATAAGGGGCCATCATATGGGCAGGCTGTGGGGGCAGTAGGCTTTTGTCTATTTATGCTGCCCAAACTTTCTGAAGACAAGATCTGTGTCTTTATTTTCAACCCTGTTGAAGGCTGGTTGGAAGGTGGCACCTGAGAGCTCTTTTCCCAAGGGGCAGAGGTGAGAGGAGGGAGATGCAGAAGACAGCCCTTGAGTACTGTGGTGCCTGATGGGGGAGAGTCCTGCTCCGGGGTGGGCAGGGGTGTTCTGTTTGAGAGTATCTTGGGCGTATGCTTCCTATTCATCTGATGGGACAAATTCCAGAAAGGTACAGAAGTGCCAGGGGAAAATGGGGAGACTGTCAATAGAATGGGCTAGGTCCTGAGAGGAGGCTGCCCGGGGCTTTTCTGTGAGCTGGTGGCCTTGTCTGGGGCCTTTTCTCAGGAACTTCCGGAGCAGCGTTCCCCATGGGATTCGCTGTGGAAGAAGGGAGGAAGCCATATATGAATTCACCCATGGTCACTAGGGACTTTGACTGGACTGCTTCCTTGGTGGCCTGTTCTTTAGCTGTCTGCATCAAGGACTGGGACTTGGCACTGACCCGTCACCAAATACCAAATTAAGGCACCATCTCAGCCAGCATGTCACATTCACCAACTCTTCTTGAGCAGCTGGTCAACTTGACAACAGGAAGACACCTCAGCTCTCACAGGTAAGGCCACAGATTGTGACCAAAAATGATATCCTCTTTCCTTTAAGTCCCCAATTCCCCTTTTATAAGTAAAAAATAATCTCTCAGAGACCTCCCGTTACTTGATGGACATGCTCCCAAGGAAGTTCTGCGTTAATGATTCCTTGAATAATTGGAACCCTGTCTTACAAAAGTTGGAGGAGTTTTGAGCCTCTAAAGAAATCATATAGAGGTTCCAGTCATAAGGTGACGAAACTCTCTGTAAAATGAATTAATACCTTCCACCAGTTTATCTTGGGGTAACTCACGTACAGTGTGCCAACAGGGGAGGTCTACTTGCCACCTGTGCGTGACTTAGGCTCACAGGTGGCCCCCTCCCCATAGCCCTTCTCATTGCACTGGCCCTCTCTGCCCCGAGGAGAGGCACTCACCGTTTCACGGGATGTCTCAGGCACCTCCTCTGCTCCCTGAGAGACTGCCGAGCTGGAGTCCGCTGTGGAGCTCACTGAAGACTTGGACCAGGACTCGCGGATGGTACCCAGCTTCTCATCTAAGATCCTGGGGTCCAGAGTGGGCAGCAGTTTGCTGTTGCTCAAAGTCAAGAAGGTTTCTGGCCTCTGGGAGAAGAAGGTGCCAAGATTAGGATAGGCCCTTTCTCTGGCCATGTTCACATTTCTACCACAAGCCTATTCTATACTCCCAAGACTCTCCTCCCATGGTGCAGGAGGCCCTGCATGGCCTCCTACCACGTGCCTCCTTGTGCACTGCCTGCCAACCCCATTGTTCTCTTTGCTGTGCCTCTAAGCCAAGGTCTTTCCTGCCTCAGGGCCTTTGCATTGGCTGTCTTCTCTCCTGGAAAGCCTTCTGGATCTTTACCTGGCTGTTCTCCTCATCATCCAGGGCTCCTCAGATCTGTAATATTCTCAGAGAGGCCCTGCCTTTTTAAATAGAGGCTCACCCTATCTATAGGAACACCACTTTGAATTTATTTACTCTCTTCTCACATTATCTCATTTTATTGTGTTCATAGTACTTATGCAAAATTAAGTTTGAAAAATAGGTTTACTTGTTTACTGTCTGTCCCCTTCATCCAATGCCCACACTGGGCTATAAGTTCCATCAAAGCAAGGCACTTGTTTGTCCTTAGTGCCTGGCTCATTGTAGGGACTCAATATTTGAAAGAAAAATTGAAGTAACTATGTGATCTGTGAGCTCCATACTCGGTGCAGTAACAGCTCCTAGGATCTCCACACTTCTTTGACACCCTTTGCTGTATGTACTCGTTTGCCGTTTCATTTCTTTTATCATCCTCCAATCTCATCACCCTTTAATCAGAGGGTTTCTTCTCTCTGTGTGCGGTCCGATGGGCCTCTTTCTCCTTCCATGTCCTTTTTCCTGTTCTCTTCTGGCCTTGGCATCCCTATCACCCTCACTGCTGCTTGTCTAAAACCTGGCCCCACTCAAATAGCAGCCCCTCCAAGAAGCCTTGATGCCTCCAGCCCACACTTGCTCACAACTCTTCTGGGTTCTTACACCCTAGCAGTTGGCCATCTGTGCTCCCACACTGCTCTCTAATTCTAGGTTTGCTTGCTATTGCTATTTTTCTAATAAGACTTTAAGTTCCTTGGGCTTAGGGACAAATCTTATGCTCCCTTTGGGGAGAGGTTACTTTAAATCTGTATGAAATCTTGGTTGGCCTAAAAGGTGCCCATTTTTCAAAGAATCATGCAGTTCCAGGGCTTGTAGGGACCTCAAAGGTGACACACTACCACCCTGCATCAGATTTTGGAATTTTCTCAAAATTGGCCTCACAGCAGACAAATCGTTCCATTGTTGAGTTTTTTTGCTAGAAGCAAATACAGCAATGGGCACAGTGCCAACAAGGACAGGTGTCCTCAGTGTTAGAGGTGATCAAACATGTAACCCTGAACAAACAGAGGGGACAATGAGTGCAGATGGGCCTCCCTTTAACAGAATATTCCATGAAAATCCATATATATGAACCAGATGAAAAAGACAGGGACCCTTCACTTTGCCACTGGCATCTTTTAAATAATGAGTTCCTATGCCCTTTTAGAATATAATCTTACTTACAGAAATTCAATAACATGAAGTCTTTCCAGGCTGTATCAAGTAGAGTAAGTGGCCATCATTCAGTCCAGACTAGACCTCATTTTCCCCTGTGTCAAATGGGCACAAGGAAAGAGAGTTCTAAAGAGAAAGCAGCTATAAAAGACTCAGAGTGAGAAGAGTGGGGCTGGACTTCGGCAGACCACCTACTGCACTTCATAACCAAGACTTCTGAGCCTGTTTCTTTCCTGGATATCCGGCCTGGCTGTACCTCCCACCTGCTCCTTTTGGTAACTATGGTTCAGGGCAGGCAGGATTCCCTTGGAAGCTCCCCACTGACATAAAGCCCTTCTACTCCCCCACCCCCACACACACACCCCAACACCTCCGTGTAGCATATGAGTCAGAGGGTTTGAGGCTTTCTGGTTGCCTGGGTATTTTAGATAGGAAAAAGTATCACATCGCCTGCCTCCTGCTCAGAACAGCTGAACACCAGGTTGGTCGCAGAGGGAGAGCTACAGAAGGCCTATTGGAAGGATGAATGGATGGGTGGATGCAGGAGAGAGTAAAGGTAATAATTTTACTCAGCCAGGACAAAAACCATCTCCCCATTGACCGGGTGGCCCCTGGGGCTGGGGAAAGATGCTGGTTTAGGACCTGTAATGACATTTCTCCTCATTTCCAGGCAGAAAGCCAATCTTGATGCCCTGGATTTCATAGACTGCCATTTAATCCAGTTAGGACAGGAAGCAGAAATAATGTAATCAAGGGAGAGGTCTCCAGAGGTTCTCCCCCAGCCCCCCATCAGTTCTGAAAGCAGGAACCAGAGGCACCTTGCTAAAGGCCTCTGTTTTAGTTTCCCAGCTACTAAAGCAAATACCATACAATGGGTCAGCTTAACAACAGGAATTTATTGGCTCATAGTTTCAGAGACTACACAGCTTGCTTCTCCCCGCAAGGTCTGTCTCCTGGCTGACTGGCAATCTTTGGGATTCCTGGCTTTTCTGTTATGTGGCAGTGCACATGACTATGTTGTCTCCTTTCTCCTCCATTGACTTTCTGCTTCTAGCTTCTCTCTCTGTGGCCTTCTCTATAAGGCCTCTAGTAACAGGATTAAGACCCATCCCGGTTCAGTTGGGCCACCCCCTAACTAAAGTAACATCATCAAAAGGTCCTGTTTACAGTGGATTCATACCCACAGGAACCGACTAAGATCAATAAATTTTTTTTTTCTGAGAAGACATAGCTCCAAGCCACCATGATATCCCCTTCCCCACAACCTGTCCTCCTGGTCTCCACCTTGTGTGACCAGCCCCAGCTGAGGAGACTCAACTCAGTGACCCAGAGCTGACATTTACAAGCCCCAGATTGGAGCTGGGCACCCATCAGGTACTTTCATGTATATTCAGAAATTCACTATGTATCATTCATTTAATTTCACCACAAAGTCAAAATAAAAATGAGACTGATCTTTCAGCATGTATCAGTGCCTGTATCCTATCAGTCTCTGGTGGGAGGGAGTGTTCTGAGAAGGCAGGAAGGAAAGGCAGACTATCTATGGACTTTGTCTACTCTGCCCATCCCACCACTGCCGGATGCCCTGCTGCCCCTCCTTTAGCCCCTGCCAGATTCAGTGATTCTGCCTTGCTCTGCCCTCCCCCATGGCTGGCTCTGACTTGTATCTGTCCCCACAGCTGCTCCAGGTCAGTACCCACCCATTGGGGATTGAATCATGTCCCCCACAAAAGGCATGTTCAGGTCCCAACCCCTGGTCCCTATTTGTAAATAGGGCTTTTGAAGATGCTATGAGTTAAAGGGGTGCCCAAACTGAATAACGGTGAGCCTTAATCCAACATGGTTGAAGTCCTTAGAAGCAAAGGAAATTGGACACAGAAAGGGAAGCTATGGGGAGCTGCGAGAAGCCGGAAGTCAACAGAACCCGGGAAAAAAAGGAGAAGATACCACCATGTGCATTGCCATGCAATGGAAAAGCCAAGTTCCAAAGACTGCTGGACAGACAGAAGATACCTACTCCCTGGAGAAAGTGAGCCTTCTAGCCTCTGAAGCCCTGAGCCAATAAATGCCCATTGCTTAAGCCAAACCATTGTATGGTATTTGTTTTAGCAGCCAGGAAACTAACGTACTACCTTTCCCCTTGCCCACATTTCCAATCCCCTGACACAGTCAAGTTTGCCAGGATCCACCCTGGTCTGTAGTTTAGAGGTGAAGCAGGTGGGAATGAGGTAACTTTTATGGGAAAAGCTTCAGACCTCCAAACAGGATGGACTTCTCAGGGGAGGCTGGAGGCAGTTGCTTTGCCATGTGCGGTAAAGGGTGCCAGAAAGACCACAGTGCCTAAATTATCCCTAAGCAGTTCCCTTCTTTGGAGCCAGAATTGCCTCTCTCCACTCTCGGCTTCAATCTGCCCCCAATTGGGAGAGAAGATTGTGTTCTTACCCCTTGCTCCTCAAGAGAAGGGAGCTTGTCTCAGACTGGATGGGGGAGTGGCCAGGTTGCTGGGGGTGATGGGTCAGTTTGGAGGATGGGGAAGAGGGCCCTGGAGACTAACTCTTCCCTACTCAGGCTCAGTCTTCCCTGGCTCTTCCCTTCCCTTCAGGTGGGGGTTGGGATACCTCAAAAATCTGCTCATGAGCCCTGCCCAGGCTCTAGCCTGCTGGGGTGGCTTGTGGCAGACAAGTGGCCCCTTTCTCTGGCTCCGTGGAGGCAGCACATCCTGCTTCATTAGGGACAGAATTGGAGACCGATTTTGAAAGCTCAAAGCAATGCACGACCATGCACTAGCTCAGACTCAGTGCCCATACCCCCCCCCGCCCCTTTTCGTGCTGCTGCAGCTGTCCCACACCACATGTGAGTGCCATGGTGGGGAGAAGACATCCCCTTCTCACACCTCCCAACCCTCCCTGTTGCCAGCAGTCTGTTAAGACAGAATGGGCCAGTGGCATCACGGATTGAAGCTTCTTGGGTCACCTGTGGCCCCCCACCCCCCGACATCCTCTGCCTCCCTCCTACTCACTTCATCCCCTAGATCCCTGATCATGCAAAATGTAACAGTTTCAGCCTGCCCTGGCAATTACAGACTAGCTAGGCTGCAGCTGCTGTCCTTGGTGCTGAAAGCACCCGCCTTCCACCTCTCGCCCCGCCCTATTCGAATCCTCTAGCTGGAGCACACATGCTCTTAATTCAATTAGCTGGCCCTGAACCCTCCCCAGGGAGCCTGGAGCGGAAACTGACAAATTCTGTTTAACAAAGACATTTGTCCCCTGCCTGCCGGCTTTGGGTTCTGCCCGCCTGTATCTTCCTCATTAGGTATCTAACAAAGTGCATCCCAAGAAATCTGCTTTCAATCGCTAGTAATTCAGGAGGCCTGATGCAATTTTCTCCCTGATAAGGGTGTCTCACCCACTGGCAAGTGCCATAATGAGCCCTGTGCAGTGGCTCCCTGATCAGCCACTGCTTTGTCATTTCCTATGGCCACAGTCGTAGGCTCTTATCTCTTCAGCTAAAGGCAAGGCTCAGACAACAGGCCCCTTCAAGAGAGCTTGCTACTTCTCCCTGCATATCACAAGCCTCATTTATGGCATCCCCTCATGGTCCTGCAGCTGCAGCCGGGTCTGTCTCCCAGCCAAGAAGGGCCTGAGTGTTAATCCTTATTGGGGCCATTATTAGCTCCCCAGAAAATGGGGTCAGAGGGTTAATCCAAAGGCAAGTTGTGGGGTCAGGGAAGCTGATAAAGATTTTTAAAATCCTGGTGGGGATTTTAGTATTAAATAGAGTCCTACCTATGACTCGGTGGATAAGGTGTGGGCTCACTCTTGTTAGCCTGAAACCTGCTCTTTTGTCTTGGGTTCCCCTTATGTACATCTAGAGAGATCTTCCTGATATATAGGTCAGGTCATATCCTACTGCTACTCAAAGACCTTCCTCAGTTCACCACTGCTTTATGACATAGTCCAAATTCTATATCCTGGCACCCAGGCCCTTTATAATCTAATGAGCTTTCCAGCCTCATTGCCTACCACAGCCCCATATACCCCATGTGTCCCAGACACTCTCGTGCCTCCATGACCTTCCATGTAGTTTCCTCTGCCTGGAGCACAGGCTAATTTCCAAGCCATCTTTTGAGGCAGAGCTCAAGCCATGCCTCTTTGCAACTCTTCCCCTGAACTTTGTATGCTCTATGCATCTACCTCTACTAGGACACTCAGCAAGATGGGTGGTGGTAATCTGTTGAGGTGCTTTACTGCCTGGCACAGGGAAATGATCTAATAGTCCATGAAGTCATACATGGATGGGCCAGGGATGCATTTGGTTTGACTGAAGGAAGGTCTAGGCTAGGGTGATCTGGCTTTGAAACGGGGAGAATCACAAGAACAGCCCCCATCTTCTGAGAAGATTGGTCTAGAAGCTTCTGCCCTGTCTTTCCCTCACTCTCCCTTATTCAACCCCCCAATTATGTATTGGGCTTATAAGAGCAGAGCAGGGAAGGGGAGGGCCTGAATGTCCAGTTTTCTTGGCCATCCTTGCATCTTGACCCAATGCATCCCATCTCTGATTGGGAGTCACATTCTCCAGGCAACTCAGGGATCCATGGATGGCAAGGTGTTTGGGATAGGCCTGCAGTGTGGCTCTTGGTCCAGCTCTGCCCACCCTGTTCTCAACTACCCTATGAACTCCTAGGCCTGGGAGCAGGTCTTCACTTTCTTCATTTCCTCCACAGCCCCCAGCACAGGGTTCACTGGGGACTTCAGCAATTCTGGCCTACAGAGAGATGGTCAGTCTCTCTTTTCCTCTTTCTCTGAAAATATTGCTGTGAGATCAAATGTGATGCTGGTGACATTTCTCTTCAGCATGTGACGAGGCTTCCTGCTGTCCTTATGGATGTCAAGCTGGTGGAGCAGCTGTCAGGTAGGGCGGGTGCCGAGTGATGGATTAGCAGGGCTTCATCATTCCCCTCCCTCAGGAGCCCCATTCTCATCCCTGATGAGTTCAGAATGCTTGTCAGCAACTTAGGTGAATGATTCTAAGGACAGTGTTAACGAGTGTCTGCGAGAGACCATGCTAGGAATTTACACATACTCCCTCATTCAATTTTCCTGGCTGGTAGGGATTGCAACTCCCATTTTACGGATGAGGAAAGTGAATCTCAGAGTGGCTAAGATCAAATGGAAGATACAGGACTCAAACCCAGGTTCTTCCAACCTTACGTTGCTTGTATATTTCAACACTGAAAGTGTCCTTCCTGACTACATTCACAGATGACCCAGAATTTGGGGTGGGGGTGGAGGTGGGAATGTGAAAATGTTGCATAATAAAACCAGGGACTAGAATCTCAACAGCTTAAAAATGGGCAGAGACCAAGAAAGTGAAATATGACTGGGGAGAGAAACTCTGCCTAAGTTCAAAATAGAGTGTCAGAGGTGCAAGGTGTGCTTATGACGGCTGAAAATGGCTCATGTGCCAAAGACTGGTCTCCCAGCTCTAAATGAATCCACCCTGCCTTGGCAAGTAATGAAATAAAACAAACAATAGACTTTGGCTGCATCAAAGTAGAGAGAGTGTTTAGAGAAAGGGGGTGAGGGTCCTACTCCATGCACCAATGCTGATCTGGCCCCACAGTTCTGGGGTTGCTTTGAAAAGAGTGCTGTCAAGAGGAGGCAACCAGGAGGATGAGAAGAATAGAAGCCAAGCCTGACAAAGAGCAGTGAGAGGAAAGAGAGTTGGTTCAGGCTGGAGATGACAGAGGAACTTTGCAGACGTTAGCAAGGCTGTCATGGGCATGGAAGTTGACTTCTCTGGGGGGCATTAGGAAGGAAAAGAGGTAGGGAGGGGAAACTGGAGAGAGATACCAGAGATTTCAGGGGAGCTGACAGAGGTTGGAGGGGGCTTTCTGGGAGGTAATGAGTTCCCTATTCTAAGAAGTAAGCAAGTACTGTAGAATCCTCTATGGGTGTTGGAGGGAGTATCTAACTCTCTCTTTCTGAGGTGGGAGTCAGGGCAAGAGTTGCCGGATAACCAAGAGACTGTGTGTGTGGGGGGGGCAATTTTTGGCACCATGGCATGGAGTACTACTGGGAGGATTCAGGCATTGTGAGAAGCAGACAGGGGCCTTTTATGGTAGGATGGTTATCTCTCCCCACAGCAAACAGCTGAGACCCAGAGACCAGGCTGGCCCTGGAAAAGCCCAGGCTCGCTTTTTTCACCTGTCCCCACCCCCAGCTTCCTTTTGGTTGGATGGGAAGTTCTCCAAATTGGGCCAGGAACCTGAGTGGGTGAGGGAAAGGGCACCTGTGAACTGGGGGAGGGATAGGCCTGTTTCCCATCTCTCCTGCCATTTGGCCTGGGAGAGTGAGAGAAGAGGGAGGGTAGGAGTACTTCAGAGGCAGAACAGAAGACAGGCAGGGAAGTTGTGAGGTAGGGGAAGGGGAAGGGTCTCTCTCTGTATCCATCATCATTCTTATGATGGTGTTTCCAAGGGCTGGGCCTTGGGAATGGAGACAGAACCTTCTAGAGGACAGAACCAGCTGAGAGGCTGCCATGCTTTCCTGGACACTGGGGCCTTCCAGGCAGGTGTATTTGGTGAGGAAATGGAGGCAGGTTTGTGTTGGGGCTGCTCCAAGGACCAGCCCAGGGCTGTCATATGTGGCTTTCAATAAATCCATAAAAAATCATCAAACGCCATCATAGCCCCACCCTGATCAAGATGGCAGAGTAAGATGCTTCAGGGCTCTGACCCCCACAGAAGCTTTAAACAGCCAGCAGAACTGGTGGAAACATCTTTTTCAAAGCTCCAAAAAACAAGTGAAGGAGTACAGTAACAAGGTGAGTGCTGAATCAAGAAAAAGTCTACTTAAAAGGGCCCCTGCTAGCCCCTCCCTCATCCCCCCACCAGCTTGGTTTGGATCCTGGCCCCAGTTCTGGAGGCAGCAAAGTAACTCTCTT
This sequence comes from Tolypeutes matacus, assembly GCA_026826555.1. Lineage (NCBI taxonomy): Eukaryota > Metazoa > Chordata > Mammalia > Cingulata > Chlamyphoridae > Tolypeutes > Tolypeutes matacus. The sequence continues at coordinate 5,372,712 of JAKSZT010054396.1, forward strand.
GCACATACCTGGAGCATGTATGACTGGCACAATCTGGTGGTCGTCTGAGATACCCACTGTTCCAGAACTTTCCCTTTATGTAGAAGGTGGCACATAGAGCTCTCCTACAGAATGCTGTGGGAGATCAGTCACGTTTTGCTCCTGGGACAAGGGATTGCTGGCTATAGGACACACAGTGCAGTGCCCAGGACCATAAGGAAACTGTTTCCTAGGGAAGAGGGGACATTTCTATCCCTGTAAATGGGAGGATTCCTGGGCCATGCAAATGCCCAAGACAAGATGCATGTGCAGAAAGGATCAAGGTAGTCCTACCCGTTGACTTGGAGCTATTCTCTAAACTCATTGTATGGGAAGCGGCTGTGGCTCAATCAGTGGGGCTCCCGTTTGCCATATGGGAGGCCCCGGGTTCGGTTCCCGGGGCCTCCTGGTGAAGGCAAGCCCGCCCGCATGGCGTGGTTGGCTGACCCAGCGAGCACAAGCAGCAAGGGGGGGATAAATGAATAAATAAATAAAAATCTTTAAAAAAAAAAAAAAAAAAAAAAAATAAACTCATTGTATGGATAAACCCTGAAGGACAGTACACACACAGGTCAATCTGCAAAGATTAGGAAGGGTGTTTTCTCTTTTTCCTTTTTTTGTTAGCTTCTTGCATTTAAGAAAAGCTCTGTTGTAACACTAGCTGCATACAAGCTTAAGGAACAGACACCTCAGAGTCTAAATTCCAGTGATCAAACAAAATATTTTATTAAAATATCAAAATGTGCTGGTTTCAATAAAATATTATAAAACATACAAAGAAGCAGGAAGTTATGGCCCAGGTAAAGGAGAAAATTAAAGAGCTAGAAACCACTAGTGAGGAGGAACAGGCCTAGGACATACTAAACAAAGACTTTTAAAAAATGGTCCTAAATATGTTCAAAGAGCTAAAAGAAAACATGGAAAAAGAACTAAAGAAAATCAGGAAACCACAGATGAACACAAAGAGAATATCAATAGAGAGATGGAAATTATGACAAGGAGCCAAACAGAGCTGAAGACCACACTAACAGAAATAAAAAATTCCCTAAGGATTCAACAGCAAATTGGAGCTGGCAAAAGAAAGTCAGGGTACTTGAAGAAAAATCATTGAAATCTCCAGTCTGAGGAGCAGAAGAAAGAAAGAGTGAAGAAAAGTGAACAGAGCCTAAGGAACCTGGGGGCCACCATCAACTGCACTAATATACACATGTGGGAGTCCCAGAGGGAGAAGAGAGAAAGGGGCAGAGAGCATATTCAAAGAAATAATGGCTGAAAACTTCCCAAATTTAACAAAATATATGAATATCCATATCCAGGATGCCCAATGAACTCCAAACAGAAGAAACTCAAATAGACCCATGCCACGGCATAATATATTCAAACTGTTAAATGCCAAATATAAAGAGAGAATTCTGAAAACTGCAAGAGAGAAGCAACATGTCATATACAAGGATGCCTCAATCAGTGTAAGTGCCCATTTCTCATTGGAAACTAAGGAGACAAGAAAGCAGTGGGATGACATCTTTAAAATTCTGAAAGCAAAAAAATTGCCAACCAAGAATTCTTTATCTGGCAAAACTGCCTCTCAAAATTGAGGGGGAGATTAAGACATTCCCAGATAAACAAAAGTGGAAGGAGTTCATTACCACTAGACCAACCCTATAAGAGATGCTAAAGAGAGTTCTGCAGGTTGAAAGGAAAGGTCCATAGACAATAGATTGAAGCCACATGAAGAAATAAAGATCTCCAGTAAGGGCAATGACACTGTTAAATATAAATGCCAGCACCACTGTATTTTTGGTTTATAACTCCACTTTTTACTTCTTACAGGATCTAAAAGGCAAATGCATGGTATAAAATGTAATGAGAAATCAGTGTGTTTGGACTCATAATGTACAAGCATGTATTTGTGATAACTACATAGAGGTGGGGGAATGGAGGAGTATAGGAACAGTTTGTATATACTATTGAAGTTATGTTGTTATCAAAGTAAAATAAGTTGTTACAGATTTAGGATGCTAAATTTAAGCCCCAGGGTAACTACAAAGAAAATATCAGAGAATATGCAAGCTCACAGAGACAGAAATTAGAGTACAGGTTGTTGGGGCAGGGGGAATGGGGAATTAATGCAAAATGGGTGTAGGGTTTCTGTTTGGGGAAATGGGAAAGTTTTAGAATGAAAGTTTTAGAGTGAAGAAAAGTGAACAAGCTTAAGGAACCTGAGAGACACCATCAACTGCACCAATGTACACATGTGGGAGTCCCAGAAGGAGAAGAGAGAAAGGAGCAGAGAGCATAGCATATTCAAAGAAATAAAAGCTGAAAATGTGAATGTGATTAATTCCACGGAATGGTATGCTTGGGCATGGTTAAGATGGGAAAATTTATGTTGTATATATGTTCCCCAAACAAAAAGTAAAATAGAGCAACTAAGAAGACAATGACAATTAAAGGCAATACATGATCCTGGATGGGATCTAACAAGGGAGGAGAGAAGGCTCAAAAGGACATTATTGGGACATACAAAAAAGTTATAATATAGACTGTAAATTTTTATTAATGTTAAATTTCTCGAACTTGATAACTGCCCTTAAGGTGGATACAGAAGCGAATATCCTTGTTCTTAGGAGATGTACATGGTAGTATTAAGTGTTCAAGAAGAATGAACACTACACTCAAGTGTTCAGAAAATGGATTGATAGATAGATGGTTTGACAGATTGATAGGTAGATACAATGATATGGCAAATGTGGCAAAATGTTAAAATTGGTGGCTCTGGGAATCTGGGGGTATAAATTGGAGTTCTCTGTATGGGATTTGCATTATTTATATAACTGTTCTCTAAGTTTGAAAGTATTTCAAAATCAAAAGTTTAAAAAAAATTCCAGCATGATTCTGTCTGACCCCTCCCCTCCACTCCATATTTGCTAAGTAACCACTTTCCCCACTCTGGGCTGATTTCCTGAGAATTTTGTAATTGGTTTGAAAACAAAAACAAAAACAGCAGCCCTTTGCATAGCATCAAAGACTCGCCCTGCAAAGAGGTCAGGCAGGATTGTGGGAGATGCCCCTTTCCTCAGGGGCAGCAGCAGGGGCCACCACCTCCTCTCCTCAAATGTACCCTCCCTGTGCCAAAGTCCAAGGAAGGCAGTAGGTTTCTAGTCCTAGGGACTGTGGGCCGAGGAGGGGGTGGCCACCCATCATAGACACCCTACTGAAGACACTGGATCCCAAACAAATCCATAGCCCAAGAGGGGAAATATTGCTGAACTCCCAGATGACTTGTCCCATCTCATAGGGAGGTGCATTTCCAGGCACAGAGGCAGGCACCAATACTGTGCGAGCACCTACTGTGTGCAAGGCCAGGCTCTCAATCCAGCACACCTTGGGGTCAGCCCAGCACACCTTTTTGTTGTGGGCCTCACTTGAAAGAGGCTGTCTGCAGCTGGAGGGCACCCAGGATGCTGCAGGATCTTGAAACCAGTTCATTAAAAGAACCAAGCTGCTTAGCCTGGAGAAGTGAGGCTCCCAGGGGACCAGATCACAATCTTCAAAGAGAAGAGGCTGAACTCAGAGGGGGGACGGAGGAGACCAAATGTTTCTGCGTGCATGCATATGTGGAGTAGCCATAGACTCCTGAATGCTTAGGGCCAATGGACCTCAATGATCATCTAGTCCAACACCTGCTGAATGTGCAATAAAGGGAAGTTTCCTGTGTATATGCATTTTTCTAGTTTTGATATACCATGTACATTTATATAATCATCTACACACACAACTCCAGCTTAAGGCAGATCACACTATACCACAAATGTCCATTGACAAGTCCCACCAGAAGGTAAAAGTTTAAACCATCCCTAAGAGAACCACCTTCAAGCAGTCTTGCAAGAGACGACCCCGCCTTGTCATTCACTGTGAGACCTGACAGCTTTGCTATCAAGTCTGCTAGCAAGCGTGTTAGATGACCAGTGAAGTGGAAGAGTCTTCTGATTCAGCTCAGAAGGATGCTGGGGTTGCACTGCAGCCCCAGAGGGCAGAGCCAGGAGCATGGGGTGGAAGGAGGTCACCAGGTGAAGGTTTGCTCAAAGTGAGGTAAGCATTTCTATCAGTTGTAGCTACTGAGCTATGGTACAGGCTGCTTCTGGAAGCAGTGATCTCCCTGTTGCTGCAAAGCAGGAGGAGAGGCTGGGATAACCACCCATGGTGGATGTTGCCAAAGAGATTCCTGTTGAGGGTGGGCTGTTGATGGAGATCTCTGCAGTCTCTGTTTATTTGGAAATTCCACAATGCTCTTGTTCCTAGAGTTCTGAGAATGGATGTTTTAGTTTCCTGGCTGCTAAAGCAAATACCACACAGTGGGTTGGCTTAACAACAGGAATTTCTTGGCTTGTGGTTTCAGAGGCTAGAAGGCTTGTTATCTCCCAGGCTTGGTGTCTTCTGGCTGGCTGGCAATTTTTGGAGTTCCTTTGCTTTTCTGTCACATGACAATGCACAGGGTGGTGTCTTTGCCTTTCTCCTCCAGGTTCCGTTGATTTCTAGCTGCTTCTCATTGCTTCTCTTTCTGTGTCCAATTTCCTTTGCTTTTAAGGACTTCAGCCATGTTGGATTAAGCCCCCCCACCCCATTCAGTTTGGGCACCCCTGAACTAATAGCATCTTCAAAGGTCCTATTTACAAATGGGTTCACACCCACAGGACCAGGGTTGGGACCTGAACATGCCTTTTGAGGGGAACATGATTCAATCTCCAACAATGGGCAATATGGGGGCAGAAGATGTTGGGAGTCTCTGTGCACCAAAGTGTCCCATTACTCTTGTGTCCAAACATCCTGGATATGAAAGTGACAGGAAAGAGGCCATGTCCTAAGCTGGATCTGTGCCCAAATAGGGCATACAATCATTTTTTCTGAAGAATTTCCTGTCTGCAGCATGTCTGACCATGCAAGAGGAGAAGACCCGGAGATGGAGCTGCCAACCAAGTGGATGAGGGGCTGTGAGAGGCCTGTTAGCATAAGCCCCACCACAGCTGCACTGTCCACCTGGCTCAAAGTGTTTGATATAAACGACAGAAGAATAGATGGTTCTATTTCCAACTCTGCCACTGCCTGGACACTGAACAAGCCACTTAATTTACTTTGGGTTTGGTTGCCTTAACCATAAAATGGAGATTATTATCCCTACCTGGCCAACTTCATTCCTCAGAGATGTGAGAAGCAAATGAAAAAATGTGCATGGAAGCATTTTGGGAAGTATCAAACTTCACACCAAAGTGAAGAAAGATGAGTCACAGTGCGACTGCTGGTGGTGAGGATGGGGCTGAAGTTAACACTTCATTTGCAAAACAAATCCTGAAGCTGTCCACCTCATCTGTCTCCACTGTTACTTCCCTGGTCTCAGCTTCCTTCATCTCCTTGCTTGGACTTCTGCCTTAGCATCCTAATTGGTCTCTCTGTTTGCACTATGGACTCATCATTCATTATCCATAGAGCAGACAGGATCATCTTCTAAAAAATGTACATCCCATCATTTCACTTCCTAGGGTGGAACTTTTCCATGGCTCCCAACACGAGAAGTGATCACCAAGCCATGTGCCTGGCCCATCTATATCTCCAGCTTCCTTTTGTGCCACTCTTTCGCTCACTATGTTCCAGCTATAAAGAGCTTCACTCTCTTCCTGGAACAGGACAAGTTGTCCTTTTCTGGCCGTTCTCTCTGACTGGAACGTTCTTCCTTAGATCTTCTCATATCTGGCGCCTGGTTTCTCTCATTTCAGTCTCTTAAATTTTTTCCCTTTAGCAAGAGCTTTCCCAACCAGTTAAGACTCACTGTTAGCTGGCCCCAATTTAAAACAAGCCTCTTACCTTGGGTTTTCCTCTTTTACCTTCCTACAGGTAAAGAATGCAGAGGCGAAGTTGCAGATAACACTTTAGGTGGAGCAATAAAATGAAAGGAACCTGGTCTCTTTGTTGCAGCAGCTTGGCTCATAACTAGAGATAGCACATCTATTCAAAATAGTCTCTCCAAGCACTGTCTATCACAGTGCCTATCTGTCTAGCACAATGTTTGGTTTTCATGGCAACACTTTGTTTATACATTTCTTTGTTCATTGGCTGTTCCATACAACCTGTTCACTAAGAATGCAGGTTCTATGAAGACAGGGCCTTTTTTTTCCTTTTTCAGTGTAATATCCCTAAAACTCAGAACAGTGTCTGCTACATATGCACGCTCAATAAATGTTTGCCATTTCATGAGGCATAATGATGGCATTATAGTGAAGGGATGGTAAAGGAAGGGACTGGGGGTAGGGATGGGCCTTTTTAGAGTTAGCTGCAATGTCATCTGACCTGTCCATCAATTTTCAGCATTAGCTTGCCACCCCTTAGGAAGAAGGATGCCTAGACACTAGCAGAGCCCCAGGTCCAAGCTTGATGCTGGTCAATTCAAGGCCGATGGGCTCCATGGCTGCCAACCCTTCCCTCTCTCCATTGCAAGCTACGAGTTCTTGACTTGCACAGTGTCTGCCACATAATGGCCCCTGACCAAATACATGTGGAATAAAAGAATTAATGGGTGGGTGCTGTGGACATAAAAAGAACCCTATGCCAAGTCCACCTGCATTAGCACTTCAAGCCCCCAAATTTGTCTTTAAGATTCTAGAATCAAAGTGAGTCAGGTATTGGCAAATTCTCCAATAGTTTCATCAAGCAACAGTTAGGCTACCCAGAGAGTTAGCTTCTGTGTGTGCCAATGTGGGTGTGACAATGTGTCGGTTTGCAGGTGTGTGAGCATGTACATGCATATTAAACATGAGTACCATTGAGAAGGAGGGTGTGTGAGTGTGTGGCTGTGTGTATGTGACTACGGTGTGTAGATATTCTAATGTAATTGTGTGAGACAGTGTTTATATGTAGAATCTGTGTGTGTGTGTGTGTGTGTGTGAATTCTTGGCTATAGAATCTGAATTTCCACTAATACTATTTTCCTGGAACACACCCAATCTTGATCCCCTTTCTTTTCCTTTCTTCTCAGAAATCCATTACTAAAAGGTTTTTTACCCGCCTCCAGGGGGAGGGGGGTTGGGGGAAGGGGAAGCTAAAATCACAAGGCCCAGATCAAAACACTCAGCAGCTAAATGAATTCGGCAGCGTTTTCCCGCATGACTTGGAGGGATAATTTAGTGAGGCTGCCAGCTGGAAGGAAAGGGATTAATTCTGCACTTAGCACAGCTACGGTGAATAATTCATCACTGGAGACCCTTGTGCCCAACCCCTGGGCAATTGGGGAAGTGTCCTGCCCACCTGCCTGTTGCCTGCCTTAGCCAACCAGGGCCCGACCAGGGCACTTAACACTCCTTTAGTCACCAGGACACGCATGACCCAGTAAAGGTATAGGGGCAGGGGAAAGCGAGGAAGGGGCTGCCAGTGGCCATTGGCAGACTCTAGGCCCCAGGCAGAAGCCCAGGAAGGTTGGGCTGTAATACGGGAAATGTGTGACATTTTCCTTCGAGGACTCTGCTTCCCCTTCTCTGGGGTCTTCCCTTCCTTCTGTGTCCTCCCCTCTCATTTTTGTACCTGTTTTGGGGTGGGGGAGTGAGTCAGGGAGTATCTGACAATCTCTCCCAGCCAGATATTAGAGGAGTCCCAAAGAGGGCAATGTGGCCATTCCACAGCAGGGAGTGCAAATGGGGAGACACAGGCACTCACAGGTGGACTTGGGGGGAGATACTTTGGGACAGGCACCTTTCCAGGCACCCCCTTGTACCCCACATCCCCGGAACTCATTGTCCACAGGGCCAGGTATTACCCCAGAGTGTTTTCTGGGTTCATGGTCCTAAGCTGTGCCCACAGGCCTGTCCCCGAGGGCTAGCCCCACAGAAAGAAAAGTGGAAAAGCCCAACAGTACCCACCAGGTGCTCTGGAGCCAAGTGACCAGGGCCCGAGCTGGACTCAGAGCCCAGGTGTAAGGAGCTAGAGGAACGGAGGCCCACCCACCAGGCAGGGCTCAGGCCCCAGCACCTTTCCACTTGGACCAACCCAACTGTGGTAGGTACTCCTAAAAATGGCCCCAGGATTCCATGCCCTAATCCCCAGAACTTGTGAATAAGATAAACTATCACTCCTACATTTGTTCTGTGACCGTAAGATAGGGAGATTATTGGGGTGGACCTGATGTAATCTCACGAGCTGTCTAAAACACAGAGAATTTCCTCTGGATGCTGACACAGAAGAGGAAGACAGAGACTTGAAGCTGGCCATTGTGAGAAGGAAGGTGGGCTCCTTAAGGACTGAGAGAGGCCTCTGGCTGACAAGGAGACAAGGATCTCAGTCCTACAACTGCAAGGAGTTAGATTCTGTCAATACCTGAATGAGCTATGAGCTTGGAAGTTGATTCCTACCCAGAGCCTCCAGAAAGGAGCGTAGCCCTGCCAACACCTTGCCTTCAGCCTCATGAGATTCTGAGCAGAGAACCCAGCTACGCTGTCAGACTTCTAATCTACAGAACTGTAAGCTAATAAATGGGTTTGTGGTGATTTGCTATGCAGCAGCAGAAAATTAATATCCCAGTTTACCCTTGTAGACAGCTCTGGTTTACTTTGCACCAGGCTTGGCCTGGGCTGACTCAGAGGCTAACTCCCAGGTCTGAGTGGTCCTCTGCTCTCAATTCCCCTCTTCTTAATCTCAGCTTTCTTTCTGGTTTTCGCCCTGAGACATTTCCATCTAATGCAGCAGTCACCTCCTCCCAGAAGCCCCTGGTCCTCAGCCCTTGAACAAGGCCAGTAATTGTGACCACTGAGGGGCTGCAGGAGCTGGCACATGTCTGCCAGGCCCCAACCTCCCCTGATCCACAGCCTTACCTCTGAGGAAAGCAGCTGGAAGGAGAGATCCACCGTGGGGGCCTCACCATTTATGGTTCTCAGCTTGGTGTCCTGAGAGGGGAGGGAGAAATCAGGCCATTCAGGGTTGCCCCAACTAGTCAAGCCCTCCGAACGATCCCCACGGGGGGTGGGGGCAAGAGGAGAGGACCTGTCTAACCATCTCCTGGCAGAACGGGAAGTTCCTATTTAATGAGATCTATTATATCAGGATGGCCTTAAGTATTTTAGGAGGAAGAGGTGGTATAAAAATAGATAATAGTGATGATATTCATTCTTATTGAGAGCTCATCTAATTCTAAGAAAATGTCATTCTTTTCTGAGTGCTTTATATGTATTTCCTCACATAAACCTCACAGCAACACTGAGAAAAGGACTATTGCTATGGACCCATTTTACAGACAAGGAAACAGAGGGACTGAAACCTTACGTAATTTCCCCAAGGAAATGTAAGTTGTTAAGTGGTAGAATGAGACTTGGCCCACGCAGTCTGGCTCTAGAGCAGGGGCTCTTAACAAGGGGTCCGTGAGTTTGAATTGAAATTCAAAACAACATTATTGGGAAGCGGCTGTGGCTCGGTTGGTGGGGCTCCCGTTTGCCATGTGGGGGGCCCCGGATTCGGTTCCCGGGGCCTCCTGGTGGGGGCGGGCCGGCCCGCGCGGCCTGGTTGGCTGGCCCGGCGAGCGCAGGCAGCGGGGGCGGGGGGCCCGCGGACGAATGAATAAATAAAAAAAATCTTAAAAAAAAACCAACAACAACAACAACATTATTCTTGTGGGGACGTGTTGGTGCGGGTATGATATATTTATTAAATAATACACAGTATAGTGTGGACTTAGTAAGGGGTCCGTGGTTTTCCCCTGACTGGCAAAGGGGTCCATGGAACAAAAAAGGTTAAGAACCCCTGCTCTAGAGTCTGAGCTCTTAATTATTATACAGAAAGAACGTGTACTGGGCACTTTGTGTTTATTTATCTCACTTTTTCCTCACAAAGAATTGTCCTATTTTAGAGATGGAGACTGTGAGGCTCTGAGAGGGTGTGTGACCTGTCCCAGGTTCCACAGCAAGGAAGAGGCCAAGTCAGGATTTGAACCCAGGTCTGACTGGGTAAGATCTGAGCTCCTTCCACCACTCCAGATGACCTCCACCTGCTTCTCCTCAAGTTGCCTGGGGGCAATTTCTCTGGCGCAGTTCACCACAGGCCATGGAGTTGAGGCTGGTTTTGGTGCTCCTCACACCTGACAGCCGTCAGCCTCCCTGGTGAGAGGTGACACAACGGTTCTGAAGTCCCCTCTCCTCCCTGTGACTTTGTATCCTCTGTAAAACGTAGCCAGAAATTCTAATGTGTGTCTCCCAGAGGGGAAAGCTGCTTGAGAAGCCACGGCTCTTGTGGAGGCGGGGTGGGGACTCACAGTGACTGGGAGCCGCTTCACGTGCAGTCCAGGCAGGCCCTTCCCTGACAGCATCTTGTGGTACAAGCGGCTCTTCAGCGGCAACACGGAGACGCCCAGGGGCTGGCCGAACGTCCACGGCTCGCTGCCTTGCACTGCGGGGAAGGACCAGCTGGGGCTCCCACCTGCGGCCCGACCCTGGGCTTGGCAGATCCCACCCCGGCCCCATCCTTTGATATCAGTCAGCTAGTTCTCCCCTCTCCCACCACCCATCTACTTTCCTGCTTCCTGCCCTTTCCCCGCACAAATATCCTCCTTCTCCTCTGCTCTTCAGGGCTTTGTGAATTCAGGCCAGCCCTAAACATATTCTGTGTGGCTGGGTATTTATATGGATCTCCCTTGTCTCTGGCTTTTTGGGGGCTTCCATCCCATGACTAACTTAGACTGTGGACCAGCTGGTATCTGAATTCTGTCTCTCTTCTCCACGCCATGAGCTCTCTGAGAGATCCACCCACCTCCCTCCTCGCTGATGGCTGAACAGGGTATGCAAGAAAAACACATCGACTTATTATGGGATAGACCTGTATGTTTTGACTTGTGCCCCAGAGTGGCCGCTTTGGGAGGATGCCCTGGGAGGTTGCCTTGGAAACTAGGATACCTTCACCCATTCCTGTGAGAGACAGAGCTGGGGATGGCCTGGGGGCGAGTCACACATATCTCCTGACACCTGGCTGCCCTGGCAGGGTACCAGGGCACTTACTCGAAGTCGAGGAGTAGAACTCCAGCACCAGGGCTGCGTCTTCTGAGAAGTTGGTGGCTCCATCTCGGCCTTGGAAGAGGAAGGACTGATTCCACAGAGGCAGCTCTGGGGGTCCTCCAGGCTTGGACAACTGGAAGGAGATGGTGGGAGCAGGTGGTGGGGTCATAGCTTCTCCCAAGACGAGGGATGTCTGGATTTTAGATTGTGTGCAAGTCTACATAGGTCACAAATATTTGCACCAACTATAAAAACAACACACACTTACAGAATAAATTTTGGAAAATATAGAAAAGTGGAGAGAAGGGAAAAAATCTATATACCTACTACTAAAGAGAACTGTTCATAAGACTGTGCTTCTTTCTAGTTTTCTTTTATGTCTATTTTGTATATAATTGTCACCCTAGCATCCTGCCTTTTTCATTGACCATTAAAACCTAAGCATGTCCAGAGTAACAAAGACTCTTGTTACCCATGACTTTAGTAGCTGCAGGGTCATGACCAAGTACCCTGGTTTCTTCCTTCCCATTTTCTCTTACAATAAACAACACTGCATTGGACATCCCTTTCACAGATATCTCTATATCCCAAATTATTTCCTTAGAGCAAGCACCTGAGATGGACTCTCTGAGTTAAAGGACATGCATATTTTAAGGCACTTGCTCCATTACTGGTAAATAGTTTTCCTAAAGAGCTGTGCCACTGTTCCACCTGTGGCTGGTGGTGGTTCAGATGCCGAATCAGACAGGACCTCTGCCCTTGCCACCAGCTCCTCCTCGCCACCCTCAGGTTCCCCAGCCCCTCCCAGAAGGCCGCAGCAGGTCTTCAGACCCTGCGCCCCGAGGGTCTGAGGCAGGGCATTGGGCATTCGGGGGACTGGTGGAACACCTGTAGCGGGGGGCACACTCGTGGGTGGTATTTAAATGCAACCAGCCGGCATTAACTCTATGCCCAAATAAGGGAGCCAGGGGAGGCATTCCTATGGGTGGTCAGAAAAGTCTTGTCGAAGGAAGCAGGACCCGAGCAAGGCTCTGCAGGAATGCTCAGCAAGGTCTTGTGGGTGGGAAAACAGCACAAGCAGAAGCATGGAGGTGGGGACCTGAGCAGAGGCCCGCTGGAGAGAGGGCACTCCGGGTGGAGGCCCAGCATCTGCCCAGGCTGGAGGGATGGGACAATGGGGGAAGGGGCCAGCATAGACAGGGAAGGGCAGAAGTCATCAGCGCAGACCCTCCAAGCGGCAGCCTCACATCTGCCCCCAGCCAGGTTGTCAGCAACAGGAGCAGCAGCATTGGAAATCAGCAGCGGGAGTCAGTCCTCGCTCTAGAAGGTCAGCACAAATGCACTGCGGGCTCCAGGAGTTTTTGACACGGGATCATGAAATACCAGTATGGGGCCACTTCCCCTGCCGTGGCAGGACCCTGATGCCTGTCACTCTAATGCGCATGCTCTCCCCTCCCCCTTCTCCGAGGCCCAGCCTGCGGCTCAGCTGTGTCTGCTCTGCCCTGGGGGAGCTGGGTTGTAATCATTTCAGGGCCAAGGGGGTATGAGCATTGAGACAAGGATTGGGGTGATGGGAGAGTCCCTGGGGTTAGGCTCTGGTGGGATCACAAGATCAGCCACTTGGCCACCAAGCCAGGCCAGAGATGCTGATTCAGGGTGGATCCCCAAACCATGCCTATCCCAGAGCCACCACATTCTCCTGGCTGTACATTTGGATTCCAGACAGGCATCCACGTGACCTGGGCCGTCTGTCAGGCATCAGGGCATTCAAGGAGGACCTGTGACTCACCGCTGCTGCCCCCTCCTCTGCTCCCCCCCTGGGTGAGTTTGATTTAATGGATGCCGGCTGTCCTCTCTCCAACCTGTTAATGTGTCTAAATGGAGTCTACAAAGCAAGGGGTGGTGAGTCTCTGCCTGCCAGTAAGGGACCGTCCATAGTCCCCCAGAAAAGATCCCTTCAGACATTGGCCAGAATCGGGAGGGAGGGTCAGCTGCTCTTCTGTATGTGTGCATGGAGGGTGGAGGGGGCAGGGAACCAAGGGTAAACGACCTGCAGAGTCTGATGCCAGGGCCCTGGTGAAGGTGCTGGTGGCTGATGTGTGTGCAGGGTGGAGGCGGGGAAACCACTGCCTGCAGATGCTAATGGGAAAGGCCATGGAGGGCTGTGGAATTAAGGAATGTGATTAACCCACAGCTGTGATCTTCAGAAAAGCCATTAACCCCCAGCACTGAGGCAGCCCTGCCTTCCCTGGGGACAGAGCTGTCATTCCCTCGGCCCACAGACCTTCCTCCCCTTTCCCCTGGGCCCACCCACACCCACACCCACACCCACACCCACCGCTGTCTGCTCTGCCCCAGTGTAGGGCTAGCCATCCTGGGAAGAGTAACAGCCACAGCCAGTGCTGGGGATGGGGCCTCGAGGAGGCTAGGGCCCCTTGGCTCCGTGCCCTTCCACACATCCCTACCCTTCTCTGGGACCCAGTTTTCTCAGGGTCCAATGGGAAAATGCCTTGGGCTTCATGTCTTGAAAGGCTGTTGTGAGGGCTGAAGGAGAATTTGTTGTGAAGCTCAGGTCCCAACTTTTGGGCTATGCTCCCCTTCAAAGGTATGGGGTGCTTGGGTAGGACTAACTTCTAAGTCGTCCGCATCCCCCCGCACCCCCTCCCCCATTCTGGGTCCTGCAGACAGGGACAGGTCAAGCCAGACCTCGGCCCTCCTAACCCTTAACTTATTGGAGTGCCAGTGCCTCTGCCATGACCAGAGGCTCCCTGAGGGCTACTACCCCACAAACATTGCCCTCCCTTCCTCAAGACCAACAGACCCCGATTTTGTCCCCATGGCCCCCTCCTCCGCTCCCATCCCCATTCCCTATCCTGACAAGGTGGTTGCTACACCCCTCTCCAATGACTGGCTCAGGCCAATGAGATGAGAGAGGGGGGCTGTGGGGGGTTGCTAAGGTTGTTTCCACTTCCTCATAGGCATCACACCCAAGAAGAGGAGGTTCCCCCCTCTTCCCTTGGTCTGCGGTCATATCTGGCTGGGAGCTGCTGGCCAGCTGAGGACGGCAATTGGGGGGTGGGAGTTGGAATGACCCTGGGTCTTTGAGGATGCTACCTCAGGACTTCTTGTGATATGTGACAATAAATATCTTTAGTGTTTATGTCGATCCTTGATCCTTGATGGGGTTTGTTACTTGTAGCCAAAAGGAACAAGGGCAATGGTGAAGAGTGAAGGTAGACTTAGAGGGGGCATTTGGCACCAGGGAGGTGCAGCTCTGAAAGGGACAGAGCCCATTTAACACCCACTCTGGGCTTGGAAGCTTTGCACAGGTTAGTCCTTTAAGTTCTCTTAACAGCCCAATAAGGTGAGAATCAATAGGTCCAGAGAATGTGGGCAGCTTGCCAAAGGTCACACAGCTAGTAAGTGATGAGCTGGGGTCAAACCCAGGTCTCTGAACCTCAAACCCCCTACCTACGTGCTTCAGCATGTGGGAAATCACAGCATCCAAAATGTCAGCGGGGGCAGGCCCTGGAAATGACCTAGTGCAAGCCCCACCCTTGCAACTGTAGAGATGAGGGGACTGAAGCTCAGAGAGGGGGTGGGGTAGGAGGTGTGTGTGAGCGCTGAGCCCGGGGCTGCTGTATGGTGCCCATTCAGGTAGGGGCTCTGTCCACCCCATTGCTTCCCTGTCCCCTTACTTGTGCCACAGCAGCCCATCTCTGTCCTCTCACTGCTGACACCTGGGCACCCTCATGCCAGCTGACAGTGAGTTCTCAAACTGGCCCAATGGCCATGGAGCCAGGGGACTTTCACCAAGTGCCCTGCCATCACTGGACCTCTGGCCAAGTGTCCCACACATGCAAAAGGCACTGGGACAGTTCTCTGTAGCAAAGGGCACCTCCCCCACCCAGACTAGTTAGGCAGCAAAGGCAGCCAGAGAGGGCCTGGGGGTGGGGTGGGGGCTTCCTCATTAAAGCAGGCAGCACCTCTTGGCCCTTGGGACTGCCTGCTGATTGGTTCATAATTTTCTGGGCAAATGCCGGGCCATGTGTGAGATGGCTCTGGGGAAATCAGGCTGAGGATTAGTTTGGGTTTGAAGCCTCTGTCCCTAGGGTCCTCCTTTGGCCTACCCCTCCCTGCTGCCATCACTCATTTTTGCCTTCTTCAAACATCTTTGCCTTTAAATGAAGGCTGGGGCTCTGGAGTGGACTGACAACAGAAGGGACTTCCCAAAATGCCCCATCTTCTCTGAAGCTCCTGGGAATGTTGAGACCATCGTGTGGGGCAAGCTCCCACTGATGTGCAGACCATGGGCTATTCCCCTGGACCCAGCCACGATCTGCCTCCCCTCAACCCCCCAAACATACACAAACATACCACTCTCCTCTCCAACCCTGACACATATCATGCCATCTGTATTCCCACCTCCACACCTTTGTTCTTGCTATTCTCCTCAATTGCCCTGCCCCTCCCCTCCCCCTACTCACAATTCAAGACAACTGTCTCTGGATGCCCTCCCTAAGCCCTAGCTTCACAGCCTTCCCTCTCCTGGTTTTTACAGCTCACAGTCTCTCCTGGTTTGCTACTAGATTATACATGCTCTTGTATTGATGTTTAACTTTTTCACATAACCAGACCAAAAGTTCTCCAGGGATAGCTTCTCCAGGGCACAGACAAGCACGCCCCTGGGTACGCAAGGGGGATTCAATAATCTCTTATTCAACAGCCAAATGAATGACTGAATGGCTGAGTGAGTGAATGAATGAAGGAATGTGAGTGTGACAGAGGATAAGTTACAAGAACTATGGACCTGTGAGAGTGTGAATGGGAAAGAGCCATACCTGAGGGCATCCATTCTGGCTGACCCGAGGAACATCGAATTTCATCACCGATGAGATAGGGAAGGAGATTGGGGTGATGGGCAGCCCCACAAAATGTGGGTCCCCGTTGGCCTGGTCGACCCTGGGGAAGGGGGAAGGAGACAGTGCTCAGCACCGGAGTGCTCGGGGGGTGGCCGGCACTCCTGGCTCTGTGTCCAAGGCTGACAGCCAGGGGCTCCCACTTTGACTCCAGACTGACACAAGAGAGGAGGGGGGTTCAGCGGCCTACCTAGTTTGGGGCTGGGCCTTGTGATCTAGGTGGCTGGCCCAAGCCTTGGGGAAGCTCCTCTTAGGAGATGGGCTGCATCTCCCAGGCCCCTTCCATCGACCCACTGCGGTCTTCACCACGTCTGAATGCCTCAGCTGGCCCATTTTTCAAGTGGGCCTTCCCTGCCTCCCCTTTGGAAGACCAGGTCAGAATGGCTCACCCCCATGGCAGGAATCCTGGTTTAGGCTTAGGGGGCATGGTGAGTCTGCAGGGGTGGGATTTAGGTTGTGTGTGTGTGTGAGTGTGTGTGTGTTTGTGCCAAACTCCCTGGGCTGGGGGCGTGTCAGTCATTTTTATTCCTGCAAGGAGCAAGGAGAGTTCACAGGTCGAAAGATCTCAGTGGGTGGTGCAGATAAGTCTTGCGTCATCAGAGTCAGTAGAAGTGCCAGAGGCAGACATTGCCCCCCAAGGAGATGGCCCAGGGGGCACATGTTCATTGGGGAACTGTCCTCCCACCTCAGCTGTGTGGCCTCCAGTGGCAGAAGTAGGCTGAAGCCCCTCCTGAGATCTGTGAATCCAACATAAGGAATGCTGATTTGGAACAAACCCAAAAGGAGGCCTGGGGGCAGAGTGGGACAAGTTGGGCCTGGAGCCTGGGAGGCCACCAGGAGGGTGAGGGAGGGGACTCCCAGGTGGGGCTAAAGGTCATGAAGTTCTGGGAGGACCGTTAGACTCCCTCCCCAGGGAGAAACCACAGGCTGGAATCTGGCCCTGACCTAGGGTGAGAGGTGGGGCTGTGGATGTGGTGAGTACAAGGTGGGGAGGCAGGTGGGGAGGCGCTGAGGAGCCTCTGGGCAGGGAATGAGGACCCCTTCTCTTCCTCCACACACTGGCTCCTGTCAGGCACCTGTGCCCTCCTCCCCGCTTCCCCAACCTGTTCTTAGGAACTCTCTGAGCTGCTCATCTCCATGGGCTTGAGCTCTCCCTGGGTAAAGGCATGGTGTGCTATGGGATGTTTACTGGGATCTCAGACCCAGTGAGGAGGTTTGAAGGGCCTTGGAGGAGAGGAGGTTTCCAGAACTCCTGAAATCACAACCTGTGGTCATGGTGACAGCCTCTCCCCCTCCTCTGCCCTCTTCCCCTCCTCCCGCCTCACCCAGGCCTCCTGCCTCTGGGCCCCACTCACTTAAACTCCTTGTAGTTGGGGACGACCCGGGCAATCACCACCATGGGGCTGGAGTTGTTGACCAGGGGCTCGTTGACTCCCCGAAGAAAGACCTGGGGAGGGAGGAAGCAGGTGAGCCCAGTGTGGCTTTGGGCCCTCCCAGAGACCTGATACCCGTCACCCCCATGCCTCTGCCTGTGCTCCTCCCTGCTCCCTGCTCAAGGCTGCCCTCCTTCAGGAAGACTTCTTTGTCTAGGTGTGGCAATTTCCCTTGGGTTTCTAGCGTGTGACTCAGTAGTGGGTCTGTTTCACCAGCTTTGCTTAGGGAGATGTGGGCTATGAGTCAGGACCTGGCAGGAGGTCAGGAGGCTTGTGTTCTAATCTCTGCTCCTTTGCTGGTTGCTGGAGGGTGGTGGTGGTGGTGCTCCAGTTCCCATCAGTCAAAGGGGCCCAGACTCCTTGTCCTGGCTCCCTCCCAGGGCCATGAGGGGTCTCTGATTAGACTGTTGCTGGGGACACTTTGTAAACTGTGGACACCAAGAACAGGTCTGGCTTCTCTGACCACTGAGCTCCCCAAGGTCAGAGGTCATGGTCAAGACCTCCCTGGACCGCCCCTGCTACCCTTCACAGAGCTTGGAGATGCTAATGGTTTGGAATGGAATCATAAACATCAGCATCTCTGGGTCCTCTTTCTTCATCAAATCCCAGTCTTCATTCCCTCCACATTCCAACTATCTTCTCAACCCCCCATTGCCTCCTAAGGAACTCCCTGCACCCCCAGCCCCCTGCCATCTCTGTTGTACTTCCATTAGCACAGCTTGTAGGGGGCACCAGCAAACACTCTGGCAGAGCAGGGGGCAGCAGTTGGGAAAGGCAGAGCAAGATAAGAGGCAACTTTCCCAAGGAATGGGGCAGTGGGGCCAAAGTTTTGTTCCAACCCCCATTGAGCACTGCATGGTAGACCCTGGGCTGGGCAGAGGGAAGGCAGAGGGAGAAGACGTGGATTCTATTCCCACACACCTCCAGCACCATCTCAAGTAGCCCCTGATCTCTGGCTCCGGATTGTCACCCCTTATGCACCAATGGCCTCTCCTTCACTCTCTCAGCCGTTACCCTCAATTTTCCCTTCAGCTGTGATGCCTATTTCTCCTTTTACTTCTCTGCTCTTGAAAATAAGCACCACTGCTGCTCAGGTTTCCTCAACCCCTCCAGGCCCTGGACCCCAAGCCGTGGCCAGGAAGCAGGATGAGATGTGGGCCCTGCCCAGGGCAGCTGGGGCTGTGGGGAGGGAAGCAGACACTACATAAAGCCCCAAAGACCTGCCAGGTGGTGACCCTCTCCTGACTTTCCCAATACCTCTTGGGCCCATCTCTCTCAGCCCCATTTCCAATTTCACCTTCTCAACCCAACTGGTCATTGTTATAATGTCTTAGGGCTCGACCCTTAGCCATCTTCCCCCTCTCTGCACCTACCCCAGGAGACCTCATCACCTCCCCTGGACAGCACCCCTGGCCTGGGTCTAACCAAGACCTCTCGAGTTCCTGATTCACAAAACCATCTGTCTAGTTGGCATCTCCACTTGGAGGTACTACAAACATCTCAGTCTTAATATGTCCATTATGATTTCTTCCAAACTCTCCCCTCTCTGGAGCTTCCCCCAGCTCAGTGAATGGTCCCACTGTCCACCTGATTATTCAAGACAGACCCAGAGTCAACCTGGACCCCTCCCTCTACCTCACCCCCCACATCAAATCTGCTAGCAAGTCCTATGAATTCTTTCTCCAAAAAGCGTGTGAACTCAGTCCACTTCCTCTCTCACTGCCGTCTCCTAGACCACCATCGTCTTCCACCTAGACTGGAACAACAGCCCCCTCACTGGCTTCTCCACCTCCATTCCTGCCCCCATCCCACCTCCTCTCCCAGGTGACTGGACACAGTAGCAAAAATGATCTTCCTAAAAATGAATCGGATCATGTGACTCCCTTGCTTGAAACCCTGCAATGACCCCCGACCCCCACCACTGCCCTTAGAATGAGTTCCATAATTCTTACCATGGCGGCCAAGGCCTATATATCCTGGCCCGCTTCCCCTCTGCCCACTTCTCCTGCCAGCCCCCAGCCACCTCTTTGTGCTTCAATCTCTTTTTCTCTCATTCTTCCCACATGCCCAGCTGGTTTCTGCTTCGGGGTCTTTGCACATGCTGATCCCTCTGCCTGGACTATCCCCTCCCCACCCCCAATCATGGCTGGCTCCTTCTCATCTTTAGCTTAAATGTCACCACCTCTGAGAGGCCTCCCTTGACCACTCTTGCTAAAGCAGGTGTCTCCCTCCCCCTGCTACCACCCTTCCATTCTCTCCCTCTCACCCTCTCAGCCTCTGGATTGTCTCTTCCATAGAACTTATCATCATAGCTTGTGTTGATTATAGTTTATTTCTTGTTTATTTTCTGTCGTTTTGACTAGAACCCAAGTTCTGCCTGCATGGCAGGGACCGTGCCTGTCTTACTCACTGCTCTATTCCCAGCTTTCAGCAAAAGTTCCTGGTACAGGGTAGGAGCTCAACATATGTTTGTGGGATAAATAAGTGCAGTATCCTTGAGGGAGAGAAGGGGATATCAGGGGAGGGAGAAGTTGACTCTATGTTTCTGAGCATGAAAGACAGAGAAGCATAGAGATAAGGGAGGGGAAGGGGAAGGGACAGGCAGTAGCCTTAGGGAGGGTCTGAGGCTCAGTTGGTCTTGGAGGGTAGTAGGGATCCTAATCACATGGTGCCCATGGGAAGCAGAGTGGGAAGAGGAAGAGGCTGAGGGGCCACGCCCCAGGCAATTCTTGTGACGGAAGAGGCCCCCACCAGGTCTGTCCGGAAGAGGCCCCCACCAGGTCTGTCCGGCTTGGCCACTTAGTGACTTAGCCATTCCCTGCTCCAATCTGAGCTCCGTTCTGTACATGGAGGGGCTGGTCGTGACCTCCCCTGTCCATCCAGCTCTGGCCTTCAATGAAAGGAGAGGGCACAGGGATAGGGGCTTGTTCTGGGCCCTCCCTCCATATTCTTATTACCCTTAGCACCTTCCCCCTGCCCCAGGCCCCTCTGCCTGAACTGAGCTCTGCTGGTTGTCAGCTAAGCCCAAACAGGTGTGAACTGGCAAGGGTATAAAGTAGTCCTCAGGGCTTTTCTACTCTCCCTGGGGGAATCTGGAGGAATGAATCTTTGAGGGTGGAATTTCAAACTTTGAATGGGGGTGGGGGTCTGGGCTGTGGGATTTCCCTGGAGAATGGTCTGGCCTGATCACACTAAGCACTCCCATGGGTGTAGCTGCAGGGCTGCTAATTTACACCTGTTCTGTGCTGACGCTGCTCAAACACACCCGCTTGCTCCCTGCTGCTGGGGCTCTGCCATCAGGAGCAGACACCTGCTTCCATGGCTGAACCCCTCACTCAGGCAGGGAGGGCACCTGTGCTGGGCGGGGGTGGGGGGCTGGGGGGTGGGTGCTGGAGGCCTAGATTTCTGGGTCTGTGTTCCGACCTCTACAAACAGATCAGGGCAGTGGGGTAGGGCTGACCCACAGCTTCCCCTGCAGACCCAAGGTTCTGTCTGGTTCTTGGGGACGTGGCCCCTCCCTGTGGGGTATGGCTGGGGCCAAGCTGTCAGCACTCTTCTTGGTTGTGTGGATGTGTGCGCTGCTGGCTGTCCTCGAGAAAGGGCATGACTGAGGAGGGGAGTGATGGGAGCAGAGGGCGCCTGTGAGTCTGGCACAGGCTGTGGTGGAAGCAGAGATATGGGCCGGGAGCCCTAGACCCCCATACTTGGCTCCCCTTGGGTCTCAGTGTCCTTAGCTGTGAAATGGGGCTAAAGAACAGTTATTGCCCTGCAGGGGGTCAGCTCAGCCACAGTGGGGCAGGAGAAGCCCAGAACCTGGAACCTCCTGGCTCCATCCTACTCTGATCACACCCAGGTCATGGCTGGATATGAATCTGTGACCCCTGGGCAGTTTGAAGGCTGAGGGAAGGGGATAGGGTCAAGTCCCTGGCCCACATCTGCCTGGAGTGTCACCAGACCTCCTGAGGCTGCTGAAAGTCCTAGGGGTGGAAGGTGATGGGGGAGAGGACCTGTGGCAGCTAGGCCCACCTGGGCCCTGGCCCGACTAATGAAGAGGCTCTGTAAATAGTGTCGAATGAATGAACTCCTGAATGCCTAATTTGTAGACCAGCCAAACCTCCTCAAAAGCAGGATGCATGGAAGGGGAAGGGTGCGGGAAGCCTTGGGATTTTTGCTTTGGGACCTAAGCCCTAGGTCAGGGGTCACTACCTCTGCAGGGACAAAATGGGATAGAAAACAGTTGGGGACTATGGCCTAGTTGCGGAGCAAAAAGCTTTCCCCTATGAGATTCAGGGATCCCTCAGGCTTGTGAGTGAGGGGCAGGGCTGTGGCCAAGTCCTCTTCCTTTCACTTCCAAGGACAGCAAAGGAAAGGGAGGTAAAGGCAAGGCTGTGTGCCTGAAAAGTGCTGGAAAATGTTAGGCATCATCATCTTCTTCATCCCCATCATCCCTGCATCCCAGGTATGGCTTTGCCAATGACTTTGGTTATTTTTCAAAAGGCCCAGTTGCTTTTTTCCCTTCTTGATTTCCCCAGACACCCAGAGGAGGCCAAGAGCAGGGAACAGGACCTGCTCAAAGCTTGGCCTCCTTCCCACCCACCCCCACCCCAAAAAGCCCCAGGCCTGGTACCTCCAGAGCTGTGTGGTTGCAGCCAATGTAGTGGGGGATGAAGCTGCCCTTCCGAACAACTGTTGTGAAGAGTTGGGTCTTGCCAGTGGCTTTGCCAGCTGTCTCAGCCTGGACATGCTGTGGTCAGGGCCGGGGAAGAAGACACACAAGAAGGTGAGCGTTTAAGGGGCAGGCCCCGGCCATAAATCCAGCCCTCTGCAGACAATCACTTGGCATTGCTCCACTGGGGCTCCAAGCTGATAATTAAAGCTCATGGTCCCTGTGAGCCCTTCCAAGGAGATCAATACAATAAATCTTCCCTGTTCTATTTGAATATTTCATCATCCTCACAAGGGCCACTGCCTGCCTGCTCCCTTTGTAAAGAGGTGATAACAAGGCTGGGGTTCTAAGCGGACAGAGAGCCAGGAGGCCTGGGCGATGCTCCCAGAATTACAGCTCAAGTGCTGTGTCCAGGGCAAGTCACTCATCTCTCTGGACCTTCGCTTCTCTGCCTGCCCTGCATGCCCTGTCCTGAAATCACCCGACCTGAGATTTCCTTTGGGCCTAGGGAAAGTAAAGACCCCTGGGTCATGACTGAAGAGTTGCTGGGAAAGAAGGTCAGTGCTGGGGTCTGGGGGAAGCAAGAGAAGAGAACTAACCCCAATTGGGCACCTTGCTAGGTGCTTTGTGCCATCATTGCACTTGATCCTCCATATGACCAAGTTAGGAGGTACACTGATGGGGAACAGAGGCCTGGAGTTGGGCTTCCAGCCAATAGGCAGCAGAGCTAGTATATGAACCCAGACAATCTGACTTAAAATTGCTCTTTTCTCTAAACCACTAAAGGGTCCTGGAGTACACACTGGGGCAGGGGAAATGTTTCTGCTCATCTCTGGCCCAGTGCCTAGCACTTAGTAGGCACTAAATAAGTACTTGAGCAATAAGAGGTGGATTCTGTGCCCCGCCAATCAGCACTGGGGGTGAGGTGGGGACAGGCAGTGAGCCGGCCTGGAAGGTTCCTCTGTCCAGGCTCACACAAAGTTGCCAACTATGGGGGTGCATTCCAGGGAATGCTTTATCCCTCACATACCTCAACTCTCCTGGGCATGGAAAGAACTGACTTGGGACTTGGTGTGACCTGGGCTCACCCTCGACTCTGCCACTCACCGAGGGTGAGAGGAACACTCTCCCTGAGTCTGCATCCCATATATGCAAAACCTAACTCATCTTGAGGGTTACAGATGGTGTGTAAAGTGCCTAGCACAAGTCCTGGAACATAGTAGATGCTCTGGAAAGACTGCCCTCTTAACATATATGAAATCAGAATGCATTTTTAATTGGGGTATTCACTTATTATGGAGATTCTTGTGGAAAGCATTCTTGTCCACTCCCCAGGAGCTGTGTTTCCTCAACTTCACCTGGCCCTAGATTTGTCAATACTGAGGGATGGACATGGGCTGAAGATGCTAGGGCACCAAAGTGGTTCCCACCAATGCCCCTCCCACTTGTCCCAGGCCCTATGTGGGCCCAGAGCCCAGGATTCTGACTCACCTTCACCAGCTTAAAGTGGTAGGGGTGGAAAACACGTAGGTACTTGATGGGGATTTGGTAGGACAACAGCTCTTCTTTCTGCTTGTTGTCCACCACCTTGAAGAGCACATCTGGAGAGAGAATAAGTGGGAATACTGTCAGGACAGAGCTTAGCTGACCACCTTCCTTCCATTGAGGTGAGACAATGAGAGATGGGAGATACTGCCGAGAGCAAGGGAGCCACACTGAGGAGTCAGTGTACATGCACATGTGTAGAACAAACATGTACATGTAGAGATGTGCAGACACAGCTCCACAGAACTGTCTGACCCCCTGTTCAGGGCAAGGCCCCTTACTAGGTGCTTCTAGGGCCCAAAGGTGCACTTCTCTCCTGTGGGTCAGAACGCAGCCCAGTCACCCATGGCAACAGACACACCTGTGCACAAACAGATACACATGCAAGCAAGAATAGCACCTCCTCCCAGGAATAAGGCCCTTCCTCTCACCAGCCTCTCGAGCAGGAAGGGGAAGGATCATCTCCCACATGTTGCAGATGCATAAACTGAGATTCAGTAAGGAAAAATGATCTGCCCAAGAAATCCTTTGATTCAAATATCAATAAAAGTATACTTCAAGAAAATCAAGACCAGTCTACACACTAAGAATAATGCACTAAGTCAACTCCCTCCAAAGAGATTGCATTTTGTCATAAAATGGCATGATCTTTGGGATGAGCTCTGAGGGAAACACCAATGACTCAGAAATAATTGTGATGGTGCTACTTTAGTGAGCACTTACTGCATGCCAGGCGCGGGGATGGGAACTCACCCGTTATTCCAACAAATCCCCACCATCACCCAAGAAGGCTTCACCATCTCTGTAAAATGTGGAAACTGGCACTCAGAGGGATCACATAAATTAATCAACAGCACACAGTTAGTGAAGAACTGATGGGAGAGGATGGATTTGGTGACCCCTGAAGCTTTTTCCCACTCTGGAAGTCTATGATTTGAGGAGGAGATGGGCGAGGAGGAAAGGAAGAGAAGGACAGAGGAGAAATGAAGAAACATGGAGGAGGGAAGGAAATAAAAGAGGTAGAGAGGAATCAAAAAGTTTGGGTGGGAGCTGAGGGTGTGCCTGTGGGAGACACTTGGGGAGCCCCTTCCCCTCTGCTCCTCTTTCCTTGAACGTAGGAAATTTCAGCACCAGGGACAGCTGCCAACCAGTGCCAGCTCAGTAGGCTAAGCCCAGGGCTGCTCACTTGGACCTGGGGGTAGAAAGGAAGTTGAGAGCCCTCCTGAATACTCTTCTTTCCTCCATCCTCCCCACCCTGGAGGCACAGAGAGGGAAAGGCTTGCCAGCTCCCTGAAGAACTGGATACACAGGATCCATGCTCAAAGGAAAGAGGAGGGAAAGGGCGAGAAAGGTCCTGAGGTTGACTTGAAGTAGAGAAAAGCAAGGGATCTGGAGCTAGCAGATCTGGGTTCTGGTATCAAGATACCAACTTGCTCTGTGACATTTAGCAAGTTACTTAACCTCTTTGAGCCTTATAATCCTGTTATGCAAAACACTTTAATAATCTAAAGTTAATACTTTAATAAATACATTAAATAAATAACAAAGTTAATACTTAAAAAAAAAAAAAAAGAAAGAAACATAGACCCTGTCCATCTCCTTTGGATTGTTATAGGGATGAGAGTGTGTTTTTCAAGCTATAAAATTTTGTGCAAATGCTCCTTGTGGTTGTCACTATTTTCCTACTTGTTAACCATCTGTATCTCTTCCACACACTCAGCCAGCCCTGAGCATACCTGAGAAAACTCTGATGGTGGGTTCCAGTGCTCCCAGCCAAAGCCACAGCAGTAGCTGTGGAGGCTGTAGCCTTTCATGTCCATTCCCCAGGGATCCTGAGTCCCCAAACCTGGGATTTGCTGAGGTGGAGCAAGAGATGAGTGCCCCGCATTGTCCCTGCCACCACCCCCGCCTCTGGGGCTCTGTGTGGGCAGCCAGCAGATGAGCTGCAATTGGGGGAATGGCCAGCCAACTCTCCCTGCCCCTGTCTCCATGCTGTCAACACGCTCCATCAGCTTCTCCTCTAGGCATTGTGCCCCTCCAGCCTCCCACTGCTCCCTTCGTGAGATGAGCAAACCATTCCTACTGCCCACCTGCTTTGGCCCCGACATGGGGTCTGAAACTCCCTTTCGCTTTTCATTAACACATCCTTGAGCTTCCCCTACCCCTTCCCCTGCCTCTTGGCCCGACCCCCATCTCTCCTACTCCCTACTGCAGACATCACCACAGCAACCGGTTCCAACCAGGTTCCAAACAAGCATCCAGCTACTTCAATCTGCAAAGACATGCCTGCTAATATTCCCTGCTTGCCCCTGGGGCCTCCCCACTCTCCCATTACTCCTGTAGTTAGTCCTGCCCCCTTCTCTGCTGATAGAGGTGCCCCAGGGCCACTGACCTCCTCATAGCTCTTCCTCTAGTCACTCAGATGTCTAAAGCCCAGAGCAGGATTCCAATTCAGACCCACGCACTGCAACCCCCAACAACCCATCAGCCAAACAAATGCATGCATGTCTGCGAGCACATGCGCACACACACATACTCATGTACAGCCAGGCACACACAACCACCCAGATATATCCAGGAAGATGCACAATACAGTGTTGCAGCCAGACACACCAACACAAACACCAACACTCACATATATTATGCATACAAACATGCAAGCCTATGCGCACAGATACAAACATGCACTCACGCACATAATGTTCACACATGCACATGGACCAACCGACAGGCACTCACAAGGTCAAGCACACACAGACTTGCACATGTATGTTTTCATGAAATCCCATGTCGATTTTTCTTCTTCTTTTGCATTTTTTCAACCCTCCTAAAAGCCTCACCTATCCCTTTACAGGCAGAAAAAAATAAATTCTCTGGCTTGACCTAGAACTAGCTCCTTCCCCTTCTATCGAGGCCCTCCTCCCCTGTTTCTTCTCTGCTCTCCCACTCCCATGGCCTGAATATAACAGACAGCCTTTTGCTCTTTGTGAAGTGAATGAGGAGCTCCATTTAAATCCCTGGGAGATTTTCCTTTTTTTTTTTTTTTTTTTTTAACAGTGTTTAAGGGGAGAGGCAAAGTCTGTCCTCCCAGGGAGGGGCCACCTGCAAGAAGGGAGACTGGGGTTCTTCCAACTAGATAAGGTCAGAGGTGTCACTGGGCACCTCTTGGGTCTATGGGGACATTATCAAGCTGAGCTCTCATCTGAGAGTGGGCATCTGACAGATCCACATTGGGGAAAATACAAGTGTGGGCACACATATGCATGTATGGGAGTACCTGGGGGCTCGATCTGAGCCCCACCTTGCAAAACTTAAATTGCATACTAATGTTAGAATTTGCCCAAATTAGGGGACTGGCAGGGCTTCTGAGTGGAAAGAATTATTATGCAGTTACTATGAGAGCAGAACCCCAATCTGCAGGGCGCCACTGTCTAGTGGTGGGCAGTGACCCTGGGAGGACTAGGTGTGGATAAGGATCTGTTTTAGTGACTTTAAAAAAAAAAAAAAAAAAAAAAATCAAGTTGAAGCAGTTTGAACACAGGGCTGATGGAACATGCAACTCTGAGTCCAGGGCCCCCTGCTTACTGATATCTTGATTCTGAGCAAGTCATTTCAATTCCCAGAACCTCTCTTTTCTCATCTCAGCCATGGGAACAGCACTGCCCCTCCTGGGAGGCGGTGACTCTCCAAGAGCGGTGCGTGGGGACGCACCAGGAAGCCGATGGGTGCCGCTTTGGTGGGTGACAGTGGTAATAACAGCCGTGCAAATAATAACGGCCATAAAAAAAGATTAGCTTTCATTGTTTGGAAAATTCATTTATGTGGAACAATCATTTTTCGAGCAGGCTGAGAAGATGAGGCGTGACAGTATTATGATTTTTTTTTCCTTTAAAATGCTTTTAACCGAACCCAAGTAGATGTTCGGGTGGCTTCCAGCTGATAGCGGGGGAGTTGTGCTCACACCCACTCCCGCACACCCCACATGACCCAGCCCCCAGCCTCACCTTCTTGTCCTGCATCCTCAGCTCGGATCTCCAATTTCACTGTGTCCCCCCAAATGGGGGATTGGGTGGGTTGCGAGGGCACAGATGTGACTGCCTTGGAGCTCTGGCTCTTTGCTTCCTGGGATGTGGTTTTCCTGGGGAGGGGAGGGGCAGGGGTGAGTTGGAGGGAGGGGGGTCCTGCCTGCTGCTCTCCCCTTACACTCTCTGGCCACCACTGTCCATAAATCTGAGCAGAAAGGGGACAGAGCATGGAGAGCATCCTCCCCAGGCACAATCACATGACCCCAGGCCCAGGGGACGCCAGGCAACTCTCCTCAGCTGCCCAGGGTGACCACACCGTCTCCCGTGCCCCACTCTCTGAGGCCTTTGCTTGACTCCATCAGCAGCAGCCAGAGGCGGGGTAGATGCCTTGCCTAGCTGGATTCCTGCCCTGCCCCCTCCCGCCCCCCCCCGGGAAGGGCACCCCAGCAGGTGCCTGTGTGCAGAGGTGCCCCCTCCTGACTCTATTCTCTGGGTTCTGTCTAGTGGGAAGAAGCCTTTGGCCAGGGCAGCTGGGTGGTGTCCCATGCCTGGCTGGCCCCTCCTCTCGACATTCAGTTCCCTGAACTTCTGGCCCAGATCTCCCAGGCTCAGCCCAGCTCCCCCAGCCCTGTCTCCTCTCAGTGGAGCACACTTGGGCTGCTGCCTTCTGCGATGCCCACTAGGTGCTGGGCCCCGGTGGGGCACTGGGAGCTGGGCGTGTGGTGAGGTGAGGGGCCAGGCTGTCCGAGGGGAGGCAGGAGCTTGGGTCCTCTGCCTCCCAGTGCATCCCACGAGTGTCTAGGGTAAGTATCCCCAAGACCCAGAGCCATTCCATAGTTCCAAGAGAGAGTTAGGACTCCGGGTCCCAGCTCTACCCCTAACGAGTTGCGTGACTTCACTGCACCTTGCTAACGAGTGCACAACCTCACTGCACCTTGCTTCCTTTATCTGTGAAAACGAGGCTGTTAATAGTACCCAGCCCACAGGGTTGCTATGGGAATGCAGGGCATCGATATGTGTAAAGTACCCGACACATTGTTAACTACCATGAAGGTGTTAATGATAAGTATTTTAATTATTAATATTGTATAAATATAAAATTTATTATTATTACCCCATAACACTGAGGATTTTGGCCTCAAAACCCCCTCCCAAGACCCGCCCCTTTGCCCCTGGCCTGGGTTTTCTCCATCTTGACCCCAACTCTGGGTCTATAACTGGGGGTCTCCAGCTGCTGTGACCAAGGTGTGGTGTCCTGGACAGAGTATAGGCTTTGGGGTCACACAGAACGGGATTTTGAGGCCACGCTAATCTCTTGGCCAGTTCACCTCCCCTCTCCAAGCCTCGGTCCACTCCTCTGTAAATAGTTCCACCTGGGAGGATGGTCATAAGCCTGGAGAGAAAGCAGGTAAAGCTCCTGGCACACAGAAGGGCCCAGTTCACCTTAGTCCAGGGGTTCTTAACCTTTTTTGTTCCATGGACCCTTTGCCAGTCAGGTAAAAACCACGCACCCCTTACTAAGTCCACAATATACTGTGTATTATTTAATAAATATATCACACCCGCACCGACACGTCCCCACAAGAATGTTTTTTTGAATTTCAACTCAAGCTCACAGACCCCTGGGTAAGAACCCCTACCTTAGCTCCTCATTTGTGATACAAAATAACTTGGGTGTTTTTGAGAAGGACCTGGTAGAGGAAAAAGGCCGCCTGAAGGGAAAGGAGGAAGCACTGGGGGAAGCGCTGAGATTGGAGAGGGCGTGGTGCCCAGGGCCTGGAGCCATTCCCAGACTCACCGCCCATCTCCACACATCGCCCCCCATGGCCCTGCCAACGTGCCCCCCGCGCCTGCCAAGGCGTCCATCTGGCTTTGGGCATGTGGGAGGCTGGAGAGGAACAGGCAAGGAGGCTGGCGGGCAGTGGAGCTCAGCCTGCCCTGCCCCCACCCAGATGGGGGAGAAATCCAAGCACCCCCTCAGGCCGCTCTTGCCCCAACTCCTTCTCTAGACAGCTGCTCCCCCAAAGCCAGAGGCCACAGAGCTCTCAGCAAGCAGCCTCTCCCCCAAAAAGCTTCCACAGCTCCCATGGCAAGATTAATTAATGCTGCTGCCTCATGGCCTCCCTCCTCAGGGAGCCACACTGGGCAGAGGTGGAGGAGTACACAGGGCTGGAGCGCTGGGGTGGCATTTCAGGCAGGTGTTAAGGAAGGCCGTCCCTCTACACCCAAATGCCAAGCAGGGATTGGACACAAAACTTGCTCAGGCACAGGCCACACAGTATTTTGTATCACAGGGGTCTTCCCAGTTTCCTTCAAGGGGGTCTGTGTTTACAGAGGGGGTGACACTTGAAGTCATCAGCAGTGCTGGGACAGAGTTCAAGGTGGAACCCATGACCTGTACTTTCCCTGCCTGTCTTCCACCCTCTCGATCTCTTGTGACCTCTTGCCCCGCCCCCTTCTCTGGGCCAGAAGGCAGGAGGGACTTCAGACGGAAAGAGAGGGGGAAGGATGATGGGGACAAGGCTGAGGGAACCTCATGGTTATGACCTCCAGATATAGAAAGAGTTAAGCAAGCACCCCTGCCCTCTGCCCCCAGCACCCACCCCCACCCCCACCCCCACCCCCACCCCCGAACGGAAGGAGCTAGGTGAGTGGAGATGACTTGGGAGGAAGGGCAGCCTCAGGGGAAGGAGGGAGGCTTTTAGCAGGTGGACGGAGACTGTCAGGGTAATGGCTTTTCCTGGCACAACAGACTCCTCTGGGCCTTGATGCTATTCTAGAAACCAGAGAGCAAGAATGGTCTCTGATTCCTCCAGAACAGAAGAGGACCAGCTCATTCCTTGCGTCCAGACCCCAATCTGCAGCCGCAGGCTGGGCGTGTGGGAGGCTGAGTTCTAGGTTCCCCAGGCCCCTGATGGAGCTCAGGGGCCCTCTCCAGGGCCTGCCTCCCCAGGTCTCCCCAGGGCTAGTCTGCAGCTCCCTTCCAGTCCCCAAACCCCTGCCCTGGCTCTGGGACCAGGAGGAGCTGATGCATGGTGCCTGCCATTTTAGGGCTCAGACTTGATCCAGCCACTGCCTGGCGACTGCACCTGGGTGGAAGTAGGGTTATGGCTAGTGGGCATAGCTTAGCGGCCCTGGGCCCCAAGCTGCCATAAAATGCACCCCCCATCCCCTGACCTCCTAGGGCACTGCAGGGATATGCAGTATTTGAGAAGTTTCAGGCCAGAGGCTCCCACCTCTGGTGGAGGTAGGGGCCGGGCCCAAGCGCAGCTGTGAGTGGGAGGGAATCTGAAAGACTCTGCTTTCTGCCTTGGAGGTCATGACTAAGGGAAAATGCATTCTGGTTCCCCAGAGGCTGCTGCCGGGAGCTGAGGTGAGCAGTGGAAAAGCACTGGACATTGAGGGAGAGCTAGCTGGTGAACTACTTGCCACACTTTACACCTGTTCTCTGAAACGCCCTCCACACTGATAGCCTGTGTGCCACTGTCCCTGCCTCCGGGGAGTCTCCCCTGACCAGCCCACCTCCTTAGGTGCCCCCCACCCAGCACAGGATATGAATTCATGTGCACACACGTGCACACACACACATTCTCAGGGTGCCCCCTCCCTCCAAGGCATGCTGTTGACATCTGAGCCCCCTGCCCCCGCCTGCCCTGCCTGTCCTCTCAGCCTCTCACTCCCCTCACGGCATCACAGCATGTACAGCCAAGGTCTGACCTCCTCCAGGCCAAGAGCTTTGGAAGCTGAGGTACCGGTGGCCCGGCTTGTCCTGAGTGCCAATCCCAAGGTGGTTACCAGGAGAGCAGGGCAAAGGGGAGGGCCCTGGTCTGGGTCTGTCCCGGCTGCTACGTCCCAGCTGAGACCTGAATCCTGAAGGAGCAGGGGGATGCTCCCTTTCCTGGGGAAGGAGGAGTTTCGGGCAGACACGAGAAAGGTGAACAAAGGGCAGAGCCCTTAGATGGATGGACGGTGGGACACAGTCTTGTGGCTCTTGTTGCTGGCTCACCTGGGAAACTTCGAGGGAGATAGGGGCACAGGTTCAGAAGAAGATTCCTTCAGGCCAGCTGCTGGGTGTGTCATGACTAGGTCGCATTCTGTCCTGAGAAGCTAGGGCAAGTCCCCTCTACCTGCATTCCTTGCTGGCCTCTGAGCCAGGCAGGCTGACCTCCCCCATCCCCCAAAAGTCCAAGAGGCAGTGAGGCTCCTGGGTCACAGGCCTGGCTCCACCCCTGGAAATCCTCCATCTCTGAAAATCCTGCCGACCTCTCCCCAGCCAGGAGCCCAGCCCTGTGCATCAGGGACAGGATTGGGAGGTCTGGCCTCTGTAAGAGACGGTTATCTAAAGACTGGCTGGTCAAAGGCTGGATTGTGTGTTTCTGACACTATCTGGGCAGGATGATGAGGGAAGGTTTCCTGGAGAAGGCAGGGCTTGAAGAGATGGAGGGGAGGAGCTTCCCAATTGGAGGACAGAGGCTGAGGCTTGGAGGGTGCCTGAGCTGGCTCCCGGGGCAGGTGACAGGGAGGGGCTGTCTGGCTGATCCAGGTTCAGTGGGGTGGGTCGGGAGGTGGGGTGGGTAGCCAGAGAGGAGAGCTTGTGGCCCTCCCTGACCTCCTGTTCCCTCTCCAGTCCCCTTCTCTCCACAGCCCTCTGAGCCTAGAGAAGCATGAGAGAAAAGTCCTGGCCCCATGCCTCTGGCCTTGGCCTAGCTGTACATGGACTGCTGGGCCAGGGTCCGGAGCTGGGGCAGGTGCTGGCCTGTCTCAGCCCTTTGCCCAGGCTCCCTTCTCTCCCCACTCCCACTTCACCAGACAGCAGCCCATCAACCACACCTCCCACCTTGTACTTTCCCCCTCCCCAGTCCCCAGGGCTGAAGGCAGGGCAGCTGGTCCTTTGGGGGTTTTGAGCTCTCAGGGGCTCTCATCCTCGGTTTCATTTATTAATTGGACTCTAATGAGCCATCACTAATTGCTGATGGCTCTACAACACTACAGGTGGGCCTCATTTTACAGAATAGCTGCCTCTGGAGCAAGGCGGGGTATAAGCAGGCATGGCTCCTACACCCCTACTTTCCTGCAGGGAGTGGGGACTGCTCTGGAAATAAGAAATGACACATTCTAAGGATTAGGAGATAAGCCCTTTGGTCAAGGGAAGAATCTTTCTGTGAAATGAGAACATGGCTTCCGCCCACCTGCCCTGCCCACACTTCATCTGAAATAGCCCTGGCTGATTTTAGGGGAGCCCTCTACGGCCAACAAGCACGTCCCACCCCCTGCTGCCAACAACTCAGGGAGGCAGGCAGGGCAGGGGGTATTCTTCTCAGGCGGCCCAGGAGAAATCTTAGCCCGTGGTTTCTCTGGTGCAAAGCCAGGCTCACATCCCTGGCAGCTCATGAAGCCCTGTCACAGTTCTGCTCTGCTCAGAAGTAAGCAGAGGAGACAGCCTGTGCAAGCGTGACCAGGGCACCAGAAAGGCCCTTGCTGGTGGCCTCATCGCCTGCAATCTCTGTTAACACTTGCCTCTCCGGGCTTAGCACTGACCTCTTGGGCTGCTTTCCCACGGGAGAGCTCATGAATGTCTCAGACCTGAGATACCCACAGGCGCCTGGAGAGGGGTTGATGGGGACATCTGGAAAAAGCCCTTGTGGCTTCAGTCTGGCTGAGGGGGAGGCCCTCCCCAGCCAACCTTATTTTAATTGCTGATGTCAGCTGTGTTTACAGCTCTAGGATACAGGGAAGTTCTCAATGAACAAAAATTCTGAGGCTCTGAACCTCGAGGGGGCGATGTCATCTGGAGCAGGTGTGGGCGGGAGCGCTGGTCATGGGGTCCTGCAGGTGGGTGGGACCATGGCTGCACTGGATGAGGACATGAATCCCAGGCCCTACCCAGGGTCTGCTCCCTGACCTCAGACGTTTTCCCATGGGCATCCTGCCCAGAGAGGAGTCACGCCTCTGCTGGAGCCAGTGTCCAGACAGGGACCGTCATCTTCCATTGCTCCACTCCCACTGGCCAGCCGTGTGACCTCAGACAAGCCCCTTCACTCCCCTGGGCCTTGGCGTCCTTGGTCATAACATGGGGATAACGCAATCTGCCTCCAGGGCTGTTGTAGTTGAGCCAGAGTACAGAGAGAACCGAGCTCAGAGTGGGATATAATCAGAAAAGGGAGGCTGCTTTCCCACTGGTGTGATCCTGTGATTCCGTCCCTGTGCCGGTTATTGCTGTTTTTGCAGAGCCCAACCCTCTGGCCGCTGAGACCAGCCCACAGGTCGCCTGTGAGTCATGCCGGTCTCCACCCACCAGCCCAGATCCCTGCCCTCTGGGGCCCTTGGCCAAAGGCCTGCAGCCAGACAGGGGAGGAGGCAGGAAGTCCAGATTCCAGAAGGGTCTGCAGACTGCCACCGCATCTTCTCTGGAAGTCGGGGCTAGGATTCTGATTCCAGCAGTCCAGTCTCCCTTCTGAGGGGGCAGTTAGTGCATAAAAGATCAAGGCAGGGACCATGTGGAAAGAGCTTTTGGATTCTGGACTCCTAGATCCTGGATCCTGGCTTGTATACTCACTAGTTCTGTGACCTTGGGCAAGTCACAAAAATGCTCTGAGCCTCAGCACCCTGATCTGTAAAGCAGGGATAATTCACCTAGTTCTCAGAATTGTGTGACAATTATACGAGCATACATACACACATGCACATACACATTGACATACACACACTCCTAGCACATTTGCCAGGTAAATGGTAGGCACTCAATAAATAGAATCTTCTTTCTCCCTCCCTCTCTTACCAGGATCTTGAACAATTGTCCTACTTTCAATATCTTCTCCAGTTAGTCACCAGGGTCAGGGCTCTGTGTGTCCAGAGTCAGGGCTCAGTGAGTGTCCAAGGTCAGGGATCAGTCTCTGACCAAGGTCAGGGCTCAGCCTGGGGCCAAAGTCAAGACTCAGGCTTATCCAAGAGAACCAAAGTTCCCCTGAGTATGACTCTAACTGGTCCTGATCTGCTCCCCTTTTCCCTCCCCTCTCCTCCCCTCTCCTGCCCCTGGCATGAACCAAGCCTGCCCCCTGTGCACAGAGGAAGCAGCATCTCCCCCTCCTGATACTGGCTCTGTCACCACACCTTAGCTCTGATCAGCAGACAGCCAGAGAAGCAGTTGCCAACACTGGCAGCCCAGCTTCCTATACTTGGGCCAAGGGTCAGAACCCTACAGGCCATCTCCTGGCTGTCCCCTTCCCTACATCTCACCCTGCCAGCTGGGATGCCCCCTCCACCTGTCAGTGCCACTATCTTCTTGATTCCTGCTGTGCTCTGACTGGCAGGTGTCCCTGTGTCAGGCTGGGAGCCAGGGCCAGAGCAGTCAGGGGGAGACCCTGGACCTGGGCACTGGCCCAGCAGCCCCGGCTGTGGAATCTGTGTGAGAGCTGCACATTTGGGGCTCCCCTTGTCTCTAAAGACCTGAGACTATTTTCCAGGCTAGAGCACAAACCAGCCAGGCAGCTGGCTGCAGATTCTCAGATCAGGACAGGCTTGGAACCGCATGGAGGCCAAAGCTTACATCCTGGCTATGGGATGACCAAAGTTCCAAGAGGGGCAGGGCCTGGCCCGTGGCCACACAGGGAGTCGGCGCAGTGGGTGAAACTCCAGGGCTTCTTGATCCTAGTCTGGCTTCTCTCCAGTGCACTGTGGCTTTGTTCTGATAGCTCTTATGTATCCACCGTGAGTGCTGTTAAGGACACCCTCTCTCAGCCCTGGGTCATGCTTCAGACCTGCTGGCATCTCCCACTGTCCAGCTGCACCATCTCTATAGCACTATGAGGCCGTTCCTAGGTGGGGTATTAGCAACAAGAGGTGAAGTAACTTCCCAGCGAGCTAGTAGTAGGGCCAGGTTCAATTCATTAATTCAGCTGTTCATTGACTTATTCATTCATTCATTCATTCATTCAACATTTACTGGCAGCTTTCTATATTTCAGATACTGTGTTTAGTAATAAGCACATGATGGCAGTTGCTCTCATGGAACCAGTGGGGACGAAAAGAATCAGCCAATAATTACATAAAAACACCATGACACTGGAGAAGCACTTGGTCCATAGGGAAGAATGGCTTGGTCTGGAAGGTCAGGGAGGGCTTCCTTGAGGAGGCAACAATTGAGCTGAGAGCCAAAGAGAGGAAGGGAGAATGTTCTGGGGAAGAGAATGTGCAAAGGCCCTGGGTGGAAGGAACAGGGTCTTCTCAGAGGACTGAGAATTGTCTCGTGCAGCTGGAGCAAAGAGAGGGAGGGGGGGGAGCTAGAGAGGCAGGCAAAAATCCAACTCTGTTGCACCTGGAATTGTCTTTACCCTGGGAGTGATGAGAAGTCATTAGAGGGCTCAAAGCAAAGGGGTAACCTCCCTTTTATGGCTGTGATGGAAGGTGGCAAGATTAGATGTACCAAGAACAGCTGGAAGAACAGTGTAGGAGCCTATGTGGGTGATAGAGCTGGTGGAGAGAAGCAGCCAGATTCAAGAGACAGGAGAGGCAATTGACAGGACCTGGTGATAGACTAGATGGAGGTGAAAGAATATGATAACTGATCCCAGGATATGGATGGGATCACACGGAGAGTATAAAGAAAGAAGAGTGACCTAGGGTCAGAGGCTGAGACTGGCCGACATTTGATGCCAGGTAAAAGAGACTAAAGAAAGGAAGAAAGCAAGAGAGTAGGGTATCTTGGAGGCCAGGAGAATAGAGAGCTTCAAATAGAGAAAATGGTCATGGGATGGGGGGCTAATGCCACTGAGAGATCACGCAAGATGAGGTGCACATTGGACACAGGGCTGGGCAGGTGGTCACTGGCGACTTTAGAGAAGGAGGTTTCCATGAAGTTGGGTCAGATTGGAAGCTAGATGAATGGCAGATGGAGAGAGGCAGAATCACAAGCCTGGCCAAATGTCCCTGTAGGTGGCTCTCCTACTGTCCAGTAGACCTGTTGGTCTGAGATAGTCGGGGGGTGGGAGGCACAGCAGAATGGCTCAAGGCTGCACGCAGGGTGAGGTAGCTGGGCCCCAGGCGAGGGAGGCCCCATCTTTGAGCCTGACCCCTCTCCACCTCCCTCTCCAGTCTCCCTCTAATGACTTCAGGGCACGCCCAGGCCCATGCTGGGGAAATCCATCCGCAGATAGGCAACAAACTCAGAGGGGGAGGGCAGAGCCAGGCCCCTCTCACTCTAAGGTGAGACAAAGTGGGACGGCAGGACCGTTTCCTGGAGCAGGAAACTAAGCCAGAGATACTAAGCTTAGAGCACCAGAAAAACAGGGGCAACAAAATGAGAAGAAAAACATTTAGAGAGAATGTGAAATTAAATTTGGATGTTAAGGTATTGAGGTATTCATCATGGAAAAAATGAAAACTTTAGTGGACTTCCTTATGCTGCATTACTGTGTACTTGGAATTAGACATACGGGGGCCACCATTTTCTCTCCAGGGCGTAGGGCCTCCCTCTAAGGGTCTTGGTTCTCTTTCTGGGGTTCCTGCCTGGGCTCGGGGCTCGCACTGAAAGCCCCCTTCAGGTCCTGACAGCTGGGCCTTCATTCCCAGAAGCCCTCCTTTCTCCTTTCATTTACATCTCATTAGCACCACCTCGAGCTGATGGCAGCGCTGCCTGCCTGGAGCCCTGGAACGCAGGCCTTGCTCCCTGCACCCTCCTCTTCCTGGGCCGAGATGGATCTAGTGAGGCGCTTTCCCCACTCCCCACCTACACCCCAAACCCTAGGCCTCTCCCCAACCCTAGGTGCCGGCAGCCCCTGAGAGGGCGCAGGCGGGCTCAGGGTGTGCCTACCCGCCACATCCCCACCCAGACTGGGGCCAGCTTGGCTTCCGCCGCACGTTCCCATGGCAACGGGGTGATGGCGCGGGTCGAGGTGCCTGCAGAGGAGCTCCTCCCCAGCTTCCCTCCCACCGCCTGGGCTGGACTGGTGATAGGCAGGGCCTCAATCTCCCGAGATGATTGGTGATAATTGGTTTATGGAAATAGCTGAGGGGAGGCAGGAGGTCCCAGCTAGAAGCCAGCCTGCCCTCCAAGCCTGCTCTCTGCCGCCTGTCCTTCCATCACCACGGAAATGGAGTTGGAGGGGGAGGCCAAGGAGCTGGGCTGGTGGAGATGGGGCTCTTTGAGGCAAGCACGTGTTTTTCACCTGCTGGTCTCCTGTGCAACATCTATTCCCCTTTTACTTTGGGTGGACTGTCATAGGAAGGGGGTGTTTGCCTCAGTCACTCCTAGACCTCTAAGCCTTTCCCTCTGCTGGGCCTCCTTTGTCTGGAGGAGACCTGGGCTCTGTCCTCTAGGAGCTCTAGTTTGGGGGACAGAGGAGGAGCCCCAGGTCCAGCTCTCTGGGAGCAACCCCCTGGCAAGCACACATGGAAGGACCAGATCTAGTAAAGCCCCATGACAGGAAAGACCGAGGAAGTGGTGAGGCCAAGGAGGAGGCTGGCTATGAGGACCCTGCCCCAGGGCTGGCCGTGGTGGGATGGGGCACTCAGAGGCCAGGGAGGCAAGCTCCGAGCTTCTCCTTCCTTTCACCATCGCCGCCCAACCCTGAGCCCCGGCATATAGAAGGGCTCTGCCCCCTGAGGTTGAGGGGTGGCCAAGCTCTGTCTGGCTAATTATAGGATCAAATACTGGCTCCCTGGACCTCTTGACATCCTGCCCCAGCTCTGGTGAGCAGCTTCCCACGCATCTGGGAAAACTGGGAGGATGAGATGTCAGGCGTCACATTTGCAGAGCCCCTAGTCCCTGAGTGATCCACACTTGGCTCTTCCCCTCTGGGTATTGTAGTCCCACCCCTGCACCTTCAGGTACTCATATTCCAAATATCCATCCCCTGGTCTCTGCTCACAGCCTTGACACCCTCCCCTGCCTCCACTGTCACCCAGGTACTTACACCACCACATAGGGCCATGGCTCGGAGCCATCCTTGCAGGCAGGTAGGTTGATGGCTCCGTGGAGAGTGACCTCGATGACCTCCTTATTAGAGGGGGCCAGGTGGCTGCTGTCAGGCTCTGTGTCCTGGGAGGGGTCCAGGGGTTTCTGTGGGCCCTCAGCCACCTGTGGGGAAAGCCAGGGCTGAGGGGCCTCTTCTGGTGTGGCCACCTCCCTTTACTGCCACTCTCCAGCCCCCAGGCCCCCTCACAGCTCCCCTCCAAGTGGCAGTCTCCCCACATCATCCCAGACCCAGTCAGGGACTACAGGGGCAGTTGCCTTTGACCCATCTTCTCCCTTCCTCTGAACTCTACCCCACATCTCTCAGTCCCTCTCTTGCCTCTTCTATCCTTGGTGGGTCTTCTTTCTCCAGCCTCTCCCCCTCCAGCCACCTCTCTTGGCTGGAGCCACTTCAGTCAATTTCCCTTTGTCATACCTCAGCTCAAGAACTTGCCATGCCTCCCTCCTGCTGCAGCTCTCTACAACTGCCAGAACGAGAGCTGGCCAAAGGGGCAGGAATGCACTCACAACCCAACTTCCAGCTGCTCCTCAAGACCTCCTCAAGTCTATTCCCACTTCCAAGCCTTTGCTTTTGCAGGTACCCTTGTCTCTAATTCCTAAATCCCACCTGCTTTTGAGGTCCTAGCAACTGGCCTTCTTTGGTGTCTCCTGTCACCTCACCTCCCTCCTGTGTACTGCCCTTTACAGTTTACAAAGCATATCCACATCCATGGGGTCACTCAACACATTAATGGAGATTAATGAAGGTGTCTGTCCCAGATACCGCATCCATCTTCCACCCAGAGAATGCCATGGGCTGGGAAGGAGGAGAGGTTTCTGCCCATACACAGGGCCTCCTAGGCCACTGTCCCAAGCAGACCCACCGACAGGGCCTTAACAGCTCAGTAGCAGTGGAGTCATGGTCCAAAGGACCATCATGGTGAGAGCTGCCAGGAGGAAGCAGAGGCTGTCAATCTGGGGCAGTCAGGGAAGGCTCCTGGCAAGAGGGGGCCTTGAAGGGTTGGGAGAATCGCATGAGTGGATCTGGGGGGAACAAGCCAGAAAGCAGAACACTGAGCCACGGCAGCAAAGCAGGGGAGGGAAGGTGCTTTCTGAAGTCCAGAGGAGGTGTTAGACTTGGAAGCAGTGGGGAGTCAGGGAAGGTGGCCAAGCTGGAGACATGGGAGGCAGAGAGATAGTTGTGGGGGATAAACCCCATGGGGTGAGGAGTTTGGAGAAGAGGCTGCTGTGAATCCGGAGTACCTTGGCCCTCACTCTGCACTGGCTGCCTGACTTTGCACCCTCAGCACCTGAGGTTGATGCAGTTGACCCAGATTAACCCTTACTATGCCTCAGCTAGCAGGAGGCTAAGTCTCCTCCCCCTCCTCCTGACTGATAGGCACTAGTTGATGTGAGGGGCTATGGAGAGGAGCAGTAGTCCTCCTCAGGTTGGAGATGAGCCCTGAAGGGGCTCCTGGGAGACTGACATTTTTATCTGGAAAGCTCAGCTTGTCAGACCCTGCATTCCAGGACAGAATCTGGAAGAGGTGGGGGAAAGGGCCCAATGGAGACCATGGAGAAAAGAGAGGACCACTGTGGCCCAGAGAGGAGCCAAGGTCTGGGTCCAGGTGGGCTTTGGCCCTGGGGACAGCAGCAGTTGGCTGGGTGTCCAAGGACCCCTGAGGAGCACTGTCAGGAGACCTGGGTTGAAACCAGCTCTTCCTGTCACCACCCCTGTGGCCCCAAGCCAGTCACGCTCTGAGCATCAGTTTCCTGAAGGAGACAAATGAGGGGTTGGACCAGCCTGCCTGGAACTGGCCCTGCTTCCTGTGTTAGGGCCCAGGTTCCCCACACACTGTATGCCCCCTACCCTGTGCCACCCCTCCAGGCAGATGGGAAAGGGAAGGACTGAGTAATCCTGTTAGGCCCTGACAACGGTGTAGGGTGACCACGAAGGAGCCCCACGCCACTCCAGGTGCCCCCTTTCAGCCCCTCTTGGAGGTCTCCAAGGCAAGCCAAAGCCCAGCTCATGCCCCTCCCCATCTCCTCAAGCTTCTCTTCCCACAGTCGGCCCCAACACAAGGGCGGCTCCATTCTTCAAGCTGCCCTTGGAGTCCTTGACCCATCTCTCCCTCTCACGTCACACATCCATCCATCCAGCACATCCTTCAGCAATACCTTCAAACCACTTCTCACCATCTCCACTTCAACCACCATGTCCAAGACGCCAGGCTGCCTGCCGTCGCCTCCTAACGACGTTCCTTGTTTCCCTTCTTGCCTTCTCTGCACCCCACCAGTCCCTCCACAGCAGCCTGGGCGATCCTCCTGTGCTGAGTCCTGCAGCACCCGGCCCAGGGAACTGAGCTCATCTCACCACCACCACCACAGGCACTATGGCCTCCTGGCTGTTTCTCAAAACACACCAAGCTCTCTCCCGCCCCTAAGTTTTGCCCTCACTGTCCCCTCGGCCCTGGCAGTTTTTTCCCCCATGTATCCATCCCTGTACCCTCCCCCCTCACTTCCTGCAGGTCTCTGCTCTCTGACTTCGGATCAGAAAGGCCTTCCTGGTGGAGGCTGCCATCCTTGCCTAACAGGAGGTGAGAAAGTTCCCCAGCCAGCCCCTCAGGGAGGCCCCTCCCCTTTCTCTGACTGAGGAGGGCGCCCCTCCCCCTCCCTCCAGACCCCAACAGGGCTGTCACCATCTGCAGAGGTGTTAATGAGAGCTACCCCTCCCCCTCTCCCCTATTTCCCTGCCAGGCAGAGTGGGGGTGGGGGAGGCCAGCACTTAGAATGAGCTCTAGTGGGTGGAGGGGGGATGGAGGGGGCGTGGAACAGCTCCGGGATCCACTGCACCCCACCATAATCAACTCCACCCCCCAGCAGGTTTGGTCCCCTGTTTTAGCAGTACAGGAACAAGACTAGCAGCTCAGGAGCCTGGGGTCTAGATTTCAGCCCAGCTCTGCCTCCATCTCCCTGTCCTGTGCTCTCTGAGCCTCAAGTTCCCACTTGGCCACGGGAGCTATCTGGAATGGTTTGTGGTTCAGTCTTCCAGGTAGTTGGCATGCCTGAGGCAGGGAGAGGTGACTAACGTCCCTCCCACCCCCGGATTCCTAGGAGCCTCTAGAATGGCAGTCCCAGTCCTTCTTTGCTGTGAGGCCACGTGCTCCCCCGGGCCACAGAAGTGAGGGCCCCAAAGCAGGTATTTGCACAAGGGCTCTCCCCGACCCCTGGCAGTTCCGGAGCCCACCCAGGCATTCTGTAGCTAGGTCCAGAAGTTGTGCCCCTTCCTGTACCTCCCCTGTGCCTCTTCCTCAGGGACAGTCTTCAGGGAAATAAAGCTTGCGGAGGGTTTGGCGAGAATGGCTCGTGCTTTACTTCTGGGCACGAGGCCAGCTGCTAGGCTGGCGCCTCCTGGTGAGGCCTGCAGGCATGTGCCCACTGGGCAGGCCAGGCCCAGGGCCAGGGAGGCTGGGCCAAGAGTGAGGCCCGGGACGGGGGGGCAGGGCTGTGGGCCAGGCCCTGTGACCTTTCTGCTCTTCCCACTTTCCTTCCAGGTCTGAAGGGGAATCTGCAGGCTCTCCTCAGAGCCATTCCTCCATCAGGACCAATGGTTCCCTCCCCAGTCCCCGTTCTGCACTGGAGGAATTTGTCAGGGGATAGAAGATGCACGTGCTGGGGAGTGAACTGTGGTTGATGGTGAAGACCCGCCCCCCCCATCTCAGGTACCACAAATCCATCTGTGGGGGTGTAATGAGCCCTGGGAGAGAATTCACTCCTGCTGTGTGCCTCCTCTAGGCAGAGGAGCACTGGATACTTACATCCGCTTTTCAGGCTTATTCTTGGTTAACTCCCTAGAGGCAGAAATCAGTAGTCCACCTTTCCAGCTAGGATTTGGCCGCTTTGCCTGCCTGAAGCCACACAGCCAATGGAGGGCAGGGCCGGAGGTGACTACTGAAGCCTGCTTGAATGCAAAGCATTCTCAACTACTCCACCAGGACTGGGTACATGGGTGGGTTCAGAAGATGCTAACTCCAACGCCTTTACTGCCTGGGCTGGCTTCCCTCAGGAAGCCAGGATTAGCCAGCGGATGTGTGAGGGTAGCTGGGACTGTCTATTTATTACTCAGGGGATTTAGGGTTGGGAGGGTGGAAAGGGGGAGGGGATAGGGCCAGCAATGGGGCAGCTAATGACCCATTAGACTCAGCTTCCATGGTCAGGGGCTTAAACTGGTTCTGGTGTGGACGGACAGGGACAGACCCCTCCATCCTCCAGATCCGCCTTCCTCGCCACCCCTCTTCCAGCATACTGGAAGACCTGGTCCTGTGTCTGAAAGTCACCCAGCTGGAGAGGCCCCACCAGGGGCCAGAGGAAGGAGTGCTAGGCTGGGCAGCGGGGGGTCTGGCTGCCCTGATCAGTCATTTAGGCAAGTTATTAGACTCCAGTGGGCTCGCTTTCCCCAGCTGAATCACAGGTGTCTTGAGTTAAAAATGGTCCTTCACACTCTTTCCAACTCCAGCATCTAAACTTGCCTGGGTGTTATGATGTCACAGCTAGGAGGGAAAGCCTCGCCTGTGCCCTGGGCCTTCCACATGATATGGCCTTACTGTGGCCCTGTTCCAGAGAAGGAAACAG
The DNA here is from genome assembly GCA_026826555.1 of Tolypeutes matacus. Lineage (NCBI taxonomy): Eukaryota > Metazoa > Chordata > Mammalia > Cingulata > Chlamyphoridae > Tolypeutes > Tolypeutes matacus. The sequence continues at coordinate 5,415,916 of JAKSZT010054396.1, forward strand.
GCTCAGAGAAATGAAGCCCCTTGTCCCAAAGCATACAGTTCAGTACACAGCGCTAGAACAGGATCTGACTCCACATTCTTGCAGACTCTCCTTGGTGCTTTGGATGTGGGGAGGCCCTGGAGCCACAGTGTAGATCCGCCCAGGCTTGCCTATGGTAGCCCTTTCAGATCTGATCAAAGGTGAGGTCTCAGTTTTTCTGTCTCTACATTGGGGAGATTCACATTCTCTCTCTCTCTTTCTGGAGTGAGGGTGGAGGCTCCAGAAAAGCCACAGGCGCCTGTCTCCTGCCTCCTGCCACCTTGTGTGTGAGCCCCAAAGCAGGGATAATGGAAAGAGCCCTCACAGTGGGGTCTAAAACAGCTGGCAGAATCACGAGGCTAGCCACAAGCCAGCAGCCTGGGGGCCTCCTGGGGAGCTTTGGAGAGTGAGGATGAGCCATCTCAGTGGGCTCTCTAGGCCTGTTGACCCCAGCAACGAGAGGACAGCAGCCCCTTTCCAGGTGTGTGTGGGTGCTATGGCCCAGCCCAAGCTGCATTTCTTTCTAGGTCACAGGGACCTAGGTCCAGGGCAGAAATAACCAGGTAAAGATAGTTAGTGGACAAGCAACCGTGAGCACTCCCCAGTTCAGATCCCACGTGGCCAAGGGGGATTAGGACATCTAAGCTGGAAGAGCCACAGAGACCACCTCCCTCCCCATTTCACAGTGGCAATAATTGAGGCCCAGAGAAGGGATATTTTTGTCATGATTTAGGGGCAGACAAAAACAAGGGGCTTTGAAGGAGAGACAAGTTCATGCAGGGACATGGCTCATGCCCCCAAGCCTCACCTTTTTCTTTTTCCGTCCCATCCTCTCGGGGGCAGGAGTGTTTGGCCTTGTTTAACAATCTTGGGTACCACTACCTGGGCCTGGTGGGTGCTCAGGCATCAGTCCTGCCCAGGCAGTTGACCCAGGTGCTGTGGGTTCTATGGGGATGGCAAACAGCACGGCACGTCAGTGTGGTCTCAGTGGTGCCATGTACCGGCTCTGGGGGCTGGACAGGGGAGAGGGTGAGGGTGGACGTGTGGGGTGGGGCCCGGGTCTTTCTTAGCAGTGAGAGGGTCTATGGGTGCAGATGCCAAGGGGGGTCGGGGCCATGGCCGGCTGGGAAGGGATCAGCACCAGGCAAGTACCTCCTGGCACTCCCAAGGTAAAGGCAGGGGGGGCCCTCTCTCTGCCCAGGCCTGGAAAGGCAGTGAGTTTTCCCACCCCACTGGGTCACCTGGGCAACACTGTGTGATGTCACAGGGCAGGAAGAAGCCACATGGATGATATCTGTCCAGGTGCAGGGGGTGGCATCAAAAGCCTGTCACCCGACGCCCGAAGCTGCATCCTGCCTGCTGCCTGGCATTCTGTCCTCCCCTTCCCTGCTCTCAGAACACCAAACAGCCCCATCAACCAAGAGTCACCAACGTCCCTGGGCAGGTCACACTGCAGGAGAGGGGAAGACCCAGGTTCTGCCCTCAATTTGGTGGGAAAACAGCTATTTCTGTTTTTTAAAAATCTGAAATCCTGATCTTTTGGGTGCCTGCAGTTTTTCCTTTGTTTAAAATAATAAGTCAAGAGAATAGTTTCCTTTTGGGGTGGGAGAATGGGGAAAGAACCCATAAGTATGTTATTGGTAACATTCTGTTTCTTAGAGTTTCTTAGAATGGTGGGTCGGTTATTGGGTATTGATTGTGTGTTTGAAAATAAAGAATGAAAGATAGCCGTGTATGGGTCAACAATGACACTGTGTTATAAATCAAAGAGTATGGGTGACCTAATTCTGAGCTCCACAAAAAATTATTCTGACGATAATAGTTCTTTTTATTGAGCACTTACTATATGCCAGGCACAGTTCTAAGTGCTTTTATGTGCAGCAAGGTGGTGGAATAAGGATGACTGGCTCTTGACCTGGGGTGGGGGCTGCTCCATGGGAAGGTGAAGTTTGGTCTTGGCCTGGAAGGATGATCAGGAATCCTGGGCTAGAGTTTGGAGGTATTTGGGAGACCCTAAAGCCTGCTGGCCGCATTATTCTGCCAGCTGTTTTAGACCCCATATTGAGGGCTCTTTCCTTGTGCCTTGGTTTGGGGCTCACAAGCAGGCCCACCCTGGCAGCAGGAGGCAGGAGGCTTTGGCTTTGCTGGGGCCTCCCATTTCTCCCTCCACCTCCATTTCAGAGAGGGAGACAGGGAGGATGTGGTTCTCCCCAATTCAGAGACAGAAGAAGTGAGGCCTCACTTTTGATCAGAAGTTAAAGGGCCAGCTGAGGTCACCCAGATGGCTGGGGATGGGAGCCAGGAGTCTTGCACCTAGCTTTCTGCTCCTCCAGGCCCCTGGAGGTCTGGGGCCATGAACCTCAGCAAGGGATGGGCTGGCCCAAAGCCCTCCTGGACCACCACTGTCACAACACAGCATGTGCCCAGGGGGTCTCAGCCGGTGGTTCCTAGTCTCTCTACGGTGCCTCCGCGGTCCCTCCCTGGCCTGCCTCATCCAAGAGGCTGGGGCAGCTGGTTCTGGGGCTGGGCAGCCAGCACTGTCCCTGTGCCCACAGGGACTTCTATGCCCCTATTCAGGAGCCTGCAGCAAGGCAGCAGAGGCTAGTGAGGCACCTAGGGAGCAAGCTTTAAGGAGGCACCCACTCATAGTGCTTTGCGAATGCTCCCAGCCAGGGCATGCCTCATTGAAGTTTGCTCCCTGCCCACCTGGCTCTCCTCACTGTATACCCAGTCCTGCCCGGCATCTCCTCCCCACTGTCCCTCCCTCTGTCCAGCCACCTTTCCCAGGGCTGCCCCTGGGCACAAGCCAGCTGCCCTGAGCTTTCTGCAGTTGCAGTCCCCAGCCCTGTGGCCTTCCTGCCTGGGAGGAAGATAACGTAAGTGGGTGCTGGTTCCAGGACGGTTGGCCCCAGAGGACTAATGGGCCCTGCACACTCAGCAGCCACTGGCCGGAGAGCCCTTTCACCATCTCCTGGGGCCAGGGACTAAGGGTGATTCCAGTGTGCGGGGAAGCAAGTAATGATTAATCTCACAGCTAATATATTACCCTGAGCTTGGGGTGGGGGTGAGGGGTGCAGGGCAGAAAGAGGAGAAAGCACTTGGAGCAGCATTATTAGGTGGTGTCAGGGGTTAAACAGCCATTAGGAAGCCCACAGCTCTGGGCTTCCATTTCTTTTGAGCAGCTGAATTGGCTTATGGACGAACAGGATGGATGAGGTAGGAAACGTAAGTATTAGTTAAACTAGTTTAGTGTGATTTTTGTAGTAAATGGCAGCTCATAGCTGTGTGATCTTGGGCAGGATACTAACCCTCTCTGAGCTTAGTTCTTTTCCTCCAGGGTTCCCATGAGAACTGAATGAGAAAAAGCAGATAAAGCAATTAGCAGTATGCCTGACACTCAGTAAGAACTCCATAAAAGCTTGATTATTTCTCTGCTGAGCAACCTTGGTGTTGGCAGGTTTTCCCCGGGAGAGATGGCCAGAGAAGCAAAAGAATGTCTTCAGAGTGAAGCCTGAACGCTCCTCCCAGCACTGAAATCTTCACACCTCACCCCAGATATTCCAGTTCTCTCCTTCCTCTAGACTGCTCTGTTCCCGGTGACCAAGAGTTCACAATTGCCCATTTCTTACCCTCTTGTGTTGTCTAGACCAAACTTTAGTCAGGCTTCTCTCTTTCCCACAGGCCCCTGAACTCTGCTTCTCCCCCCAAGCCTGAGCAAGCACAAAAAGTGAAACATTGCCCTCCTTATCAGCTGTTCCCGGGAATCAGCTGACTACAGTGATCCCATTTTCCTGGTCACTTCCCTTGCTTGTCCAGCTTCCCCTTAAAACGTTCTGCTTATCTTTGTTTGCTGTTCCTTGCCCTATATAAGAAAAACCTGTTTCTGTTTGAGTTTTGAGCACTTGCAGATTTCAGAGCGGTCTCCCCATTGCACTGGTCTTTCTTCTGAATAAAGTCTCTCCTATCTAAGTCTGATGTGTTTTTATCTAAGGCCAGTTTACAACAGGCCTGTCCCACCACCACAGCTTTCTTCAGGCAGCCTCTCCCCAGAAACGCCCCCTCCTCTCCTACCTAAATCCAATTTATCCTCAGGATGCAACTGAAGACTATTTACCCAGGAAGTCTTCCTTAACCCCTTCCGCCCCCTGCTCTGAATGTGACAGCCCTCTTTGTCCTTCATGATACCTGTCTGAGTTTGTGCTGCTTTGAGACAGCTCTTGCATTGTGAGTTCACTCCTGATATTAATAAACATGAGACAGAGGTGTGGAACCTGGGCAGGTCCCTGCCCCTTTCTCAGTTTTTATTTTGACAGTCATCAACTGAGGCATTTCCCTTAGAGAGTCTCTGGGCTCCATATGCCACTGGCTCCCCCTCAGCCCCAGGGGTGTACACAGCAGGTGCTCACTTGTTGGCTGAAGGATGGAAGATTCCAGAAGGGTCCCTCTGATTATAGCGGTGAACCTACAACCTGCCGGCAGGATATTCAGGGCAGCTCTGATCTCACACCAGCTATGAGGCTCAGCCTCAGAAGTTTCTGCAGAGAGATTGGGGGAGGGGGTGTGTGCTGGCTCTGCCTTGTGTTTCACTTATGCCTCCCACTGGGCCTCCTGGGGGCCAGTTCACACCCTACCCTTTAAGGCCTTGGGCTGAGTGTGACTTTACCTCACTGCAGCTGGGGGACCCTCTAAGCCCTCTCTCTGTGGTTGCACCCCTCCAGCCCGTCCTCTTTCCTGCCTTCATTGTCTTTGGGGAAGATGGGCAATTTGCTCTATCTATAGGGGACCCAGTTCCTCCTGCACCAAAGAAGTCCAAGGACAAGGTAGTCTGCTTCCCCTCAAGGGAATTCAAATTGGTGAGCAGGTGAGCCTTAGCCCCACCTAAGAAAACCTGGAAGGCACAGTCTGAGTGTCCTCTCTCTTCTCCCTTGCAGCACTGGGTATCTTCCATTTGTACCAGTTCCATTCTCCCTCTTCTTCACCCTGCTCTGTGCCCCAGGAGGCTGACTCTAAGGGACTATATCAATGGGCTCTGGCTAGGTTTGGCTTATGGGAAACCCTCCCAGAGCTCCCTCCCAACTTGTTCTTTGGGGTTGGCAGTGTCCCTCTGCCAAGACCACTCCCTCTACCCATACAGCTGCCTCTCCAGGTTCTGGCCATTGTTCCCTTCTGGCCATCTTCCTGGTTATTAGGCCCCAAGATACTGTACTAACCTTCTTGTTTTTCCTAAACCCCACCCACTATTTGGGGCAAATAGTCCCTTTATTAAACTCCTCTCAAATCACCAAATTTGAAGGCCTACTTTTTCCTGCTGGACTCTGGAGATGCACCTGCTGTATGAACAAGAAAGGCAGGTAGCACCTCTCTGGGGCCCTGAGCTCTCACCTGATATCACCACCACCATCATCACCACCACCATCATCATCACCACCATCATTGCCACCACCATTGCTACATCATCCCTACTACCATCATCACCACCACCACCACCATCATCACACCAGCCCTTCATCTTCCACTAATATTTAGTGAGCACTTGGCATGTGCCAGGTGCTGTACCTGGAGTTTTACCTGCATCATCTCACTTAATCCTCACATTCACAGCTCCCAGGAATTGTTACATTTTTAAGATGAGTAAACAGATGTGGTAAATGAACTTTTCTAAGTTCCCACAGCTTTGAAAAGGCAACATTGGGATTTGAATCCACTTCTGGTGGTTCCAATTCCTGCGATCATAACCACTGAGCCACTCTGCCTTTTCCTCTCATTCCCAGGAAAGAAATTGCACCTCATCTTTCTTCACTTCCCAAACTGGGGCAACATGAAAGAGGTCAGGTCCAGAGCCCAAAACTACCCCAGCGTTTTGAATGAGGCCAGACAGATGTCTCCGTGATAGTGCAGCTCTCAGAGGCTGGTGTCAAGGTGGAGTGAGGTTCTACGTCCTGGAGGCTCAGCTGGGCCGGGCCCCTATAAGCAAGGGGTATCTGGAGGGTGCCATTTCTGTCCAGCATAAATGGACAGCAGGGTTGTTTCACCACAGAATCCTGGCCTGGCTGTGACTGGGAGCGCTGGTGGTAGCTTGCTCCCAGTTGCCTCTGGTCTTTGGCATGCAGGCTGCTGCTTCAGGGCCTGGTGGGTGACTGGGCCAGAGAGAGATCCTGGGGGCTCAGAGGGCTGCCCTTCCCCTGGTCCCTTTCCTGTCCAGAGGTGGCCTTTTAGCTCAGGAATAGCCCTGGGCTAAATCCGTGTGCCTTCCCAGACCCTGTCTCAATGCACATTGTTCTTGAGGGCTCTGCCTCCCAAGGACTGACCAACCTGGCCTAGTAGGCACAGGGAAGAAAGAGTAAAAAAAAAAAAAAGAGATTGGGCAGCACAAAAAGCATAGTGGCTTGGAGTCAGACGGGGTGGGCTTTTACCCAGGCACTGCAGTGAGCATTCGGCAAGTGGCTTGATCCCTTGGAACCTCAATTCCTCGTCTGTAAAGCAGCGAGGCTCATCCTGCCTCATGGCAGGATTTAGCTGAGAGAACAGACACTGGCACATGGTAGGTGGCCCCAAAATGAGGTCTCGCCCACGTTGATGTCACTTTATGCCAATATAGAGCCCCCAGGTCCCCACTTGGGCAGCAGGGAGCTTGGGCTGAGGGCGCGGTGTTCTGGAGGCGAACACCCCTCCACCTGCTGAGCAGCCACGCCTGTCGGCAGCCCAGCACCGTATAGAAGGAGTCCTCTCAGCACTGGATTTCCTCGCGGCCTCCTTTGGTGCAGCCCAGGCCCCATTGTCCCATCATGAATCACTTTGCTAAAGATGCAATGTGGCTTTTGGGCGTTTTTCTTTTGAAAAATCAATATCTTGTTAACAAGGGTCTGAGTAAAGAGGTAAGCAGCAAAGGCCGCCTGCCAGTCCCTTCCCTCAGGAAGGGGCAGAAGCAGGACCTGCCAAGGTCAGGTGGGGTGTCCACTCGAGGCCCAGAGGCCTGGAGGGGCAGTGGGCAAATGTGTGCCCCCTCACCCCATCTCAAACAACACACAGATCTGACCAAGTCCCCCACCAGTGGGGCCCCATTGTTCTCAGGAGACCCCCAGCCAGCCGCGTGGTCTGGCCACCCCAACCCCTCAGACCCATCCCTGCCTCACATCCCACACTCCAGCCACCCTGCAGGCCTTACAGTCCCCTGAATGGGCTGTGGTTTCTCCAGCCTCTGGCCTTCACATATGGCCTTCCCTCTGCATGGACTGTCCTTCTCTCCCAGACCAGTCTGAATAATGCAGGGTACATCTTCAAGACACAGATGTCACCACCTCCACCAAATCTCCCCGGCAGTGTTTCCCCAACTCCCATCCCAGGGAGTTCAAGCCCAAAACCCCTGAGCCTGCCCCTGCCCTGGCTCATGACCCACTATTGACTTTTCTGGGACAGGATCTGCATCCCCCGAGGACAGGAACTATGCCTAAATCCCCTTGTGCCCAGGGCCCAGCATGTGGCCTGGCTCAGAGTTGGTGCCAGGTGGGTGCTTGTGGAGTAAGTGATGACTGGTTTCCCAAATGTCCCCACTTTGGCTTGGGACAATACCTGCTCCCCAAACACTGCCCCCTCCCCCCCAAGTCCAAGCCCTCAGGGCCATCTCCCCCTGGAGAGTTGGTGTATGTGAAGAATAACTAACAATTAATGAGCACTTATTAATGCACCAGACACTATTCTAAGTGTTTCACATATGTTAACCCAGTCCTCACAATAACATACATAATCCCCGTTTTACAGATGAGAAAACTGAGGCAGAGAAAGGTTTATAACTGGCCCAAGGTCACATAACCAGGAGCAGGAAAGCCAAGTTTCACTCTCAAGCCATCTGGCTGCAGAGGCTGTGATCAACAGCACTCTCCATTATTGAGGCGCTTGTGGGGAGTCTGAGGGTTGGGAGACAGCCCTGAGCACCCCCACCTATTGGACAGGGCCTCAGAGCCAGCTCTGCAGCTGAGATGAGCCAGCAGGCCAGAGGAGCTCCAGTTACAAAGAGGAAACTGCTTATTCAGGCCAAGTCCTCTCCCATCCCTTGATTCCCTTCCCTGGATTCCTGGCTCAGCACCCCACGCCCCTGCACCCCTGCCATCCGCCTGTCTCTACCAGCAAGCAGAGCCTCCGGCCCTAATCTCATCTGAGGCCATGAAATCGCATTTGCAGCGTATTAATGCAGCGAGGAGCTGGCCCTGCCCGGCCTGTCTCTGTGAGGAGAGGAGCCTGGAAAGCAATCTCGCGGGGAGGCACCTCCCGGAACACCCGCCGCTGAAAAGCAATTATGCTTTAAGAGGAAGATTAAAATAATATCTACACTGCAGCTCCATGCCCACCCGCGGGCCTCGGTCCCTGACGCCTCCCAACAGCAATTCTAGGGCAGGAGTGAGGCATAGGGGGAAACACTGCCTTCTCCTCCCAGGTCTGACCCTTGGCTCCATATGGGGTTATAAGGAGCTCTTCTCTGCCCTCATGCTCACTGCCCTTTACCTCCACTCCCCCAAAAAACAAGCCCTGCTCTCTGGGCCTGTGCCTAAGCTTTCCTCTGCCTACAGGGCAGCCCGCAACTCTGTCTGGGAAGCTTTGGTTCACCTGGCAGAATGAGAACAGCTAATCCTGCCAGGTGAGTATTGTTATCTCCATTGTATAGAGTAGGAAAGGAGGCCCAGAGAGGTTCAGTCAGTCACCCAAAGTCCCACAGCTGTGAAGGTAGCAGAGCAGGGATTTATTTTTATTTTTATTTTTTTTTAAAGATTTTATTTATTTATTTATTCATTTATCCCCCCCTTGCTGCTTGTGCTCGCTGGGTCAGCTAACCACGCCGTGCCGGCGGGCTTGCCTTCACCAGGAGGCCCCGGGAACCGAACCCGGGGCCTCCCATACGGTAAACGGGAGCCCCACTGATTGAGCCACAGCCGCTTCCCCAGAGCAGGGATTTAAACCAGAACTTTTTTCCCTGTCTTCCTATCTTGACTCATGCACACCCCCCTCCTCTGTGTCCTTACTCTCCCCCCAGCTGGGCGCAACTGCTTCCCCTCCCACACTGGAGACAAATGCCCTGGCCTCATGAGGGCTTGTCTCCCTGAGGCAGCCCTAACCCCACCCAGCTCTGCTCCCACCTGCCCTGTGCAGTGAGCGCTCTTTGTAGGGTCAGCTTCACACCAACTAACCTGGTGTGACAAGGGGCCACCCGAAGGAAATCACTTCCCCTGGGATCCTGTCACGCTGCCCAGAAAACCCAGCACTAGTGTTGCACACTCTTCCTCCTGCTCTCCAGGAGTGGGGCTAGTCCCTGCTGGCTCAGCTTCTCCTGATTCCACAACTCTGCAAAGCCAGTCCAGGATCCAGGCTGGTGGGGACGGGTGGCTCCTGACAGGCCAACCTCTCACCAGAGCCAGGGTGGGGGGACTGGGTGCCACTGGCCTTCCTTCCCTGCTGCCCTCCGCAGTTTGCTGGTAGTTTTATTAAAGCTCTGTTTCTCTTGGGGTTGTAATCGCACCTTTTACATCACACATTGCCATGTCCCCGAGCATCTTTCTCATTTTCCAGATGCTGCACTTGGGGGGTTGTACAGAGACAAGGCTGGGAGAGTCCCAACGAGGTGCAGGTCTGCGTGTGGGAGGATGTGCCCATGGGTGTGCAGGTGAGTGAGGGGGTTGTGTTCTCTGCCTGGCTAGATGTGTGTGTCTGTGTACACCTGCAAATGTGTTCTCAGGTGTATCCTTTGTGTCTTAGCATCCGTGAGGGTGGCTGTATTCAGGAGTGTCTCTTGGGGGCACAACTACCTTCCTGGGGTGTAAGGGAGGGAGAAAGGAGGGAGACAGCCCTAGAAAGCCGTGATAACTGGCCCCTCCTCCTTTCACCTTTCACGGTAAAGGTAAGTTCTGGAGCTGCAAAGGCCACCACACTGCCTTCCCCTGGAGCCCTTCATTTGCTCACTGGGGCTGAAGTGGGACCTACGCAAGGACACCCTTCCGCCCCTCACCACCCTTGGGCCTGCCAAGAGGTCTGGCTGGGAGGATGGAGAGGGAATCCGCTTCCTCTCCATCTCTCCCCTCCCACCACCCCCAGCCTCCAGGAGGTGTGAGCCAGGCCTAGGCTGGGGGCTGGGGGGAAGGGGGAAGGGGCCAAGGCTGGGGAGGGGCAGCAAGGCCATCTGGAGTGTTCAGATCCAACAATCTGCTAACAGAGCTTTCCCCCAAATCTGCACCTAGGCTGGGCTAGTGCTCCACAAGCTGGGACCAGGGCCCAGACCCAGTGGGGCCTCCCCTGGGAGGTAGGCTGGGCCAGGAGTGGAGGCCCGGACACATCCACGTTCCCCAACACAGACAGCCCAGATCATTACCAGAACAGCTAGCAGTTATCAAGCACTTACTATGGGCAGAGCTAACTGCATGCTAGCGCATTTGATCCTCCCAGCAAGCAAGGACGGAGGAATTGTTTTCCCCATTTTACAGATGTGGAAATAGAGCTGAGGAAGGTTAAGTAACCTGCACAAGGTCACACAGCTACTAAATAAGTCAAGGCCTGATTTGAACCCAGGCAGAGCGGCAATAGGGCTGGGCAAAGACATATATATGGGACTCCCAACTTATGCATCTTCAGGTCTCATCCACCACGCCCAGGGGCCTCTGGGGTCCCTTCAGAGGCTCCCGTGGGCAGACAGTGCACCCGAGGCAGAGGAAGAGAAGCGGTGGGGGCCTGCAGGGTAATTGTGCATTTAGCTGATGGCCTTTTGCTTCCTGAGTATGCCCAGAAGTGCCCCCACCTCCTGCTGTCCCCGGGGTCAGATCCCCTCCTCCCGCCAGCCTCAGCCCTCCACCAGGGTGAACCAGGTCTGCGCCCCTCCCTGCAGTAGGTGACAGCACTCCCTGCTCTTGGTATGCCTTGACAGTGCCTTTGTTCCCTGGAAAGAAAAGAAAATTGAGCTACAAAGGGAAACCTCAGGTAGCTTTTAACGGGGCTCAGCTGCCTGGGGCAGAGTGTGTTTAAGCTGGAGGCAGTTGTCATAGGAGCAGAAGGGGAGCCCTCTCCTGTCCCCTGCCCACCCCCCGTGATGGCCCTCCATGATCGCATTTACTCAAGGAAAAGGCTCTTCCAATAGTGACAAAGGAGAAAATCAATGAAAATTGATAGAGAAATGTAAAGCAGCTGTCTGCCGCCTGGTGCTTGTGTGCGTGTGTGTGTTTGTGTGTGCGTGTGTATTGGAGGTGGGCACAGTATTAGCAAAAGAGTATAGTGGGGACCAAGGCTGACCTGGCCCTGGCTCCACCCTGGCAGGGTGGAGGCTGAGTCGATCTCCGCACGTGCTGTGGAGGGGCTCTGGTGGCTGGGGGAGGGGTGGCAGCCAAGTCTCCAGTCTCCAGTTAAGAGAGAGATTAATATATTCAATCCGCTCTGGGTAATTGAGGGAACAATTGGAGTGTTTTTCTAAAGCCCATAAAACTGCCTCATTTGCAAGGAGGAACTGATCTGTCCCCGTGTGCTCTGTATCTGATGGCGCACAGACACGCACCTCTGCGGGGAAGGGAGGGAGCGGGCATTCCAGGGCGTTCCATCCTGGTCCTTAGTGCGGAGGAACTGGGCATCGGCCTGGGAGGGGGCTGGCAGCCGGGATCTAATCCATTATTCTTGCACCTCCCACTACTTTGTTTGTGGTCACCCAAGCATTGTCTTTCCAGGCCTTCAGTTTCCCGACCTGTGAAATGGGGCCAGTGGCCTAGCCCTCCCAGGAGAGTGGGAGGGGGTGGCAAAGGGGGAGGCCTCACCAGACCAGGGAGTTTGGAGGAGCCCTTGCGAAGAGGTGCCCAGCTCCCCCAGCTCCTCCAGCTCCCCCAGAGATTAAATGGGCAGTAAAGTTAATGAAATCCACATTGGATGCCTGTCCCTGCTTGAACCATTCAGTTTCCAGGGCAATAGAAATAGTGTGTGTAATAGTGAGCCATAAAAGGCATAATGAATTTAAAAGCAGAGCGCAGAGTGGGGAGGAGCGGGGAGTGAGGGTCTGCAATGCTCCTGCCTGGGGGCAGAATGATGTCTAGGGCTGGCAGGGAGAGAGAGCAGGCCTGGGGCTCCAGCCAGGACTGGTTCAAGGTGGACAGAGAGACTCAGAGGGGGAGGAGGGGGTGGAGGGGAAGCGTGCAGGCCTGGGGATCCAGCCAGGATTGGGACCAGGGTGAGGTGGGGAGAGGGAGGGAAAAGGATGGAAAGGGAGGCAGAGAGGCAGAGGGAAAGAACAAAGAGAGACAGGTTTCGGGACAGAGGGCAGAGGGGACGTAGGGAGAGCCACTAGTAGCTCAGTGTCCACTGCTCCGTTGTTCCCCTCCACTTCTCTTTAATGAAAGTGCCAGCCTGCTGTTGCCAAGTCCACAATCAGAACCCACAGGCTTAGAGCCAGGTGCTCACCATTTGGCGATTGCTTTATTAGCTGTTTTCCTCTCCTTTTTTTCCCTCCAGGGCAAAAAAAAAAAAAAGTATTTTAAATGGAAGGAAGGGAATTAAAAAAAAACACAGGAAGAAAACCTTTAAAAGGCTCCTGGGGAACTGAATCATTTCCATGAAACAAAACTGTGATTGTTTGGAAGAGGTAAATGCTGGTGGAGGGAGCCGGGAGGGAGCCGGGAGGGAGCCTGCACCCCTCCTCCGCTCCCACCTGGATGGGAGCACAGCAAGCTCAGAGCTGTGCAGGAGGAAGCCCTGGGAAGGCTCCCAGAACTTCAGGGCAAGACATTTGTATGTTGGTGTTGGGGAAATTTCCTCACTGGGAATTTCCAGCTCAAAGTTTCCTCCTAAACAGCGCTGCTTAACCCTCAGGGGTCTCCTGGAAAGGGGAGCCGGGTTTTGGGATGGAAGTGCTCCCTTGTGGCCTTCTCCCCACTCCCTCCCTCCAGAGTCCTTATTCACCTTAAAAAGAGTTCAGCATGGGAGGCGGCTGTGGCTCAATCAGTGGGGCTCCCGTTTGCCATGTGGGGGGCCCCGGGTTCAGTTCCCGGGGCCTCCTGGTGAGGGCAGGCCTGCACGCACGGCGTGGTTGGCTGACCCGGTGAGCACAGGCAGCAAGGGGGGGGATAAATGAATAGATAAATAAAATCTTTAAAAAAAATAAGAAATAAAAAAAGAAATTAAAAAAAAAAAAAAAGAGTTCAGCATGGATGGCCCTGCTGCTTCCCTCATGCTCACTGCCTCCTCTGCCCAACACTGAAGACCACCTCCTTCCTCACTGATACACTCCCCTTTCCCTGGGGAAGGAGGGGCTGGGGAGCTGCTGGGGGTGGCAGAGCCATATGGCCCCAAACCTGCCAAAAGGCAACAGGAGGCTGCCTCCTGGGAGGCTGGTGGAGCTCTGCCCAGAGCACCTGCTGTAGCTGGGCTTGGGCAAGGGAACCTGGAGGTGGCTCCCTCCCAGGCAGGGCTCAGGACCCTCCTCAGCCCCTGTTTGCACACTCCCAGGCCCCGTTCCTGGGTCAGGGGCTGAAGGGGGTGATCTCTATAATGGAATCTGTGACTGTGCATGCTGGAGATATTACACTCCCCACCCCTCCACACACACACACACACGGAGGAGGAAATTGAGGCCTGGAGAAGGTTCAGATGTGCATTGTCTACAATAATTTTAGCTCAGGGGAATTGATGGTGCACGATTTGATGTGCTCGCTGGAGTGGGTAGTAAGGGCTGCGTGACCTGGGGCCATGGCCACGAAGCAAAACCGGTCACTGAGCCTGGCCTGAAGCTCTGCCTGCTCCTGCTCCTGTTCCCCAGCCATTGCCCATCACTGTATGGCTAACTCTTCTCCCTACCCTCCACTCTCCCTACCGTTCCCTACTCCACACCCCATGCCCCCAGTTCTGATTGAAGAAATGACACACACTATACCAGTTGGAGAACAACTTGCAAGCCTACTACAGCAGAGTTCTAAACGGATAGATTTAATTGCTGAAATGCCTGATGCAGACAGGACTGAGGATAGTTTGAAAGGAGTGAGATGGGTGCGGGAGGGGGATGCAGCCTGGAGCCTTGACATTTGTATCTGGAGCCCAGAAATCTACTCCGGGCCCTTTTCTGTCTGTTGGTGAAGCTGGTTGCACCCCAAGAAAGGAAGTCTCCCCCCTCCTCCCCATCTTTTCTGCTGGCTCTCCTTTCTTCCCACCTCCTCCACCCCCCACCACCCCCCCTCCACCTCCCTTTCTCCTCTTCAGCTGAGCACCAGAAAAGCTGGCTTAGGTCCTTCCCTCCTGGGAACAAAGAGGAGAGGGAGGAGGGCTTGATTGGTACCTGTGGTTCTAGGCTGTGTCCACTCCCCAAGGGCTCTGGCCCCCAGGCTCAGAGGAGAGCTTGCTGCTGGCCCTCCTGCTGCGTCTTTTGCACATCCAAGACTCACCGCCAGAAAGGTGCTTGCATTCCTGACCAGATGATTATGCCTGAGCTGAAAGAATCAGCCCCTCTGTTCTCTGAAGGACCCCTCTTCCTGGCCCCATTATCAGGGTTGTGATTGCTGACCCCCCAGGAAGGAAGTGATTTTCCTCTCCCTTGAAAGTCATTTTCCTGTCTTGGTAGATGCAGAAACCTGACACTTTAAGAGGGTGCATGGCAGGGAGATGATGGCTTTAAATAACAGAAATTAGAGCTACAGACGACGCAGCCATGCCGCCAGCTCCCACTTCCCTGTAGCAGTCCTGCCCCTCCCTCACATACATTGACAGCTGCAGCCTGGAAAGCCCTGTCCATGTGGAGCCTCAGAGGTGACCAGGACATGCTGGGACATGGAGAGTAGGGGCCGCTTCTTCCCAGTCCCGTGATAAACTGTAGGACAGAGGAGGCCAGGGGCAAAAGAAGGTGAACAGGCCCTGAACTCAGGGAGTTTGCAGCCTGAGGGAAGAGAAGGTCAGGTAGGAACCAGGTATCATCCACCTAATTTTACAAGCTCACCACTGTATCCTCAGCACTCAATACCAAACTGGGACTTCCGGGAAGATGGCAGACTAGAAAGACACAGGACTCTCTTCTCCTCCAGAAAAATACCTAGAGGACAGGCTGAAACAGCCTAGAAAAATATCTCTAGGGTTTAGGACACCAAGCAAAGGCTGGACACCGCCCAGAGGAGAGAGGGACAAAGGAGGGGAATCACAACAGAGACGACAGAACTGTGAGTTGAAACCCAGCGGCGGCTGCTGCTGGCACCCTCCCCCACACTAAAGACACTTTAGAATTCTCGGGACTCTGCGCCTGCGACTACAGACAAAGGGGGCTCCAGGGATCTACCACCCCTGGTAGGGGGAGAGAGGTGGACACAGCCTTAGGCTGACTCAGCTTCTGACCCACAAATTTGGTCTGCTGTGTCCCACGGGCCCTTCCAGGCCAGGTGGGACCACATGGTGGTTTGCCCTGGGACCCAGCCAAAGGACTGGAGAAATCCGACCCTGCAATCTCCCTCTCTTCTAGCTGGGACTAATTGATGAGGATGCCCCAGGAAAGGGGAGAGAGAGGGACACAACCTAAGGCTGACTCAGCTTTTGACTCAGAAATTTGGTCTGCTGTGTCCCAGGAGCCCTTCCAGGGTGGGTGGGGTTACACCATTGTTTGCCTTGGAGCCTGCAAGGGGCTAAAGATATACAACCCTCCCAATCTCCTCCTCTACTAACAGGGACTGATTGTTGAGGGCTCAGGGGAGTGGAAATATTTCCTAGCTGGGAAAAGGGAGGGGGCTGCCAGAGGAGGCTGGAGAACTATCTCAGAGAAAGTTTGAATTACAAGTCTCCTAGCCTCCAGACAGGAAGCTCTAACACATTGATCCTGTCTGTGTTACAACAAATACACTCTGACCAGGCATTGAACTGAGAACTGCCAAAGAGCACTGTCTGCTGGCAGACCAAGGAAGTGCACACAAGAAAATTAAAAATAAGTAGGAAAGACTTTTTCAGGTCTCTATATCCTCCCTCCCCAAAGCCCTAGGAAGTGACTCTACAACCAATTACTGGGTCCAGTGCCCAGTTTTGAGCAACCAGCAGGAAAATCTTAACAATCCAGGTAGAGCCAAGAATCAAAGAGCAGTGGTAACACACAGCCTCCTGCCACTAAATCCCTACAAAAGAGAAAGAAATGGAGCATCTGGGTAAACTACATCCTAATCAGATGCCTAGATATCAGCAAAAAATTATGAGCCAAAATAAGAAAATAGAAGACATGGCCCAAGAAAAGGAATATATCAAAGCCCCAGAAGAGATACAGAATTGGAGAGAACTAATCAGTGAGATGCACACAAACTTCCAAAATCAAATTAATGATTTGAAAGACAATATGGTTAAAGAGATAAATTGCATAAAGAGGACATTGAGCAAGTGCAGAGAAGAATTTAAATCCTGAACAGAAAAGTAACAGAGCTCATGGGAATGAAAAACACAATAGGTGAGATCAAAACACATTTGAGGCATACAACAGCAGACTCAAAATGATAGAAGAAAGAATAAGTGATACCAAAGACAGAACAGCTAAAATTGAAGAAAGGAAAGAACAGAGAGAGAAAAGAATGGAAAAAAATGAGCAGGGGTTCAGAGAGTTGAATGACAACACAGAAATGCAACAACATACATGTCATGGGAGTTCCAGAAGAAGAAGAGAAGGGAAAAGGCACAGAAAGAGTGTTTAAGGAAATAATAGCTGAAAAATTCCCAATTCTCCTGAAAGAAATGAACTTACATGTCCAAGAAGTACATCATACCCCAATCAGGATAAATCTGAATAGATCTACTCCAAGACACATACTACTCAGAATGTCAAATGTCAGAGATAAAGAGAAAATTCTCGGAGCAGCAAGGGAGAAGCAAACCATCACGTACAAGGGACGTCCAGTAAGACTTAGTGCAGATTTCTCTTCAGAAACCATGGAGGCGAGAAGACAGTGATATGATACAATTAGGATCCTGAAAGAATAAAACTGCCAGCTGAGAATTCTTTATCCAGCAAAATTGTCCTTCAAATATGAAGGTGAGTATAAAATATTCACAAACAAACAGAAATTAAGAGAGTCTGCAATAAATGAAGTTGAGAGCAAAAAAGAATCCACCTTACACAAAGAAAACACAACAAATAATAATAATAATAAAAAAGAATCCACCTTTGCAGGAAATATTAAAGGGAGCCTTAGAATCTAAAAGAAAAAGAAAGGAAAGACAGACTTGGAGGAGAGTATAGAAGAAAGAATAGCAGAAAGGATAACCAAAAGAGTAAAAAGACAGATGAAAATAAGATGTGGCATATGAAAACCAAAGAATAAAATGGAGGAAGTAAATAGTGCATTTACAGTAATATCATTGAATGTGAATGGATTAAACTCCCCAATCAAAAGATGCAGGCTGACAGAATAGATTTTAAAACATCCATATGCTGCTTACAGGAAACTCACCTTAGACCCAGGGATACAAACCAGCTGAAAGTGAAAGGTTGGAGAAAGCTACTTCATGCAAATAGTAATCAAAAACGAGCAGGAGTCGCCATACTAATATCAGACAAAACAGACTTTAACTGGAAAAAAGTTATGAGAGATACAGAAAGACATTATATATTAATAAAAGGGATGATCCACCAGAAAGATATAACAGTCATAAATATCTATGCACCTAACCAGGGTGCCCCAAAATACGTGAGACAAAATTTGGCAAAACTGAAGGGAGAAATAGATGTCTCTGCAATAATCATTGGAGACTTCAACACACCACTCACATCATTAGACAACTAGACAGAAGATCAAAAAAGAAACAGAGAACTTGAACAATATGATAAACAAGTTAGACCTAACAGACATATACAGAACACTGCATCCAAACTCAGCGGGTTATACATTCTTCTCAAGTGCCCAAGGGTCTTTCCCCAAGATAGACCACATGTTAGGGCACAATGCAGCTCTCAATAAATATAAAAAGATTGAAATTATACAAAGCACCTTCTCAGATCATAATGGAGTGAAACTGGAAATCAATAATAGACAGGAAAAAAGTAAATTTGCAAATGTGTGGAGACTGAACAACATACTCCTAAATAATCAGTGGGCCAAAGAAGAAATTGCAAGTGAAATCAGTAAATATATTGAGACAAATGAAATGAGAACACAACTTATCAAAACTTATGGGATACAGTGAAGGCAGTCTTGAGAGGGAAATTTATAGCCCTAAATGCCTATATTAAAAAAAGAAGAAAGAGCTAAACTCAAAGATTTAACTGAACAACTAGAGAAAATAGAAAAAGAACAGCAAACCAATCCCAAAGCAGGCAGAAGGAAAGAAATAATAAAGATTAGAGCAGAAGTAAATGAAAATGAGAACAACAACAACAACAACAAAAAAAAAAAAAAAAAAGAGAAAAACAACAAAACCAAAAGCTGGTTCTTTGAGAAGGTCAATAAAATTGACAAACTCCTAGTTAGAGTAACAAAGAAAAAAAGAGAGAAATGCAAATAAATACAATCAGAAATGAAAGGGGGGAAGTTACAACTGACCCCACAGAAATAAAAAGAATCATAAGAGGATATTATGAGAAACTATATGCCAACAAACTAGACAACCTAGATGAAATGGACAAATTTCTAGAAAAGCACAACCAACCTACACTGATGCTACAAGAAATACAAGAACTTAACAAACCAATCACATTTAAGGAGATTGAATCCGTCATCAAAAATCTCCCAGGAAAGAAAAGTCCAGATCCAGATGGCTTCACAGGTGAATTCTACCATGCATTTAGAAGAATTAACACCAATCCTGTTTAAACTCTTCCAGAAAATTGAATAGGAGGCAAAATTACCCAACACATTTTATGAAGCCAATATCACCCTAATACTAAAGCCAGGTAAAAATACTACAAGAAAAGAAAATTACAGAGCAATCTCTCTAATGAACATGATGCAAAAATTCTCAACAAAATACTTGCAAATAGAATCCAACAGTATATCAAAAGACCTATACATCACCACCAAGTGGGATTTATTCCTGGTATGCAAGGCTGGTTCAACATAAGAAAATCAATCAACGTAATACACTACATTAACAAATTGAAGGCAAAAAAACACATGATCATCTCAATAGATGCAGAAAAGGCATTCAAGAAAATCCAATATCATTTTTTGATAAAAATACTTCAAAAGATAGGGATAGAAGGACAATTCCTCAATATGATAAAAAGCATATATGAAAAACCCACAGCCAACGTCATACTCAATGGGGAAAGGTTGAAAGCTTTCCCTCTAAGATCGGGAACAAGACAAGGATGCCCACTGTCACCATTGTTATTCAATATTATACTAGAAGTTCTAGCTAAGGCAAAAAATTAAAGGCATCCAAATAGGAAAAGAGGAAGTAAAATTCTCACTGTTTGCGGATGACATGATCCTGTACTTACAAAATCCTGACGTAGCCACGATAAAGCTACTTGAGCTAAAAAATGAGTTCAGCAAAGTAGCAGGATACAAGATCAACAGCAAAAATCAGTAATGTTTTTGTACACCAGTACTGAACAATCTGAGGAGGAAATTAGAGGGAAAATTCCATTTTCAAAAGCAACAAAAAGACTCAAATACCTAGGAATTAATTTAACCAAAGAAGTACAGGACCTATATGCAGAAAACTATAAAACAATGCTAAAAGAAATTTTGAAAAACCTAAGCAAATGGAAAGACATTCCATGTTTATGGATTGGAAGAATAAATATCATGAAGATGTCCATCTTACCCAAACTGATTTATAGAGTCAATGCAATACCAGTCAAAATCCCAAGAGCTTACTTTACAGAATTAGAAAAGGCATTTAGCAAATTCATTTGGAAGGGAACGTGCACCCAAATAGCCAAAAGCATTCTAAGAAAGAAGAGTGACATGGGAGGAATTTCATTGCCTGACTTTGAAACATATTACAAAGCTACAGGGGTCAAAACAGCACGGTACTGGCATAAAGATAGACACATCGATCAGTGGAATAGAATTGAGAACCCAGAAATATACCCTAACCTATACAGTCAACTGGTTTTTGACAAACCTACCAAGTCCATGTTCATGGGACAAAACAGTGTCTTCAACAAATGGTGCTGGGACAACTGGATATCTATAACCAAAAGAATGAAAGAGGACTCCTATCTCACCCCCTATACAAAAATCAAATCAAAATGGATCAAAGACCTAAAAATAAAAGCCAGGACCATAAACCTACTAGAAGAAAATGTAGGGAAACATCTTCAGGACTTTGTAGTAGGTGGTGGTTTCTTGGACCTTACACCCAAAACACATGCAACGAAAGAAAAAAATAGATAAATGGGACCTCCTCAAAATTAAACACTTTTGCACCTCACAGGACTTTGTCAAAAGGGTGAAAAGGCAGCCAACTCAATGGGAGAAAATATTTGGAAATCACATATCTGATAAGGGTTTAATATCCAGGATATATAAAGAGATGTTACAACTCAACAATAAAAAGACAAATGACCCAATTTAAAAATGGGCGAAAGACTTGAATAGACATTTGTCCAAAGAAGAAACACAAGTGACAAAAAAGCAAATGAAGAAATGCTCAGCATCACTAATGATTAGGGAAATGCAAATCAAAATTACAATGAGATATCATTTCACACCTATCAGAATGGCCACTATTAAAAAGACAGAGAGGGAAGTGGATGTGGCTCAATCGATAGGGTTCCCGTTTACCATATGGGAGGCCCCAGGTTCAAGTCCCGGGGCCTCCTGGTGAAGGCAATGCAGCCTGCGCGGCGCGGTGAGCTGATGCAGCAAGACAACCCAACAAAGAGAGACAAGCAGACACAAAAAAAACGCACAGCAAATGGACAGAGCGAGCACAAGCAGCAAGGGGGGATAAATAAATAAATAAAATCTTAAAAAAAAAAAAAAAAAAAAGAGAACTACAAGTGTTGGAGAGGATGTGGAGAGGTAGGAACACTTATTCACTGTTGGTGGGAATGTAGAATGGTACAGCCACAGTGGAGGACTGTTTGGCAGTTCCTAAAGAAGTTGAATATAGACTTGCCATGTGACCCTGCAATACCACTACCAGGTATATACCCAGAAGAACTGAGAGCAGTGACACGAACAGACATCTGCACACCGATGTTCATAGCAACATTATTCACGATTGCCAAAAGTTGGAAACAACCCAGGTGTCCATCAACAGACGAATGGATAAACAAACTGTGGTCTACTCACACAATGGAATATTACGCAGCTATAAGAAGAAATGAAGTCATAAAGCATATGACAAAATGGATGAACCTAGAGGACATTATGTTGAGCAAAGCAAGCCAGACACAAAAGGACAGATTTTTTTTTTTTTTTTTTTTACCGGGAGGTCCCGGAGATCGAACCCAGGTCCCTCCATATGGGAGACGGATGCCCAACCAGTTGAGCTACATCCGACCCCCAAAAGGACAGATATTGTATGATTACATTACTATGAACCAAATATATTGTGTAACATATTGTCTGATTCAAAAAAACCTTATATGTATCCAGTACATTTAATTGAGAAATGTATGTTTTTATTCAATTGTGTTTTCTTTTTAGTTTTCAATTGTTTATATTTTCAATTATTAAATGTACAAAATAAAGTTGAAAAAACAAACAAACAAACAAAAAGGAACCAAACTGGTCACAAAATAGGAGGTAAACAGGTAATGAATGAACAGAGGCCAAAGTGGTCCATGTAACAGGCAGAGAGGGACCTGGGCAAGAAAAGCCAGTCCCTGGGTCCTGGTCTGTCTGTCCACTTCTCCTGGTACATGTTGCCAGATCAAGCTGCCTAAGCCACAGCTCAGATCATGTATTTCTCCCATGCAAGCCTGTTCTGTGGCTCCCCATTGCCTTCTGATTTGAATATCCACCTCCTATTCTTCTGCCACTGGACCCTTGATTCTCTCATTTTCTTCCATCATCACAGCCCCCTGCAACCCACCATTCTGGGCTCCACTTCAGCACCAGGCCAATGCTGGCTGCTGGGGAAAATGTCCCTGCAGGAGAGCCGAGCACCACTGCAAACTTGCGTTCCAACCTCAGCTTGTCCCCAGGCCAGCCAAATCTTTTGCTTCTCCTTAGCCAGCTTCTTCTGGCACCTCTTCCTGGAGTGCCCCTCCCAAGCCCCAGAACTTCTATCCCTAAGTCTCACCCACCTAGGGTGGGATCTGACAGAGTCAGCACTTAACAAATGTTGATGAATGAAGAATGAGTGAGAACTTCATCTCAAACGTCACCTTCTCTGAGGAGCCTTTCCTTGGCTCCAAACTCCAACATGCATACCTCGCACCAGAGCCCTCCTGCCAGCACCGGCCTTGCAGGACCGTGTTTGAAGCCCACACTGTTCCTGACTGTTTCCAAGCCAGATGGCACCCTGAGCTCAGACGCGGACCAAGTTTTGAATTCCATGCACAAAGGCCCCTGGGAAATTTGGTCTGGGAAGCCAGGCTTATCAGAGAGGCTCCGTCTTGCGTCTGGGGGAGGGGAGATGCCAGAACCTGAGCTGGGATCCAGGGGCACCCACCTGCGGTCTGGGGATCTGGGGTGCTGGGTGTGATGACATGGGCTCCAGATGGCTGGCCCCCCAAGGGCGGTTTGAGGCAGGAGGCCGAGGGGCCCAGTGTGCGTGGAAGGCCACGCTGTAACTCAGGCCCCCGCAGTGGCGGGCCGTGGTGTCCTCGCTGGCCCGGAGCAGAGCCAGGCTGCCGCAGTAGCGATACAGGTCCTCGTCCTCCCGCGCCGTCTGGTTCATGCGGGGCTGGTCTGGGCGCGGGTAGATGGGGAAGATGGCCTCACCCACCCGCTCGGCCAGCCGACCTGAGGCCCCGTCCAGTCTCAGGGCCTCCACCCGCAGCTGCGCATCGTGCTGCCCGTCGTTCTTGCAAAACCCTGGGTTGGGTAAAAGGGAGCTCAGAGATGGGTTCTGGGATCCCCCTGCTTTCCGCAGAAGATGAAAATCTCAAGCAGAGCCCTTGGGAGACCTGAGCTGCCTGGCCTCTGAGCAAAAGCCAACCAGGCTTGACTAAAGCATCCCTGGTGGCTGCTGTGAACCCCTGTCAGACTGCTCTCCTACCTACGGCCCCCTCCTTTTGCTGATGCCCAGTTCAAGTCCATGGGCAGGGGGTTGCCAGGAGCTCTTAGCCTTGTGATATGGTTCAGAGTCCCACCACCACCTGAGGGAAGAGTTCAGCCTGCCCCTGATTTCTGACCTGGAACTTGGCTTCCCCATGCCCTCATGTTCTGCGTCCTCCAGGAAGCCTGCCTGGGTGATGGATCTATGCTCCTTCCAGGTCACTTAACTATCACCTGCTTGGGGTTCCTGCCCCTCCACCTGGTCTGCTTCCCAGATGGGAGAGCCTGGGTCTCCTCCTCTTTGCCCACCCCTTACACCCACAGTCCAGTGGTGCCCAGAGCTGGGCACTCAGAGGCTGGTTCTAACGTCACTCACTGTAACACCTACTGCCAAGACTGGCAGCAAACCTGCTGTGGTGTGTGCTCAGCTCTTTTACATTCACAAAGCCAGTTCTCATCTGTTCTTTATTTCCTCCTTGCCTGACCCTGTGTGACCAGCATCAGTGTCCCCATGTCAGAGGCAGAAGGCAGTGGCTCCAAGGGCCAGCATTTGCCCAAGGTCACACAGGCAGAGCCAGGCCAGGAACTCAGGCCTTGGGATTCAGTTTAGGGCTCTGTCCTTCCGAGTTCCCCTGAGGTTCCCTGGGGCCCAGACAGGGGTTGGAGAGGGAATTTTAGGCTCCTTCTCCCCACCCTCACCCCAGCCCCGTCCACTTCCTACCTTTAGGCAAAGTGAAGACAAACTTGTTCCTGGTGAGGGCAAGGCTCTGGCCAGGATCTTGCTACTCAATGACTTCGGTGACAGCAGAACAGGCAGGGAGGAGGTCCCCATCGTTCACCCGCAACTGCACCCCCAACCCGGAGCCAGCCTGCAGGGGGTTCTCAGCTGACAGCCGCAGGGTGTATCTACCCACCTCATTAAACCCCACACTCAACACCTGGAATTCCAGGTCCAGGGTCTTATCCTCAGCCTTCAGCCTCTGACTCAGCAGTGATGTAGGGACCCATGGTTCGGGCCCTCTGAAGGCCATGGTCACTGTCTGGGACTGACCCTGGGGCTGAGCACTGCCTCCCTCCCAGCCCACGGTCCCAGACTGGAAAGCCTACACACTGGGTGCCCAGGGCCACACCCATCCCTCTCTGTTTGTTTGAGGAGAAACCAGGTAACAAGCTAGGAAGCTGGCTTATCCGGGGAGAACAAAGGCAGCCATTGATCCCTCCCTTTCAGCATATTCAACAAATATTTATTGAGCACCTACTGTGTGCCAGGGACTCTTCTAGGCCTTTGGGACACAGCAGTGAACAAAACAGATTCTTGCCCTCATGGAGCTTATTGTCAAGTGGGAGATGGGGAGACAAAATAAAACACACAAATAGAGAGCATAAGTAAATTATAATTTATGCTAGAAGATGAGATATTCTATGGGAAAAAATAGAGCAGGGTCAGAGATGAGGATTACTAGGGTGGGAGCACATGGGTACGGTGCTATTAGAACTTCCCATTTCTGGGAGAGCTTGTCTCCACATGCCTATTTATTCCCGAGTTCTCCACTTGGGTGTGGGGTTCTCAAGGGAAGAGGGGCAGTATCTATGCCCTGGGAGCATACCCTTGGCACTGTTTCTGGAACTAGTTTGCCTTCTTAAGACACACAGTATGGGGCACAGATTCACTTTACAGGGAGCCTAGAGCCTCTCAAAATGGACTTGTCAAGCTGGAATCCATCCTCCCTGATCCTGGGTCGTGCTGATGCCCAGTGGGGAAGAGGAGTGCCTGGAACACTCCTCAGTAAAACCATCTCTACCATCACCACTGTTACCACCACTACAACTACCACTGCAATCACCTCCATCATCACCATCACAACTACGACCATCACCTCCATTATCATCATCATCATCATCATTAATCTCATAGTTATCCAGTATTATCATCATCCTTGGCATAGGCCTCATCAAATATCTACTGGGTACCAGCACTTTACCAGGCTCTGAGGTGGATATCATTATCCCCATTTCATAGATGAGGAATTTGAGGCTGAGAGAATGTTAAGAAACTCATCACAGGTCACATAGCTAGTAAGAGGCAGAGCTGAGATTTGAACCTATGAATTGTAGTCTATCTACACTTTCCCACACTAAATATATCCTGGAACTGGCCACCATTTTCAATCTTCCTAACCCAAAGATTTAAATTCATTCTATTCGGGAATTCTATACCCTAAAACTGAAGAAGGACAGTTCTGAGTCTAAAAAAGATGCCTTTGACAACAAAGACATCTTTCAGAAAAGTCCATTTGAATTCACCTTAATTGGAATGCATCATTTTCATAAAGTAAAAAAAAAAAAAAATAGTAGTTTGGAGATGGTCCTGGTCAGACCAGCTAAAACTGGTTCTGTTGTATATAGAGGGCTTCCTCTGCAATGGCTAAAATTCAGTTTCTCTAGGTACTCCAAGGAGAAACTGAGGCAAAGATGGTTTAGAGGACCTGAGTTCTGGTCATCTGACTTGCTGGAGAAGTTGGGCCAATCTCTTCCTCTCTGGGTGTCAATGTCCCCCTGGGAGGGAGTGGGGTGGATAAGGATGTCAGCACACTGCTCTGGCAGTCTGAGACTCATTGTGGAAAATCCTATTATATTGAAAAGAAAGTCATATATACTGAAAGTCATATATACTGAAATTCATATTGGGAAAGACCATCTATGATTGTTTTGGGGAGAGCACAGGTGGCAGAGGCCACCTGGAAACCTTTGCCTCAACACCTGGGCATGGCTGACCAGCTGGTCCTAGAGGCAATGGCTCACCTCTGCCAGGTCTAACATCTTGGAGCTTAGTGATTTACAGCTGCAACTCTCTTCCCTTCCATGTTTGAAGCAACCCTCAGAGATGTTACAAGCTAGGGGTCAATCCCTTCTGCCCAAGGCCCATCCTCTCTGCAATGTTTACCCCAGCCTTTCCTTACCTCTCTGCCTTCGCTTGTGCTGGTCCCTCCATCCCAACTGCCCCGCTCCGCCTGTGCAATCCCATTTACCCTGCCGACCCACGAAAAACCTCCTCCCCACACACCCGGGTTCCTGATTTCCTTCTCTGCCACATTTTGCACATTCCTCTTCTGTCTCAAATGATGACTTCGCCACACTTGGCTGAATGTGCCTAGGACAGGGCTGGTCAAGGGATAGGTGCTTAGGAGATGGTTAAAGCATTGTAGAATGAATGAATGAATGAATGAATGAATGAATGAATGAATGAATGAATGAACGAATTAATGAATCAAAGGATAAATGAGCTGATGAATGAACCCAATCCAGCTCCTGCTTGTGCAGAGAAGAATCTGGAAATGGAGGGCTAAGAATGGTTTCTTATGGAGATTTCAGCTGTATTTCATCTGTGAGAAGCAAAGATCATTTTGGGCTTTTGACTCAAACTTAGACTCAGAGCCACCTTCTGGTGCCTCAGTGGGCAGGCTAGTACCAGGAGGGAGTACAGCATAGGTGGTGGTGAATGGCAAGGCAGGTGACAATGGCTCCCGGTACTCAGGCTTCCCTGGGCCTTGCCTCAGTTCTGCGAAGAAAGTCCAGAAACCTGCATGAATTCTAGCAAGTCAGGGCTGGATAGCCCTCCCATTTTATTGATGGCGAAACTGAGCACCCCAGGATCAGCTCCTGCTCCTGTCCCAAGATCCTCTCCATTCCCAGATGCCTCCCTGATTCAGTCTCTGGCAGTTTTCAAATGGTTTAAACTCCAGGTAAGGCTGTGCCGGGGTGGCAGAGGTCTTAAACCCACAGAAGGAGTTGAGAGGGGGTGGGGCTGGTAAGTGGGGAGGGCTGACTTCCAGGCGACCTTAATGGGGCCCTCGAGCCTTCTTTCTTCCATGGAAGAATGGCCACTCAGAGGCCTCTGGCTCTGTCTGCAAGAGCCTGGGCCTGTAAGGAGCCCACCCCAGAAGGCCCCTCTTCCTGCCTCCCACAATGACTCCTTTCAGCCTCCTGGCACCCACCCCAGCCTCTTATGACTCCTGAGGGCCCTCAGACCCTGGACCCACCTACAACCCCCGCCACCAACCCAGTCTCCGCTCCGAGTGGAATCCTCCCAGCAGAGCCATCTGGGAGTCCACTGGAGCCTCCCAAGGACCAGGGGCTGGGACCATTATCCCCTTCTACAGGCAGGGACACAGAGGTTTGAAGAGGTAAGGCAGGTGAGTGGAGGGGGGGACCTGGACCTCAGACTCCTGACTCCTGGGCCAGCATGGCCGGGTCATTATCACTGTCCCACGCCAGGACTCTAGCCCCACTCCAGCCACTTTCCTCTCCCCCAGTGGAAATGTCCCAGGCCCACATTCCATTCCCTCCAATTCCAAAGTGCCAGTGGATCACGTGGTGATAGGATCACAGGCTCAGACTGGCAACATGAAAGCAGGCAAGCCAGCCTCTCTCCATTGCACAGGTAGAAAAACTGAGGCCCAGATCAGAGAAGGGACTTATTTGTGGCCAGTCAGCTACTAAGTGATAAAAACAAAATTAGCAGTCCCTTCCCTCCACTGATTGTCTTGCTTAGAGCTGGGACCTGGCTACGTTGAGACTGTGTCCTGTAAGTAGTGACTGTCTTCCCGTCCGACAAGCCTCCAGCCCCATCAGGTTGTACTCCCTTCCCCTCCTGGCCTCCTGCCCCAGGGTGCAGCATGAGCACTGTCAAGAGAGTCTGGGGCCATCCCTTGCTCCTCTTGCTCCTGCCTTCAGCCACTCTGGTGAGCCCCGACTTGCTCTGACAGCCCCCTCTGCTAGCCTCGCCTTGGAGGGGATAAAGTTCCTGGGGTGGCAGGAGGGAGAGGGTGCTAGTCTTGCTGGCAGCGTCAGCGGCACTGACCTTTGCTTTCCATGTGCCTGGTTGTTCTGCTGGGCTCTGAGGATTTAAGCCCTGAGACAGGGTCCATCCCAGCCAGGGGCCTTGCAGACTGGGGCTTCTGCGACCAGCACCCATCCTCCTGCAGCACCAGGGGACAGACAAAGCAGGTAAGGGAGGAGAGAGGGGGCAGGAGCTGGCAGGGCCAGCACTGAGGGCAGCACAGAGCAGGGCCCAAGATCAGGGATTTAGGAAGGGCAGAGAGCTAGCTGGGAAAAGGTACTGCTTCAGACCTTCAGCGGCAGAGATGTAGACTTTACGGGCAGGCTCAGAGAGAACCCAAAGACTGGGAGAAAGAAACAGAAAGGAAAAGACAAGAGAGAGTCAGGGAGAGATTCAGAGTTAGGGGAAATGAGGGAGAGAGAGGGGCAGAGAGTCAGAGTTAGAAGGACAGATAGAAAGAGAGCATGAGATAGACAGAAATAGGGATGGAAAGAAAGACTGATGGGCAGGGACAGACAGATAGTGAGATAGAACGAGAAAAAGAAGTCAGATAAGAGATACTGACAGACAAAGCCACCAGTGGGCACCAGTGGGTTGAGGTTCTGCTGTGTGCTCACCACACAGAAGGATGAGGTGTGTCCCAGGCCTGCCACTTAGCTTAACTAAGTCTGGGTTCTGCCTCTGGCCTTGGGCTCCCCAGCTGCAGGATGGAGCAGAGTCCAAACTCTTGGAAGGGAGGCTTTTGGGGAAAGAACCATGAGTTGTGTGGGGGCAGGGGAAAGGAGTCTCTGGCAAAACTTATCCTGGCTAAGTCACTAACCTTTGCATATCAATGGCCTCTCTGGGGCCGCAGTTTTCCCTAAATGTAATGGAGAGTATGTAGAGAGTAAGTCTCTGAGGTCCACTCTAGCCATGTCATTTGGCTTTAGCTCAGGCTCTGTCTTTACAGCTAACTTACTACTCCAACCTACTTAAATTCATGACTTCCACCTCATGGTCCAAGATGGCTGCTTGAGATCCAGCCATCATAACTACATTTCAGCAAGCTTGAAGGAGAAGGGGTAAAGAAAGAACACTTCTCATTTTAGAACATGTTCTAGAAGAAGTTATAGTCACATTTCTTTTTCCATCTCATTGGTCAATACTTAGTTTCCTGGCTGCACCTAGCTTCAAGGGAGGCTGGGAAATGTGTAGTACTGGGTTAGGGACAGAATAGGATCCTTTTCTCATAGTGATGCCTTCATAGCTCCTCACCCACAGCAGGCTTTAATGCAGCCTTACAATGTGTCCCTTTTATTAAATAAATAAATAAACAAGAAACTACACGTGCATAAATTAAGTATAAATCCTCTTAATTCTCCCAAACCTATTCCTTCCCCAGGCATATCACGGAGAACAGTTTGCTGTGTGCTTGCCAGATTTGCTTCTTATGCATTTACACACGCACACATATGTGTACCTAGTTTAGAGGAACATAAAATGGGATCACATTGTTCAAATTGTTCAGCAACCTGCTTTCTCAGTTATTGTTATTTGGCAGCTTCTATCAAGTCAGTCCACAAGGAGGTACCTCATTCTTTTCAACAGCTGAATGGTACTATAAGTATAGACTTACTGAAAGTTTAATAATGGATTTGAGGGTTATTGCCATTTTTTTGCTATTACTAACAGCCTTGGCTGTTTTCTCTGCATATATAAGCAAGCATTGCTTGGGGATGGAGTCCTAAGAGTGGACCAAAGGTCAGTTCTCTCTTTGAGATGTAGATTTAACCCTTTCTATCTAGAAAGCCCTTGCAATGGGGAAGGTGGCTGCTTGGCCCCCCCACTCCCTCTCCCCCTTCTCTCCCATGGGCAGGCGTAGCCCTGGCACTGCCCTTGCCACTGTGCTCTCTTCCCAGGTCTTCACCACATCCTAAAGCCTGTGCTACCCCAGCTGCCCCACCCCTTTATTGGCTACACCCTCTTTTTCTTGGAGGAGGAAGAGGCTGCCGCACCAGATCCCTTCCCTGGAGGATTTAGGGCCCCCTTCTTTTCCCCACTTTATCTGTTCCCTCCCCTCCTGCCTGTCACAATACCAGGTTTCCGCACCTTTTGAGTGCTTTTCTCCCTCCTCAGTCTTGTTTACATCCCTGCTGGGTGCCCCCTGTGGGAGGGAGAGGGGCCAGCAAGGTGTGCCAGCACCTTGGGCTCAGATGGCAGAGGGACCTGGTCTGGCTGTCTCTGCAGCCTGGAGGGGGGGTTGCAGGAATGTCCTAGGGATGAGCAGCAGGACCCTGAGCCTTAGCCCAGGCTTCTAGGAAGAGGTGGGGGCTGAGAGGAGTGGAAGAGAAAGCTCTCTGAGGAGGCCTTTCTGGCTCCCCGCTGGGATGGGTCACACCTGCGATTTGAGCCCAAAGCCCCATGAAAGTGTGACAAAGCCCTCTTCCCTATGGTCAGGGTCCTCTGTCCAGCTGGGAAGCAGCAGGATGCTGATCAAGTTATTAAAAGCCAGGCTGGTGGCTCCCCCGGTTTGGTACAATTCATTAGGCAATGCCCTTCCCCCCAGCCCTGGGAGTGATGGATGGTGACAAATGAGGATGGGTAGGGGGTTCCTGAGCCCATCCTGGGCCACAGCTGGGGAAACAGCGATCAAAGCCCAGTACAGGGCCCCTCCCCAAAGGTGACTCTGAGGGCCAAGGAGATCAAGTTTCTGGCAAATGGTTTGGGGGTGGACAGGCTTGTTGCCAGAGACAAGCTGCCCTAAATGCTGTGTGGGGCCCCAGCCCTGCTAGTGGTACAATCAGAGCTGGAGAGATGGGGGTGGGGTGGGCTCAGATCCTGGAATCACAGGCGGGAGGTCTGGGGGGCGGGAGGAGGGGCAGGGCCTGAGCTGGTGGGAAGGAGGGAGTTGCCTTTCCGGGAGAAGATCAAACACCTTTCAAAGCAGGTGCTGGGTTCACTGCCCAGGACGCATTGCTGAGCCCGCACAACTAGCCATCCCCTAGCCATCCTCTCCAGGACCCCAACCTGAGCTGGTGTTGGGGGCTCAGAAGAGGAGGCCCCCTAGTTGTTGGGGAGCATCCTGTCTGCCTGGAGGGCGGGGTGATGATAAAGGAAAAGGAGGAAATACAGAAGGGAGAGGCCAAGCGAGCCCTTCATCGAAGTGGGGCTGGAGCCAAGCCTTGAAGGCCAGGTAGGATTGAACAGGTGGAGGAGCTGGGAGAAGGCACACCACACCAGGGCACATAGAACAGGGACAATGGCTGGAAGGCAGGAAGGGGGCACGAATGGTAGAGTTGAGCAATTTTGAGGGAAAAGTGGAGACCTGGAGGTGGCTGGACTTGGGGTATACTGGGGAGCAAGTATGAACTCTAAAGGGCAGGGAGATGTGAGAATAGTCATGTTGGAGCAGGGCCCAATGGCTCGTGGGCAAGAGACTGGATGGACAGCCTTTTCCTGTGGTCAGCAGGGGAACACGAAGAGAGAGAGAACTTAGGGCATCTGCCCAGCAGTCAGTGTCCTCAGTGAGGAAGGAGGGCAGCACGAAGCCTACATCTCAAGGCCAAACCATGGTGGGACCTCACCTGGGAGGATGTGCTGGGAGGGATATCCAGGGCTCTTAAAGCTAGGGGAATCTTTGTGGCCTTTGGTCAGTCCTCCTCTGAAGGGAGAAAACCCTCTGTATCATCTTGCTGTCACCAGCCTCTTCTTGATTGCCTCCTATGACAGGGGTCTCACTACTCTGAGAGTAAAACTTCTACCTTTGTCCTGAGCTGCAATTTGCCTCCCTACCTTCCCTCCTCCAAGTCAGTGCTAGCCTAGCCATCTGGGAAGGAAAGAATACATTGCTCCCCTGGAACAGCCAGCTGCAATTCTCCTGCCCTTACCAGGGTCTACACTCATCACCAAAGCAATGTCTGGCCTAAATCCCCAGGCCATGGTGATGCTGTCCATGAGGGGGGCAGGGGTGGATCGCTGTCAGATGATGCTTATGAGCCTCCTCCTGCATGGCAGGCACTGACCTGAGTAGGAGGTGGGCAGCCTTCTGCTCTCTCCCCTGGTCAACTTAGCCACCACCACCACTGCTTTCCAGCCCACTACATGGGATCAAGCTTGGTCTGGGGTCAGAATCAGCTGTGCTGGGGCAGCTGGGTGTATGTGTGTACTGTGTACATGAGGGGCAGACCCCGAGCTCACTGGTCTTCTTGGGGATCACCCTGCCTTGGCCACTTAGCCATGGGCTCGTAGGGGTGGTTGGCCTGTACAGGCAGCCCCAATCCTGGACTGAAACGCCCCCTTGGGTGTTTTCTCAACTGTGCTGCTGGGGATCAGGGGCATCACTGAGGTTACGGGGTGTCACTGAGGTTTGGGGTTTTGTAGACGTTTTGGAGGCACTGCTGGACTCAGAGAGCCAAGGGCTGGAGGGGAGGGTGCTGAGCAATGGGGTCTCTGGGCTTTCCGTAACTGCTCGCTGTGATTTTTACCATCTGAACCTGTGCTTGATTTGCCAGAGTCTGAGGGCCCTTGAGGTGTTTTAGATGTTCCTGGTGTCACTGAAGTTCTGGGGACCTTTGGGGGTGATAGATGGTGAGGTTCCAGGCCTTCCTGTGTTGCTGAAATTCTGGAGGTGCTCTGGGGGTTTTGGGGCATTACCGAGGTTTTGGGGTGCTGCTAGCCTTCCCCATTCCCTCTGGCCCATTGTTAGCTCCTTCTAAGCTTAGCACTTTGCCCTTTGAGGATTTTGATAACCACAGGCTGCCAAAGGCATGCACGTGGATCTCTGTTCCTGGACACAAAAATTCCTCAGGTTTAATCAGCTTGAACAAAAACATGGGGAGGGAGGAAGCCCTGTCTCAAGGCCTTCATGGGCCGGCTCCACCCCGAGGGGCAGCTCCGTGCCAGGCCCAGATGGCAGACAGCTTCTGCTCAGGGCCCCGAAGCTCCTCGGAACCCCCTTTCACAGCAAGCAGGTCTTAGCTACCCGCCAAGCTGTGCCCGGCTCCAAGGTCTGCCGGTCCGGGCTGCTGAGCAGAGGTGTCCTTGAAGTTGGCATCAGCTTCACCTGATTGTGCCTACATGGCCTCCCATGAGCCACCGCCCTGCTCCCTGTTCTTCTCAGACTCCCCTTCTCAGCTCTCCTAAGACACTTATACACCTCATTCTCTCTACCATTCCTGACCTCCCTGGCCTCAGGGCTCTGCTCCAGGCCCCCTCCTCCAGGAAGCCTCTAAGACTGCCTGAGCCATGCCCTCTCCCTTCTTCTCCCTTCCTCTCTCCTCCCAGCTTCTGCAGTTCTACCTCTCAAGAACCCCCACTCTCTTGTCCCTCCTTTCCTGAGGGCAGGTGCCAGTCTCTGGCTCTTCTGGTTATGAGACCCCTAAAAAGTCAACTCTGGAGGGCAGATCCCGAGACTCTGCTGCCTTGGGTCTTTGGAGAAAGTCCTCTGGTGTGCGCCCTCACGGTCTCTCTCTTCCTGATTCTTTTCCTTGCCAACTTGCAATCTGGTGGCATTCTTGCTCACACCTCAGAGCTAACCCTCCCAGATGTAGGTGGGAGCTCCAAGCTGTTCTAGTTCCAGCTGAGGAGGTACTTTGGGCTCAAGAGATGGGGTCCCTCTCCAGCCACGTGGCCATCCAGTATCCTCGGGTCTTCAACCCAGCCTCCCCTCTGCCCCACCAGAGTGGGTGAGGGGCTGGGGGCCAGGAGGATGGATGGAAAGCTATGGGGGCACATGGGGTCACCTGGGCTTTCTGCAGCCTCTCTCTGTGGCTTTGACCTCCTTGTTACAACCAGTTACTGGAGCATTGGCTCCACATTCTTGGCCCATGATGTCACTGAGAGGAGGGAGGGGGGCCTTGGGAAGAGAAGCCCATAATCAAAGAACCTCCAGGCCAGATGGCCCATCCCTCTTGGCAGAGGCAAGGTGGCCCAGAGGGGGGAAGGGACTTAATCAAGGTCACACGGCCCCAAGGCTCACACTCAGGTAGGCTGCCGACACCACCAGGGTATTTCCACTGTCCTGGCCTTCTGGATGAGCCCCTGCCTATCCCCAGCTCTGCCCTGACCAAGGCACTGGGCACAGGTCTCTGGCTGCCCTCTGCTGCTGTGCCCACACCGGGGGAGAAGGAGGCAGCCCACCATTTCTTTACCTCTGCTTAGGGCCTCCCTGGGATTTCTGCATCTCTCCAGTGTGAAGGAGATGGGGAGAGTGGGCACTGCGCTGGGGAGTGGATTGTACCAGGAGTCCCTTTGCGGGTGGTGCTGTCAGGAAGGGAGTGTGCCTGGACCAGAGCCTTCCATCTGGTCTCTGCTCCAGCATCACTTCTTCAGCGAGGCCTTCACTGAAACAGCCAACTCCTGCCCTCCCCTTCTCCCTACCGGCTTCATTTTACCTACAGCTCTCATGGCACAATATGCTTTGTCTCC
Organism: Tolypeutes matacus; assembly: GCA_026826555.1. Classification (NCBI taxonomy): domain Eukaryota; kingdom Metazoa; phylum Chordata; class Mammalia; order Cingulata; family Chlamyphoridae; genus Tolypeutes; species Tolypeutes matacus. Next base: position 5,450,257 of record JAKSZT010054396.1, read on the forward strand.
TGCATGCCGCTGCAAGGTAAGTTCCGTAAGGTCCAGGAGCTTATCCATCTGGATCACAGCTATATTCTCAGCAAACACAAGGCACTGGCACGAAGTCGGCAAGCAATAAATATTTGTTTAATGAATGAATGATCCAGCGTGGGGGAGACAGATCCAGGCTCCCTCCAAGGAAGAAATGCCCAGCCCTGAATGTATCTGCCTGGGAGGGGAAGTGAGCTCCTGTTGTGGACCCGGCTCCAGTGCAGGGAGGAAGGACTCCGGAGGGGCCTGAAATAGATAGGGGTTGTTGTCCACTAGACTAGGGGTCTGAGGCCCCTGGGCCAGGAAGGGAACGCTGGGCTCTGGTGCTGCAGCAGAAAGGCTGTGGAAAGGGCAGAATGAGGACTGCACAGGACTGTCCCATGGGGAATGATAATTGCCACAACAAGCAATGGCTTTGCCAAAACTAATTTATAAAGTCCCTCGGACCCCATGTGACAGGTACAGTGTTTCAGGGTAAGGGGGAGGAAGAGGCAGAGTTCTGCCTGCAGGGAGCTCACAGCCAGGCCTGGAAGGCTCAGCCGGAATCCCCAGGATCAGGCGGGCCAGTGTGGGCTCCTGCATCCAATAAAGTTCAGGTTCAGCTGTGAGTCAGCTGATGCTGCACTGCATGTGGGGGAGGGATGGGCAGCCCTCTTCCTGGAAGAGGGTCCACTCAGAAAGGAGGCAGAGGATCTAAGGCTAATGGAGTACTCAGACACTAATCTTGGAAGACTCTGGGCCTGGCTAAGGAATTCAGATGGGGAAACTTTCGAATTTCCAGTCCTATTCACTCTGAGCCTCCCCCATGCCATTAGTTACCCCAAGCTGTTCCCTCCATCAGGTACATGCTTCCCTTGCCTCTTCCTGGCCCCTAGCCCCTCATCCTCCACTCAGTTGCCTTTTTCTTGCCCTTAGGTTCTCCACTGAAGGGTTATTTTCTTCAGGAATCCCTCCCTGATCCTCCCAGACCAAGTCAGGTTCCCCATGGTACGCCCCATGCCCCCCAATGCCTTCCTTTTTGACCCCTCAGGCTACTGAGGTTATTGACTTGCTTGCCTGTGTCCCCTGCTGAACTGCGGTCTCTCGTGCCCCCAGTGCTCAGAACTGCCTGGCACACTGCAGGTGTTCAATAAATGTATGTGGAGAGAAGGAATGAATGAATGTTTTTAAAAGTTTGTTAAAAGAATGTTTCTGCTGGGAAGAGTCACTGCCCTGACCCCTGTGGAGTATTGAGTGTCCTCAGGGAACTCCCAGCCAGGCCCAGGAGGGGGATTTGCTGGAATCCCTGGAACCAACCTTCAAAGGTTCAGGGGGGTCCTGAACCCCCACCCAGGGAGAGGGATATGAAACTGCTCTCTGCCTTCATCTGCATTTTGTCCCTCCCTTGGGGCTGGAGCCCAGGGAGGAGGAGGAGAGCCTGCAGGTGGTGGGGGGAGGGTCCACATTCTTTGGGGAGGGAGCGGGGGGGGGGGCAGGGGGCGGGGGGGGGGGGAGGCCTTGCCCTCTTCATCCCCTCCCTCACCTCACTCTCTGGAGGCGCCAGGCGGAGCCTGTCTTGCCCACTAGTGTGGGTCTGGTTCATGTTTAAAGAACTAATTTCCGCCTTGTGGGCGTGAGTTATCTCCTTGTGAAATCAAGTTGGAGAAACAGAAAGGTTTTACCAGTGAGACACATGTTGCCTCTTTCATGGAAACCCCGGGAGGAGGACTAGACAGGCTCCCCCTCCCTGCCTCCGCCCCCAGCCCAGCCCCTGCGTTCTCCTTGGGCTGCGGGAATGCTGAACTTGCATAGGGGGCACTGCAGACGTGGCGGGCAAAGGTCTGGGGGCTTTGGGGCAGGCGCTGGAGGCAGGTATGTGTGCACAGGCAGGTGCCCGGGGCCAGTCCTGACCACGCCCCTCCGGGGGCTCAGGCCGCCAATGCAGCTGGCATCCCTTACTCCAGGAAGGGGGCTTTCCAAGGACAGCAGTATGTTTCCATCACTCACGCCTGGAGGGGCCAGAGTGGGACAGGATGAGGCTGGGGGATGGTCTTGAGAAGCCCAAACAAAGGGGGGCTTGGGCTGGACAACTGAGAGTGGGCGGGGGTGGGGGCAGGAGCCCAGTTGGGAGGCCCCCCACCCGCCTGACTCTGCTGAGCCAGCCTGCAGCCCGCCTACCCTTTCGTCTCTGCGCTCCTACCTCCCCGGTCCTCCATGTGTCTGTGGGTCTGTCAGGGTGGGCTTGGGGAAAGGGAAGGAGTAGGGATTTCCAAAGGCACCTCAGACTGGGCAAACCTTTGAAAATGGTCCTTTGGATAAATCTCTGCTGATAAGATGGTCAGACAGACAAACAGATGCTCTAGCTAGAGTCCCAGAGACCCTGAAGAGGATGCAGCTATCTCCTGCAGGACCCGGCAAGACTGGGCGAGACGGGACAGGAGGGGACAAGAAGGCCCTTCCCCTCCTGCAGTGCCAGCCTGCCCAGGCCCTCATTCCCAGACGGGCTTTTCCCAGAGAGCTAAAAGCAAGAAAGTAACCTTTGGGATTAAAGAGAAAAGTTTCTTTGTTTTTGGTTTTTTAATCCTCTTTTCACATCTGCAGCAGCTTTTTGCCTCTTCTCTGGGGGTCAAAGGAAAAGGGCCCGGAGAATGGCCTCCCAGGCGGCAGGCAACCAGACCCTGGGGGCTGCAGATGAGGACTCCTATGGCAACTGGTACATTGACGAGCCCCAGGGCGGAGAGGAGCCCCACCCCGAGGGGTGAGTATGAACCCCCACCCCTGCCCCGTCCTGTTTGCCTACAGAGTAGGGTGGGACGGAGGCTACAGATATGGGGAGGCAGACTCTGGGCAGGGACTCCTAAGATCGAGTCTCCAGCCCTACCTCTGCCATTCATTTGCTGTGTGATGCTAGGCAAGTCATGGAGTCTCTGGGCTTCAGTCTCCTTGCAGATTCAGATGGAGATGGTCTGGGGTGGTCCCAGGTAGATGTCATTTTAGCAGGTCCCCGGTGAGTCTGGCCTGTAGTCTGAATGGAGAAGCACTGGGTGAGGGGTTGAGAGAAGCTGTGCCTGACCTTCAAGGGGTTACTGGTCACTGTGGTGACCATTTGGGGTGTGGCGTTTGGTAGTGTCAGGTTCTCTGGGCAGGCAGAGGTGGGGAAGGCAGAGAAGAAAGCTTGGTGGGGGGTCATTGCAGAAACAGCCGCCCCTGTTGTCTTTGGATGGTCTCAGAGAACCTCCGGAGGATGAGGAGGTACTGTTCTCTTTTGTGGAGAGCACTCAGGCCAGCCCCTAGGAGGGTGGGAAAGGAAGGAGGGAGGGAGGCAGCCTCAGCCCACCCCAGCTTGGCCTGAGGCCTCGGCCCAGGGCTGCCTTTGCCCAGACCTTCTCTATCTTTGTTTAGTCTGGGCACCCTGGCAGAGGAGCTGGGCCTCTCTGTGCCCCCCACTCACTGCCAAGGACGCCTGGCCTGGGTGGGACCCACAGCTCAGTTCTCCCCTTGTTGTTCCTGGCCCTGGCCCCACTCCCCACCTCCCTGTTCAGTCTGAGGGTTTGGGGAACTGGAAAGGTGAAGCTGAGGGGGGTGGCTGAGCCAGATGTGTTCACATCTGTTTTCCATCAATAACCAATGCTAGAGAAGGAAAAATGCTCGTGTGCCTTCCCGGGGGCTGGGGCTGTGGCCTGGCCAGGCTTGGGTCACCCCATAGGGACAGAGGCCCCACCCAAGCCTGGGAGGAAGGAGCTGTTGTTTGAAGAACTTGGGGTCCTGACCACCTGGAAAACAGCCCTGGTGGCAGCAAGGATCTGCCCCCACTCCTGACATTGAGAGCCTGTGGGCTTCCCAGGCCCCTGCTGGCAGGGTGGGGAGGGGGAAGCAGGACGGGAAGGGGCCCGGAACCCGCAAGTAGGCAGATCCTGCCATAGTTAAAGCCCTAATCTGAAGCTGCGTCTTTGTGAGCCTCAGGACCAGGCACGAGATGGGGCCAGCACTGTGCAGCCAGCTCTGTGGCTGGGGTATTTAGATATAAAACTGGCCTTAGAATTGAGCAGAGTCCATGGCGGGGATGGGGGCGATGCTAGGAGATGGGAGGGCTGCCTCCAATGCGGGCAGCACCTGGAATTTGCAGCCCCTCCTTCCACTGCAGGGAAGGGCACCCTTCAGGAGGAAGAGGTTTGTTCTGAGTCTACTTAGCCAAACCAACTTGGGCTGCCTGCCCCGGGCTCCCAAAGGTGGGAGGGGGAAACCTGGCGCTCAGGGGAATCCCAGGGAGGTGAGCTTGGGCTGAACTCTCCCAGTATGCCTCAAAGCTTTGGGGAACTCTGAATGGCAGCTCTTCTCTGCACCTCAGGGTACCCCGGCTCAGGCTGGTATCAGGGCTTGTGGGCACTGGTGACTGGCTGAGATGGACTCAGCCCTCTGGTCCCACGTTTCTGGGGGTCCATGTGTTGCCAGGACCTGACTGAAGAGGTTGGTCGGGCAGCAGTCTGCTGTGGGCATACCTTTTGATGCCCCAGAGGCCTCTCTGGCCAGAGGGTATGGGCCCAGCCCGACACGGGTCCAGGCTTTCAGTGCCCAGGTGGGTTGCTAGGTCTGTGCTCATGTGGTCTCCCCCCACCATCAATGCAGAGCTTCCCATTCCATTCGGAGCCTGGGGACACAAATACACCTGTGGCAGGTGTCTGGGATGTTACTCACCTCCCTACCACCTCAAAGGGAAGGTGGAATCGGGGGGCTTCCTCACAGCCTCTCCTCCCACTTTGGGGGTGCAAACACGAGGGTGATCTGCAGGCCCTTTTGCAGTTGGCAGGGAGAAGGTCAGGAGGCAAGGCGCCAGTCCCCCTGGAGACCCTCCAACCCCAGGCACCTGCACCCTGGACGGTCAGCCTTTCCCTGCCACCCAGAGAAGGGGGACATTCTGCCTTCCCCTCTGGACAGGGTCCTTTCTGGCTCGTGCTCAGAGCCCAACTTCTAGAGCAGGTGTCTTGGCTCCCTCTCTGGTGTCCTCACTACAGGCCACCTCCATCCTGGGGACTGCCACCACCTCTGAATTGCTGAGGCCAAGTCTCTCATCCCAATTCCCCTTGCCCCCATTCCCCCACATCAAGGTGCATGAATTCTTCCTCCTCAATAGCTCTGGAATACAGCTTGCCTTTTCCATTTCTCAAGGCTACTTGTTCCGAACCAATCAAAATTGCTGATATTTGACTGTCTCTGACTTACAGAAATGGTAATTTCATCTGGTTCCATTTAACATCGTCCCTCACTTATCCCTTCCCTCCCACCTCAGCTAGTGCCCCAGCATCCTCCTGGAGGTCCTCAATCCACCTGTCCTCCACAAGGGCAGCACAGAAAGTGGCTAGGATTGCAGGTGCTGGAGCCAGACAAACTTGGTTTGAATCCTGGCTCTGCCACTTTACTAGCTGTGTGATTTGGGCAGGATACTTAACCTCTCTGAACCCTGGTCTCCCTGTCTATACAAGGGGGATAATGAGTACACCCACCTTTTAGGTAATAACTGAATAATACATGGAATGTACAGCTACGGGCATTTAGTCAGTGCTTAGTAAGTGCTAGTTCCTCCTGCTATTTTTATTATTATTCACATCCAGCCAGAAAAATCTCCTCCAATCCAGAACACTGCCTTGCTCCAACACCCTCAGTAGCTCCCCAGTTTCTCCCATACCTGCTATAATCTGCTTTCTACCTACGTTCTCAGCTGCAATCAAACTGAAGGACTTGCTGGCCCAGTCACTTTGTCTACTGCCTGCCACTCTTCCCTCCTCACCGTCTTCCCTTCCACTTCTTTGCTCGAAGAGATGCTAACCATCTTTCAAACTCAAATCAAATATCACTTCCCCCGATGCCTTGCCGAGGTTTCGCTCCCTCCTTTGCATCTGTCAGCATCTGCTTGTGGCTCTCCTAGGATTGAGTCACCACCTTGAGATGTCATTCTTTCTAGCTATTTCCTGGCCATCCTAGCTGTCCCACAGACAGAACATGGGTGTGACCCATCAGCCAAACATTTTTTGTTGAATGAACAATTTGAGCTGAGGGTCAGAGGGGGGACCAAAGGTGGCACAGAAAGGGCCAGACGTGTCCTCAGATAGGGCCCTGGAGGGTATCCACAGGGGCAGAGGTGGCTCCTGGTTTGGGGTGTGGTCCATGGGAAATCACTCAGGCCGCTCTGGGGACAGTTTGCAGGCCATGGGGTACAGGATCGATCTGGACCTAATCATTGAGGAGATGCAGGCCGAGAGGGGCTGGAATGATGACTCCAAACTCTCGCAGGTGGACAGGGACCCTGCCTCACCCAAATCCTGCCCTGCACAGCAGAGTTGGGAGTGGGGAGCGTGAAGCCAAGTTCAGACTGTGGGACCCTGATCCCCCTACATGGCCCCTATCTACCATGAGCAATGGTTCAGCTTCAGGAAGAGGCTGGTCCTGCCTGGCCAAGAGGCTGCACAGAACAGACTTGCTCTGCCCCTCCCTGCCAAGGACAAGCCCACATGGCCAGGTGCTTCCCTGCTTCTCACCACTCTGGGATTTCCTGAAAGAAAGAGCTCAGGGGAGACTGGGTTGCCCAGCAGAGAGTTTCCAGGCTCTGAGCGCACCCTGGAAGCTGAGGCCTGGGGGTTCCTTCTTTCCCCACAGCAGGAGGGTACCCAGGCAGGTAGGCTGAGCTTCCCGGGCTTTCCTAGCTGCAGCACAGAGCTTCCTCTGAGGCCCTTATCCCACCAGACCTTGCCTGGCCTTTCCCACGCTGATGTCCTCCTGCTGGTGCTCCCAGGCTCCAGGCGGGCAAACCTGGAGGTCTACACCTTCCCGGGACCCCAGTCCTGCCTGCCCTCCCAGGCTCATGCCCAGCCCTGAGCTCAGGGCAACACTCTTGCCTGACCCCTTATTCTTACCACATGACCCAGGTGGGGAAGTTGAGGGCTTCATTGTTCTCACTGATCTCTTTCTATCCACCATGGGCCTACCTTTGTGCTCAGCTACACTGAGAGCAGGACCTCTGCCAGTCCATAGGGAACCTTTGTGGTCATTAGAAAAATGGATCCCCACTTGGGCATGCAGCCCTGCAAGTGCAGGACTTGAGAAGCAGGGTGGCCTGGATGTCAAGATCCTACTCACTCCCTTGGTCATACATTTTTGTGCAGTACACAACCTGCCCAACTGTACACAGAGGTACTTAATGAAAAGGAAATGGAGGAAAAAGAGATGTAAGTTGTGGGGGTGTGGGGGGGCAGCTAGGGAAGGTCCTTTCAGTCAAAGACACAGACCTACCTCATATCTTGGTGATTAGAGGGCAAGATCGTGGGACCAAGCACCTGATTGCTTGGCCCAGGTAGTACATTCAGCCACAGTTCTGAGAAGGAGAGTTCTGTGAGGTCTGGAGCAGTCAGGGCAGGAGGCTTCCTTGAGTCGGAAGGCATGGAGTAGGCCTCAAAGGGTAGGAGGCATTTGGTTGAGCAAGAAGAGGGGAGCAGGCAGAGCTGGCCTACTCTGGGTAGGGCCATCCATGCACACCTGACTTTCCACTATCTTCCCCTGGATGCTCCCTGTCTCCTTCAGCCCTGTAACCCCAGAGCCTGGCACAGGGCTGGGCATACCGCAGGGGCATGAGGGCTCTGGAATGACCACCCAGGGGGGTGGAAAAACTGGGCAGGCGTGGGTAGGAATTGCAGGCCAGAGGGTGGAGGGAGGTGGTGGGTAGAGTCCCAGCGTAGACAGCTTTGAACCCCAGGCCTAGGCCTGACCTGGCCTTCACTTGCTCTGCAGGGTCGTACCCTTCTGCCACTCCAGTATCCCGCCCAGTCTCTCCCATGCCTGCCTGGCCTTGCTGTCGGTGAGTCCCACCTGAGTCCCACCTGGCTGCAACCTGCTGCCAGCCTTGGCAGAGAGCCAAGCGGTGTCCTTGAGTGTCCTGCTGGGGCTGGTCCAGGGAGACCCTGGGAGCCCAAAATGTGGGAGGGGGGTTTGGGCTTCTCTCAGGGTGGAGTCCCAAACCAGGACCCAGCCTGAGCCCCACCTCTCGCACTTCTGTCACCTCATGGCCAGTCCCCAAGGTGCCATATGAGTGTTCACTGGAGGAGGGGGCTGTTGAGGGGACTGAGGCCCAGCCCTGAGATTCAGACCCTCAGGGCACACCAAGCCCTCACCTGTGCTCTCCCTCAGATCCTGGCACTGCTGCTGCTGGCTGCGCTTACCAGGCGCCGCCGTCTCTGGCCCCGCTGCGGGCACGGCAGGCCCGGGCTACCCAGGTAGGTGCCGTGGCCGGGCACCCCCACGTAGGAGGCTCAGTTGACAGGAGCCACTCTGGGAAGGTGGGTGGTTTGTTAGGTACCTGAAAGCCAGCTCTGGGCTCAGTGACACCCCTACCTGTCTCAGCTTGGGGGCTTTCCACACCCCACCCTGATCTCCAGATTTAGTCAGGGGCCCTGGGGGTGGAGGAGGAGGAGGGGAGGAGGGGAGGGGGAGGGACCCACCCAGGACATGGGGAGAAAAGACTCCAACACAGACCCCAAGAGTCTGGCTCCAGGACCCTCGCCTCAGGCTTCCTCAGTGTCTGACAGGCTGTGACCAGCCCCCCTCTCCCCCACCCCGCCCACCCTCTTGGCCCTGGTTTCCCCCAAGGGCATCACCTAGAGCTGATGCTTAAAGGCAGATTCATGGGGCCTGTCCTCCATCCCCATGGCTGCAACTTTCTCCCCCTGCCTCCTTCTTCCCCAGAGCCTGGCATGGGGATGATCCTGAGGGGGTGGGACTGGGTGAGTCTGGGTTGGAGAGGCCACAGGGTTGTGAGAGGTGGTGGGTGCAGCCCCACCCCAGATTTGCACCCCAGACCTCAGCTGTGCACCAAGGGGGGTCCTGCCATGCTGGTTTTGTGGGGAAGCAGCCTGGGGTCTCTGCCTTCTGACTGGCCCTGGAAAGAGCTTGCCCCACCTGGGGGAGGGCTTTGGACCTGGGGGAAGAGCAGAGCCGGCTGGAGCTCTGAGGGCCCACCCTGGGGTGCAGGATCAGGGGGCCTGAGTGTCCTGCCTTAGGCTCAGCTGTGCCCATTCCCTGCCCTCTGCCCCAAGTCCACACCCAGCCCAGGGGCTGTGGCCATTACACAAGGATGTTGTGACTCCCGAGCTCTCTGAAGGTTTGCCAGCCCAGACAGACCCATTAGTGTGGAGGCTGCAGTTTCCTGGAGCTTCCAGGGGCGGAGGGAGCAGTGCTTGACATGCTCGACTGTGTGAGTGTATTGGGGAGAGGGATGGAGGTGGGGGGATTCCTGAGGCACTTTGCCACAGGGCCCAGAGCACATTACATAAAAGGCAGAGCCCAAATATTTGTGGTGTGAATGAATGAAGGCACGCACACAGAAAGGGTCCTCAGTTTCCCCATCTGGTTTACGGAACATGGCCTGGAGGTAATGGAGGTCCCTCCTGCCCCGTCCCTGCCTCCGCACCAGCCCTGTGGATTTCTTGGCCGAGGACGGGCCCCGGACGGTGCCCGCAGCTGTGTTCATGGCCCTCTTCAGCTCCCTCTGCTTGCTGCTCCTCAGTGACGACCCGCTGCCCTTCCTGGCCCTGGCCTTGCCACCCAGCCATGGTATGCAGTGCCCTGAGGCCCCTGGAGCTGAACTGGTGGAACAGGGGGTGGGCAGGGATCCCCAAGCATTGGGACAGCATCCCAGTAGGTGAGTGGAATAGCTCCCACACTAGGTCAGTAAATGCTGCTAGAAGGTACTGCCACTTTACTCTCCCCAGTTGCCCCTCCGTGATGCCCAAAATCTCCCCATTTTAGCTTCCAGCCATTGGGTCAATATTGCTGTCTCCAGCTTCCTCTGTTGTTGTGCAAACCCCACTTCCAGGAGGGAGGAACTCTTGTTCACGGGCACAGGCTGAGTCCCTCAGAATGCCCCATCCATTGAAGGATAGGGATGGGGCCCTGGCTCAGTGGAGGTGACAGTAACCAGGACCCCCATTAGAGCACCCAGTCCTCACAATGACCCCAAAAGTGCAGATATTGGACCCATTTTATAGTGGAAGAAACTGAGGGTCAGAGAAGGGAACAATAATAAAGTAGTAGCTTCGTTTATTGAGCATTTACTCAGGCCCTGTGCTCAGTCCGGCATATATCCCTTCTCATTAGTCCTCACTAACAGACTCTTATTATTTCCATTTTACAGATGGGGAAATGGAGACTCCAAGAGGTAACTTGCCCAAGATCACAGAGCAGATCCTACTCAGAGTCTGGATTTGAACCCAGGGCTCTTGCCCACTGACAAGCTGAGGGGCTTAGAAGATGGAGAACCATGTCTGCCCCTCCGCCTTCATGTGTCTCTGCCTGTCTCACCTTTCAGGACCCTGGAAGTTGCTGGCCCTGCTCTATTACCCTGCCCTCTACTACCCTCTGGCCGCCTGTGCCGCGGCTGGACATGGAGCCACATACCTCCTCGGCAGCGTACTGTCCTTGGCCCACTTTGGGGTACTGGTCTGGCAGTGGGCAGAGTGTCCCCAGGCACCCAAGGTAACCACTGACTCACAAAGGCCTGGGGCAGGAGGGTGTGCAGAAAGGACCAGGGTAGCTGCTTTGGTCTGTTTATGTGCTGGGCTTCCCTGCTGCGTTCCATTATGCGCAGGATTCCTTTCCTCTAAAAACATGCCCATTTCTCTGGTTGGCCTCCCGATGGGAGAGGCAGCTGGGCCTGCCCTCAGGAGCAGAGAGGCTAGGAGAAGGGCAGGGAGGAGGTCAGCGGGCAGAGAAGGAGGAGAAGGAAGCTTGACGTTCTCCACTGTTGCCTCCTTAGCCTTCCTTTGGCCAGATTGGAGTGGGAGTGGAAGTAGAGAGAGGGAGGACAGCAAGTGCTGAGGTGGGGGGTGGTCTCGAGGGCTAAAAGAACTCTAGGACCTCAGAACCTGATTCTCAAGACCTGGATTGCAATCTAGCATGTGAAGCTGCCCAGTCTGGAGCCTGAAGGGTAGGGTACAGGCTTTGGAGCAAAGAGCCTGAGTTTGAATCCAGCTCACCACTTCATTTGTTCATTCATTCACTTACTCACTAATTCAACACAATTTTCGAAGCACATACTCTGTACCAGGCACATTTCTAGGCTCTGGGGATACAGCTGTGAACAAGACAGATGAAGTCCCTGGCCTCCCAGAACTGTCATTCCAGAAAGGGTGACAAAGTAAATAAATAAACAAATAAATACACAAAATGGCAGGTAATGGTGGTGGTTTGAGGAAACCGTGTCACCTTTTGGAGACTCAGTTTCCCCACTTGTAAGTAGAGTCGATAACACGAACCCCACGGGGTGGAGCTGAAGATGAGGTGGTTTCTTGGAGAGGAGGGACCTGGTTGGTCTTTTTCACCACCTAGAATCTAGCACATACTAAGCTCTTAATACTAGTATACTGAACTCACAAATGAATGAATGCAAAAGGGGCCCGGCCCCAGGACATTGGGCATCCACTTCCCTGATGCCCAGTTTACAAACTGAGCAGACAAAAAATTAGGTCTTTGTCTACTTTTCCAGAGCCTGTGTTCAAAAGTGCCAGGAACATAGGCACATAGAAAGTGGATGGCCCCATTTCAGGCCCCACTCCAGGGGCTGAGGAGGAGGGAGTTATGTAACCTCATCCTTTTGGCTCCTCTAAGGGCTGTGGGCATCCAGGAGCCTGGAGGGAGGGGTGAGCACACCTGTAGGGCCTGAGAAGGGGAAGTGGGTGGGTTTGTGCTGGGTGGCCCAGGTTGGGGGGTAGCAGAGCCAGAAGCCTTCCAACCTCACCCCAAACACCCTCAAGGCCTTCCCGGAGCCCAGTGTAAGGTGGGAAGAGAAATGGATTCTGGTTCTGGGTCCTTGGTTGGGGGAGGAAGGCAGAAGGTAGGCTGTCTGGTGTCTGTCTGTCTGAATAGATCTACAAGTACTATTCCCTGCTGGCCTCCCTGCCTCTCCTTCTGGGCCTTGGATTCCTGAGCCTTTGGTACCCAGTGCAGCTGGTGAGGAGCTTCAGCCTCGGGGCAGGAGCAGGTTCCAAGGTAAGAGGCAGGGCTGTCCTCCGCCATGTCTGTCGGTCCCATGCACGTGGTCATGCTTGGTGTGGGGACTAGCACATAGCGGGTGCTGAGTCCCTGCACGACTGGTCGGTCCTTCCTCCCCAGGCAAGGGGAAGGCTGGGCCCTGGACTGGCCCCTAGCATGCCCGGGGCATGGGGCTCTGTGCACAGTGGAGACTCAATGAAGGAGGATTGGGTCAGAAGACAGGGAAGTCATAGCCCTGTCTCTGAAATCCTGAGGATCCAGCTGGAGAAATGAGACAAGCCATGAGCTTGTGCCTAAGATGAGCTCTGCAGATGCTGAAAGGAATCAGGCACAGCCCAGGACAGAACAGCGTTACAGATCAGGTCTAGGTTGGATACAGTTGAAGAGTATCAGATACAAGGGAGATCTAGGAGAACTGAGGCAGGTCAGGAAGGCTTCCTGGAGGAGGTAGATTTTGGCATGGCCTTGAAAGACAGGGCAATCTGGAGTGGAGAAAGAATATGAAGGCATTGCAGAGCATAAGTAAAGGGGCAGAGATGGGTTTACGTCTGTTTTGTTCATGTCTGTATTTGCAGCACTTGACAGGTTTTAGCTCATAACAGATACTCAGCAAATATTTTTGAATTTCTGGATAGATGAATGGATGGGTAGATGGATGGATGGATGGATGGATGGGTGGGTGAACAGGTGGATGATACATCATGATGAGATAGAATTCTTACAAGATATTGCCATCTTATTAAGAAGCCCTTTAAGCACCTACTATGTGTCAGGGCCTGAGCTGGGTGCTATAGACTGAGCTGACTGACCTGGTGTCTGGCCTCCATGGGCTCTCAATGTGGTGGTGGAGATGGGTGCAGCAACAACTATTTACAGGGCAATGTGATAAGTACAACGGGCCTCACCAAAAGGCCATGAGAACGCGGGTGGCGGCAGGCTCCAGCAACTTTTTCCTGGTGAGAGAGGAGGAAGAGGAAAATCCTGAGGCCTTCAAAGGGGAGGAGGGACAGACTCAGGAAAAGTTGAGGACACAGCTGTAGAAGAGTGTGGTTACTCTTCAGGTGGGGAAGGTGAAGGAGAGGCGTGTAGGGTGGCATCTAGGACAGAGCGCAGGCTAGGTGCTGGCACCAGGTGCTGACACGTGGATACCTGGGTGAGGAGCAGGGTTCTGTTGAGGATGTGTGGAGGGTAAGTGCCCAGCAGGAAGCGTGACCTGGGTTTGGAGCTCAGGAGAGAGGCTGGGGGAGGGTCTTATCTCAGGCATCATCAAACTGAAGCCCGAGCATGAGTGAGATCCCGGAGCAGGCGTGGTGAATGTGCTCAGGTGCTCCAGCAGCAGCCCTGGGTCCCCTAGGGGCCCCTCTGGTCTGAGACGCACCCCCGACTTTAGTTTGGACTCTCTTGGTAGGCAAACAAGTTCTAAGTAGGGCGGTTTCTTCACTGCCCTCCGGATGCTCCCCCTCTCTGGGGGAAGCCCATTGTCCTCACATTTTAACAGCTGGCTCAGAAGAGGGGAGCAGCTCTCCCCAGGACACACAGCGTGCAGGGCATGTCTTTACCTTCCTGAGTCCCTCACCGCCTCTTTCCAGGGAGAGTCTCTGCCTCGCCTCTCCCTACATTGCATGCCCTTCCTTCCAAGTCTCCTGAGGAATAAAATCCTCTTTGGCTCTCCGTCAAAAAAGTTTAGGCATCAAAGGACCCAGTCAGGCTTTGAGCTGACCCGTGCCCGCCCTGAATCCCAGGGTTGCCATGGCAACAGGTGACATTCCCTGTGTTCCGCCAATCATTTAGGGCATGGACTCCCCCCATCTTTGCGGGGGCCTCAGTCATTTCACAGGCAGCTTAAGGCCTAGAATGTGGCTTAGACAATTTCAGTCACCCTTGTGATCTCCCTTGAGCAGCTAGAGGAGGAAAGAAGTCTGGAGGGTCTGACCTGGAGTGTCCTCCCCTGTGTCCTGGTCAAGGAATGTGCCCATGGGTCATAGGCTCCCATTTGTCCCCAGTCTCAGCTAGCAGAGGCCAGATGGCCAGGAAGGAAGCAATGATGAGATGTGACTAAGTAAAGCAGGAGAGAATTGGAGCTAGAACCTGGGAAGAACTTCCCAGCATTGAGAGTCCTTCGATAAGGAGACTGTGGCTCGTCTTGCATTTGCAAGGAGAAAAGGGCAGCTTTGGGGAGGGTGGACCTTGTACACACAGTTCATCCCCTCTCCGCACTCTACCGCTGCTGCCATAGCCAAGAGGTTTTTACAGAGCACCTACTGGGTGCCCACTGTGGGACCCTGAGCACAAGCCACGGGGATGGCTTGAGGCAGGCCACATCTGCACACCTGTTGTTCTCTGCAGGGGCTGCAGAGCAACTTCTCTGAGGAGTATCTAAGATACCTGCTTTGCCGGAAGAAGCAGGAAAGTAGGTGAGGTCCCAGGCACACCCCAGGGTGGGGTAGGGTGGTCCCAGGGTGGGTGGGTAGACAGAGCTGGCTCAGCAGGCTTGTTTGGGAGGCTGCACTGGGCAGCATGGAGAAGCAGAGGTGGGTAGTGAGCCAGATTCTGGGGCTGCACCTCAGGGGCTTCTCCTGAGGGTCCCCACCTGCTGAGTCTCTCTGCAGCTCCCACACCGTCAAGCATGGCTTCCTGTCCCGGGCCTGGATCTGCTTCAGACACTTCAGCTACATCCCACAGCAAGGTATTGGGGTGGGGAGCTGAGGCCAAGGTGACCCCCTCCCCTTGGGCAGTGCAGCTACAGTGGAGGGATGGCTTCTGCCCCCCAGCACCATTGGCATCAGGACAGACAATCCCCAGCTTAGGACAAGGGGAAACCCCTAGCCTGGCCTAGCTAGTCCAGGGTCCCATGAGTTCTGAGCCTTTCTCTGGGCCCCTTAGGAGGGAGGGGGGCTCCAGGGCCTGGGTGGTGCTGGGGTTTACCATACCCCTTCTTTTGTGGACTGCAGGATTCCGACTCCCCCTGAAGGTGGTGCTTTCAGCCACCCTGACAGGAACGGCCATTTACCAGGTATGTCATGTACCCTGAAGTACCACTTGTCCCTGGATCCTGCCCCTGGGAGAGCTCAGGCCCAGCTCAGCTCTTCAGAAGGCCTTTCAGCTCCTGGCTGTCCTGGGAATGCTGCCCTGTCCAGAAGGGACGGGGAGTGATAACTCTTGCTGAACTCATATAGCAAGTCAGAGCACGAGTTTCGTAGCCACGTAAACATGGATTTCAGTCCCAATTCTATTATTTGTCTCCTGTGTGACCTTGCACAAGTCACTCAACTTGTCGGAACACATTTGCTCATCTGTGAAATCTGGAAACAGAATTACCTTCCTCCTTGAGTAGTTGGCGACATTTACTTAGATAAGTGTTTGCTAAATGAACTTTCCCTACTTTCCCTCCCCCCCCCCCCCCAAAAAAAAAAAAAGACAATTTAAACCCTGGGAGACAGGTATGATTTTTCTCCATTTTACAGATGGGAAAATTGAGGCTCAGAATGGTGAATTTGACTTGACCAAGTCCTTACAGCTATTATCTAGGGCAGTCAAAATTTGAATTCAGGTCTATCTAGCTTCAAGGCTCCTGCTCATTTATAGGACACTGCTTTCTCCAACAAGGGAAAATTGGAAATTTTGTATTAAGAAGTATATACATATACACACACATACATGTAAATACGCACTCCCCCCCACACACACACACAACGATGCTCCTTGAATATGTGCCTTTGACCCACTAGGCTAAACGTGCATGTCAGTTTGTGACCTGCTGCTTAGAAGCCTGAGGGTCCCGCTCTAAGGGGAAGATAAAAACGTTCTGTGGTGAGCACGTGGCCACAGCCAGTTTGCCGCCAGAGCCTCCCCTCTGACGTGCAGGCAGCTCAGAAAGCCCTTCGCCTGGGGTGGTGGTGCATGTGTGGGTGCGGCCAGGCGGGGCACCCTGACCCTGGGGCTCTTCCAGGTGGCCCTGCTGCTGCTGGTGGGCGTGGTGCCCACCATCCAGAAGGTGAGGGTGGGGCTCACCACGGACGTCTCCTACCTGCTGGCCGGTTTTGGGATCGTGCTCTCAGAGGACAGGCAGAAGGTGGTGGAGCTGGTGAAGCACCAGCTGTGGACGCTGGAAGGTGAGGCCTCCTGGAAGTCCCCGGGGGCCACAGAAAGGCTTGTGCACCAGGGTGGCCCAGCTCGGTGTCAGCCTACATACACACGGGGCTGAGGCACCGTGCTCTGTTCTCAGTTAAGGGCTTGATGTCTGCTGGGCTCTGAGATCCCCCACTGGGGCTGCCCTCCTGGCACCTGGCATAGTTCACAGAAAGCCCAGACTCTCAGTGAGGAGACTAATTAGAATCCTTGCTCCATCACCTGCAAGCTGGGGCAAAAGCTGCTTCACCTCTTTGGGCCTCGATTTCCCCACCTTTTGTAGGTGCTGAAGCTACAAGGGCAACCTGTCCTTGAGGCTTCCATCAGGCTGGGGAGGCAGATTTAGCCATAAAGCAGGGTCCCAGAGGAGGCAAAGAGCAGGAAGATTTCATGGCCTCTGGGGCTTGGAGGGACCTGAATTTGGAACCAAATGAGGGAGAAAGAAGCAGGAGGCAGATGGATGGAGATCAAAGGCCAGGCTGGTGGCCAAGGAGGCTTGCTAACCCTTCACCCCTGCTTTGGTCTATTCACCGAGCCTCAGCCAGCAGCCCCTTGCTTCCTGGCAGAAAAAGATCCAGAATGTACTTTCCCTTCAGGCAAACTGGATCCAGAAGGGATATGAGAAGAGCAGGGCTGTGCATACCTAGTTCCTTCTCCCAGTCTTACTTTTTCAGAAAAGTGCCTCCTCTTGCCACTGAAGGAGAGACCCAGGGGTGGGCAGAGTGGCCCCAGATTTCTGTAGCAGTGGTTCTCAACCCTGCTGGACCTGAGATTCACCTGGGAGCTTTTTAAAATCCCAAAGCTCAAGTCCTACCCCAGAGCTATTGAAGCAGAAACTCTGAGGGTGGAGCCCAGCATCTGTGACTCAACAAGCCTTCCTGGTGCAAGTCAAAATTGGAGAACCACTATAGTAGATGCTCAATACCTGTTGATGGGTTGATTGATTTCAATCAGTTGTGGATTGAAAGAAACCATTAAGGCTCTGCCTTTGGGAAAGCCCCCAGCTGCTGTTTCTCAACCCTAGAGACACTGGGGGAGCTTTACCAAAAACTAAGGCCTGAGTGCCACCCCCAGAGATTCTGATTTAATCAGTCTAGGGTGCAGCCTGGACAGTGGGGAATCTTAAAAGCTCCCTGGGTGATCCTAATCCCCTGGAGGGCCGAGACCCACTGCTCTAGTGCCTGTGGCTGCGTAGAAATGAGTGCTGGCCTGTTCCCTGTGTGTTTGGTTTCTGGTAGGAACCCAGGAGCAAGGAATACTGATCTGGGCCAACTGGGCTCACTTTGGATCTGCTTGGAAATGGTTGCACATCTCACTCCATCACTTTCTAGTGGTGTGGCTGCTTGGGCCAGGCCCTCTCTCCAAGCCTCATCTTCCTCCTCTGCCCAGCGGGGACAATTCCTGTGCCTCAACCTTGTGAAATTGCCAGGGAAGTCCAGAGCTAGGCTGAGGGTGGATGTAGGAGAGAGGGTCATAGCCCGGCAGCCCTTAAATACCCAGGCTTGTTCACAACACGCCATCTATTCTTCCTGGCTGCTGGGGTGGGGGTACAGCAAACTCATTATCTGGGGCCATTGCCTGGGGGGTGGGGTGTTAGGGAGGCAGGGCCATGCCTCAGAGGAGATGGGTAGCCTCAGCCGCCTGCCTCCTTCTGATGGATCTGTGCCACACTGGCATGGACTTGCATCTTCCGTGACCTGAACAAAGGACACCAGAACAGAGTTCCACGGCTCATGTCCTGGGCAATGGGCAGCACAGCAGCATGCCTGGCAGCATGTATGGGAGCAAAGTAAGGCTTGGGGAGCTGAAGGGACCTCCTGAAGGCCATACAGCAAGAAGCAAAGGAGCTGGAGGAGGACACCGGGTTGGATGGAGTTTCCTGCTGGGGGTCACATATGGTAATGGAAGCGGCAAAGCCAGGAAGAGGGCCGGTCCTGCAGCCTCAGAGCTGGATTGTCCCTGTCTTGGCTGCCTTATGTCAGGACGCAGGAGGATGCAGCCAAGGTTGTAGACTTATACCAGGTCTGAGAACTGGAGATGGGGCCAAGGGGCCTTGGCTCACGGGGGGGGGGGGCAGGGGTAACTCCACCCAAGCAAGACCCCGGCTGTGGCTGGGAGGCTCCTGGGAGCCCCTCCAGGCACCGACCTCCCACTTTGCTCCCTCTCTGCCCCTCCAGTTTGCTATGTCTCGGCCTTGGTCCTGTCTTGTTCACTTACCTTCCTCGTCTTGATCCGCTCGCTGGCGACACACAGGTTGGTGGTAGGCTCTGCCCCATCCAGTGCAGAGCTGGGGGGTAGGGGGAGGGGGTTGGAGTCCCATGGGTCTATATTACCCCTGACCCGGGAGGACCTAGGGAGAAGGCCCTGGGGCTAGGGGAGGGCCTTTGCAGGCGCAGCTTGTCACTGAGCCCACCTGAGTTTGGTGGCACCATGGGGGATGGGAAGGTGGGCCTGGCCTGCCCTTGGGGTGGTCCTGTGTAGTTGGAGTGATATAGGGCACAGATGACTCGGGACTGGCATGTGGAGTTTGCCCTCTGAGAAGAGGCCAGCTGGGTGGGCTGGGAACGCTGGTCTTCCCCCTGGGAGTGGAAGGAAGTAGAAAAAGAGGTGGGAGGGAGGTTGGGGTGACTCTGGCAGGTAAGCGTGTGGGCAAGGAGGTACCTGGCTAGCATAGGGGCGCTGGAGAGATTGTCACTGGCATCAAAGGCCAAGCTGCCTCACTTGCCCTTCCATGGAGAGCAATGAGGAGCCCTAGTGGATTCTGAACAAAAGCAGAGCAAAGGTTCTAGTTGGGAGCAGGGTGGGTGGCAAGGGAAGGTCTGGGCCACACCTGTATCAGAGAACCAGTCGCTATGCCCTGTGCATTTGAGAGGCCTAAGAGCTGCTGCCCAGGGGTCTTTTACCACAGAGTTGTCCCCACTTAGCCTGACATTAAGACCCCCCAAAGCCCCCACCTGCATGCAAACTTGTCTCTTGCTGGGTGGTTGAGCTCCATGTAACTTTCCATTTGAATTGTTTCCTGCTTTTCTGATTTGGCTCAGGTTGAGCCTTCCACATGATTTTGCCTCTCTTATCCTCTTCCCCACCTTATTCTTATTCACTTTTTTTTTTTTTTTTTTTTACCGGGAGGTCCCAGGGATTGAACCCGGGTCCCTCCATATGGGAGACGCTCAACCAGTTGAGCTACATCCGACCCCTATTCTTATTCACTTTTGAAGATTCTGCCCAGACATCACCTCTTCCAGGAAGCCCTCCCTGACCTCCCTGCTTGGACTAATGGCCTCCCTTGGGCTCCCACAGCCCTGAGTTTCCTTGCTGATGGCAATAGGTGATCATTAAATTGGGAGCTCAGCTAGAGACTTGCCCAGAGGAGGAATTTAAGGAGTGTGTTACTCCCTGAGGTCCCTGCCTCCCCCATCCCCACCCCAGGGCCAACCTGCAAGCTCTTCACCGAGGGGCTGCCCTAGACCTGGGCCGCCTGCCCCAGAGTCCCCACCCCTCTCGCCAGGCCATATTCTCTTGGATGAGCTTCAGTGCCTACCAGACTGCCTTTACTTGCCTCGGTAAGTCCCCCTCACCCACCCAACCCAGCCTCTACCTAGCCTACTGGCCCTAGCTGGGGAAGGGAAGAATGCTCCGCAGGTCTTGGCTGCCCCCTGGGTGCCTGCCTATGCTGTCAGAGGGAGAGAAGGAACCCATCCTACCCTAGCAGGAAGCTCACTCAGTTGGGGGGTGTGGAGCCCTTGGGGAATGGATACCCTTCACATGAGGAACAGACCCTGGGTGCCACCAGGTATTCACACAGAGGGTGGCCCCAGGGCTGGGAGGTGGCAAGTTCAAGGAGGTACATTTCAGCACATGTAAGGAAGGGCTGTGCTATAATGGGCCACCTCAGGAGGTAATGAGATCCCTGTCACTGGGGTATGCAAGCCAGTTTCAGTGGCCATTGTGGGGAGCTGCAAAGAGGGTTCTGCCCTGTGGGGATTGGAGCAGATGACCTTCAAGGACCCCTCCCAGCCCTGAGTTTCTGAACCTCCCCTTGGACTGCTCTGAGTAAAGCACTCTGAAACATGAGGGGGCAGTGTTGCCAAACCAAGGGCCTTTCCCTGCTGGTTCCTTCAGGTCTCACCTCGCTGGGGGAGGAGAAGAATGATAAAGAAGTGGAGGAATTACTAGGACTAAAAGTCATAACTCCTCATCTTGGTAGACTTTAGACATCCCAAGCCCTTTCGTACACATGACCCCATGTAAGCAATTATCCAATTGTTTCGATAGATAACTCGCAGGCACCTACCCCGTGTGCCAGGCTCTGCTCTATAGGGATGCAAACATTAATTAAAAATGCAATCCTGTCCCCCAGAATTCGGAGCAATTGGGAGGAAATAATGTTTTCCAAGCCCTTCGTGGTTTTCAAAGAGGTGTCACAGACATTATCTCATTGGAGCCTCACCCTAGCGCCCCCATTTTAGAGAAGGAGAAACTGAAGCTCAGAGGGGTGAGGTAACTTGCTCAAGGCAGCAAAGCTAGGCAGTGGTGGAGCCTAGATCTGAACCCAAGTCTGCCTGATTCCAAGGTCCTTTCTTTGGAATCAGGTGCCTGGAGATGGCAGAGCCTGATGCCTGTCCCCCTGGCCTCCCCACCTCCGGCAGGGCTCCTGGTGCAGCAGACCATCTTCTTCCTGGGATCCCTGGTCCTCGCCTTCCTGGTGTTCATGCCCATGCTCCATGGCACGAACCTCCTGCTCCTCCAAGCCCTGGAATCCTCATGGTGAGTGAGGCAAGGGGCAGAGGGCTCAGGGACCCCTTCCCAGAGGACAGCTAACAGTGGCCACCCTCCCTGCTCCACCCCCAGGCCCTTCTGGCTGACCTTGGCTCTGGCTGTAATCCTGCAGAACATGGCGGCCCACTGGGCCTTCCTAGAGACTCACCATGGGTGCCCAGAACTGACTAACCGGTAAGTTGGCTCCTGAGCTTGTGGCTCCCTCAGGCCCTCAGTTTCTTCTTCTGCCTGTCTTTTTCTTGCTTTATGCCCCCCTCTCTCTCTACTGCCATCTCTCTTCTTTCCTTCTCAGGAAGCCCAGGGGTTAGTAGAGAGACTTGCCTTACCCACAGAGAAAAGGGCAGTGGCCCAGCCTGTTCCAAAATACCTCTCTCTATACCTGTCACGGAGCCAGAAACACCCCCATGAGCCTTTCCTGCTTTGTGGATCAGCACTGCTCTCCCCTGGATCCTCTGTTCCATCAAAACAATGTGCACACCACCCCTTTCAGAGAGGAATTTGGTGGGTCATACGGAGAGGCTATGGAAGAATCTCAGCCCAGGAAGGACTTGAGTTAGTGGACAAGGGACCCAGTGTGTGTGTGTGGGGGGAGATTCCAGGGTCATAGAAAGATCCAGGTGCACCTGGATCAGACCCCAGCTCTGCCATTGATTAGCTTGATAGCCTTGACTGTCATGCAATCTCCTTAGGCCTCAGTTTCCCATTCTACAGAAGAGGGTAACACCACCTATCTCTCAGGGTTGTAGGGAGGGCAAACTGGGTCAAGAGAGAAAGAAGGCCCAGCCAGGAAGGGGTGCACTGAAAGTATTCAATAATTACCCAGCAGCTGTGGTCACCTCGTGTGCTCTGACACTGACCTTGGGAAAGGGGGTCTGGAAGGGGCGCCTTACCTCAGCCTTTCCTCTCCTCCTACCCCAGGCGAGCTCTCTATGCAGCCACCTTCCTTCTCTTCCCCATCAATGTGCTTGTGGGCGTAATAGTGGCCACCTGGCGGGTGTTCCTCTCCGCCCTCTACAACACCGTCCACCTCGGCCAGATGGACTTCAGCCTGCTGCCGCCTAGAGCTGCCGCTCTCGACCCAGGTGAGGTCACCGGTCAGGGCCAGAACGCTGGGGATGGAGGGGTGCTGTAGGCTGTCTGAACAGTAGGAGAGGATCTGCCCTCATCTTGCCCTGGGGTGCCCATCCCTGGGAGAGAGGGGAGGGAGAATGCAGGGCAGGCTTGCCGTGGTTAGGAACACACCAGCGAGCAGACACACATAGCAACATGGTGGATCGGTGGATCGCAGAAACTTAGTGGAAAGAAAAAAAATGGAATGATGTAGGTAATATAATTACATTGAAGTAAAATCCATATGCACCAGCAAAGAGGAACATTTTGCAAGAACATAGACAAAAATTGATACACGGTTGAATCACGAATCACGGGAGGCGGGAGGAACATTTGGCTTGGAGGATGGAAATGGGATGGGGCAAACAGATCTGCTTCCACCCACAGCACTTCCTAGCCCAAGAGGCGCTCTCCTCTGAGCCCTGGACTGTAAATGGATGTGTTAATGGCTCAACTCCCTGCCTGAGGCAGTTTGAGGAAGAAAACACATAATGATTGTTTGGAAAGTTGGTCAGTTAGGAAGGGACCTTTGCAAGCTAGTAGCTTTGTTAACTGTGGGAAGGAGGAAGGAGGGTGTATAATGTGTCTGTGTGCAAGCACATGTGCTCGGAGGCTGTGTCTTGCATCTGTGAATGCACAATCCTGTGTGTCTCTGGGAAAGGCTGTGGCTGTGCCCATGCAGAGTGCCCTCTGTGTGTGCTGGTTGAAGGAAGGGCACTGCACGTGCAGCCCGTGCTCCGTCTGTAGTGACTGTGCCTGCCTGCCTGGGTCACCACTGCATGCGTGTGCATGGTATGTGTTAGGCAGTGCGTGAGTGTGTGCTTACCTTTGCGAGTTTTCCTGTGACCCTGTGCATCAGCCTGTAACGGGTGTCAACGGAGTGTTTGCGTGTAGAGTGTGGAGTGCAAGTGTGCCCCTTCGTGCCCGTGTGAGCCGTGCAGGACGCGAGTCCACAGGTGGTGCGGGCCAACGAGTGAGGTGGGGGTCTGCATGGGAGGTACATCTCTGTTCACAGAGGATGTGCGTTCCCACAGCAGAGCGTGTCTGCGAGTACCCACATGCAGTGTGTGTGCCATGAGCAGATCTGTGCCCAGCGTGTCGATGTGCTTGGGTACAGTGTGTGCAGTGTACTTGCTGTGTATGCGTTAAGGGGCTCTGGGGGCCTGCTTGTGGCAGCATCACCCCCCGTGCTGCCACCCCTTACCCCACCCCAGGCTACCACACATACTGCAACTTCTTGAAGACTGAGGTCAGCCAGTCGCATCCAGCCATGACAGCCTTCTGCTCCCTGCTCCTGCGAGTGCGGAGTCCCCAGCCCGGGACCCCGGTGGACCCCCAGGATGGCCTCAGACCCGGAGAGGAAGAAGAAGGTGAGCCAACCCAGCCTCTCCCAGAAGAAGGCATGTCCTCACCCCTCCTCTTCCCGCCCTGTCTCCAAAACATGCACAGTGGGGGTGGACGCCAGGAAAACCCTCACTTCCTCTCTCCCTTGGCTGCCTGTGGTCACCCCTCCTGGTTGGGTCTCAGGGTAATTTTTTCCATGATAGGAAGACACACACCAGACACGCACACACTCACACTCCCTCTCACATACAAAGTAAAATGGCTGCCTTGCCAAGAGACGCTGTCACCTACCCCCTACCTGCCCAAGCCAGCCCCCCTTTCAACTGCCCAGGTAGGGTGTAATAGGGATAGGGGCACTAAACTGGCTCCAGGACCCCGTCCCAGCCCAGCCTCCAATTCCTCCATGGACCTGTCCCCTCTCTCTTCTGTCTGCCACTTGCAGGATGTCACCCTAGCCTTTCCAAATGCCTCTCTGCAGCCTCGCAGACCTCACCCCTTCCCCCTCTAAGAGCCGGCACCCAGAGCCCCGGCCTCACCATGCCCCCCTGGACGGGAGTTTGGTGCTCTCTGCTTGGGTCTGGGAGCCAGGAAGGCTTGGTTGGGTGTTTGTTGAATGACTCACTGAAGATCTTTCCTTCTCAGGGATGCAGTTGCTGCAAACCAAGGACACTTCAGTCAAGGGAGTGGGACCCAGGACCAGTCTTGGCAGGGCCCGCTGGGGTGTGGCCTACACGCTGCTCCGAAATCCGGCACTGCAGGCCTTCCGGAAGAAGGCCTTGTCAGGTCCCCAGGCCAATGGGGCCCAGGCCTGAAGGAAAAGCCAAGCCCCCTGCCCTGGCTGTGCTGGGGCATTTCCCTCCTCCCCTCCCAAGCCCTCCCTGGCTCTCCCAGCATCACAGCCCCAGACAGGGCAGCCCCCCACCCCCACCCCATTTAGCACCAACTCTCCTGCAAGTGCCCACGGCTCACAGTCCTAGTGACCACCCCTGCAGCCTGGGTCACTCCGGAGGGCTCCGGTCTGCCCCTTGGCCAGCGAGGCTCTGGAGAAGCAGTTGGTGGGTTAGGCCCTTGGTCCAGGAGCCAGGGGAGCCCAGGCAGTCTCGGGGGCCAGCCACATCCAGGCCCCTCCCTGCCCCGGCTCAGCCGCCAGCCTCACAGGGCCTCCCAACGGCTTTTCCTTAATTGGGACTGGTGATCCCGGACCTGGACAGCCTTGGATTCCAGCTCAGACTCACCTCAGCCCTGGACCTCACTGCGTGGAACCAGATACAGTGTCTTCTCTCCTCCCACTTCCCCCGCCCTCCCTTCTCTGGGAAAGGGCTGTCAGGCAGGCCCTGGAGGAAGCCTTGGGCTTCTGTTTGGCAGCAAAGTCATGGCTCAAACCTGGCCCCACACGGAGCTGCCCACACTTGGATATTTTGGTAGTTTTTAATCTTTAGATATTATGAAAGAGGTTAGTGTGTTCCCTGTAATAAACTTGTCCCTGAGAAACAGTCCTTATAGGGGAGAGGGTATGTGGCCAGGAGCAGTGAGGGGTGCCCATGCTATCAGTAAATCAACACCCGGGCATTTAGGGGGCTTTGTGGGGGTAGGGGTATTCTGGTCCCATGCTTGGCCAGGCCCTCCAGTGCGGGCAGAGGAGAAGCCATGGCCACACCCCTGTGGGGGGGTGAAGAGACCCTACGATGCTGTGTCTGAGCCCTGTGGATGTTGGCTTTGGAAGTAGAACATATTCTGGATCTTAAAGAACGGGCAGGATTTATGGAGAAGGAGAGATTTCTGGAATGATGATGATGTGGAAGTAGGATGGGGTGTGCCGTACTGGGCAGCAGTGGGGGGGGAGCGTGCTAACAGGAGCAGATTGAGCATGCAGAGGGGATAGAGACAGTTAGGGGTCCCTTCCCCCTGCTGGGGAATTGGTGGCAGTGGGGGATGCAAGAGTGAGGGAAATTCTCTGGGTGTAGGGTCCACTGTGGGGGTGGGGGTGTGGATAGAGTCCCTGGAACCACAGAGTAGAGAAAATGTGGCACCCCACAGATCTGAGTCAGTGGGGCCCTGAGAAATGTCTGCACAATTAGAGATGCTACCTCTCACCTGCTCACCTTCCTGGGTCAGGGGCCAGGGAGTTTGAACTCATCTTGAGGCTGCCAATGAGAGTGGACAAAGAGGGCAGTCTTTGATCCCACTACACAACCCCGCAAAAAACAAAACAAAAACAGACAAAAACAAAAACAAAAAACATCTTCTAGGCCCTGCATCGGTGACTGACAGTGTCAGAGGAATGAGGCCCCAGATTTAGTCTCTGCTTTTGATAAGGAAACAGAGTCACTATAGAGTGTGAGCAGGGTTGGGTCATTGGACATCTAGGGCTGCATGAACCCAGAGGAGGGGGTCTGGTCCAAATTGGAAGAGAGGCATCAGGGAAGGCTTTCTGGAGGAGGCGATTCCTGAGCCAAGTCTAGAAGACTAACTTACCCAAGTAAGTTAGGGGAAGGATATCCAGACAGAGGGAACAGAATAAGTAAAGGCAAAACAGCAAGCAAGCAATAACAGGGGGCCTGAAGTGAACAGTTAGAAGTTCCAAATGGCCAGAGCTCAGAGACGCAGGGAGGAGTGAGCAAGGCTGGAAAGGTGGCCAGAAGGTCTGTGATGGCCAGCTGGCATACTGGGGCTTCACTCTGAGGGCAGTGGGGGCCATGGAAGACTTTAAAGCAGGTTTCTGAGGAATCTGAAGCCCGGAGATGGACAGTGACTTACCCAAGGTGGCCCAGCACTCAGGATTAGGCTCCATCTGTTGCTTTCCACTAGATGTGCAGCCATCCTTAACACATGCCGCTGGTGGTGACAGCTCAGCCAGGGCTGCCAGCTGGGGGTGGGCTGGGGGGAGGTGCTGTGTGTGGACCAGGAGGGAGAGGGAAAGGGCAGGCCAGCTGCCAGGGCTCACAGCTGCTACCCCAGACTCCTTGGCCCCCCTGCCTCTCCCAATGCATCTTTGTGCCTCTAATCAGTTCGGGTAGGGCAGGATGGAGGCAATAGGGAAACACATCTCTGACCAGCACAGACATAGGGTTTCCAAGTTTCTGATTCCATCCACAGGCTCCCCATTCTTAAGAGACCAGCAGGTGCTGCCAGCCCCACCCCCTGCCCCTCCAGGCAGTGAGTGATCCGCTGCTCCTACCTGGCCTGCAGGCCTAGTGCAAACTGTCCTCAAGGAACACCATTTCCTCTTCCTGGAAAGGTGCTGGTCACCCCCTGGCTCCTTCCTCATATTCTCTTGTGCTCATTCTCTCTGCATCTTTCTCTCTCCCCTGTCCCCTGTCCCCTCCCTGCTTCTCTCTCCCCTCCCTTTACCTCCCCAGTCCCTCCACTCCGCTCCATGCCTAACACCACTGCCAGGAGCAGGTCAGGGATGAGGGGTCACAACCCAGGCACTTCCTTTTCTCCCAGCCCCCTCCAAAATGTCCCTCCAAGCCACTGCTGGGCTAAGCACCACTCAGGGCAGCCGGGCACCCCGGGAAGCCTCTGTCATGTTTTTCAGACTCCCTGCCCCACCTGTCTGGTGGGCTGGTTTGCAGGGAGGAAGCCCCCTTCCGTGCAGGCAAGCTGGCTGTCCTGACTCTCCAGTCCCCAGTCCTATCCCCTCTGGGGGCTCTGAGATCCAGACAAAACTCCAGGCAAACACAGGGGAGCATCAGAAATGCTGTTTATTTCCCGGCCGCACCCAGGCTGGCTGACCTCTTTGGGTGGGGCGGGCTATAGATGCATACTTGGAGAGAAACAAAGGGCAAATGTCCATGCTGGAGGTGCACAGGCTGAAGGAGGAGGGGTGAGAGGTGATGAAGGCCCATCCTGGATCCTCCAGTCCAGTCCCAGACAAGGAAAGAGAGATTCTCCAGCCCCTGGACATCAGGGAACACCAAGGGGCAGCAGGAGCTCAAGCAGGTCCCCGAGAGCCCCAGGGCCACGCCAGCCAGGGCTCCTTCAGCCTGCTCCTCCTCTCCTGTACCCTGTCTGCTTCAGGTGACCTCCCTGCAGCGCCCCAAACACCCTCACGCCTCCCCTCATCCATGAGGCTCCTGCCACTGGGTCAAGGCATCGCGTTGTCAGCCTGCGGCCCTCCGATAGGGGGAGCCTGGGCAATGTGGTTAGCAGCAATACAGGGAGTTAGGGGGTCAAATTCTGTCCTACGTGCTAGCTTGGAGCAGGTCGAGAAGTTGGGGGGTGGGAGGTGTTCTGGAAGAGGTCAGAAGGGGAGGTAGGAAAAGTAGCCAACTCCCGACCCCTGAGGCTCTTAAAAGGGGTATTGGCAGGGTCAGAGGAGGAACTGGGGAATGCAGGTCATGGGTGGGGCTAGAAGGAGGCGAGAAAGAGGAGGAGGAGGTTCTGGCCCAGCAGGAGCAGGCCTGGGAGCCACAGCCCAGGGGTCCCTCCAGCCACTACTGCCGCCTCAGGGCTCCCTGCATGGCTGAGGTAGATGATGATGACACTGTCCTCGGGCCCTGATGGCTGTACCTCGTTGTCAACCGTATAGCAGCCCTTGCCCTTGGCCACTTTGCCACGGAACCTGCGGCCCAGCACATCCTCCCCACCCTCACCCGGCGTGGCCAGTGCCACGTTGACGGAGCTCTCAGCACTGCCCATCTCATTGGTGGCCAGGCAGCTGTAGGTGCCCTCCTCCAGCTTGCCAAAGTCAGGGATGAGCAGGCTGCCATTGGCAAAGGCCTGGAAGCGGGGCCGGCCGCTGGCCGCGGGGGTGTCAGGGAGGGTCTCCCCGTCAGCACTCACGTTGGGGCTGGTGATCTCCACGGTGCCACGGGGCGTCTGGATGTGCCAGTGAAGCTGGGGGGCCGGCTGCCCGTCCACGTCACAGTGGAGCGCAAGCACGATGCCCGGCCGCAGCTCGGCACCGTCCTGGCTGGGCTGGTAGGTGAGCTGCACCGAGGGCGCTGAGCAAGGCAGCGGCGGCAGGCGGCTCAGCGGCGTGCCCTTGAGCACATGGGGAGACATGCAGGCGATGTTATCCTGCTCCGGGATGGACACGGCCGTGGCCAGGGCCCACGTCTTGAGCCACACAATGCCACAGGTACAGTCAAAGGGGTTATTGTTGATCTGCAGGTGGGACAGCGCGGTGAGTGGCGTGAAGATGCCTTCAGCTAGGGTGTGCAAGCGGTTATGGTTGAGCTGCAGTGAGCGCAGGGCTCGAAGGCTTCGGAAGGCATCGCGGGGGGTGAAGGTCAGCTCGTTGCTGTCCATCTTGAGCAGCTGTAAGGCACTGAGGTTGTGCAGGTCACTCCAGGCAAAGTCAGAGACAAGGTTGTGGCTGAGGTCCAGGCTCTTGAGATGGCCCAGATGGGCCAGGGCACCGGCAGCCACCGTGCGGATCTCATTGTGTGCCAGCCACAGGGACTGCAGCAGGGGCACCTCTGTGAAGGCACCTCCTGGCAAGCCTGGCAGTCGGTTGGCCGACAGGCTCAGCGTGGTCACGTTGCCTGGGAAGCCGGGCGGCACGGCCTCCAGGTCGTGGTAGGCGCAGTCAGCAATCTGGAAGCCATACTTCTCCCCACAGTCACAGGCCTCAGGACAGGCCCCCGCCAGGCCCAGGAGAACTGCACAGCACAGCAGGCACAGCTCCTGCATCATCCCTCCTGCAGGGAAAACCATGTCACCAAGGCTGCCCTGGGACACTCGGTGGTGCCCAACCCTCTCAGGATCCCAGCCCAGAGCACTTCCCCACCAGGAAGCCCTCCCTGACATGACCCACCTAAGACCCAACACCCTTAGCCCACCTTCCCCATTCTATGGAAGGGGAAACTGAGGCCCAGAGGAGCGCTGGCACTTGCCCAAGGTCATGCAGCCAGGCGGGGCGAAGGCAGGTCCTCCTTCGAGCAGAGTGCTCTCCCAGTCTCAGCCTGTTCCTAGCTGACTTTATGACTTGAAAGCTGTTTTCCAGCAGCCCCCTCCCAGCACTTCACAGAACCTCCCTCCTGCCCTCCCACATCCTGGCCACAGACCCTCCCACTTGAGCCCCCCCATAGGTATGTACACAGACAAGGCCCCTTGTGCAGTGTACGCCACCCTCATCCACCCCACCCGCTCCCTCCCACTCCTCCCGGCTACGACCACAGCAGACACCAGTGCCTTTCTGCAGAATCAAACCCGTGGCCTGTTCTCTTCCAATGATGCCAGCAGCTGCCTAAATAAACCTCTGCCAGGATCTTTCAACTGGCTCGGGCGAGGCCAGTGGTTTAGCCCAAACACTGCTGGGATTTCTGGGGGCCGAGATTGTCAGAGGGACAGATGCCCCCTGGTCAGCCCCAATCACCTCAAACCAACAGAGAAGGTGGGCGTGGGGGGCAGCCCTGGGTCCAGCAGTCCTTCCCTCCTCCCCCGAGGCTTACCTTTAAAGTACTTTTAGTTGGTCAAGCACAGCCTCTTCTTGGAGGGAACCAAAAAGCAACAAAGGACCAAATTCTCCAGAGAGTCTGCTGGACCCAGGGCCGCCAAACTGAGGTGGAGAATGCTGGTCCCGGGCCCCTCTTCAATTTGCAGGCCTGTGCCCACTCTGCCGGGAAGAGGGTGCCTGGGGCAGCCCACACGCCCTCTCCTTCCAGCAAAACAAGTACCCGTGTTTCATAAGTGACACCAGAAACTTGAGGGGGAAAAGATGCCAAATTTTTTTGGGTTGTGTTTTCTCTCTCTCTCACTCACTTTTAGCAGCTTCAACTTCCTTAAAGACACAGCACTGTCTGGACGGAACCCAAGAAAAGATGGGGCCAGAGGTGATTGTTTTTTTTGGGGGGGGGATGGGGAGGAGGGGTGAGAAATTGAATCTCTTGCAGAAGGGTGGGAGACTTCTAACCTCACTTCAAACAAGAGCAAAACGGGGCTCCAAGTTGAGGCTGTGTGGTCAGTGAGGCAAGTGTGGGTGAATGTGCACGTGTGTGTGCACGTGCGAGTGTGTATCTCTGTGTGCAGCTGAGTTTGTATGTGTGTTTGCGTGTGTTAGTGTGGACGTGGGTATGAGAGAGGGTGTCTTTCTGCACACGTGAGTCTGTGTGTGTTTGAGAATGTTTGTGTGTGGATGGGGGTGTGTATCTTTGTGTGGGTTTGTATGTATATTAGGGTGTGTGTATGTGTGTATGTGAGAGTGTTTCTCCGTGTCTGTATGTATATGTGTTTGTGTGGGTGTGTTTGAATGAAAAACTGTGAAGGCCAAAACACATGAAACACCCAACGGGCTCCAACCCCTTAAGGGGAAGCCAAAATTTTAGGCCTTTTTTTTTTTTTAAAAAAAAGAAGAAAACATATCCTCCTTGCCTGAGTCAGAGGCCCTCCCTATTGGCTGTGAGGCTGAGCTCCCTAAAAGCTTGCTGTCCAGGGAGGTCCCAAGGTCCCTGCTGTGCTGGGTGGGCAGGGGCAGGGAGGCAGACAGGGAGGTGATGGGCAGAGAGCTCTGAGCAGGAGCCAGCCAGGCTTCGTTTCCCCAGTGGGGCTTCTCAGAGACCCACACTCATGAAGACGGCACCATCGCCCAGGCTTGCCCCTCTGGCAGGCAAGAGGTGAGGCTGAGGGGCCCCACTCCTTCTGGAATATCCTCTCTGTGGTCTCCCACAGTCCCGAAATCCACTATTGGGGCTGCGTCTGTGAGGTCAGCATTGCCCTCTCTGGGCTCCATTGCTCTCCAAATAGGAGTGCCCAGGGGGGTGAGAATGGGGAAGAGGGAGGAGCTGGAAGGGAAACCAAAGAATGAGGGAGCTCAAGAAAGGAACTTGGGAGATTGGACAATTTTGCCCCCCATAGAATAAGCCTGCCCATAGCCCCTCCATATCCCTCACCCAATCTTCCTTTTATTTCCATCTGCTAACCTGGTTGAATTCTGCCTATGACTCAACTTAATCTCGTGGCAGGGCCATTGGTGAGGACAAACAGTTACGATATTCGGTTGAGAGCATTTCCAGAGAGCTTCTCTGCCGGCTCATCTCATCTCTATCCCCTGTCAACAAGCAAGACTGCAGATGTCTTGGGAAGCACAGTGTGCAGCCTGCAAAACACCCCAGGAATATGGGGTATGGAAGCCTGTGGTCTCCTTCTGCACCCTTTTATATTCTTAACCTGCCTGATGCTAAGGGTTCTAATAGTCTAACTTAGATCCCTCCCGCTGCAGTTGAATCCTTCTCTTGCATCATCATTATTGTGCTGAAGAATTTCTGAGAAAGTTCTGAATTTGATGGGTCAACCAGAAGCTGGAAGATACACATGTCTGGGATTCGATGAACCAGAGGGGAGGATCAGCAGCCCCACTACCAGAGTCAGGGAGGGCTTCCTGGTGGAGGAGACTTCACTGTGCTTCTGCACAGCCTATATACCACTGTCACCTGAGCAAAGGCCATGCCACCAGTCTCAACTCCAGGTACTTGAGGCACTCACAGTGCCTGCCTGCGTCCCACACCCCAAAGTGCAATGGGGTCAGAGTGCAACAATCCCCCCAGCCTTAGCTCTCCTGGTGCGGCTGATTCCTTCTCTCACATCCAGGAGTCCATTAAGCGTCACCTCATCTGAAAAGCCTTCTGAGACCACTGACTCCAGAGTAGGTTCTCCCCATTAATTGCCTTCACAGATCTTCCTGTGTTTTTCTTCATAGCTCTTACCATAATCTGCAATTATTTATTCATACGTGTTCAATGTGTGGCTCCTTACCAGGGAAAGCCCCTTGATAACGACCCTTGTCCCCCCAGTTACCATGAATCCCTGCCACAGGAAAGGTACTCGATAAATATTCCCCCATTGAATGAATGGATGAGTTGGATAATTCAGATGTCAGAAATGAAAAGTGCTTGTAGAGATTGTCTGATCTACCTCCTCATTTTACAGCTAGGGAATCTGGGCCCACATGGCTCTTTACTACAAGGACATCTTAAAGTCTTTCACACAGTGTGGAAAACCCACACTATGAGGGGTAGGTGAGGGTGTTACCAGCCTTCCTGGGGGAGGGGAGCCCTTGCTGCCTGTAGCAGTTTGGCATTGTTTATGATTCTGTTTGTAAACTGGTCTGTACTTGGGCATGATTAAATTATGATTAAGGCTTTGATTGGGCCACGTCAGTAGGACGTTGAGTTCCCGCCCCCTTGGTAGACGGGGACTTACATATAAAACTACGTGGCAGAGCAGAGGAGTGAGTTGGAGTTTTGATGTTGGAGTTTTAATGCTGGAGTTTCAATGCTGAAGCCCCAGGAAGTAAGCACACAGAGGAGCTTGGTCGTGAGGAAAGAGAAAAGGCCCCAGGAAGGAAAACAAGCCGTTTGCCTGGTCTTGTGGAAAACAGCTGGCCTTGTGGAAATAGCAGAGATGCTGAACCCGGAGAGAAACGAGCCCTAGGAAGAGAGGAATCCAGGAAGACTGAACCCTCACAGACGTTGGCAGCCATTTTGCTTCAACATGTGGCAATAGGCTTTGGTGAAGGAAGTAGCTTATGCTTCATGGCCTGGTAACTGTAAGCTTCTACCCCAAATAAATACCCTTTATAAAAGCAAACAAATTTCTGGTATTTTGCATCAGCACCCCTTTGGCTGACTAATACACCCCCCCCCATTCCCCATCATCAAAGACCTCGATGAGGGACACACCAGGCTGCCCTCAGAATCCCACTGTGAAACAGCCATGGGGGACTGAGAGTAAGTGAAGCAAAAGAGACCAGCCACCCAGGACAGGACTGAGATTGCCCTTGTCTGTCATCAGCAGCTGCCCCCCATCTGCTCACACCCTAGCACTCCCTGCAAGGCTCAACCTGCCTCTCCTCCACCAAGGACAACAGGGCTTGATAGACCTCAGCTAGGAACCTTCCAATTCTCCCAGGTAGCCCCCACCCCTTATGGAGCCATGAGTGTTCATGCACAACTCCACAGATGGGAGCTTATGACCTCCTGGACAGCCCCTTCTACTCTCCCCTAACTGTCATTGCTGAAAAGCCTGTCTCACAGCAGATAATCAAGCAGCCTGGGAGACAGGCCAGAGGTCCAGCTCCCCTTTCTTGGCCACACACCCCAGACTGGAACCCCTGTGGGCTGCCCAGCCTCTATCTTCCCTCTCTTGGCCTCCTCAGAGCTGGGCTCAGGTCTGGACCTGGGGATTCCTCGAGTATCCCCAGATTGCAGCTCGAGGCCCCTCACGGGAGAGCTCCTCTCAGACCCTCAAAACCCTGCACCATCCCTGAGTCCTCAGCAGGGGAGGTGAGAAATGGGAGAGGGGGCAGGCTTGGGAGCCCCTCCTGCCAGCACTGACCCCTGCTCCTTAGGGTGACTAATCATGCAGACTGGCCTGCGACTGCAGGGTTGTCTGGGACACAGGCTTTTCAGCGCTGGCAGTCTCAGGCAAACTGGGACGATGGTCACCCTACAGGGGAAGTGGTGCTCACTTTCTCCCACACAGTTTTTCTTTTATCCTCTCCCTATCCTGCTCTCCCTTCCCCACAGCCCTCCCATGCCCCTTGCAGAGGCCCAGCCCTTTCTTCTCCCATTCCTCCCATCTCCTGGTCTTGCTTCCTCCCTCCAGGGTGGCCAATCCCACCCCAGCTGGGGTTGCTCGTTGACTCTCCCCACCCAAAGGGGCCTCATATCACTGACCAGGGGGCAGCTGGCAGCACCACATCACCTTTTCCTGGAAGGCAAGAAAAGATCCTAGAGAGAGAGAGAAAATGGAGAAAACGGAATGAGAGAGACAGAGCCAGGTAGAGAGAGAGAACTGTAGAGAAACCAAGAGACAGAAAACTGTACAGAAACCAGGAGACAGAGAAATGGGAGGGAAAGTGAAAGAAAAACAGAGAGCCAGGGTTAGACCCAAAGGCAGAGAAAGGAAGCAAGGAGGCCAGAGACAGAAAGGGAGATAGAGAAAGACGGCCCAAGGGACCTGAAAGAGACCCTGAGAGGAAGGCGGCGGCACCAGCCCAGTGAGGGGTGCTGCTGAGCCAGTGCTCACCTGGGATTGCGGGTATCGCCATCACCCTAAGACGGGCCCAGTCAGTTGCGGGAGGCAGAGGCTGGCCTGGGCCTTGAGAAGGCCGTGGTGGAGGTGAGGAGTGATGAGGAGCATACGTGTGTGCGCGTGTCTTCACATGCCGAGCTTGTGCTTGCTTTCCATGCGTTTGTTGGTGCGTGTGAAGGGGTGGTGAGTGGGGTGGAGCACGGGCCTCTGCGTGTGCTGTGGTGGGGAGGCAGTGCAGGCCCCACCTCTCTCCAGCCTCAGCCCTGCCCAGCCCAGGAAGAGGCAGCCCAGCCCCAGGCTGGCCTTATGCCTAGCGCCCTCAGCCCCAGTGCTTTCTAACTTGCCACTTTTTTCGTCCAGGTCCTCTCCAGCCCCCACCCCACCCCCCAGGCCTGATGGCCTCTTCCCTCCTCTCCAGATCTTAGAGGCTCAATTCCCAAGACCTTGGGATCTGCCCCGGCTGCTTCTCTGGCCTCATCCCTTGCCGCGCTGTCCTCGCTCTGTCAGATCCCACTGTCACCTGCTCCCACCTCGGAGCCGTTTTGCTCTTGTTCTTGCTCTTTTTTCCAGCTGGATCCTGTCCCCCATATTTGCAAGGTCCACTTCCTCACATCTTTTGAGCCTTTGCCGGCTCCCCAGAAAGGCCTTCTCAGGCCACAATATGGATCCCAGTCCTCATGTTAGCTGTGGGAGGGCCAGGAGTGGGCCAAGAGCCATTTGTTAGTTGTCAGCCTGAAAGGCCTGGACCACACATGGGTGAGGGGTGAGTGGGTGGGGGCAGTGGCTGTTTAACCCCGTGGATGGAAGAGGGCCTGGGGTCTGGACTGGGAGAATAGCAAATAGTCCCTTTGCTCATAGGGAAATTGAATTTGAAGTAATGGGCCAAGGGCAAGAGAGTAACCCAGAGAGAGAGGGGAAAAGAGAACAGGTAGATACACACAATGGGATTTTATTCAGCTGTAAAAGGGAATGAGATTCTGATACAAGCAACAACATGGATGAACCCTGAAAGCATTATGTTGAGTGAAACTAGCCAGACACAAAAGGACAAATTTTGTATAATCTAACTTATATGAAATTAATTTGAGGGGAAGAAAGCTATAGAGACAGAGACAGAGAGAAGAACATGCAGAAACTGAGATTGGGAAAAGTAAAGAGGGTTATGAAGAGAGCCGAGCTGGGTAAGGCCCGGGTCAGCCAGGAGGACGGGGCAGCAGCCTCTTCTTAACAGGTCCAGCTGCGACGCAGTTTCCACACAGTGCCACTCCCCCCAGTAACCTCCAGGAAGAGGCTGCAGACGAGGGCCAGAGCTTCACCCCACCCAGAGGGGCTACACAGAGGTACAGGTGGGAGCAGGCAGGGTCTGGGCCAGCAGCCCCAAGGCAGCTGGCCATGGGGAAGGCAGGGCCACCTGGCTGTGCTGGCCTCAGCCCAAGGCAACCTCCTGAGGGAGGCAAGGAGGGGAGGGACTGGCAGGCAGCCTGCCTGGGGAGGTGATGCTGGCTGCAGAGGCCTCTGGGAGAGCAGCTCGGGGCAGGACCAAATGCGGAGGGTTGCAGAAGTTCAGAGAAGGGAGGCGAGAGCTGGGAATCAGGGAGGCTTGAGGGAGGAGATGGGAATTTGAATAATTTTCAAAAGTTTTATCAAAGTGAAACATGCAGATGGTAAAACAGAAAATCAAATTGACAATTTGGCAATCAAATTGACAACAAGGTTTATAACAAAATGCTGCAGTCCTCTGGCCCCAACCTTCCCTTCCTGCACCCAATCCCCAGAGGCAACAACGCTGATGGTTTCCAGTTTTAGTTCTGCTGTAGTTACACAAATCAGGCCGGCAGGCGGAATTTGCCGGGCCTGGGGCAAAGGTACTGCTTAAATATTTAAAAGTTGTAAATCTTATGAACTATTTAATATGTTTTCGTCTCTCACCCTGACAAATGAACCTTTGTAACGACCTGAAAGGCCAACTTCAAATTTATAATTCTTGGAAGCCTCGGAGTCCCACGTGGGGAACTGGACAGGGAGGCAGAGCCGGTAGCCAGCCCCCGGCCCCCTGCTGGCAGCTGGCCTCTTTCTCTTCCCACCCCAGGCTGACCCCTACCACAAACCCCTTGGGCATGCATGGGTTGATACCCCAGCCCTTAAGTCCAAGCTCTGCCCACATCCCCCAAACTGAGTTAGGCCAAGGGGTGCACACACGGGAGGTGTAGTCCTCTCAGGAGTTGCTGTCAGAGTGAAAAGACCTACAGCGGCCCTGGAAGCAGGCCCGGATCATTTAGGCAGGGAATTTCAGGGTCCCAGGTCCTCAGAACTGGGTCCAGAAGTGGAGATTGCAGGCTTCGGGTGGGCACATCCTCTAGAAAAGGAATGGCCAGGGTAGAGTTGATGGATGCCCACAGGTAAATTTGAACTTCAGATAAACAATATATATATATATATATTTTTAGTATAAATATGCCCCAAATATTGCACAGGGCAAATTTATTTTTTAAAAAAAACAAAACAAAAAGCTATTTGTTGTTTATTTGAAAACCTTCTAAATCTGGCAATCCTGGGCCAGAGCAGGGGGCTTCCCTTTGCCTGGGTGTAAGGGCTATGTTGAACTGCATCTGCCTAAATGATATGCATAGACTGCTGTGTCTTGATAGAGACCTTCACGCAGTATCTAATGGCTCCCTGCACGAAAAATAGGGTTTTAGCTCACTTACACTGCTCCCATCTCTCCCTCTCCTACCTCTCCTGAATTTTGCTGGTAAGAATATTCTTGGCTCTTCTATTGGTTACATTTTTACTTTAAATAATACACTTTATTTCTCTTCCATAGAGTGAAGATTTGACTTCTTTCTAGGTAAAATGAGAAATTTAGTGTTCCTATATCTCCTCCCTTTCCCACTCTTCTTCCTCTCAAACTTAAGTCTGTAATAGTCTTACATCTACATTTTAAAAGGTGATAATATTTAGGGGAACAGGTGTAGTTCAGTGGTTTGAGCACCTGTTTCCCACGTACAAGGTCCTGGGTTCAATCCCCAGTACCTCCTAAAAAAAAAAAGGTGATAATATTTAGATCTTTCCTGAAGTTATAATTATGACAGTTGCATTTCGTCTATAGATAGATTCTAAAAGCTAAAAAATTCGGATAAACCAATATTACATTCTCATGACTACGTGAGCATTATTCACTGCTGAGCCAAGGAGTATCCAAGGGTCACATTTCCTTCCCTTCTGATCCGATGTCATGATGATGCCCAGTCAACTGGAAGAGGTTCTAAGCATCAAGGTCAAATGTATTCAATTTTCTTATGCACTAGCAGTTGTTCAGAAGCATGCCAAATTTCATTTGCTTTATATTTGGGCTATGCCTTTTTGTATAGCATTTGATTTTCCTCAAGTTTCTGATTGCTTTCTTTATTCTTATTGTCAAAAGAATAATGTGACATCATCAAATATTAAAAATTATCCAGCTTTGTATACGTCTCCCTGCACTGACATTGCCTAGTATTGAAAGGACCTCTTTCCTTAATTACTTACTTTATTGACATATGAGCTTCCTCTTTATTTTTGCTTTCCAAGCAGCTGGAAGCTCTTTGAAACCCCAAAGCCTTTTCTGTTGTAGAACCCAGAAGGATGCCAGGCTTTAGGGGGCTTCTAATCAAAGAGCCCACTTGGAGCTTCACACTCCTCTCCAATATGTAACCGTAATGTTCCTTCCAGAATCTCAGACACCAAGGAACTTTCTGCTTCCAAGGAGAGCCGTTCACATTGTAGAAGTTGTCAGTGCTATCTCCTTGGAACAACACAAACCATCATTGTGCACCTCTTCTGTCCAGTACTGGCTCAGGGACCCTGCCTCCGGGGGCTTTGAGGCAGGTGGGGAGAGGGGGGTCCACGTTCTATATGTTTATCTTGGTCGTCCTCCTTTGGGATGCTTACACATGATGTGGTCACGATTGTTAAACTAGAGAATGAGGGACTTGCCCTTCACTGGTTGCTTTTCCTCTTGTCTACTCTCCCCAGGAGGACAGCAGGCCAGGAGGCCAGGGCATGAGGTAGGGTGGGGTGCATCTTGACTGATCAGCTTCTCTTTAGGATGTAGAAACCATCAGGCTCGGGGTACCCCAAATGCCAGGGTGAAGGGTGTTTTACCCACACTTGAATCCCTAAGTCTCCCCAGGCATTTCCTTCAAAGTCTTTAGGGAAGTCTCCTCCAGCTTTTTGCTTGGGAGGGAATTAGAAAAAAAAAAATCAATGAATTATACCCCTGTTTTTAGTCTTTCTTCTTTCTTACTTGAGGCAGGGATTATCAAGAATCATATCTACCATTCATTAAATCCCTACTATGGGCCAGGCCCTTTATACATACCACCTCCTTCCAACCACTCAACAAGGTAGGTATTTTGATTGCCCATTTGCCAGGCGCCTGTTGGTTAGGAAATGAGAGGACCAGAGTTCAAAGCCATGTCTGTCTGATTGTCAAGCCCTGTTTCTTCCATTCCATTGGCTGCTTTACAGGCTGGATATGATTTGGCGTCAGCAGGAGAGGGCAGGGTCAAAGATATGAAGGTGGAGTTTGGCCAAAAGACAAAACCCTCCAGAGGCCCAGTGGGAGCTGGGAGGTAGGAAGTGAGCTGGGGCCAGGCTGCCTGCTGGCTTTTCTCCTGTGAGTATATAGGGGCCACTGCGGGTTCTTGGGTGCGAGATCCACAAGATAGGAACTAGGACTTTCAAGAAAGGGGAAGAGGAAGGAGGCTGGAGAAGGCAGGGAAAATCGTTAGGAGTCGCCTTCCATAGCCCAGGGAGGAAACAGTGGCAGGGGCAGTGGCATTCCACTGACAGGTGTGAGAGATGAAAAAGAAACCACCAAATGTGCCATCATTTGGGTCTGGGGTGAGCAAAGGGAGCCTTCCCCAGGCTGGCAGAAAGTGCAGTCACTGCTTCTGCATGCTGCCCACCAAAGGGATGGTGAGGGGCTGGCAACTTAGACCAGAGATATTCATTCTTTCTACAAATATTCTGTGGGCTCCTATCACGAGTCAGGCTACAAGCCAGGTCCTGGGGATAGAGCAGGAGACGAGATTGACATCGGACTCCCTTCCTGGCGCTCCCAGCCCATCGACACAGATGCCACCCTCCAAGAATGAACTTTCTGATCAAAAGTGCTCTAATCCCTGCCCCTGCCTTCATTCCTTCTTTCTCTGGACACACAACAATCAATATGAGAACTTTCAGGGCTCTGGGTGGGAGATCCGGGAGAAGGGTCTGCTTGCTCCCCCTCCTGCTCATTCTCAGCCAAAAACCAATCCTTTACCCAGAATATGATCAATGTCATGCATTTTTCCCAGGGGTCTTTCCACACCTGTTCTCATTCTTTGGTTTCATTGGAGGACTTTTCTTTCTTTAAGTATTCTTTATGTTCTCAGTTCTATATGAAGAAGTTGTGAGTATCCATCAAAATGGCTGCTGCAGAAGTTTAAAAAAAAGAAATACTGCTATTAGATACTTATTAGAATTATTAGATACCTGTTAGAATGGCTGAAAAGGGGAAAAAAGCCTGAAATGTTCAAATGCTAGTGAGGATGCAGAACAACTGGAACTCTCATACATCGCTGGTGGAAATGCAAAATGGTATAGCCACTTTGGAAAACAATTTGGCAACTTCTTAGAAGGTGAAAGTGGGGATGGATGTGGCTCAAACGGTTGGGCATCCGTCTCCCATATGGAGGGACCTGGGTTTAATCTCTGGGACCCTCCCGGTAAAAAAATAAAAAAAAAATAAATAAATAAATAAATAAACAAACAAACAAACAAATTAATTAATTAATTAATTAAAAGCCCCTGGATTGTCTTCAGGGAAGTATTAAAAAAAAAAAAAAAAAGAAGTGGCTAAAATATAAGGTGAAACATAAAGTGACCATACAATTCAGAGATTCCACTCTCAGGAGTTACCCAAGAAAACGAAAGATGTTTCTAGAAAAGCCTGTCTGGAAATGTTTATAACAGCATTTTTCATGGTCCCCCCAAACTAAAACACAAATGCCCATCAACCAGTGATTGGACATTATTATATAAAAGATGTGGTGTATCCATGCAATGGACTATGACTCAGCAGTAAAAAGGACGGGAGGACAGACACACACACAGCATGGATGAATCACAAAGACATTCTGAGTGAAAGAAGCCAGCCGCAAAGATGGGGGTCAGCTTTTTCAAGACACAACCCAGGACACAGCCATGCCAGACAAAAGCCAAACCAAACAAAGCAAGACCAAAAAAAAAAAAAACTATCCATAACAACATGTATAATAAATAATCATATACATATCTGTTATAACTTTAACATAAAAATATGAAAAATAGATGCTTAATGGAAATATATTATTCTGTCTTACTTTTCTGTAACAGCACTATTTAAATGCTATTATTTAAACAAAACAATAGGGCTACTTAACAGTGACAATTAGTAGTAGTGAATAATAGGACTAATTTAGCAAATAACACATGTGAGAAAAACATAACAATAGTTTAATGCTGTTTCTTCCCATCCTCTGATAATAGCAATTCACTTTCACTTTTTAAAATTCTTTATTGGATATCTAGCTTGGATATTTAAATGTTGTAACCTATATTATTGTGTACTCTTAAGATACATAAATGTAAGAGTTTTGCAAAGGAGAACGTAGATAAAATTGGATTAAATAAACATACATTACCTATATTTAATTTTAAAAATAACAACGACATGTTTATTTCTGTCTCATGATAAATAGTTTACTCTCTCAGCTGACTTTTCTAATATTTCTCTCAACTGCCTGCAGCCTTTAGGGCACCCTTCTCTTCCTTTATGTAGTAGTAAAGCTGAATATGGCAAACATAAAACCCACCTTGATTGGAGCTCTGCTCTTACGGAGCCTACATTACACCAGTGCCTGGTATCAGTCCAGTGTGATGACACAAGCTAAATGTCCTCTCCGCAAAAGCACTGGCGCATGGAAGACTTGGTGTTTTACTCATTAGCAACAGCAGGTGTGTAGACTTGCAGGAATTGGTTTCCAGCACTCCAAGAATGCCCATCCACTTTGTATCTCCAGGTTTGTTCTGGTAGACTAGCTGTTTGTCCATCAGGTCCTTGGTATAGATAAATTCATCATATAGACTTTCCATATCCGAAACATCCAGCATTATAAAACATTTCCAAAGCATAGTGAATGTCACAAGTTAAACCTCTTTTCTCAGGGAAAACGGTTTTAAAGCACAGAGGTAATGTGAACTTGTGAAATTAAAGCTGGAGTCCCAATAAGTTACAGTGTTCATAAAGAAATCGAGAAAGCCCTGTTTAACTTGGCAGTCCTTGTCTGGGGACACTTGCTCTAGTTCTGAAGCAGTCCTATTTCCAAAAATAAGTTTTTATTTTACTTTTTGCTATATGAGTTTTCATTGTAACTTACACATGACATGGAACAACTCAGACACAGTCAATTCACCCTTTTTTTTTTTTTTTTAAGAAGTTACCAGCAATTGAACCCAGGACCACGTACATGGGAAGCAGGTGCTCAACCACTGAGCTGTGTCTGCTCCCCAATGAGAGGTGGGTTTTTTTTTTGTTTGTTTGTGTTTTCAGGTGGCACCAGTGATTGAACCCTGGACCTCGTACATGGGAAGCAGGCACTCAACCACTTGAGCTACATCTGCTCCTTCAATTCATCCTTTTCTAAGCTCCTTATAGCCTCGTAAAAGATCATCAGCCTTAGAGAAACAGCATATAAATTTGTTTTGCTGTAATCCTTTTATCCATTCTAATCTTTAATGTCTTTCCAAATTAGAGAAGGGCATTCTTTTTGTCCCAATACAATTTTATGACAGGCCAATGTCTTAATATCTTTTCCATGGCTGACAACCAGGAGAGCCATCTTGAAGGCACATGTCGAAGGAGGCCATCTTCTCCCACTTCAGTATGGTCTAAAATCTCATTAAATGGTTCTACACATTTTGAGGAAACTGAAATGTGACCCAAATTTTATTAAAACCCCAGTATCACAGGTTCTTTCTAGCAGTGTTGCATAAAAGATGTCCAGTACATTTACCAGGTAAGATGTTTTAATGCTCTTTAGTGAGAAGTTTATAGACTGAACGGACTTTGCCAAAATTTACATTTACTCTCTTTGCTAAATATGCAGATAGATGAGCCAAGTCCAGTTTACATTTGGATAAGATATTAACGATCTTTTGTTTTATAGTCTCTGTGGTTTCATCAAAATCCCCATAGACATCCAGAAAACAACTTGAAACTCCATTTTTCAAATCTAAATGCCTAAGAGGACACTTTTTGGTATTGTCACTGTGATTCACCACATTGCTTAATATACTGTAGAAAGCATGGTCATTGGTCAGTTCCACAAAATCAGCCCTACATGATGAAGGGCTGATAACATCTGTTATCAAAATTTTTGCTTTTGTGTCCCTTTAGGATATTTTAGCTGCAACCTCTGAATCAGAAGATGTAACTTTACTCAGTTTTTTAGAGCAATCAAAAAGCAATGCAATAACGGAAGTTTGACATGCACAGGCTAATTCAGTGGCTGTTATTTTTGGCTGAGTATTGGTATCTTTTAAGGAGAAGGAAACCTTTTGGTGGCACTTCCT
Source organism: Tolypeutes matacus (assembly GCA_026826555.1). Classification (NCBI taxonomy): domain Eukaryota; kingdom Metazoa; phylum Chordata; class Mammalia; order Cingulata; family Chlamyphoridae; genus Tolypeutes; species Tolypeutes matacus. Next base: position 5,493,265 of record JAKSZT010054396.1, read on the forward strand.
GACTTGCTCCAAACTTGTGACATTCAACCTTTCTATGTGCTTTCACATCCCCTTGTCCACCATGACCAAGGTATGCCCACACGGGGATTTTCACATCTCATACCCCTTCTCTGCCCTGCCTAAGTGCTCTTTTGGTATTTACCTCCCTAACCCATCTGAGATCACCAGGATGGACATGATGACTTCATTTGCAAGATTTTTGAGTATTCTTGGCTTTAATCCACTGAGACACTTGAAATCAGTGGGAACAAGAAGATGATCTACCATTTCTTCATCCAGCTCACCCGTTTTTCTACCCTTTCAACATGGAGATAATTTTCCTTGAAAAGGCAGAGGAAAAACAGAATTGTTTTCCCATCTGTGATTAAAGTTATGCAGTGATTTAGTCTTTACTGGGTCAGGGTCCCACTGGCATCGATATTATGATCGCTCTCATTTCCGTTATCGGAGTCCTTAGAAGCCATGGTCACAGTATTCACAATGATAAAAGTTAAGTGAGCACCAGCCTGAGTCAAAGCCCAACAGCTGCTCCACAGGCAAAGCCAAAGACAGCCTCGAGGCTCATGATCACACACACTGACATGACACACTTAAGTCACATGACTAGGAGATTCTTAATCACAGAGCTCCTTCTGTCACGTTAGGTAACATAGTCACAGGTTCTGGAAATTAGGAAGTGGGCAACTTTGGGGGGCACTATTCTGCCTGCCACAGCTTGCCTGACCTGCGTCTCTGCCTTGGGTTCTGGGGAGCGCAGCCTTCCCCTCTCCCACCCTCCCTATCTCTGCATCTCCTCTTCCTGCCCCAGTCACCTGTCACCTGGTCACCTGTCCCCTTGCCCCACCCACACCCACACTCATCTTACCTGTTCCTGCCTTTACATCTAGCTCAAGCTCTTCCCCAACTTCACTAGAAGCGCCCAGTCTACTCTTCCTGGTCCAGGAAGCCTCCTCCCCTGCCCTTCTGATCACGCCTCTGCCCCAGGCTGTTCTCTAACCTTCTCTGTGCTTGTCCCTGGATTCTTTGGCACAGGAAGCTCCCCTAAGCCAGGGTCTCCCCGTCTCCTGTCCCTCTCCCCACCTCAGCACAGAGAAGCCCATGCTGAGCACTCAAGAGAGCCAGTCTAGAAGGCTGAATGATGAACAGATCTCTCTTTTGGGGACACTCTGACCCTCCCTGGCCAGGGCTGCATCCCAGGAGGTGCTTCCCCCACTGCGACAACAGAAGACTGTCTCTCCAGACAGAGCAAGAGTGCATCAACTCCCCAAACTAGAGTCAGTTTTCAGGATGACTCTTCTAGGCTGATGCACAGCTATTCATCTGTGTCGATGGGTAGGAGGTGGTAGAGCAATCACCTAACTGCTTCCAGGCCTTCCACGTGACTGAGAGGAGTGGGAGGATGTTTGGCAATGCCTGGGATTTCACTAACATAATATCCTCATTTCTCTGCATTAGCGAAGGGGCAGGGTGAGTGAGCAGATGCAGCTCCTGGGACGCACGGAAAGGGGAGTACTTTGGATGAGCAGATGGTGGTCAGCACTGTCAGCCGTTATTCAAGAGCAAGACCCTGATCCACGCACCCCCAGGAACGAGAAGGTGCTCTGTCAGATCAGGAAGGGCCAGGTGGGGTCAGCTGGTTGGAAAGGATTCATGGGAAAGACAGAGAGCTAGGCTGCCAGACGCTTGGGTAGCCACAGTGAGGACAGCGGGAAGAGATTTCATAACTCCCAGCCTATGGGCCTGAAAAGGGAAAAGCTCACAATGTGGGGGAAGTCTTTTTTTTTTTTTTTTTTAATAAATCAATTTTATTGATACATATTAATAAAGCATACAATTCATCCAAAGTGTACAATCAATGGTATTTGGTATCATCACATACTTGTGCATTCATCACTTCAATCATTATTAGAGCATTTTCATCATCTCAACAAAAAAAATAATAAGCAAAAACAAACTAACAAGAAAATTCTTCACCTCTCAACCTCTCTATGCTGGGAAGTCTTTTATTGTCGGATCATTACATTGTTTTTAGCTTTTTGTAATCACACCACCTCAGAGAAGGAATAATTAGCTAACAATGGATTTCCATCATATTTTTAAGTAAAGAAACAAAAGAGAAAAAACCCAGCACATCTAGGAAATCAGACCACAAAATTGCTTAAAAATGCATAAATGTTTGCAAACCCCTCTCCACTGGGAATGAGTATTTCCCAGATGAGAAGAACCAGGGATAGGGACATTCATGTTTGACCAGATTGGTTCTGACCAAGCCATTTTATTTCTTTGCCCCATTGGGATGCTGCTTCTGTTGGGTAATAGCATTCCGCGCTTCTCAGAGTTACAGACACCAGGAAGCTGGTGGAGATGCAGGGTTTGTCAGAGGACAGATATGGATTCCAGAAATAGTCCAGAGCTGCCGGGCAAGGGTGATGAAAAGATAAACAGGCCGAGCCAGAGCGGGCAGGCGCTAGAGAGGTCTGGGCAGCTGCTTTGGGGGAAGGGTGAACAGATTTCAGTTGACTCAGCTCAGCACAAGCCGCTGAGACCAGCATCAACTTCCTGCCTCTGTCACTAGGGAGGGCCTGGTTTGCTGTTGAGACACATCTCTAAAACCAGTTGCAAGAAGCTGGTTGCATCTTCCAACCAGTTGTGACACTGTCCTAGTTAATTAACCACGTGGGCTCAATTACTGTCACCAGTTACTGACACCTGCTGGAGCCAGGGCTTGTAGAGATGTACTTCTAAATGGGACAGCTCTCTCAGAAAAGCAACTGAGGTTTTCCCACCCTGTGACTGCGTTCATTTCCACGGCCGTAGGATGGGCCCCCAGAATCCCTGCAGCCTCAGGTGTGCATGGCGAGCATCCAGCTCCTGGGGCAGAGAGGGGCTGGCCACCACATTTCCCTGCTTCCTTCCCTGTCCCTTGAGTTGAGCAACCTTTTGTGCATTTGTTCACTTATTCATTCATTCAGAAAACACATATTAAGTACCCTCAAGGCTTTGGGAGTTGCCTAAGCTCTAGGAAATAAAGGTGAGTAAGTCATTATTCCTGGCTGTAAGCAGTGTGCCCTCCCCCCCCCCCGCCCCCAGCACATTTCTGATGTTATCCAAGTTTTCTTCCCGGCAAATGATAACTGTATTTCCAGGCACTGATGCTTTTGGTAAGTGTCAGATGGGTGGTTGATGAGTATAAGGCCACTACTGATGAGATGCATTCCTTGGACATTTTCCAGTAACCATCCCCTTGTATGCCACATATAGACAGACTCATAGAGACCTTTCCTGTGGGGGTTTTGATTGCTTTAGTTTATATTTTATCATTTTCTAGACCACAAACAGTACCTTCCTTTCTGATGGGTAAAAGTCAACCTAATTAAACCCAAAGCATGCCCTATAGTCAAAGAAAAATAAGGAAACAGGTCCAGATATATTTCTTTGTTTCCTGAATAGAAAAGCCAGAAGACCAGAAGGAAGATTTATAACTTCTAGACCATGAGAGAGAGAAAAAAAAAAAAAGAAAAACAAAACTTGACTAATCCAACTATATTAGTCAGCCAAAAGGGGTGCTGATGCAAAGTACCAGAAATCTGTTGGCTTTTATAAAGGGTATGTATTTGTAGTAAAAGCTTACAGTTACAAGGCCCTAAAGAGTCCAACTCAAGGCAATTTCCTCACCAAAGTCTGTTGCCACATGTTGAAGCAAGATGGCGGGGAACATCTCCTGGTCTCTCCTTCCTGCTTCCTCTTAAGGTTCCATGGGCCCAGCTTCTTCCAATCTCAGCTGTAGGCTGGCATAGGGCTCAGCTGCTCTGTTCTCTTCAGCTGCAAACTATCAGGCGAATGGCTCATTTCTTTTCCTGGGGCTGCAGGATTAAAGTTCTCTCCTCTTCTGTGTCTTCTTCTGTGTGAGTGTCCATTTATATAGCCCACCAAGGGGGCAGGGACTCAACCCTGAGTCATCCTAATGACGTGGTCAAATCAAAGTCCTAATTTTTATTTAATCAAGTAAACGTAAAGCCTTTGAATTTAATACAATCAAAGGGTGTCATGCCCAGAGGAACAGACCAGTTTACAAACATAATCAACATCGCTTTTTGGAATTCATAAATAATATCAAACTACCACACCAACAAAAGGCAAACAATGGAGGGTAGGGGAGGAACAAAAAAAGCATGGTAGACAGAAAACTCGAAATAAGTTGTCAGGACTTGCTCTGAACATATCTAGTACAATAAATTGTGAATGTGTTGTTATCTACTAAAAGGAAGGGTCATTGAAAATCCAGTCGTATGTGATTTACAAGTGTTCAGTTATCTATTGCTACTTACCAAATGACTCCAAAACTTGGTGTTTTAAGACAACAATGGTTGATTGTTTCTCATGGTTCTGTGGATTGGCAATCTGGCCAGGTTTTCCACTGGCCTCTCCTGGGGTCAGTCATATGGCTGCAGCCAGCTGATCCTGCTCCTGGGGCTGGAGAGTCCAAGGTGGCCTCCAATACCTGTTTGGCAGGTGGTAATGCCTGGCTGTTGGCTGGGGCGCCTCGGTTTCTTCCAGGTAGCCTCTCCTTCTGCAGGAGGTCAGGCTGGACCTCTTTACAACATGGTAGTCAGGGGGTTCCAGTGCAAAAGAAGGCGCTGCAAATGCCTCTTCAGACCTAACCTTGGAAGTTTCATGGCCCTTCTGCCACATTCTATTGGTCAAAGCAATGACAAGTCCAGCTCCTGTCGGGTGGTATCAGAGTGGTTGCAGACAGAGTTGGGACCTCCTTAAGGGTATATTGAGCTGTTTAGTTGGGGTTCAGTGACCCCTTTGCCAGTCAGGTGAAAACCACTGACTTCTTAGTAAGTCCACACTATACTGTGTATTATTTAATAAATACATCACCACCAACACGTCCCCACAAGAAAATGTTATTTTTTGAATTTCAGATCAAGCTCACAGACCCCTTGTTAAGAACCCCTGGTTCACATGGTTTGCAGTCACTTCTGTATAGAGCTAAGTTATCGCTAGCGGACCCATAGACCTGTTGTCAGGCACTGGGCTGACTCACCCAGCAATGTTTCTTGAAGGTGCAGGGCCAGACGTATCATAAAATGAACGTGCTCTATAGCACTTGGCTTTATTAAGCATGTGAGTAGTGGAGGAAAGAAAAAAGAAATGTATGTGCCAGAAGCAAGTCCATGGAAAATTCTTCCCAGCACCAGATGTACAAAATTGAAAGGGGAAAGTTCAGTTCTCATTGAAGCTTAAATAGTCTTTCCAGTCAGGAATATATTTGATAATGCAAAATGGACTGATAACCCTCAAAATACTAAGAAAAAATAGTCTCAAACCTTCTATGCAGCCAAAATAATGCGAAGGCAGCATTTTTTTCTTTTTGAGGAGGAATCACATGAAATAGAAATGATTGGAATTCCTGTATCTCTGGGACACAAATCTGAAAAAAAGCATTCCAAACTGCAACCCCATGTGTGTGAAGTTACCTGTTTTATGAGTCTCAACTATCAAGTATTAAAAAAAAAATTTCTTTTGACCACACATGCTAAAGGAAAGACTGAACTACCTTTTTATTCTCTCTATGGAAAATATCACAAAATTATTACCATTAAGAGAAAGCAGAGGGAAGCAGATGTGGCTCAAGTGTTGGGCATCTGTCTACCATATGGAAGGACCCGGGTTCAATCCCTGGGACCTCCTGGTAAAATAAAAAACATAGGGGATAAAAAAAAAAAAAAAAAAGAAAGAGAAAGCAGTGGTGGCTTTATAAAGTGTCAACCTGCTAGGCTGAACTGTTTTCATTTCCCAGAAATCCCTGTCTTGTATGTATGGGTGGGCCACGGGAAATATTTGGGGCTGAGATTTGGTGGAGAAAGGGAAGCAGCCACCATTTTGTGGCTGACCCATGTTGTTGGGAACCTGCTGACTCACTTTCATGGCATGTGGCAGAAGCTGGACCTGCAACCACTCCACCTGTCCTGGCGTCCTCTTTTAGATTCTCGACAGACTCTTGGGCCAGGGGTGTGTTTGCTCTGTGATGCAGGGCCCCAGCTCCTCCTGCGGGACGCCCACATTACCAGGTAGGAGACAGTTCCGTGTTCTTGGCTTCCAGCCGGTCCTTGCTCTCCCCCATTTTACATCCATCTTCCTTTCCCCACTGTCTGCCCTGCAGACTTCAAAGCTCCAACATCAGATGCTAAGAAATGCTTATAAAGCATGCTTAACCAGCTTCCACAAGTGTGGAGGGTCAAATCCCTGTAACAAATCCCTTATTTGTTTAAATACATATTTACACTTATATTTATTATGATTATTATTACCTTCTAGTGGTTCTGCTTCTGAATGAACTTCAACTGATCCAGAAGCCATCGGAGATATAACTAAAACTCCAGGAGGAACATTATCTTAGAGGTGTGTCATGCCGGTTAATGCTAGAATGAATTCCTGCATTCTGTGATGTTTATGGCATTTGTCAGCTTTATAACAATTGCAATCTGTCATGATTTCTTTCTTCACTCTATATAAATGTTTTCTGGGGGAGAACGGATGTGGCTCAAGCAATTGGGCTCCCGTCTACCATATAGGAGGTCCGGAGTTCAATTCCCTGGGCCTCCTGGTGAAAGGCAAGCTGACTCACACGGTGAGCTGTCCCACACAGGAGTGTCGGCCCACGCAGGAGAGTGGGCACAGCATGAGGAGGCAACAAAAAAAGACACAGAGGAAAGACAATAAGAGACACAGCAGACTAGGGGGCTGAGGTGGTACAAGAGATTGAGCATCTCTTTCCCACTCCGGAAGGTCCCAGATCGGTTCCCAGTGCTGCCTAAAGAGAAGACAAACAGACACAGAAGAACACAGGGAGCGCAAAAACGAGGGTGGGTAGGGAGATATAAATAAATAAATGTTTTCTGTGATGTGTAATTTTGCATTTGTAACTTTTGTATAATTGTATAAGTTTAGGCCCCACAAAACCTGGATCCACTCCTCTTTCTCTAGAGAGTGTATTCCATGAAAAGGAGGGAATAAACCAAGAAAGGGGAAGACATAGCATCCGGGGAACAGGAGGTCTGACAGAGGACAGGGCAAAGGTGATTCTGAGGATGGTGTGCAGGGAAGTTCCAGCATGATGACTACGTGGCAGGCATGGAGAATGGCCTGCTCAGAGGGCAGCAGGAGGACCGGGGGCTTCAGAAGCAGTGTCTCCAAGAAAAGGAAAGAAATATATCAAATATCTAATTTTTTAATATGTTGAGAGGAAAGTTATACTTTTGCAATAAGTTTTGGGATATAGTAATAGAAACAAAGTAAATAGATGCAGGGGGAAAGGTAATTATTAACTCCAGGGAGAACAAAAGATTGTACAAGAAAAGAAATATAACCATACTTCAGTACATGGACCATTTGTGAATAGTGTTTACTTAATTATCATAATGTAAACATTGGATAATGACAAGCAAAAATTGTAATTTAATCATGTCAGAAGGCTACAGGGAGGAGGTGTGTACCTGTGTGTATTTGTGTAAGCACTAATTCTTCAACTTCCTTTGGAAGTCAGTAGGAAATAGGTAAAATTGAAAAAGTTTAAAATAGTAGAAAAGCATGTTGTTTTTTAATATGCTGGTGAATATCAGAAGAAGCAGGAGAAAAAGTTCAAGTGATTTTGCTCAAAGGAACTGGAATCAGAGGCGAAACAGAGGACTGCTTTTCATTAGACCCTCAGAGAATTTCAATAATAGAAAAAGGTATCTCATGCAAGTATTTTAAAAAGAAAGCAGAGTTGCAATCTTAGTATCAGAAAAAATAAAATTCAAGGCAAAAAGCATTAAAAGGGACAAAGAGGCAATTTCATGTTAATAGATGGTATAGTCTACATAAAAGATATTATAGGCATAAACACTTATGCATCTATTAATACAATTTTGACAGAAATAGAAAGATAAATAAATCTACAAAATGGGATGTTTTTAACATGTTTTTCTCAGAAGTTCACAGATCAGATAAACAGAAAATAAGTAGGAATATGGGTGGCTTGATAACAATTAAGGAGTTTGATCCAAAAGGTGGTATAAAACATTTTACCCAATAATTGGAGAATACATATTTTCTTCAAACATATTTGAAGCCTTCGGAAAAAATTTAAACATTTATTAGGCCACAATGAAAATCAATAATAAAAAAATCAGAAATCATGCCTGACACCTTTATAGACCACATGTAATGAAATGAAGATTTTTTTTTTAAAGATAGCCAACTAAAACAGCAGCAGTAACAACCACAAGCCATCTGCCTGAAAATATTGAAATACATTTATAAAAACTCTTGGGTTAAAGAGGAAATTCAAGCTGGAATCACCAGCTTTTTAAAAGAACACTCAAAACATGACATAGTAAAGCTTGTGGGATTTAGCTAAAGCAATACACAGAGGATCTATGACCGTCAATGAATTTCCTCATAAACAATGAAGTGATTGCCAAAAGTTGGAAACAACCCAGGTGTCCATCAACAGACGAATGGATAAACAAACTGTGGTCTATTCATACCATGGAATATTATGCAGCTGTAAGAAGAAACGAAGTCATAAAGCATATGACAACATGGATGAACCTGGAGGACATTATGTTGAGCGAAGCAAGCCGTACACAAAAGGACAAATGCTGTATGATTGCGTTACTGTGAACTAAATATATTGTGTAACACATTGTTTGAGTCAAAAAAAATTTATATGTATCCAGTACATTTAATTGAGAAATGTATGTATTTATTCATCTGTGTTTACTTTTTAGTTTTTAATTGTTTATATATTCAATTATTAAATGTACAAAATAAAGTTTAAAAAAAAAAAGCAATGAAGATTGGCTCTCTCTGCCTAGAGGAACCCGCATCAAATCTTGGTGTGTATCTGTCCTTCCCTACCATTTCTCAGCAAACTCTGTTTTTTCCCCCCATTTCTCAATAAATTCTTTTTACTGGCCTAACTGAAAAAAAAAAAAAAAAAGCAATGAAGATTGAAAAAAAAAAGTGTAATTAAGCTCTCAACCCAAAGAGGTAGAAAAAAAGACAAAAAATAAACCCAAAGAAAGAAGAAAGAAAAATAAAAACTGGTAATGAGAAAAATCAGAGAAAAATGAATTAGAGAAAAAAGGAAATAATGTTGATTAACAACAAAAAAAGCCAGTTTTTTTTTTTTTTTAAAGTCCACAACTTGGAAATTCTAACAAAAAAATAAAGCAAGAGAGAAAGAGCAGACATAAATAAACACTTGGAATGATAATGAGGATGACCATGTGGCTAAATAAAAATAAGACTTGGCAATAGAAACAACAATAAAAATACCAATATAGACTATCCCAAGGAATCTACAGAAAAATTATTAGCACTAATAAGTGAGTTGAGCAGGTTGCAGGATACAAGATCAACACACAAAAATCAATCACAGTTCTATAGAGTAATAATGAACACGTAGAAACAGAAATTTAAAACACAATACCATGTATAATCCCTCCACAGAAAATGAAATGCTTACACAGAATCTTAAAATATGTACAGAAGCTGCATGATGAAAATTATAAAAATCCTCATGAAACAAATCAAAGAAGACCTAAATAAATGGAGATACATTCCATGTTCATGGATTGAAAGACTCAACGTAGTAAAGGTATCTTCAGGTTTAATGCCATTCCTGTCAAAATCCCAGCAATTTCTTTGGTAAACACAGACAAACTTAATCTAAAATTTATACAGAAAGGACAGGCCCTAGAATAGCTAAACGAATTCTAAAAGGGAAAGTTAAGTGGGAGGACTCACTCTACCTGATTTTAAGGCCTAGTATATAGCTATACTAACCAACAGAGTGTGGGAATGGTGGGGGGATAGAGACATAGACCAATGGAATGGAAGAGAGAACCCAGAAACAGACCCACACATGGCTAAGAACTCTTTGTCCAGCTCTGAATCTCAAAGGTTTTCTCCTATGTTTTTCCCTAAAAGATTTACAGTTTTAGGTTTAAGTCTGTGATCCATTTTGAGTTAATTTTTATATAAAGTGTGTGGCTTAAGTGGAGAACCCATGACTTATGAATGTCCAATTGCTCAGCACCCTTGGTTGAAAGGCAGTCCTTCCTCCAATGAACTGCTTTTGCACCTTTGTTAAAAATCAGCCTGTGAGTTCTGCATTACCTTGCTGTAAAAACCTGACAAGGGTATTACTAGAAAGGAAAATTGCAGACCAATCTCACTCATGATCATAAAGTCAAAAATCCTAAACAAAATATTAACAAATGGAATCCAGGAACGAGAGAGAGAGAGAGAGAGAGAGAGAGAGAGAGAGAGAGAGAGAGAGACGAGGGGAGCTCAGTGGTTTGGGCACCCGCTTTGCATATACAAGGTCCTGGGTTCAATCCCCGATACCTCCTGAGGAAAAAAATGGGGTTATACATATATAACCCAATAAATATTTTTTTAAAAAGACCAAGTGGGATTTATTTCAGAAATGTAAGGTTGGTTTAACATTGAAAATCAGTTAATGTACTTTATCCCTTTAACAGAAAAAAAAAAGTTATGCGATTATCTTGATAGGTGAAGAAAAGGCATTTGCTAAAAGCCAAATCCCATTCATCATAAAAATTCTTAGCACGCTAGGAATAGAAAGGAATGTCCTTAATCTGAAAAAGACTGTCTACCAAAAAAAAAAAAAAAATCTATAGTAAACATCAGACATAAAGGTGAATTATTTAAAAACTATTCCCCTGAGATCAGGAACTAGACAACTCTGACTAGTCTCAATACTTCTATTTGACATTGTACTGCAGATCCCAGTCAAAACAACAATGCAAGTAAAAGAACTAAAAGGTATAAAGACTGGGAAGGAAGGAAAAAGAACTGCCATTCTTGGCAGTTGATATGACTGTGTACCTAGAAAGTCCGAGTAACCTACAGACAAACTATTAGAATTAAAAAAGGAATTCTGCAAGGTTGCTGGATATAGGTTCAACAGACAAACATCAACTATATTTCTATATAGCAGCAACACATGGAAAAATAACAATTTTAAAGATACCATTTGCAATATCATCAAAATAGCATCAAATACCTAGAAATAAATCTAACAAAAGACCTCTACACTACACTGAAATCTATTAAACATTATCAAGAGAAATTTAAAAAGAGCAAAACAAATGAAGGAATATACCATGTACATGGTTTGGAAGATTAAATATTGTAAAAAGGTCGATTCTCTCTAATTGATCTATATGTTCTATGCAATCCTAATAAATAGCCCAGCAGGTTTGGGGGGGGGTGTAAATTTACAGGCTCATGCTAAAATTTATATGTAAATACAAAGGGCCAAGACTGCCAAAGTATTTGAAGAAGAACAAAATTGGAGGACTTAAACTACCAGATTTGAAAATTCAAAATAAAACTATAGAAATAAACACAGTATGGTATTGGCACAAGAAGAGAAAAATAGGTCAATGGAACAGAACCCAGTTTAAAAAACAACAGTGGGATGGATGTGGCTCAAACGGTTGGGTGTCCGTCTCCCATATAGAGAGACCTGGGTTTGATCCCCGGGACCTCCCGGTAAATTAAAAAAAAAAAAAACAGTAATGCCACCTGTGTAGTCACCTAATGACAAAGATGACAGGCCTTGAAGTGGGGAAAGGATAAACTTTTTAATAAAGGTGTTTGTTAACTGGATATCCACATGGAAAAAATGAATCTTGACCCCCACCTCACTCCACAAACAAAAATTCCAGATGGATTGTAGCTCCAAATGTGAAATGTAAAACAATAATGCTTTTAGAAGAAAACATAAGAGAATATTTTCATGACCTTGGGATAGGCAAAGATTTCTTAAACATGGCCCCCAAAATTAATAACCATAAAGAAAAAATTGACAAATTGGAATACATTAAAATAAAAACCATTCTTCATCAAAAGACACTATTAAAAGAATGAAAAGACAAGCCAAAGAGAGGGAGAGGATATTTTAAATATAAAGGACTCATATCCAGAATATATAAAGAACTCCTATAAATCAATAAGAAAAATATAGACAATCCAAGAGAAAATATGTGCAAAAGACACTTTAAGAGGATATCCAAATGGACAGTAAACAACCATGCTCAACTTCATTAATCATCAGGAAAATACAAAAAAAGCCACAATATGATTCTGCTACATACCCACCAGAATGTCTAAGGCCAAAAGCAGACAATACCGAATGTTGACGAGGATTCTCACTGCTGATTAGTGTAAACTGGTGCATGTCAAAAAATTGTTGGGGGCGGATGTGGCTCAAATGGTTGGGCGTCCGTCTGCCATATGGAGGGACCTGGGTTCGATCCCTGGGACCTCCCGGTAAAATTAAAAAAAAAAAAAAAAAAAAAAAAATTGTTTGGCAGTATCTACTACAGCTGACATATACACATCCTATGGATTCACAATTCCACTCCTATGAAAATGAGTGAATTCTCCGAGACATGTACAAGAATGTTTATAAAAGCATTATTAGTAATAGCTCCAAACTGGAAACACAAATGTCCATCAACTGTAGTATGGATAAGTGAATTGTAATATACCCAGGCAATGGGGTCCCACATAGTGATGGGAATGAATGAGCTACAGCTTTACACAACAACACGAATGGCTCTTACAAACCAAATGTTCAACAAAAGACGCCGCTTGCAAAGAGCACGGACTGTATAATTTCATGTACAGGAGTTTCAAGTACAGACAAAGCTAATCTCTGATATTAGAAGTCACGAAGCTGGGGAAGGACGAGTGACCGGAAGCAGCAACATGAGGCTTCCGAGGTAACATAATGTTCTTTTTGTTGATTTGGATGCTGGTTTTGCAGGTGTTTTCTCTTTCTGAAAATTCATCAAACAGTATACTTACGATTTATACACTTTTTGGTATGTGTGGTTATACTTCAATAAAAATCTAACTAAGCAAGAATACACTTTATGACATGGCCTAGTGAAATTAACAAAATCACTAGAAACAATTAAGACGTCTACGATCATAGAGGGAGAGTTTAATGCACCTCTCTCAGAGTCCAATCGAGCAAATAGAACAAAAAAAAATTCGTGAGGAAATAGATGTAATCAATAAAAAAATTAACAAACTTGATCTAATGACCATATAAAAATCACAAACCCAATAATTCAAAATAATAAACATTATTTTCAAACATGCATGAACATTTACAAAAATTGGCAATATAATATTCCTTGGAGCATGTTTTAATAATCACCAAATAATCAGCACCATACCGTCCATATTCTCTGACAACAATGCGATAAAATTAGAATAAAAAACAAAAAGTGGCAGAAAAATACACACATACGTTTGGAAATTTGAAAGCAATTTCTAAATAATTCATTAGTCATAAGAAATCTCGTGGAAATAAAATATTTAAAACTGAAAGATAATGTAAACAATACATACCAAACCTGAGGGATGCTATTAAAGTGATACTTACAGGGACATGAATAGTTATAAATGCATACAATGAAAAAGAAGAAAGTTTAAAAGATTAATGAAATAAGAACTCAAGAAGTAAGGTAAACATTGAGAGGTCTGTGGGTATGAATACAGGGTGCCTGTAACTGACATCCCTGCCATGCACCCAGAGAGTAAATGGCTGTTTGTACCATGAAAATACTGGGCAGCCTCATGAAAATTCCACATCTCCGTGTGGTGTGAAAGCAAAGGACCTTGGTGAAAGGACCCACGTGGGAGCTGAGTCTCCTCCTGCAGACATCCCCTCTCCCCAGACTTCACCCAATCAAGTACCACCTTCAGCTAGCTGTCCATATGGACAGCGTGGAGTGAGGACCTCGCTTGATTTACAGTTGCGCCTTGCTCTGAGAACAGCCAATAGGAGTGGCAGCTGTCAATCTTGCCCTCGGGCCGAGCTTGCTCTCCGTCTGACTTTCCCTGGGCAACAACCCCTCTGATTAAATGCCAGGACCACAGTGGCTCAAGATGAGGGGTTTCGAGCCCTGGACACCTGATAGGGTGTGGATGGTAGGGATAGCACCCTTCGCATGTAGTTGGGGAGACTGAACTGAACCAGATGGAAGCTCCCCACGTTTGGTGGTGGTAGTGACACCGCTGTATGGTTCCACTCACAGCCATGCATTGTCGAGGGGAGTTTCATTTCATCAATATTGTTTAGTTATTTCCGGGAATGGATGTATTCATACATTACTCATGTAATTTTTAGAAAAAAATTCTTTTAGAAAGAGACTGGAAGGAAATGTAAAGTCAATTATGCCTTTTGTTGGCTGGAGGAATTATTTTAAGAAATGAGAGACAAGAAAAGGCCCTTTTAAAAGAAACTCCATATAATTAGCAACAAATTTACCAATATATAAAATATTTCATTCTTCACTCAATCTGCTTTATAGAGGTACCGGGAGGAGGTTTGGCTTGGTGAAGCGCTCCAGCTTAGGAATCAGACAACGGAAGGGTAAACCTCACTGCTGTGCATCACCAGCTGGTGACTTTTGGCGTTCTCTAGCCCTCTCTGGTCTTCAGTTTCTTGGACTGTAAATTGAAATAATAATATTATGACCTCACACAATTACTGTAAGGGTTAACAATATACTACCTTAAAGTCCATAGCATGTGCCTGGGATACGGTAAGAGTCCCATAAATGTTAACTACTATTGGTATTATTCATATTTATATCAATAATTAGGTGATCATTTGAATTCTTACCCCATTTAAATGTGTGATAAGCCAGTTTTACTTTTCAGAAAAGCCTTTGATTATTAATTCCCCATTCTCATTCTTTCTCTCCTTTAACACTGATCAATTCTTATGAAGTTCTTCTCTGATCTCTATGGTGGTGGCAATTTCCTCTCAAATGGCCAGATGCCTTGAATGGCTTTTAGACTCAATTTAAGGACCAGTTTGCTAGAGTGTTGCTAAGAGAAAATGCATCTAATTTGCCAAAACCAAATTAACTCCTAATACACAAGGGGCCATGTTTAAGTAATAAACAGTTGATAAAAATATAAACACTTTTATTCTCCTTGTTCCATGCAGACTTAAATTTAATTATTAAACCTACACTCACATGTCCAGACAAATCACAGACAATTAGCACAATGTGAAAAAGCATAACATCTTAAAATTACTTAAATTATTTATTCAACCAAGGGATGCAACTAAGTCCTTCCAATTAAACCAACAGGTTGGTTTATTTTCTGCCCATCATAGGGTCTTTGGGTAGCTGCTTCTTTTTTTTTTCCAATCCATATCAAGCCTCATTAGGGACACTGCACCTATTTTGAACCAAACACTAATATTCCAAGACATTTTATAATTCAATTTCCTCTCTGTTCCAGTCACAGCAGATCTTTCATTTTCAACATAATGTTATTCTCTATTGAGTCCTAAGGCAAAATCTTGTCATTGAACACATGTGTGGGTGGGTGTGTTTCAAATGCCATCAATTAATTGACACATTACAACTGAGAAGGCTCTGCTTGCTCCATCCCCAATTTTCCAGCAGAATCGCTCTTGTCAGTATCTTTGTAGATTTACAAGGCATAGGTATTTGTTATTCATTAAGGCACACTTGGCTTTCTATGGCCTCTACATGGGCCCTTCCTAGCTCCTGGTATCTGGGCTTGGCCTCTTCAGCAGAGACTGCCTTGTCCCTGAAGGACAAGCTCCCCAGTTCCTCCTGCTCAGAGTTCCCATAGTCAAGGCTCTTTCTCCTAGTTGTGCAGATTGAAAGCTCCTCTTTCCTTGCAGAGGGTCTTGTCACTGGGGCTCTGATGTTAACAAATCCAGGATGAGACGTCATAGCAACATGCCACCCCCTTTCCCTTACCTACCAAAATGCATGGCCCTGAGATCCAGGAGGGAAACCGAGATTAGCATCACCACCAAGGAGCAACAGTGCAAACATTTACTGACTCAACTAATCTGTATACATGTTAGCTTCAGTTGTGGGGGTCGTTATTTGGATGTCATGGACAGAGGGCTGCGTTCCAGACACGAGATGAGGACACAGCCCTGCCTCCCTTTGTCCTTTGATATTAATGGACTCCCTCTAATGATTTTCAAAACCGTTCTCATTGCAGCTGATCTTTAGGACACTCGGGGGCTGGGGGTAGGGCACTCCTTTCAAATCACCTTTCTGCAGACAGGTTTCTGATCTGATTCAAGGCCACATCTTAGGCATCTGGTTTCTGTAGCTCAAAGAATTATTGCTCCTGATAAATTGCTCTGAGTTCCAAGGCTTCTGCTGTCATGTTGCATTCTCTGGCCATTTCCCAGATCCCCCCCCACCAATACACACTTACACACAAGCACACACTTCTCAACCCATTAGACTTCAAACCCATGTAGCATCTAAATACATTTTATGACAAAACTACCTGGAGAGAGCTAAGCTACCACAACACCTGAAGTGCTCAAAAGAAGGTTTCGAATAAAAGTTTTGGGGGCCTGGAGCCCCAAACCTCTGCAGCATTCTCACAAAGCAGAGGCCAGTGGCAGATTCAGGGCTGGGAGTGTGGGGGAGAGAGAAAGGGACACATCTTAAACAGGTCAGCAATTGGCTCCTTGGAGGCAGGGAATAGAAAGTGAGCTCCCCATCTCTGGCTCTGTGCAAGCTGAGGTTGCACAACCACCTGACAGGGATTTTGTTGAAAAGAATTAAAGAATTAAACCTCAAATGGGTAATTGAATTAGCAAGTCTTCAAGGTCCATTCCAACCCTGGGTTTTATGAGATTCCTTGAGGAAGAAAAACAGAGAGGGAGAAAGAAAAAGAGAACAGAGAGGAGAGAAGGAAAAGAAACAAGAGAATGCAATTTAAAAGGAGACAGGAAGGAAGGCCAGAGGGTGGGGACCATTCTGCGCATGTGTCAGATATTCAGACAGAGTCCCAAGAGCTATCAGGAGAGCAGGTAGCCCAGTGGACAGTCAGCAGACTCTCCTCAGCCTCTAGCATCCATCCCTTCTGGGCCTATGGGCCAGCAGCACAGGGTCTAACTGAGTAGTATATGTTCATCCACTCTCTAGGCCCTGACAAAGAAGGCACAGAACTCTCAGCTCCCCTAAACATTCCTCTGCCAGCATGCAGTATCGTAGGGGGGCCCCCCCGCAATGGTCCCAATGCTTAGGACAGGGAGGAAGAAGAAGGAGCTCTTCTTCCCCCACACACTCAAAACCAGAGGATTGGGTTGGACTGAAATCACTGAGCACTCACTGGCCCACCCAAGCCTGTGGCTAGGATAAAATAATGTGGTTCCATTCCCAAAGCAATCAGGAGCTGAGCCAGTCCCTGCTCCCTCCTCAGAGGTGGCATTTGCAGATAGAACAGTCTTCCTGAGCTGCGTCTGTGGCAGTGGGGTGGGTTGCAGTGGCAGGTCTTGGACAGTGAACAGGGGTGGGGTTCAGACTGTGGCCCTTAGATGGCTGAGAGTTTTTCTCTGAGACAGCTTTGCTGGTCTGGGAAGAGAAGCCAAGCTCAGGCCTCCAGCAGGTATCATAGCCACTGCCTGGGGGTGAGGTAGGGGAGGGAGCAGGCCTGAGGCTGGGTGACTGGACCTGGGCTGGCGCCCAGCTGGACTGGAGGACCTAGTAGGAGAGAAGGTGTGGGGATGGAATCTTCTGCTCCCCTCACTTGCGCTCCATACTTCTTTTCCACCTCCTTGGTGGTCACTCCCTCCCTATCCAGGGAGAGTCAGTTGAAACACAACCACAGGGCTCTCTCTTGAGGATGGTCAGAAACGCCACATCCATTCTTGATCCCCATCTCTCCTGTTTCCCAGCCAAGAAGTCCCATTTCTAGGACAAGTGAATCAGTGTGATTTCAGCCGTGATTTCACACGTGCACCCACCTTCACACACACTGGCAGACTCACACCCCGCCAGTTGTCCATCCATCTTTCACTGAGCACTCCCGCCCACCCCTCCACCCCTCCACCCCCACAACCCCACAACCCCCTACTTGGCAATCAGCTAAAGGTGTTAGCTCGTTCTCTGGAATCAAGCTTCCCAGGTGCCCCCCCACCCCGCTTTCTACTCTACATCATCTGCCTGCTTTGTACTTTACAATGTCTCTTGTGGAAGCCGCAGGAGCCTGGCCCCTATGAGTTCCCCACATTTGCTTCTCAGAGAACTCAGAGGTTGGGGCTGAGACAGAGAAGCCAGGCAGTCCCCACACACAACACTCTTACACACACACACTCCTGGTGCCCCCCCCCCATTCAGGGTCTGCAGGGACACCACCCCCCCTCCCTCTCTGCCAGCCCTGTCCTTTCGTTTCCAGCCTCCCTCCGTCCCTTGTGGCTTCACCTCTCCACCAGTTGGAGGCACCCTGGGTTGCAAACACCCGGCAAACTCACAGCTTTGTCAAATAAGGAGGAAATCACACAAAGGATTCACACCGGAGGGGCCTAGGGGCTACTTCCCTCTGCGGTTTTCCCTTTAATCCCCCAGGCCTCCTCCCTCTGCCGCCCCCCACCCACCCCGGACAGAGTCACCGAGCCCGGTTCAAATCGATTGTTTTATTGACTGTTTACAGACTGACATGTTTAGAAAAGGGCGCGCGCTCAGAAGGGGCTACTCCTTCCCGGGCCACACTTGTGCTGCGCTTCGCGGAGAGGGTTGGTGCAGTGGCCGGAAACCCCCACCCAACCCCGACACTTTCCTTCCAGAACAGAAAAAGGATTCCTGCCGGAGTCGCCGCGCCACGCCCACCCTCTCCCACCCTCCCCGCCCACCTGCCAGCCCGCCCGCCCCCCACCCTACACTACACGGTCACACTTTACAGGACACATACTGTTCTTCTATAGAGCACACTCGTCTAGGACTACACGCCGGGTAAATGCTATTGTCCCGGAAAGAAGGGCGGGACGGGGACACACGAGGACAGAGCGGCTTTTCTCCACCCGTATCCCGCTGCACGGTCATGCGCGGGCTTTGTGCGAACCAGGGCGCAAGCCCTCACGAGGGACTGACACCAGTGGGGCCATACTTGACTCCCTACGTCCCTGCCCTTCTCGGGCTGGAGTCTGAGCCCTTTGGAGCCGCGGAAGCAGGCGCCGCCAGGTTCGCCGACCTCTGGAAACCCCCACCCGCAGACAACGAAATTGGCCCGGGACCAAACCTGCACCCTCTGCGGAAAACGGACGCACGATCTCGTGGAGCTCTAAATTGAGAGAGGGATGAGAGAAAACGGATTCTCTCCCTCGAGACACACACTCGATTTTCCCAGAGGCTGGGAAGGGAATGTTAGCACCAGACCCGGGAGTGTAGCTATCTTTGAAAACAACGAAAATATGAAAATCAAAGTGCCGAGCGGAAAGGCGCCGCAGGCACTCGGCTCGGCTCAAGCTGCGCAGAAGAGGGGTGGGGCCGGGGAGCCGTCCTGGACAGAAGGGTTTGATTACCAGTCTGGAGGAAATGCTTTGAAACTTAAAATCTAGGGGTAGGAGGGAAAATGGTTTCTCCTGATGTCACCGGATCCCGGCTTCTGGGACTTGCGCCCCAGAAAGGGTGGAGGGAGTAGGGGCGAGACGCGGTGGCGCCCCGGGCTAGGGACATCTGCTGGAGATCCCAGGCTGGCTCCGGAACCAAGGCTTTGTCACCAGATATTTAAACGTCTCCTCGGGTTTTCCTTTGGCTCCGGAGCCCACTGTGGGGGGCGGACAGGGACGGGCTGCGGGTCGGAGAGTCAGCCAACCCGCTGATTGTTTCAGCAGATAACCTTCGCGATAGGAATGGACGGGTGTGGATTTCTTCCCACTTCTGAAGGTTATGTCTTTCGTGGGATGGAAGAGCGGGGAACTGTGCTTGGGGGTGGGGGGTGGGGAGGAGTAGCTCGCCAGGAGAATGGTGGCCATGGGTGTTGAGGACTGGTGAAATCAGCCTTTCTCCACTAAAAGTCCCTAGTAGTCAAGACTGAGAAACGGTAAGGGCGCAGAGAAAGTGTACTAGGATAGGGGTTGGGATAAGTCCTGCCAGCCCAAGGCTTCTGTTCCCAGGGACCCAAGGTGCGGTGTGGGAATGGGCGGCCGGACGAGCCCGGGTCTCAGCCTGCCGTCTGCCTGTAGTTGCCATTAATCTCCTGGGCGATGTCAACCGCCTCGGCGCCCAGGGGCAGCCGATCGCTGTACTCAGAGCCCGCCTCGAACTCCTCTTGGTTGGCCTTGGACTGGGACTCCACCAGCGAGCAGGCCGCCAAGCTCTCTTCTCTCTGAAGATCCCCGCCAGGGTCCCCCTGCTCCGCGTCCTCGTCCAGATCCTCCCCGGGGGTCTCTTCTGGCTCCTCGCCGCCCACCTCGCGGCCTGCTGGGTAGCTTTTCTCCGACTCGAGGTAGGAGGCACGCGGGTCGAAGTCAGCAGCGATGCGCTTTTCCATGGGATCCGGGGCTTGCGGTCGCAGGATAAGACGGTAGGGCTTGCCTGGGTGTTTGGCCAGCAGATGGCAGCAGGCGGCGCCCAGCAGGGGCACGGTGGCCAAAACCAGGAGGAACACGCTCACTGCCACGATGACCAGCAGCGAGGGCAGCTCCTTCTTGGTGGCGAACACCACCTGTACGTGGCACGCCTCGCCCACCAGCGCCAGGCACACGGAGTAGTTGGTGCCAGGCCGCAGGCCGCGGAACCAGTATGCGTTGACGCCCTCCTCCACACGCGACCACTGCACAGCGGGGCCGCCCCCCGCCGGGCACAGATAGAGCAGGCGCAGAGGCCGCGGTCCTTGCCGCTCGGTTCCCTCCACCCCGCCTGGCCCAGGGCTCCAGCGCGCCGCCAGCGGCGTCAGCTGCACGCGTGCCTCGCGCTCCGCTACATCCAGCGCGATAACGCCCAGCTCGAAGATGTGCGGCTTGAGCTCCGCGCTCTGGTTGAACGCGTGGTTGGAGACGTACCGCGAGGGGTCCCCGCCACTGCAGCGTCGCTCCTCCACGCGATCCGCCGGGACATGATCTTCAGCCTCCCCTCCCTCGCCCACCTCCTCCTGCGGCCCCTCCTCCGTCTCCCCCAAGACGCTGACCCGGGCTAGGCCTTGGCCTTTAGTTTTGCTTCCGGGCTTGGAGGGCAGGACGCTGTTGCCCCGGCCCTTGGCTGAGGGCTTGTGCTCAGAGGCCGGGGCCTGGCCCCCGGGTTCTCCCGCAGCGCCTGGTGCGTGCTTTGGAGGCCCGGCTGCCGCCACAGCCACGCGTATCGACGTCGAGTTGGCGCCCAACTCATTATGTGCACTGCATGTGTAGACCCCCGCCTCCTTGGCACTCAGGACCGGCACCAGGAGAGAGCCGTTTGCGAGGGCCAGGAAGCGCGGCGTGGCTGGGGGTGTGGGCCAAGCTGATGCCGGAGTCGGGGTTGGGGCCTTGGTCTGCATCGGCCCGTCCCCATCTCCTTCCCCCTCCCTGTTCTCCGCCCCAACCCCTTCGTCCTCCCCGCCCAGGACCGGCGGCTGTAAGACAACGGTGCCACCCGGGATCTGAAGTTGCCATTGCAGGAGGGGCGCGGGGTGGCCTTCGGCAGCGCAGTGCACCAAGAGCGCCAGTCCGGCGCGTAGGGGGTTGCCAGAGGTCTCGGGCGGCGGCTCTGCACTAAGATGCACACTGGGCGGTGCACAGGGCAGCGGGGGCAGGCGGGGCACCGGCACCCCCTGAAGCGCAGGAGGCGAGGCGCATGCAATGGAATCCGGCTCGGGCAGCGAGACCCGGGTGCTCGAAGCCCAGGCCTGCAGCCACACAAGGCCACAGCCACAGTGGAAGGGGTTGTGATAGAGCTGCAGATGAGACAGAGCGCTCAGCTCGTCGAAGGTGCCGGGCTCCAGCGTACGCAGCCTGTTATTGTTGATGCGTAGAGAGCGCAGATCAGGAAGCGCGCCGAGCGCATCGCGGGGCAGCGAGCCCAGGAGGTTGTGGTTCATTTTGAGCAGCTGCAGTGCACTCAGATTGCGCAGATCGCTCCACGGAAAGCTGGATATGAGGTTATGGCTCAGGTCGAGATTCTTGAGCTGGCTGAGCACTGCTAGAGCGCCTGTCTCCACGGTGCGCACCTCGTTGTGCGCCAGCCACAGCGAAGTGACCTGCGTGACGTCAGCGAAGGCCCCGCGCCTCAGCACGGTGATCTTGTTGGCTGAAAGACTAAGCGTGGTCACATTGGCCGGCAGCCCCTCAGGCACCTCGCGCAGCTCCTTGTAGGCGCAGTCGGCGAACTGGTGCGAGTACTTGTCCACGCAGGCGCACTGCTCCGGGCACGCTCGGACCACTTCCAGCAGAGCCCAGGCCAGCCATAGGGCCCGCAAGGGCGCCATTGAGGCTCCTGCAGATGGAAGCAGGGATAAGGGGGAAAGAAGATGCTTTGTGGGCTTCCCTGCTTCCCTCCCCTATCAAGCTTCGCCTCCGCAAACCTGTTTAGCACAGGCTCTGGGGCTCCAGTACCTTTTCTATGCCGAGGAGCCCCTCTTGGGCACGGATGGAGCTCAATAAAGTCTCGGGATTCATTGGGTGCTCTCTCTTAGGGCCCTGACTTCTTTTTCCAATGGCCTAGTACCTCGTTCTTATTTCTCTACCGACCCCCTCACCCTATACCACCAAATGCTGACCCTTCCACAGGCTGGTAAGCTCGCTCCTCTGCCTCCGGCTCCGCACTGACCCTCTCTGGAAGCCTCGGTTCAGCTCCGTGAAAGGGAGATACAGAAAGGGTATTTTTGTCCGTGACTGGCTGTCCTTCGTCCAACCCTTTGTCCCACGCACAGCACTTGCACACACGCCCAAATAGACGCACACAATACACACGCAGGTTGGCATCGCCACCAAACAGCCAACTTCTGCAGGGGCTTAAACGCCCCATGCGCTATCGGAGTCGGCAAAACACAAACGCCCAGACACTGACAGGATATACGCTAGAGACCTCGTTGATCTTTCCACTGAACCCCGCATTTGAACAGCGTTTTCCACCACGGTGCAAAGTGCTTTTTTGTCCATTGTGAGAACTGACAGACACAAGGACAAGATTCCTCACACGAAAGACCCACATACAGGAACTCAGGCGCGCACTCGCGCGTGCACACAATACTTTATGGGGACTGGATCCTCGGCTTCCCTAACCCAGGTGATCAGCGACGCCAAGAACTAGCGGTGGGTGGTGAAGGGCGTGGGACTCCGGGGAGCAGACTCGCAGGACTGTCTCCCGCCGCGGTTGCAGCTCCGGCAACGAGAGAACGAGGGCCGCTCCGTGAACCTCTTGAACGCGGGGGGCGGTCCTGCCCCAAGGCCCGGGCCCGGAGCTTTGGGGGAAAGGTCCCCGGAGCTTCCCCTTTGGGTCCCAGGGGACCCAGGCGGCGCCAAGCGGAGCAGAAGGGTATCCGCCGAATGGTCCACCCGGCTGCCGCTACCTAATGAAGCCCGGGAAGGTTCAAGATACAGCGCCTTTCACCCCTGCTCTACGATGCTTGAGGGTCCCCATAAAACCTTTATGCCCAGGCTCAGAAACGCACTTATACAGACTCCTCGCCCCTCCGACTGGGGGAGGGGGGCAGGCTCAGCAGAGCCCCTCCCATATTCCATCCTTGGGAACTCTGGTATCCCACCCCACCTTCTCCCGGTGGGAGGCTCCCTCCCCTGTCCCGCGCAGACAGCGCGCACGCGGGGTCTGGGGCTTTAGGTGGAATCCACCCCCCAACGCTCCTCCCCACCTAGGTCAAGGTTGTGGGGCGGTCCCGGAGGCTTACCCTCTGCTCGCTGACTCCCGGCGAGCCGCCCTCGGGCTACAACCCCTTCTCCAGACGCGGTGTCGAGAGCCCGGACTAGGGTGCTGCCCGCATCTGTTGCTGCGGCTGTCGAGGAAGACCGGGGAAGGGCAGAGAAATGGACGAGTGAGTGTGGAGACTCTTCTGGCCGGAAGGTTCCACTGGAAGCTTTTTATTAAACGTCTCCTTCCCCTACCGCTCGCTGGCTGCAGGTTGGAGACAGTCCGCGCGCGCTCCCGGCGGGCACGCGCACGGCCTCTCCCACCTCCTGCAGCGTCTACATTTGTTAAAGCCGTAGAGACCCTCCCTGTAGCCTAGACACGTCGGTCACAAGGGGGTCCCACCGCCCTCAGCTCGGCTCTTCCCACCCACCGCACCCTCATAATCCACATCCCCCGGTATTTACACTTCTGCTGACATTGTCACTATTCCTCAGCACATCGGTCCCCCACGTTCAAAACACATTTGCACAGACACACAGAGGCTCACACCCTCCACACAGTCGACCCTCACGCGTTAGAAATATCTCTCATAATGTAACGATCGCGTCAATTTGCTGAGTTCTCGCTACCCTCGCACTCGTTATCACAGGCACTCCATCCGAGACACTCACCATTCTCCTTCCCCGGCATGCACACACATTCACGCGCACTCACCCTCGCGCGCCCGTCCCGCTAGCGCCTGGGAGCCTCACTGCTAATTGCATGCGAGCGGCTTTTACGCCTTGCAACACGTGAGACAAACCATCTTTGAGGAATTTGGGGGAAGGAAAGGAGGGCAGCGGGAGGGGGAGGGGGGCGTGTCTTTGCCTTTAAACTCTTTTTGCAAATGCAGGCAATCGCGCAGACCGACCTGGAGCGGGACCCGCTGAGCTGTGCGCAGCCCAGCGAGCGCAGCCCCTTCCCTCGCGCACCCCCCTGCTAGACGCGTCCTTCCCGAAGCCACATTCAACACGATGCATAATTGATAGTGTTAGCAGAGCGCTTCACCCTCCCTGCCATTTTTGCCTGGATCTGGGTAGATACTAGTGCCGTTTCCTCCGCCCCGCGCCAGCCTAACCCGGAGACAAGAACGCCCAGGCCCGCAGGACTTGCGGGGAAACGACGCCCCCCTCCGCAGCCTGGCCCCCGCCCCCTGCCCAGCCCCTTGAGCCCTACTCCACATCTTGTCTTTTGTGACTAAACCAGTGCTTGAAGGACCCACGGGCCAACGCGCTGACCTGTGCTCACCAAGGGGTGGGACGCGCCTTGGCAGTCTGCGCTCCCAGGAAACGTGCCCCAGCTCACCCAAGAGCCTCACCCTCTCTTCTTGCCCACTCTAGGCTAATGGGGATGCAGCGGACTGTGGCCCAGACCCGGATGGTTACGAAAGGGCTGCGTCTCTTGGAGTACCGCGGCCTGGGGACTTCAGGCCAGAGTATCGCCCCCACCCCATTTTCACAGCCTCGCGCAAACCCTCCGTCGCCCCTGCACACCATCTCCCAAAGCCGCAGTGGCCCGCCACCGCCCGCCGTCTCACACCCTCACATAACAGCCGTCCTCAACTGACTCGCAGACTCGCTGTTCCCGACTTTCGCTCCCTGTTTCTGGCGAAACCCCGACTTTTGTTTTAGCTACAAGGAGGCGGAGACGCGGGGATGCCGAGACGTTTGGCTAAAACCCGATTTCCCCCTTCCTGCGCTTCCCACCGCAACGCTGGAGACCGAGCTGTTGACCAGAAGCAGGAAAGCGGGACAGGCTCCAGGAGACACGCAGCACCCCCCTCCCCCCAAACACTTTCGTCTTGCTCATCACAGACCCCCGCTCTCGGGGGCGCGCGTGGCCCTCCAGCCCTCACCCGGGGCTGTGGGGTTCTCACGCAACGGGTCGATCGCGCGGGTTTGGGGCCTTTGCGGAGATCAATACCCTGATTTGAGTGTTGAGCATTTTAATGAGCTGGGAAGGAGGAGGAGAAAGGCGGGCGAGGAGCGCTGCATTGACAGAGACCACCCGGCCTGGGGTTTGGAGGCTCCTTTGTGAATTAAATATGAGCAGACTGGTGCACGCACCTTCGGCGGCGCTCGCTGACTCCCACTCCTGCCTTTGCTGCAGGCGGCCCAGCATCTGCTATCTACGCATCTCACTCAGCCCAGAGCTCAAGAACCCAGAACGTCACCCTGCCTGCTTGGGTCTGGGATCCCCACAGCCTACGGAGGGGAAGTGGGCGGGGGCACCCTGTTGGCCGTGGGGTCCTCGAGGAGCGCCGAGAAGTGAGAGCGCGGTATCCCGCCCTAGCCCAAGACCCCGCTGCGGGACAGCGGGGAGTGGGTCCCCAGCCCGGGAGGGAGTCCCTGCGGTCTGGGTCTGGCTGGGTCAGGCACTGGCTCGGGCGGGCGGACCCGTCACGGACTTCTTTGTCTGCCCAGCGAGGGGAGCAACCTGGGAGTGGTGGTGGGGGGCGGTTCCAGGAGCCTTGGCGCGAGAAGAGGGGTCCGAGCAGGCCGAGACCCAGCTGCGAGTGGACGGAGGGTAGGGTCGGGGGTGGCGAGCCCTGGCTCGGGGCCTTCCTGAACGGGAGAAGCGGGGCCTGGGCGTGGAGGCGCCGGCGTGGAAGCTCTCGGCTGGTCGACCCTCCACGGTTTTCACCTTTTTTCCAGTTCTTTTTGCCTCCGGCGGGGAGGCGGGCGGGCAACCACTTGAAGGGGCGAGGGACTAAATGATAGAGGCTGGGAGAAGGACGGGAGAATGGGTTCGCCTGCTCCTTCTTCGTTCAGAGCTCCCGCGGATCGTAGAGACCCGCCCCGCCGGCGTTCCGGGAACCTCCCCGGCCCCCGGGCAAAACAAGAAAGAGGGAGGCTGGGGGGAGAGAGAGAAAGGAAGAAAGAAAAGAAAGAGAGAGGGAGAGAAAGAAAGAAAAAGTCCCTTTTCATTGTTCTTGTGCCGGGAAAGCAGAAAGCGCCGGGATCCGGCGGGGGCACAGGGCTCCAAGCGCCTGGAGGGGCGGGTAACGGTGCAGCAGCCACCCGGGCGCGGTCTTTGACTCCCGCCGGCACCCCCGCCCACGCTCCAGCAAAAGCTTTTGTTCCCTGAGCCTGCCCTGGGGGAAGGACGCCCCTTACCCCCGTTTTCGACCCCGGAGAGTGCCCGCCCTGCCAGGACTGGAGCCCGAGCCGCCTAGGCAGAGTCCGCCGAGGCTGGGGGTGGGGACGGCGACTCGGGGTTCGCCTTCCAAGCTCAGCTGCAAGACTGCGCGCCTCGCCCGGCGCCGTCAGGCGCGCAGCAGCGGGTCTAATGTTTATAATGTTCATAATAATACAGTTACTGGAGGGGCGGAGAACCCGGAGCGAGGATACCACCCCCGCCACCGCCCACGTCTTTGATCGTTAAAGAAACAGGCGCCTGATCAGGGGTGCTAAAGTAGAGGCCGGGGAGGGAAGGGATACAAGATTCCAAGCCACGAGCGCCGAGGCCCGGGATTCGGAATCTGTCGGAATCTGGGATTAGGCTTGGGGACGAGGTTCGGGTCCTGACCCCTGACAGACCCAGGGGCGGAGAGCTGGGGCCCCAGGCCACTTCTTGAGCTTCTACCTTTAATTGCAGGCGACCCAGAGCGTCGAGAGGGGGGTGGGGGGGATGAAACCCCGAGGCTCGGGGCGCAATTTCCCGGGCTTGGCGAGCTCAAGTCTCAGGTGCAGGACTGGTCGCGTCCGCCCCCTGCTGGACACCTTCTGACGGGCGCGGAGACCCAGAGCAATGGCGGGGGTGACTGGGCGAGGCCCGCACAAATCGTGCGGGGACCAGGCTCTGCAGTCCCGCAGCGCGATGTCCTGAAGTGGGGGACGCTTAACCAAGGCCCGAGCCTTTCCTTCCGGCGCCCACCTCAACCTAAGTTCAGAATCTGCAATCTCCCTTCCCCTGCCCCACACTGGCCCCACCTCAGCTTAGCGCCCAGTGTATTTCCAGCGCCCGAGGCACAATTAGGCGCCCAATGAATGCTTATTGTGCGACCAGTCCTAGGCACGAACCAGTGAACTGAGAGCTCCTGGGACCGAGCCTTCCTGGACACACCTCTCCACCTCCCCCGAGCGGCCTTAGCGCCCTCTCTCCCAGCCGGGTACCTGGCACTAGAAGACAATTCCTAAGTCTTAGGTCTTTGTTTGGAAAGTATAAACTGTCCGAGAACTGAAAAAGAAAATCTTGGGGAAAATGGAAATTAATGGACGTTTGATGAAATGTTTAGAACATGTAACATTGTGCCAATGACTCAGTTGCAACTTCACTCACAGAGATGTATGTCTTGTATTTAACGTGGCACATGGGTGCGTTAAAGGACTTGCTGGGGATGTGGGTGAGGCTTCTGAGAATAAGAGAGCCAGGGCCCAGATGGACTCAGACATCCTGGGTGTAGCAGTCTGCTAGGAGACCTGGGAGAGAATCCCCATCCCACAGCTGACCTGCAGCCTGAAGCTCTTGAGAACTCACTGCTTCCCACCTTTTAACTTCTGCAGTACTGTGTCCCTACCCCACTCCCCACACTCCTGCATGTGTAGTCCTCCCACCAGCCCCCCAAGAAGCGGCTTTCCTCTCATTTTTCATCAGAAAGCTCATCCCTCTGGGAAGTTCATGCTCCCTCTCTCCCAAGTCCACCGTCTCCCCCTTATACACACACTCTATGGAGTGATTAAGAGGACAGGTTCTAGTATTGGGTCCCACCAATTACTAGCTGTGCCTGTGTGTGTAACCTTGGGCAAGTTACTTAACCTCTCTGTGCCTCAGGAAAAGGGATATCAATAAGACCACCTACTTCACTGGGTTGCTGCAAGGACTAGATGGGCCAATCTAGAAAATGCTCTTAGCACTTGGCTCATAGAAAGAATTCAGGAAATGAGTTCTTACCTGGGTTTTTTGTTTTCAACAATAACTAGAATTAGCTTTTGATTATTGCCTCTCAGAGTTGGGTACAGGCAGGATGAGATGTATCTATGGCCCTATATACATGTTTCCTGCAACCTCCCCCCCACTAGTGGGGAGGACTTTGGTCCTGCCTCCAGCTGTCTCTTCTCTCCCCCTCCCCATCTCCCACCACACACACACCACAGGCATAGGCAGCAATCAGAATTATTACTGTTGTTATTTGTAAAGTTTTCTAGCTTCAGACACTTAAACCCAGATTCTGACGCTCGTGCCTGTGTCACCAGCGTGCACTTCTTTGTGAAGAGATCTGCAGCTGCAGCCTTGGTAGAAGGTTTTTAATTAAAACCACGATCTGTTTAAGTATTTATTGGGCTCTGTGACTTTAATTATTTTCTAGGGCAAAACAAAAAATCTGCATTTGCATAAGAGAAGACTGTTGATTTCAGAGGAAAATAGCAACCTGTGGCAGTTTGCTGGAGGCAACTGAGAGGAATTTCCTGAATGGTTCAAATGAAACTCGACTTTATTAAAAATCCAGGGTCCAGCCTGCGACCTTCCTCCCAGTGCTTTCATGAAATTAGCTTAACACACTGGCAATACTGTTTACTGCCATCAAAATTAATGGCAGCTCTTCCAGTGGCAGCTCATGTAATTATCTGGGTCTGCGTTTGTCTCATTGAAAATAGAGAACTCCTGCCTGTGAGGGGCAACATACTTAGCTTCTCTACCGCAGCTCAGGCAGGACTGGTTCTCCCCAGAGGGGGAGTCCTGGGGCAGCCAGCCCCTCCATGGCCTGACATACTGTGGTGAAGAGCTGGGGGAAGGGACAAGCTTGGGAGGTATGGGGTTGGGTAGTGGCGTCATTTATGATGTGTCCATCTGAAATGAAAAAAAAAATCCTACCTCAGAGGGTTTTAAAGTATTAAGTATATCATCTCACAAAGTTGGAAGCAGGGCTGGCTGCAGGGCTGGTTGATTCAGTGGCTCAGTGACATCAGCAGACCCAGGTTCTTTCTGCCTAAGGCTTATGTCCTTTGGCTCCATGATGGCTTCAGTAGCAGCTGGGGAAGCATGCTTATTGGTAACAGACTGGTGAGAAGAGAGATTAGATTTTCTTTCAGACGCCAAAATCTCTCCTTGGATCTCAATGACACATATTGGCTTAGGACACCCAATCTCTGAGCCAATCACTGGCAAAAGGGATAGAATTGATTGGCTTAAAGGAATCATCTGGCCCTGAAACAGACATTGAGGCGTTAATCCCAAGGTCCACTACAAGCTAGAAACCCCCCTTAACCAGAAAGGTTGGGAGTAATCTAATATTGCATCAAAATGGATTGAAATGAGAGTGGCCAAATGATAAGGAACTTATCTGGAGATACCTCCTTATCTGGAGATTAGACCAGTCTAAACCCATAGTCTATGACCGGGGTCAGAACTCATTCTGGGGCCAGAGTCAGGGCTCAGTCTGGGGCCAGGGTGATGGAGCTCTCTTGGGTAGGCATGCAAATCAAAGGATCCTCTGCTTTCATAGAATTCTTGAAAGGATAAAAAATCTGTTCTTGGAAATGTCCATGCTAAGATCCAAAACTATTTTAGGAGCAGTGGAAGAATCTTCAGTCATCAGTTAGATATTTATGAACAGGAGATGTTTATGAACTCAGTGATGTTCCTGTATGACTTCACACCCTGCATATGTCACCCTGTCCCATGGCAGAGAAGAGAGGTGCTTTACTGTAGAGGTGGAAAGAAGAGGGAAATGCACTGGGCTTGCAGCTCCACAGCCTGGAGCCTGGTGCCAGTGTCACTTCCTTGCCATGTGGTCTTGGGCAACTCCTTGCCCTCCCTTGGTCTGAATGGACAAGATGTCCTCTGAGGCTCTTTCAGTGCTGCTGTTCTCTGAGACCCTGGTTCTTAACATGCTGTGGCTTTAGGAGAAGCTAGTTTACAGATGGAATGGGGGCCTCTGGGAGGCCAGGCTCTCATCTGATGACAATTGAGGCCAATTCTCAGGGCATTCTTGCAGGGGAATGTCCTTGGAAAGTCTGGGGCTATGGGAGGTGGGGCATGGGAAGGGCATTGTTAAGAGATTAAAATCTGATCGTTGAATATTTCAGGTGACGGGTGCTTCAGTCCAGGAAGAGAGACTGAGGCTGCCAGGGCCTCCCTGGCCAGTGCAGACATCCAGAAGAGGACACAATTCTTCTTGCAGTTCTGGCCACCCCCCTCTGTTCTGGGACCTCCAGTTCTCTCTTCACTGGCTTCACCAGAGGCTGTGGAGAGGGGTCACAGTAGGTGCACCTTCCAAACTCCCTCCCCACTACAGGGCGCTGCAGAATCCAAAAAAGCCAGCCCCCAGACTCAAAGCTCCTGGGGGGGTGGGGGTGGAAGAGGGCCTTCCTGCCCATTGACCCCATCAAAGCCCAGAGCAGTACCTGGGTATGTGATGGAAAAGAATAACACAGGATTTCCTCTCCGGTAACTTTGGCCTTTCAGTGTCAACAGCTCTTCTCATCTGGTTTTGGAAGGGTTTCCCAGAAACAGACTGTGAGACAAGGATTCTTTGGGCAAATGGCTGATTAAGGAAATGCTTCAGCAGAAACTGGTGAGGGAGAAGGGGAAGGAGGAGAGGAAGGAGAAGCACCTAAGAAGATCCCAGCCTCGGCCTGATCCCACGGGGAACTCTAGAGCTTAGATTACACCCCAGAATTTGTTGGATTTGAGGCAGGGAATCTGGGCCTTCTAGGAGACAGCAGTCAGACACGGGCTAAGGGCTGCCCCAGGGGGGTGTGAGCTCCAGGATGCTTCCTCCGTCTGCGCCTGTGGGCAGAGCAATTCTAGACCAGACCTCGGAAGACAGTAGCAGGGAGAGCAGTCAGAAGCAAAGCACACAGGAGCCGGGGGATGGCATGCGAAACGGGTCTGCTACAACATTCATTCAGCAGATAGCACCTGGTCCCCACCCCGCTCCCTGATCCTGCAATCCTGCTGGGTGCTATGCTGGGTGTGGGGAGCCTAAAAGATGTCCCTAAGAGAGCGCACAGGCTTTTCCACCTGCAACAGGTCATCCTGCCCTTTGTGTCCCCAGACAGGCTCTATCTGCTCAGTCAGGTCATCTGGGGCCGAGGCTAGACCGACTCTGCGAGCCCTGCACACACCCATCCCACCGAGCTCTGTCTTTCTGAGAGGAGGGATGGATGACTTTGAGCACAGGCCCTGGAGGTCCCCATTCCCATCCCACCCCTTCACCTTATCTGAGGGGAGATTGAGGTCACACAGCGGGCTGGGATGGGAAGCCAGGCTAGGTTACCCCCAGCATGTAGCTTCTCTGAGATTCTGTCTTAGGGCAGCCTGGGTCAAGGATGTGCCAGACTTGGTGGCCATGGATGAGCTTGCTGGTTAGGCCCTTGAGGCTCAGGCAGAGCCTGAGGCTGTTTCTGGCCTGGGACACATGTCCCCGCACTTAGGTCTCCTTAGACCCCTGTACTCCACCCCCATCCTCCCCCCAATGTTCATGGACATCAGAACCAGGGCCCTGCCCTCTGCGCATGTCAGAGAGAGACTGTCTACAATGTATTGTCTACAATATCAGGATGCTGACCCCTCATCAGGCTCTATAGGGAGAACATCTCCAGGTGGCTGGCTGGGGCAGAGACTTTGAGGAAGGAGAGCCCTCCCTGAGGTGGGTCTCATCACGTGGCAAAGGTGCCTCCAATTCTGCACCCAGGTAAGGCTAGCTCTCAGGGGGTCCAGAGCAGGCCACTGGGGGTGAGGGGGCCCACACCTGCTTTCCCACTGACCTTCTGTGTGGAAAAGCCTCTCTTGCCTCTGGACCTCAGTTTCTCCTCCTGTGCCATGGGGCTAAATGTCCCTCCCCACCCACCTGCTTCATCTGGGACAGTGGCTCGGATCTGTCACATTCTCACTCTTCAGACCTGTCCCTACCAAGTCCAAACCCAGGAAGGCCCCAGCCCAGCGCCCTCCCAGGAAGGGAGCATGTCCAGGGGTAGTCCTTGGCCAGTTCCTCTGTGACTTGTCCCAGATTGGCTTTCTCTGCAGTGCTGGTGTGCATTGGCCGGAAGGGCGAACCCATGTCATATGACCTGCCCCGGCCTCACAGCCCTAGTCCCTTATCTCCAGGCCCAGCCGGAAGCTTGACATATTTATTGGCTTCCCCTAGGACTTCCTCTGTCCAGTCCACAGCTCTGCCTGTGCTACAAGAAGGTGACCTTCCTGCAGGAGGCTGGGTCTAGCAGCCATGGAAGAGGGGGATTGCTGTAAATCCTTCCTGCCTGGAGCCCACGGGGCTACCCCTCCTCCATCAAGAAGGCTTAGAGAGATTGTGGGGACAGCCACCCTGATTCTAAAAGGACTGGACCCAGGAGAGAGAGGAGAGTGGGGCAGGGGAGAAGGGATGGGGAGAAGAGGGAAAGGAGGGAAGAGAAGGGAAGGGGAGAGGGAAGGGGAGGAAAGGAAACAGATAGAAACAGTGCTTTCTGGGAGCCAGCATGCCTGGTGTTGGATGTCTAGAGTTACTTTTTACTGAGTGTGGGCAATTCACTAAGATTAGTGTTTTAAGTCTGTTATTTAATCCTCACAATCTGCAAAGTATGTATGACCACCCCAATTTATATATGAGATCCCAGAGGCTAAGGAATTTGTCCCAGGTCACACAGCAGAGCTGGGACTTGAACCAAGGTCCCTCCAAAGCCCACGTTCTAACCACCACATGACACAGTTCCCCACTCCCTCCCTCACTCTCCGAGGCACCACCACCGGGCTCAGCCTTCCACCTCCCCCTTGGTTGATCTGATGTATTGTAGCCTTGGCACTCAGGTGTCAGCCAGGGCTTTATGGCTGGAGAACTCCAGGAGAAAGTTGGCCCTCAGGTCCATCTCTCAGGCCCTCTGCTCTCAGGCATGCAACGAATTCACAGATTCAGACAAGCAACGTTAGATTTCACAATATCACACTCATTGGGCTGGCCAGCTTGTTGGAAAATTTCTGTGGTTAGCTAGTCAGCCTTTGTAGTCTACTTGGCTTTCAAGGTCAGGGTATTTATAATATTTGTAATATTATACAAATATTATACAGGCAGCTGGTCTTTTAGAGAATTCCTCTGGATTGAGTTTAAGGAAGTTCTTTGGGCCAAGAATGAAGGAATTTTTTCCCTCACTTGTCAGCAAATGCATTTGTAAGGGTGAGGGGAGTCTTCCAAACTTTTTGTTTTTGGGGAAGTCAGTTGAAATTCTAAGCCCTTTTCTCAGAGGCCCTTCAAGCATCTGCTTTATTCAGGTCAGAGACAAAAAGAAATGATGGTGTTGCCCCAGCCCTCCACTCTAAGGGACTGTGTCCAGAGACCTGTGTTCCATGCCCTTCCGTCTCCCCCCAGCCCACTCCTACCTCATTCCCACCCATGAACTGAGCCACATAGAGGGGTTAGCACCAGCTGCCCCATAACCTCATCCTTCTTGCATTGAAACTGGGAATGGGGTCTTAACTCTAAACCAGACATTCTCAATAGAGGCAATATCACCCCAAAGGGGTTGGAAATTGGTTCTTGGGGGAGGGGAGCAGACAACCTTAGATATCACAGTGATTTCTGGCCCTCCAAAGGACCACAGTACAAAAACAGACATACAGCATATCTGTGCAAGGAAGAAGTATCTCTATTCGCAAGTGACATGCTCTTGACTATAGAAAATCCTAAGGAATCAATAGTGTATCTGTGGTATTAAAAATTTCATGGAAAATAATTCATGGAGGTGGGGAGTGATTAGGGGGAAAATGTCTAAAAAGTCTTCTTAAGGGGGCAGAAGTGAGGGGAAAAAATGGAAAAAAAATAAGAATAAGAATAAGTTCAAGCACTGGGACTAGAAGATTGAGGCATGAGCTTTCCAAGACCTGCCTTTCTCATCACATGAGATGGATAGTCCCAGGAGGGCACCGAAAGGAGAAAGCAAGAAACTCCCCCACCGCACCCCACCACCGAGCACCTGGCAGGGTGGGCCACAGATGGCTACAGTCTAGTCACAGGCTTCTGGGGGCAAATCTCAACTCCACCATATACAAGTTTAGTGATCTTGAGCAAGTCACTTGACCTGCCTGCCTTCACTGCTTTCATTTGTAGAATGGGGGTGACCAGGTAAGCATGGAGGGTTCAGTCCTGTTGGTGGGAGTGTCCCTCACCTGACTGTTGTGGAGGAGCTCTGTCCCATCTAGGTCTGCCCATTCCTCAGTCCCTCCAGGTTTCCTCCTGGGGTTCAGAGAGGTCAGGCAGAGCCCCTGCCAGGTGCTTTGAGAAGTGGATGCAGGGGAGGGAGGCAGACTGGATTTGGGGTGCCAGAGTAGGGAGCCTCAAGTCAGGTCCTCCTCGGAAGTCTAACTCCTGCCCACGTGTCCAAAGTTTCATGGACTTTTCAGTTGCTAAAGTGACATATACCAGTAGCCTGTACAGTGACTCCAACTCCATTCCTAACCTCAATAGTCAAGAGTGACCCTAAAACTCAGATAACCCCAATCCTGATGTCAAACCTCACCTGAACTTTAGCTCTTACCCCAACTCCAACTCCTAGCCCAGTCCATCTTTACCCCAGTTCTTCCTTGGGCCCTAAAGTCGCTCTAACCCTCACCCTTAACCCTCTACTGAGTATCCAGTATTTCCCCGAATTAGGTCATTCACTTTCACAGTCACAAGCTTTGCTATACCTGTGTCCCTTCTGAATTTTTAGTTACATAATATTTGTCTTTAAACTGATCTTTAAAGAATAGCACTTTCACGCCATTCTGTCCAACTATATCCAAAATCACAGTTTTGATATGCTGCTTATATATTTTTTCCAATTGGTGTTAAAATAAATGCAAAACTGTTAACATTTAGGAAAATGTTTCTCCATGCACTGCTTCCCTCAAGTTATCCCCCATACCACTGAAAGTCTGCATCCCACTTTAGAAAAGACAGCTTCCTAGACCCACCACCGCTCCCCTAGCACTTTGCAGAGCAGTGGCCTCAACACCAGGCCCCATGGAGCTGCAGCACCCTCTGCTGGCTAAGACTGGGAACAGCTCTAACTCAGCTCTTCCTGCCAGGGCAGGGACCACCATGTGCCCTCTCTGACTTGACATGTAGTGCACCTCAGCCTGAGTCCTATGCCCACTAGCTTGGAATTTCCTTAACTGTGAGGGATGAAGGAAGGAGAGAGACGATGCCCTTCTTACCCTGGGTGTAGGGACTAGAGGAAGAGAAAGGAGAGAGGGAGGGGCAAGGCCTGCTGGGAGGTGTCGGGCAAAGGTTTAACTTTGAGATATGGAGAATGGTCAGGTTGAGGCTAGGAGTCAGTGAGTCTAGGATAGGACTGAGGATGGAAATGGAGCAGCCTAGGGCTGGGCCAATGGGGAAGGGAGGGGAACAGCAGGGACAGGTTCCAGGGTAGCAGCTAGGTGATATGAACGTGGAAATAAGAGCAAGGTTAGGGTTGGGGTTAAAGTGAAGTTTTGAGTGACCATCCTGGGGCTGTGAGGGAGGCCTTGAGAGAGACACTCAAACAGGGCAGGGTTGGGCAGGGCTGGGCAGGGCAGGGCAGAGCAGGGTAAGCCTAGGCTGCACAGTGGCAGGGCTGCCACTGGAAGACTACTCTCTGCTCCAGGTCTCTGTGGCTAAAATCTCCCATCTGCGTGTGACAGGAACACAGAGCCGCCTACTGCTCAGCCACTCTTAGGCTCCTATGCTCCTTCCTGGCTCCATCAGACCCAGGACCCCCACTGGTCATCTGCTCGCTCCAGGGGTTTTCTCTCAGTCTCCCAGATCTAGTTCTTTATCCCCTAAGATCTAATCTGTTTATTTTTCTATAATTTGTAAAGTGATAATACTGTCATCTCAGTTGTCAAATAGCATTTTATATTTGTGTGATTATATTAAAAAGCTATTTCATCAACATTTTCTCATTGGTTCACACAAAGATTCTGTGAGGTAAAAATGACCCTCATCGCCCCATTCTACAGAGGAGGTGCCCAAGGATCAGCAGGGCTCGTGTACTGGACCAGTATCATGCATTGGCCAAGTGGGGCTAAAATGCAAGCATCCTGACCTCTAGCTGGGGAAGCTCATTGGCATGGGTAGAGCTAAGATATAATTAATTCAGAGATGATGCGCACGTGACATAGTTGGACTTGATCTTTCTGGTCAAAGGGCAAAGCTGAATTTGGGTGTCTGGGACAGACATCACTGGCTGCTCACCCAGATGAGGGGAGGGCTAGTTCCTAGAATGCTTGTGCCGTGGCAATCCCCGCAGGTACAAATGAGTCCCGTCTGTGGCAGACATGCCGCTGGGTGTCTGTGACATCCCAGGTGATGCATCAATTACACACTGCTCATGTGCTGGGCCTCTTCCCCCTCCCTCCCCTTTAGGAAGTTTTACCACCTGTGGTTCTAGGGACCTGTGATGGTTAGGCTAATGTGTCAACTGGGCCAGGTAATTGTGTCCAGGTGTTTGTTCCAGCAAGCACTGGGCTAATTGTAATACAAGAGCATTTATGGACTTCGATCACCAGTGAGTTTACTGCATGGACGGCTGATTACATCTGCATCAATCAGGGAGATTTCATCAGCAATGGATGACGCTTTTATTCAGTCAGCTGAGTGCCTTAAAGGGGAAGTGATTTCAACATTCGGAGAGAATTTCCCAGCTCGTCTTTGGACAGCCAACTTCTCCCAGAAACTCATCAAGGACCTTTCATTGGACTTTCATCGGAGCCCCTGGTTTGCAGCCTGCCTGCAGAACCTGGACTTGTGCATCCCCATGGTCATGTGAGAGCCTCTTATAAAATCTCATATTATTGACAGATATCTCGGGTTGATTCTGTTTCCCAAGAGAACCCTGACTAATACAGGACCCATTCAAGATTCCCCTGCAGGGGCAGGGGTGAAATTCTTACAGACCCTGGTCCCTGGCTCCTGATTCCCTCCAGAAGGTAATCCGTCTTCATCTTCTTTAAATTAATTTTATTAAAAAATTTCCCAACACTCTATACCCACCAAGCAACAACCTCCCTTCCCCCTTGCCCCCATCCCCTGGTGACCTCTAATTTACCTTCTGTTTCTGCAAATAGGAGGGAATTCTCAAGGCTGGTGCTCGGCCCTTCCATGTGGCCCTCGCCATTGGAGATGAGCCGAGGCAGGCCCACCCTGGGTCGCCCGTCGCCAGCGGGGGATTCTCATCCCTGAGGCACTCAGCATTAAACAGCGAGGGTCCTTCAGCTCTGCCTTGCCCACACCCAGGTTCATCGAAGCTGTCCCCTCCTCAGCAAGCACGGGCTGCTTGACGACTCCCCTGGGCTGCACAGAGCAGTTTGTGATGGGAGCATAAGGCTTTTAAGATTCACATCTTTATTAAAGTTTGCAACAGTAGAGACAGGGCAGAACACCCCTTGTTTTGAAAAAACTGCCATCGACTACATCTGAAAATAGCAAGCACTGTGGGCTGTGATTGGAGCTGGGATATCAATGGGGGCTGCTCAGTATAGGGCTAGGATGAGTGAAGGTGACGTGAGGAGTGGCCCAAGGGCCGCCCTGCCCAGCACCAAGACAGTCCCAGTCACCACCACCCCAAACCAGCCTGTTCCCACATGAGCTTTAGAGCAGGTACCTGCTTTAACAGGCTGGCATCAGAAGCCTATTTGAAATGCACTGTTCATTGTCACAGTTGCAAGTACCTATGTAATTTCCTTCAGGGCACTCATGGGATGGGGTTCAGGGGTGGTTACCCAGATTTCACAGGCCTGGGCTAAGTCTGCAAAGCATCCCAGTAGCAGGAAGCCCAAAGGAAGAAGGATTGGGGAGTGGGGTAGGAGGGGGGTGGTGGTGGGGGCTGGCTAGATGGCACCTCTGAAACCATCTGGGCCAATTGGTCCATTCTAGCAGTGGACACTGGGGTTCAGGGATGGGCCTCTGCCTAGGCCACACTCAGTGCACATGGCCAGGATGGCCAGGGCATTTTCTGCTTCTCTTTA
This sequence comes from Tolypeutes matacus, assembly GCA_026826555.1. NCBI lineage: Eukaryota > Metazoa > Chordata > Mammalia > Cingulata > Chlamyphoridae > Tolypeutes > Tolypeutes matacus. The sequence continues at coordinate 5,531,907 of JAKSZT010054396.1, forward strand.
GAGGAGCAGTCTCCTAGAAAGCAGTTCTCATTTGACAGCGCATCTGAATCTGTTACATCCCAAGTTGCTGGGCCCTCCACAGATATTGGGAATCAGTTGGTGAATCTGAGGTTCTAACAAGCGCTCTGGGGATGCTGATTCTGGGTGGCACTGGTGCAGGCCATTTCCAGGAGGTCTGGGGGAGGGGGCAGGGCAGGGCGACAGAAGGGCCACATGGAGAGAAGGCTGGAGGCCTGGAAGAGGAAAGAGCAAAACCTCAAAAAAGGGGAGGCGTTTGCATGGCCCTGAGGAAGGAACCAAGCTTTGAAGAGTCAGGCTTTGGACGGGTGTCCTGTGGTTTGGCATGACTGGGAGGGTGGCACATGGAGCAGCAGTTTCTGTCTCAGTGGGTATGAGGCCCCTTTGGGGTGAAAATGCTCCAAAGGGGAGGCCGACAGAGCTGGGAGAAGCCCACGCTTGTGAGGGGCCATTGGGTTTGAAAGGCACTTTGGTACTTATGGGGCCTCTGGTGGTGGAGGCAGTCTTGCCCCAGACAGCGGTCCCTGGGAGCTGTCAGCAGGGACTGGGGCAGTGGCCGGGCATCAGAGAGGAACTACAGGGACACCCATGGAAGTGGCAGGGGGTGGGGGAGGCTAGGACCAGGCGGAGGCCACTTAGAGAGTGTGGAGGCCTTGCCCTCTCTATCAGGGCCTCTCTGGTTCTGGGTCCAGGCTGAGAGTGGGGAGTGATAGCGGGTCTGGTGAGTGAACCACTGGCTCTCCCAAGACTCACAAGGGATCATAGGGGCCCCTGAGGGGGCAGGCACATGGCCATGGAACCTTCTCTGTGGGAGTTTTAGAGAAGGGGAGTTTGGTCCCAGAGAAGAGGAACTGGTTCTGGATCAAATGGCAACTGAGTATGGGAACCAGGACCTGGGAATGCTGTGATGGCTGGGGTCTGGCTCAGGGACCCCGTCCCCTTATGTCTCCCAGAGGTCCCAAGCCAGTTATCCCCTCCTCTCAGCTCTGCTGGGTGGCCTTTTCTGCCAAGCTGTGGCCAGAGTGAGGGGCAGAGATGCCCTCTCCTTGGGCCATGGCTGTCTCCTCCAACAGGCCTTGTAAGTAGGTGCTCAGGGCCTGCAGGTCGAGAGCAGGCTGGGCAGGGGGCGAGAAGGCGGCCTGCAGGCTCAGGTAGCAGCTGTACTTCTTCAGGCCCTCCTTCGGGTCCCGGCGGTGGGCTGTCAGCAGCTCCACCAAGCTCACATTGTGCAGAGCCAGCAGGCGGGCCTCGGCCCGGGGCAGGACCGCCGCCCGCACCAGGCGCTGCAGGGACGAGAAGCACTGCATGCTGCTGAAGGGGTAGACATGGTGGGCCAGCTGGGGGCCCGGCGAGACCTCCAGGAGGCGGCAGAGGTCGCGCATGGCGAGCACAGCAGCCAGGGAGCTACGCTCGCTCATGTTCCTGGCCAGGTAGGTCTTGGCCAAGTTCTTGAGTTTGAAGCTGCTGGCACTGGGCACGCGCTCCCGGATAAGGGGCAGTGTGGCCAGGAAGCCCGAGATGGCCTCCTGGAATTCCCAAAGCCTGTCTATGTCCTCCAGGGCCTGGAAGAAGTCTGAGAGGCCCGGCCCCCACAGCTTGTAGCAGGCCAAGATGGGGCGCGGCATGGAGCGCAGGAAGTGCAGGAAGTGCCGCAGCCCCTCCTCCAGGGAGACTGCCTTGGAGTACAAGCTGAAGGCCTTGGACTCCACGAGCACACGGAACTTGCTTTCCCGGTTCACAGCCGCCAGCTGGCTAATCTTCTGAGCTGGGCAGGAGAAAAGGGCGGGGTGAGGCCCCAGGGGCACAGGAGGCACCCAGGCAGAAGCAGAGGGCCCTCTAGGGCAACGACCCACCCACAAGGTGACTGACTACAAAGTCACCTTGGGGCTTGCTGGCAGGATCTGAACACCAGCCTCCCAGCAGCCCTGGCGTGGCTCTGATGGGCACAGGGGCCAGAAGGGAGGCAGCTATCCTCCAGACGGCCCCTGTTCACCTGCTGGGGGTCAACTCCTTGCCACCCCCACATTCCCCAGAGGTCACCAAACCCTTTGGATCCAGGTCCCTCCTGCCTGCCAGCCTCCACCCACTCATGCCCCCCTGACGTTTCCCTGTAGCCCTCCCTCCCTGCCCCATGGCCTACAATCCTGCCTCTTAGCTCAAGCCCCCCAGCCATTTCAAAGTCCTGGGGTGCAGGAAGCAGACCCGCCCAGATTCCTCTGTGCATGGCATAGCCCACAGCCTCCCTCTGGGGTCCGCACATGGCTTCTCTGCACCCTGGAGGCTCCTGCTGCTTCTGTCCATGAGGCTTGGTCCTAATGTTGAGTCCGTGCCACAGGGCAGGGGTCAGGGCTTTTGCCTCAGGGAGGGGCATTGCAGGGCCAGGGCAAGCACTGTGGGGAGTAGAGAGGCTTCTGGGAGAAGAGGTCATATCTCTCTGTGACCTTGGCTCTGGAGCCACCTGGAGGATGGGCTCTGTACTCAGAAATGCATGGTCACAGCCAAAGGCTTTGCTTGGATTCCTGGCCTCAGAGCCAGTGCACTGTGTCTGTTTAGAAGGGTGTTCCCAAGGTTCTCCAAGTGAAGCATTGTCAGAGGTTAGCTCACGGGGGAGGGGGTGCTCCAGGAGGTATACATACTTCCAGCCCTGGTCAAGGCAGAAGTCCCTTCTCAACCAACCAAGGATACACCTGGGAGCCCCAGGTGAGGCCGAGAGCTCTGCTGACCCTCTGGCTGCAGGCATTGGCCAAGCTCAGGGCTCTCCTGCCTGCCCTTATCTTGGGACTCAGAAGGTAAATTAGAAAGGGGGGTGGGGAATGGCCACTGGAGAACTCACTTTCATTGTCAATCTTGAGGTCAAAGAAAACCAGGGGCCTGTCTTCAGCTTGGGGGTCAGTGAGGCTCTCGTCCAGGACCCTGAGGGAGCTGGGGCCTTCCAGCTGCAGGTCACTGGTCTCACTACTGCTGTCATCCAGCTCCTGGGAGGACTGCAACACAGAAAAAACCAACAGGTCAGGGGTTCGGAGGGGAAGAGGAAGCCCGTCAGCAACGTGAACATGTGCCCATGATCAAGTGTGTGTGGTATGTGCACATGTATGTGTGTGAACACAAGCAAGTTGGTATGGCTGGGAGCATATGTGTGCATGAGGTGAGGTATATTATTGGGAAAGAGAACGTATGTGTGCAAGTGACTGCACGCAAGAGAATGTGCGTGCATGAATGGATAGAAAACATGCATGTGAGTGTGAGGGTCAAGTGTGTAAACTGGTGTGCCTGCATTAGGAAGTGAGTGGGTACTAGGATCCGATCATGCTGGCAAGTGTGTGCGTGTGCATGAAAACAGGAGTGTGGAAATGAACGAGAGTGAAGCATGTGCATCTGTGCATCTATGTGTCTGTGTGTGCATAAGGGAGTGTGACTATGTGAACCAGTGTTGACACAAGTGTGTGAAAGTGTGAGAGAATATGTGAGTGAGTATGCATGGGTGAGCAGGCTGGGTGCAGAGGCTCAGGGAGGGAGCCAGCTGCTGTGGTGGACAGGCCTAAAGGGTCTGCTCCTAATTTAGCTCCCTGAGCAGACTCACAAGAATCACCACGAACTTGGGACAGGAGGAAGAAGCCTCATCTGGAACCCCAGATGTTTCTCTGGAAGGTGCCAGGAGCCTGGCTTTTCTTGTCCCCAAAGTGAGCAGATGACCCAGTGTTGGGCACAAAGAGGAGGAGGAGGACTGCTCAGTCTCCTGAATGTCACATCTAGGAAGACAGACAGATCCCTGCAGTGAGGGAGCAGTGGAAGGAGAGGCCTCAGAGTCTGGAGACTGCCCAGGGCCCTTCCCTCATCCACCCTCCATGCCCCAGTCTGCTTGGGAGTCTTCCAGGCTGGGCACTTGAGGCTCTGTTCTCTTCAACACCAAGGACCTGGTGGAAATCCTGTTTGAAAGATCTGGGGCTGAGGACAAAGATGGGGAGGAGAAGAGGCTCCAGCTCTGAGATTCTCCTGAGAGCTAGAGCTATGGAGGAAAGTGGAGCTTCTGATGATAAGACAGAGATAACTGCTCAACATCTGACAGCTGCCAAGGCCAGATGTTCCGTCTTTGGTGGCCAGGTCAGAACCATCCTGTGAATCCCACCTGTGGACATTAGCCAGAGACCAGGGAGAAGGGAGACATAGCGAGTGTCACAAGACCAATTGGTGGCAATGCAGGAACAGAGCCCAGGGCAGGCCTCTCCTTCCTCTGGCTTCTTGTTGATGGAGTTGGTATCACATGGGTTATCTGAGGCCTCCATTAACTCTGACCTTGGCTAATGTCCCTGGCCTGAGAGATAAAGAGCATATTTCCTTGGCTCTTTCAACAAACTTCAGCCAAGAGAAAATTCATTACTGGCCACCAGTAAATTAAAATATGCTTGACTTTCCAAAGAGTGGCTGATTTTTTACTTTATTTGCATTTCCTAGCCCTGCTCAAGGTTCACCAACTGCCTCCTAGTCCTTGATAGAAACAGTTGCTAGAAATCCATCTACAGTTGGTTTTTGCTCTTTACACATAAGAAACTTTGTCAAATGCCTTATATCTATATGTCCTTGACCCAGCCATGCTGCTCACAGCTGATCTGACACACCCTGCTCTGGGTGATCCCACACTTCGGTCTCCCTTTCCTCCCTACATGGAACTGTTTACAAAGACTTATCATCAGAGTTGCTGGCTGGTGGACCAAGGACTGTCTTCTTCCCCTTTGGAGAATCAAGTTGTTTTCTATGTCCAGCTTTCCAGTGACTATCCTGTTCACAAGGCAGGAGCAGGTGGCAGGAGCTGGTCTTCTCTTGCTGTATCCCCATCCCCCATGCCTGAGACTCCTCTTGCCAATGGCTGAAGAGAGGTCCCTTTGGCCGAGTCCTCTCTGCCACCCACTGACATGGCGCACTGGGTTTTCTCGTCTTTGTTCTTCTTTTTGCTTCAAACACGACTGCAAAAGCCTCCTTGGGGCTCTGAGTGCTTCCATAGGTCTCTTTCCATTTGGAACTTGGGATCTTCTGGCAATGTTCCTTCAGGCCTTAGAGTAAGGTCTAGAGCCACAATTTTCTTACCTCCGTATTTGCTCTTCCAGAGAGCTGCACAGCTGTATCTTTAGGCTACACCCCCCACCACCACCTTCATACCAGGGTCATTTATAGTGGCCACTGGAACTGCATTTTTAGGGTGTCCCTTTGTCCTGGGACCATTTTCCCTTTTATAGTCATGGGATTGTTCTTCATTCTGAAAATACTGAATCCTGCTGGCTCCCTTAAATTTTTTTTTATTTTTTATATAAGACATGAATATATACATCCAAGAATCTCAATCTCCAGGCAGGATAAACAAAGAAATCCACACTGAAACACATTAACAACTGATTGCTCATCTGAAACCATGGAGGTAAGAAGGCAGTGAGATGATATATTTAAAGACCTGAAAGGAAAAAACTGAACTAAGAATTCTATATTTGGCAACACTATCCTTCAAGAATGAGGAAGAAATTAAGGCATTTTCAGATACACAAAAACTAAGGGAGTTTGTAACTAGCAGATCTGCCCTACAAGAAATGCTAAAGGTAGTCCACTAGGCTGAGATGAAAGCCATATGAAGGAATAAAGAATGCTGATAAAGGTAACCACACAGGTAAATATAAAGGCCTAGATTATTGCACTTTTGGCTTGTAACACCTCCTTTTTTCATGCATGATTTAAAAGGTAAATGCATAAAACAATTAATTACAAATCTATGTTAATGGACACAAAATGTATAAAGATGTAATCCATGACAATAAGAATATAAAAAGGAAAGAATGGAGATGTATAGGAGCAGAGTTTATACTACTGATACTAAGTTGTTGTTCTTCAAACTTCTTTGTTAAAAGTTTAAGATGTTAATTGTAATCCCCAAGTAGGGAGTGGGGCATATGGGGATCCCCTATATTTTTTATGTAACATTTATGTAATCTAAAGTATCTTAAAAAAAATTTTTTTTAAGTATTAAAAAAAAATTGTAATCCCCAATGTAACCACCAAGAAAACAGCTAAAAAATAGAGAGAAGAAAAAAGGGAATAAAAATGGTACCTACAAAAAATTAAACTAAATATACAAAAAGGCAGTAATTAAAGAATTAAGGCACAAAGATATATGACATATGGGAAACAAATAGAAAAATAACATAAGTCCTTCATATTGGTAATTATTTTAAAATCAATGGGTTAAAACTACTCAATTAAAAGGGAGATTGGATGAATGGATTTTTAAAAAACATAATTCATCTATACACTGTCTACAAGAGAATCACTTTAGATCCAAAGACACAAAGGGATTGTACATAAAAGAATGAAAAAAGATATTCCATGCAAATAGTAACCAAAAGAGATCTAGGTTGCTATATTATTATTAGACAAACTAGACTTTAAAAAAAAATGTTATAAGAGACAAAGAAGGACATTATATATTGATAAAAGGTTTAATCCATCATGAAGGTATAACAATTATAAACATAACACACCTAACAACAGACCCACAAAATACATGAAGCAAAAATGGATAGAATTGAAGGAAGATATAGTTTCACAATAATAGTTGCAGACTTCAGTATTCCACCCTCAATAATGGATAGAACAACCAGACAGAAGAGTAATAAGTAAACAGAGGACTGGAATAACACTATAAACTAACTAAACCTACAGACATATATAGTACACTCCATAAAACAATAGCAGAATACATATTCTTCTCAGTGCACATAGAACTTTCTCCAGGATAGACCATATGTTAGGCCATAAAACGAGTCTTAATAAATACAAAGAGACTGAGATAATACAAGGTATTTTTTCCAAACATGAATGAAACTAGAAATCAATAGCAGAAGGAAAACTGAAAAATTCTCAAATATGTGAAAATTAAACAACACACTCCTGAACAACCAATGGATCAAAGAAGAAATCACAAGGAAAAATACCTTGAGACAAATGAAAATGAAAATCCAAAACTTAGGGGATGCAACAAAAGCAGCAATAGGAAAATTTATAGCTATAAATGCCTACATTAAAAAAGAAAGATCTCAAATCAATAACCTAAGTGCACACTTTAAGGAACTAGAAAAAAAAAGCAGCAAACTAAACGCAAAGCTAGCAGAAAAAAGGAAATAATAATTATTAGAGTAGAGATAAATAAAATAGAGAATAGAAAAATAATAGAGAAAAATCAATGAAACCAAAAGTTTGTTCTTTGGAAAGATTGTAACCGTGTAACTACTGTTGTCGCCAGTTAGCTGTCACTGGTTAGCCCATTTATTTCCCTTGGGAAAAATTTGATTCCTATAGATTATAACTGCTGACTACAAGGTTTTAATTGTAAATGTTATTTTAGTTTGCTTCCACTCCTTTACTTATTATTTTATGTTTTACAACACTACTGTAACCAGTAGCTATATGTTTGCCCCAGCTGGCTTTTGTCAGATCTTACAGCCCATTTGTTTAGCTTAGTCTCCTTACTTATTATCTTATGTTGACTGAACTCTTTTTGACTCTACAGTAACCTATAACCCTATGTATTGCCTCAGTGGGACTTTTTTCAGTTCTTAACGGCCCATTTGTTTTACTCAGTTCAATTTCTTTACTTGTGATCTTATACTAATTATGCGATTTACAACCCAGTTGTAACCTGTAACCCAATGCTTACCCCAGCTGGCTTTTGCCAATCTTCAAGAGCAGCTTCTTGGGACCGGACTTACACACTTCCAATTAAACATAATCAATCAATATCTACCAGCCTCACTATCACCACCTCCCTTTGTTTAATCCCATAAAAACCCTGAGCTTTTTGGACTTGGAGAGAGACATTTGGGCTTGATTTTTAAGTAGCCCCTGTTCTTCTTAATGGCAGTCGTGTAAAAAACCTCTCTCTCTTTGAAATCCCAGTGTCATAGATTGGCTTTTGTGTACATGGGGCACTGAACCTGGCTCTGCAACAAGATGAACAAACTTGACAAAATTTTAGCTAGATTGGCTAAGAAAAAAAAAAGAGAGAGAGAAGACTAAAATTTCTAAAATCAGAAATGAAAGTGGGGACATTACTACAGACTTTACAGAAATAAAAAGGATTATAAGGAAACACTATGAAAAACTGTACAACAACAAATTGGATAGCCTAGATGAAATGAAAAAATTCCTGGAAACACACAAACTACCAAAACTGACTTAAGAAGAAATAGAAAATCACTCCCTCCCTCTTACTTATTACCATAAAAATAAGAAGATTGAATCAGTAATCTAAAACCCCACAACAAAGAAAAACCCAGGACCAGATGGCTTCACTGGTGAATTATACACCAAACACTTAAAGAAGAATTAACACCAACCATTCTCAAACTCTTCCAAACAATGGAAGAGGAAGGAGCACTTCCTAACTCATTCTATGAGGCCAGCATTATGCTGATACCAAAGCCAGAGATATCACAAGAAAACTACAGGCCAATATCCTTTATGAATATAGATGCAAAAATCCTCAAGAAAATACTAGCAAACTGCATTCAGCAGCATATTAAAAGGATTATTCTCCACGATCAAATGGGATTTATCCCAAGAACACAAGAATGGTTCAACATATGAAAATCAATCTATCTAATACACCACCACATTAATAGAATGAAGGGGAGAAAAACCACATGATCACCTCAATTGATGCAGAAAAAGCATTTGATAAAATCCAACACTCTTTCATGATGAAAATACTCAATGAACTTGGAATAGGTATTATGGGTTGAATTGTGTTCTCCCAAATGATATAAGCCCTAACTCTTATTAACTCAGAATGTGACCTTATTTGGAAATAGGGTCACTGCAGACAGAATTGGTTAAGAAGAGGTCATACTAAGTAGGTCCTTTTGGGGAACAAGGCATGTTCAGGTCTCAATCCCTGGTCCTGTGGGTGTGAACCCACTTGAAAATAGGGCCTCTGAAGATGTTATTAGTTATTCATTAAGAGGTGCCCATACTGAATGAGGGTGGCCTTAATCCAATACGGCTGAAGTCTTTGTAATCAAAAGAAATTAGACACAGAAAGAGAAGCCACAGTAAAAGGAAGAAGCTAGAAGTCAACGGAACCTGGAAGAGAAAGGAGAAGACACCGGCATGTGCATCGCCATGTGACAAAGAAGCCAAGGAACCCCAGAGATGGCCAGCCAGCCAGAAGATCCAGACCCTAGGAGGAAGCAAGCCCTCTAGCCTCTGAAATCATGAGCCAAGAAACTGCTGCTATTAAACCAACCCACTGTATGCTACTCGTTTTAGCAGCTGGGAAATGAAAACATTTCTTAATCCAATATGATCAGTGTCGTTATACGAGGGAAAAAAGAGACACAGAGACAAAGACACACAGAGGACAAGGCCTGGGAAGCTGGAGGAAGAGACTGGAGTTCTGCAGCTACAAGCCATGGAATGCCAAGGACTGCTGGCCACTACCAGAAGATAGGAGGGTGCAAGGAGGATTCTTCCCTACAGCCATCGGAGAAAGAACGGTGTGCTGATACCTTGACTTCAGACTTCTAGAATCCAGAACCATGAAAGAATACACTTCTGTTGTTTTAAATCACCCCGTTTGTGGTAATTTGTAAGAAGCTAATATAGAAAAGAACTTCAACTTGATAATGGCCATATATGAAACAAACAAACAAAAAACCAAACCACAGCTAACATCATTCTCAATGGCACAAAAGGTTGAATGCTTTTCCCTAAGAAGAACAAGATAAGGATACCCTTTTCACCACATCTATTCAACGTAGTACTAGAAATTTTAGCCAGGGAAATTAGGCAAGAAAATGAAAGAAAAGGCATGCAAATTGAAAAGAAGAAGTAAAATTATCTCTATTCACAAATGCCATAGTCTTAAATGTAGAAAACCTAAAGGGACCACCAAAACACTATTAGAGGTAAAAAATGAATTCAGCAAAGTAGCAGGACACAAAATCAACAAGCAAAAATCATCTGTAGGGAAACGGATGTGGCTCAAGAAGTTCGGCGTCCATATGGAGAGACCGGGGTTCGATCCCTGGGAACTCCCAGTAAAAAAAAAAAAAAAAAAAAAAAAATTCATCTGTATTCCTATATACTAGCAATGAACAATCCAAGAAGGAAATTAAGAAAACAATTTGATTTACAATAGCATAAAAAAGAATAAAATACTCAGGAATAGATTTAATCAAGGAGGCACAAGACTTGTACACTGAAAACAACAGTGCTAGAGAAATCAAGAAGTCCTAAATAAATGGATTAGAAGACATTATTGTTAAGATGATACTAGCCAAAGTAATCTCAAGATTCAATGCAGACTTCCAGGTAGATGGCGGACTAGTAAGACACAGGAATCTCTTCTCCAGAGAAATAGCTAGAGGACAGGCTGAAACAGCCCCGAAAAAGATTTTCTATGGTTTAGGAGAGCAGGTGAAGGCTGCACACCACCCAGAGGAGAGAGGGACAAAAGAGGTAAATTGCGACAACAGAACTGTGAGTTGGAACCAGCAGCGGCACCCTCCCCCACACTCTTTAGAATTCTCGGGGTTCTGGGCCTGGGACTACAGATAAAGGGGGCTCCAGGGATCTACCACCCCAGGAAAGGGGAGAGAGAGGGACACAGCCTAAGGCTGACTCAGTTTCTGACCCGCAAATTTGGGCTGTGGAGCCCTACAGACCCTTCCACATGGTGGTTTGCCCTGGGACCCTAGGAAGGACTGGAGAAATCCGACCCTCACAGTCTTTCTCTCTTCTAGCCTGGACTAATTGTTAAGGATTCCACTGGAGAGGGGAGAGAGAGCCTGGGGCTGATTTGGCTTTTGACTTGCAGGTTTGGTCTGCCAGGTCCAAGAGCCCTTCCAGGCCGGGTGGGGCTGTGCCATTGTTTGCCTTGGAGCCTGCAAGGGGCTAAGATATACAAACCTCCCAATCTCCTCCTCTACTAACAGGGACTGATTGTTGAGGACTCAGAGGGGAGTGGAAATATTTCCTAGCTGGTAAAAGGGAGGGGGCTGCCAGAGAAGACTGGAGAACTGTCTCAGAAAGTCTGAATTACAAGGCTTTTAGCCCCCAGACAGGAAGCTCTATCACATTGATCCAGTCTGTGTCACAACAAATACACTCCGACCCGGCATTGAATTGAGAGTTGCCAACGAGCGCCATCTCCTGGCAGACTGAGGAAGTGCACATAAGAAAATTAAAAATAAGTAGAAGCTTTTCCTGGCCTCTATAGTCTCCCTGCCCAAGGCCTAGAAGTGACTCTTCAACCAATTACTGGGTCCAGTGCCCAGTTTTGAGCAACCAGCAGGACAATCCTAACAATCCAGGTAGAGCCAAAAATCAAAGAGCTGTGGTAACTCACAGCCTCCTGCCACTAAATCCCTATAAAAGAGAAAGAGATTGAGCATCTGAGTAAACTATATCCTAACCAGATGCCAAAACACCAGCAAAAATTTACGAGCCATATTAAGAAAATAGAAGACATGGCCCAAGAAAAGGAGTACATCAAAGTCCCAGAAGAGATGCAGAATTTGAGAGAACTAATCAGCGAGATGAGCACAAATTTCCAAAATCAAATTAATGAGATGAAAGACAATATAGTTAAAGAGATAAATGACATCAAGAAGACAATGAGCGAACGCAAAGAAGAATTTGAAATCCTGAACAGAAAAGTAATGCTCTTCATGGGAATGAAAGATACATTAGGTGAGGTCAAAAACACATTTGAGGCATACAACAGCAGACTCGAAATGATAGAAGAAAGAATAAGTGATACAAAACACAGAGCAGCTAAAATTGAAGAGAGAAAAGAACAGAGAGAGAAAAGAATGGAAAAAATTGAGCACGGGCTCAGAGAGTTGAATGACAACACAAAACGCAACAACATACGTGTCATGGGAGTTCCAGAAGGGGAAGAGAAGGGAAAAGGGGCAGAAAGATTATTTGAGGAAATAATAGCTGAAAATTCCCCAACTCTCACGAAAGAAATGAACTTACATGTCCAAGAAGCACACCGTACCCCAATCAGAATAAATCCAAATAGACCTACGCCAAGACACATACTACTCAGAATGTCAAATGTCAAAGATAAAGAGAAAATTCTCAGAGTAGCAAGAGAGAAGCAAATGATCACATACAAGGGACGTCCAGTAAGACAGTGCAGATTTCTCTTCAGAAACCATGGAGGCGAGAAGACAGTGGTATGATACAATAAGGAAACTGAAAGAGAAAAACTACCAGCCGAGAATTCTTTATCCAGCAAAACTGTCCTTCAAATATGAAGGTGAGTATAAAATATTCACAAACAAACAGAAACTAAGAGCGTTTGCAAAAAAGAATCCACCTTTGCAGGAAATATTAAAGGAAGCCTTAGAACCTGAAAGAAAAAGGCAGGAGAGAGAGGCTTGGAGGAGAGTATAGAAGAAAGAATAGCAGAAAGGACAACCAAATGAGTAAAAAGAGAGACAAAAACAAGATGACATATGAAAACCAAAGAATAAAATGGAGGAAGTAAATAGTGCATTTACAGTAATATAATTGAATGTGAATGGATTAAACTCCCAAATCAAAAGATACAGGCTGATAGAATGGATAAAAAAACATGAGACATCCAATATGCTGCTTACAAGAAACTCACCTTAGACCCAGGGATACAAACCGGCTGAAAGTGAAAGGTTGGAAAAAGATACTCCACGCGAATAGTAGCCAGAAAAGAGCAGGGGTAGCTATACTAATATCAGACAAAACAGACTTTAAATGCAAAAAAGTTATAAGAGATATAGAAGGCCATTATATATTAATAAAAGGGACGATCCACCACGGAGATATAACAGTCATAAATATCTATGCACCTAACCAGCATGCCCCAAAATATATGAGACAAACTCTGGCAAAACTGAAGGGAGAAATAGACATTTCTACAATAATTTTTGGAGACTTCAACACCCCACTCACATCAATATATAGAACAACTAGACAGAAGATCAACAAGGAAACAGAGAACTTGAACAATATGATCAACAAGTTAGACCTAACAGACTTATACAGAACACTGCATCCAAACTTAGCAGGTTATAAATTCTTCTCAAGTGCCCATGGATCTTTCTCCAGGATAGATCACATGTTAGGTAACAATACGGCTCTCAATAAATATAAAAAGATTGAAATTATACAAAGCACCTTCTCAGATCATAATGGAATGAAACTAGAAATCAATAACAGACAGGAAAAAAGGAAATTTGCAAATGTGTGGAGACTGAACAACACACTCCTAAATATTCAGTGGGTCAAAGAAGAATTGCAAGTGAAATCAGTAAATATATTGAGACAAATGAAAATGAGAACACAACATATCAAAACTTATGGGATATAGCAAAGGCAGTCTTGAGAGGGAAATTTATAGCCCTAAATGCCTATATTAAAAAACAAGAAAGAGCTAAACTCAAAGATTTAAGTGAACAACTAGAGAAACTAGAAAAAGAACAGCAAACCAATCCCAAAGCAAGCAGAAGGGAAGAAATAATAAAGAGTAGAGCAGAAATAAATGAAAATGAGAACAGAAAAACAATAGAGAAAATCAACAAAACCAAAAGCTGGTTCTTTGAGAAGATCAATAAAATTGACAAACCTCTCGCTAGACTAACAAAGAAAAAAAGAGAGAAGATACAAATAAATACAATCAGATATGAAAGGTGGAAGTTACAAATGACCTTACAGAAATAAAAAGAATCATAAGAGGATATTATGAGAAACTATATGCCAACAAACTAGACAATGAAATGGACAAATTTCTAGAAACACACAAGCAACCTACACTGACGCTACAAGAAATACAAGAACTTAACAAACCAATCACAATTAAGGAGATTGAATCCGTCATCAAAAATCTCCCAGCAAAGAAAAGTCCAGGACCAGATGGCTTCACAGGTGAATTCTACCAAGCATTTCAAAAAGAATTAACAACAATCCTGTTTAAACTCTTCCCAAAAATTGAAGAGGAGGGAAAATTACCCAACACATCTTATGAAGCCAACATCACCCTAATACCAAAGCCAGATAAAGGTTCTACACAAGAAAAGAAAATTACAGACCAATCTCTCTCATGAACATAGATGCAAAAATTCTCAACAAAATACTTGCGAATCGAATCCAACAGCATATCAAAACACTTATACATCACCACCAAGTGGGATTTATTCCTGGTATGCAAGGCTGGTTCAACATATGAAAATCAATCAATGTAATACACCACATTAACAAATTGAAGGCAAAAAAACACATGATCATCTCAATAGACGCAGAAAAGGCATTCAACAAAATCCAGCATCCTTTTTTGATAAAAACACTTCAAAAGATAGGAATAAAAGGAAAATTCCTCAATATGATAAAAGGCATATATGAAAAACCCACAACTAACATCATACTCAATGGGGAAAGGTTGAAAGCTTTCCCTCTAAGATCAGGAACAAGACAAGGATGCCCACTGTCACCACTGTTATTCAACATTGTACTAGAACTTCGAGCTAGGGCAATTAGAAAAGACAAAAAATTTAAAGGCATCCAAATAGGAAAAGAGGAAGTAAAACTCTCACTGTTTGCGGATGACATGATCCTGTACTTGGAAAATCCTGAAGTATCCACAACAAAGCTACATGAACTAATAAATGAGTTCAGCAAAGTGGCAGGATACAAGATCAACACGCAAAAATCAGTAATGTTTTTGTACACTAGCACTGAACAACCTGAGGAGGAAATCAGGGGGAAAATTCCATTTTCAATAGCAACAAAAAGACTCAAATACCTAGGAATTAATTTAACAAAAGAAGTACAGGACCTATATGCAGAAAACTACAAAACAATGCTAAAAGAAATTAAAAGACCTAAACAAATGGAAAGACATTCTGTGTTCATGGATTGGAAGAATCAATATCGTGAAGATGTCAATCTTGCCCAAACTGATTTATAGATTCAATGCAATACCAATCAAAATCCCAACAGTTTATTTTACAGAATTAGAGAAGGCAATTACCAAATTCATCTGGAAGGGTAAGTGCACCCGAATAGCCAGAAGCATTCTAAGAAAGAAGAGCAACATTGGAGGAATTTCACTGCCTGACCTTGAAACATATTACAAAGCTACAGTGGTCAAAACAGCATGTACTGGCATAAAGATAGACACATCGATCAGTGGAATAGAATTGAGAACCCAGAAACATACCCTCACCTATACAGTCGACTGGTTTTTGACAAACCTACCAAGCCCATGCTAATGGGAAAAAACAGTCTCTTCAACAAATGGTGTTGGGAGAACTGGATATCTATAACCAAAAGAATGAAAGAGGACCCCTATCTCACCCCCTATACAAGAATCAATTCAAAATGGATCAAAGATCTAAATATAAAAGCCAGGACCATAAAACTACTAGAAGAAATGTAGGGAAACATCTTCAAGACCTTGTAGGAGGTGGTGGTTTCTTGGATCTTACATCCAAAGCACGTGCAACATAAGAAAAAATTGATAAATGGGACCTCCTCAAAATTCAACACTTTTGCACCTCACAGGACTTTCTCAGAAGGGTGAAAAGGCAGCCAACTCAATGGGAAAAAATATTTGGAAATCACATATCTGATAAGGGTTTAATATCCAGGATATATAAAGAGATGTTACAACTCAACCACTAAAAGATAAATGACCCAATTGAAAAATGGGCGAAAGACTTGAATAGACATTTCTCCAAAGAAGAAACACAAATGGCAAAAAAACACATGAAGAAATGCTCAACATCACTCATGATTAGGGAAATGCAAATCAAAACTACAATGAGATATCATTTCACACCTATCAGAATGGCCACTATTAAAAAGACAGAGAACTCCAAGTGTTGGAGAGGATGTGGAGAGATAGGAACACTTCTTCACTGTTGGTGGGAATGCAGAATGGTACAACCACTATGGAAGACTGTTTGGCAGTTCCTAAAGAAGTTGAATATAAACTTGCCACATGACCCTGCAATACTGCTACTGGGTATATACCCAGAAGAACTGAGAGTAGTGACACGAACAGACATCTGCACACCGATGTTCATAGCCACATTATTCACCATTGCCAAAAGTTGGAAACAACGCAGGTGTCCATCAACAGATGAATGGATAAACAAACTGTGGTCTATTCACACAATGGAATATTATGCAGCTGTAAGAAGAAATGAAGTTGTAAAGCATATGACAACATGGATGAACCTGGAGGACATTATGTTGAGTGAAGCAAGCCAGACAGAAAAGGACAAATATTGTATGAATGCGTTACTATGAACCAAATATATTGTGTAACAGATTGTTTGATTCGAAAAACAATTTATATGTATCTATTACATTTAATTGAGAAATGTTAAAAAAAGAAAAAAAAAAAGAAAAAAAAAAAAAGATTCAATGCAATCCCTATCAAAATGTCAATGGTATTTTCTGCAACAGAAAAACTCATCCTAGACTCCATATGGAAATTCAAGGGACACCAACTAGCCAAAACATTCTTGAAAAAGAGTAAAATTGCAAGACTCACACTTCCCATTTTTAAATATACTACAAACCTATAGTAAGCAGAATAGTGTATACCGGCATAAGGATAGACCAATGGAATAGAATTGAGAACCAAGAAGTATACCCTCACATACAAGGTCAATTCTTTTCAACAAGGATTCCAAGACCATTCAATGGGGGAAAGAACAGTCTCTTCAACAAATGGTGTTGGGTAAACTTGATATCCACATACAAAAGAATGATGTTGTACACTTACTTTACACCATACACAAAAATAAACTCAAAATGGATTAAAGATCTAAATTTAAGAGCTAAAACTATAAAATTCTTAGAAGAAAATATAGAGAAAATTTACATGCCCTTGGATTTGGCAATATTTCTTAACTATGACACACCAAAAGCCCAGACAACAAAATAAAAAATAAATTGGACTTCATAAAAATTAACAACTCTTATACATTGTGCATCAAAGAAAATCTACAGAATGGGAGAAAATATTTGAAACCCACACATCTAAAAAGGATTTAATATCCAAAATATACAAAGAACTCATACAACTGAACAAGACAAATAACGCAATTAAAAAACGGGCAAAGAACTTGAATAGATATTTCTCCAAAGAAGATATATAAATGACCAATAAGCACATGAAAAGATGCTCAACATCATTAATCATTAGGGAAATGCAAATCAAAACCACCATGAGACACCATTTCGTACCCACTAGGATGACTATTACTTAAAACACAAAAAATACCAAGCGTTGGTGAGACTGTGGAGAAATTGGAACTATTGTGCATTGCTGGTGGGAAGGTGAAATTGTGCGGCTGCTATGGAAAATAGTTTTGGTGGTTTCTCAAAAAGTTAAATATGGAGTTACCATATGATCCAGCCATTTCACATCTAGGTATATACCCACCCTCCAAAACAGAGATTCAAACAATGTTCATAGCAGCATTATTCACAATAGCCAAAAGGTGAAACAATCCAAGTGTCCATCCAGAGATGAGTGGATAAACAAAATGTGGCATATATGCACAATGGATTATGATTCAGGTGTAAAAAGGAATGAAGGGTTGATACAGCCTACAACATGGATGAACCTTGAAGACATTATGCAAACTGAAATGTCAGACACTAAAGGACAAATATTGCATGATTCTGCTTATAAGAAATATCTAGAATAGCTAAATTCATACCAACAGAAAGTAGATTTAGATGTTACCAGGGGCTGGGGGGAGAGAGGAATGGGGAGTTATTGCTTAATGGGTACAGAGTTTCTGTTTAGGATGATGAAAAAGTTCTGGATATAGTGGAGATGGTTGCACAACACCATGAATGTACTTAAATGCCATTGAATTATAAACTTTAAAATGCTTAAAATTGTAAATTTTGTTATGTATATTTTACCATAATATAAAATCCTAAAAATATTGATATCAGTAAATTAAATCATGTACTTAATTTTTTTATGACATAGTGGGCTCAAAGATCAACCGATTTACTTGAGTAAATGAATCAACATTAGAAAAAGAAAGAAAGAAAAAAGAAATGCTGCTGTAGGTCAAGAATTTAATATTTTTTGAAAGATGCAATTAAATACTGGAATCTATTTTTTTATTATATGTAGTTAATGGACTGTGTGTGTGTGTGTGTGTGTGTGTTTCAAACATGAAACTGTGTTCAGACTGAGCCAAATGGGATCCAGGACTTTTTTCGGGATACATATGCTACTAGGATACACATGCAATCTGGTTCACAAGCTGTATCTCATCACAGCTGTACCCTCATCTCAGATCTTTTGGCTTCAGCAGGTCAACTGCATTCCAAGTCAACGCAGCAAGTCTAGCAGTCGTACCAAGGGCATCCATAGGAAGCAGCTGGTTGACATTTTAATCCCATTCCAAATGTCTAAGGTTTATCTGGGAAGGCGCAGCATCTCCTCTCACTTGCAAATATCCAGTATCTGACATTAATGCTTATCCAGAGCCCCCAAGCTCCTAGGATAATTCTTAGTCACCCACAGCTGGGATCAGTTTGGTAAGACACATGTGGTGCTGTTGTTTTTCCTGCAAAGTCTGGAGGGCCCTGGAGATATCCCACCTGGATCTGTGAACTGGGCCAACCCGTGGCCTCTCCTACTCTTCTGTGGCCTCCCTGGGGAACATGGCTCCTACCTTCTCAGCTGAGAACCTCAGTTTCTTTTTCAGATATGCACCCTCACCAGCACCATGGCCCCTTCCGTGGATCAGCTGCTCCCCAAGGGCCTCCCTTCCTCGGCCGGTTACTACTGCCACTTCTGCCAGCTGCTGCCACCTCAGTTGGGCTCCCTCCTTCTTCCACTTGGTCCAGCTGCTGCCCAGGACAAAGGTGGTCATTGATGGCAAAAGTGGGTGAGAACTCCTAGCCTTTTCCACTTCGGAGCCTTTAACAGGGGCCCATGGCAGAGGCAGTGTGGACGCACTCTAGCAGCTTTTTAAAAAGATTTATTTCTTATTCTGCACCCTCTCCCCCATTGTCTGCTGTCTGCATCCATTCACTGTGCATTCATTGTCTGCTTGTCTTCTCTTTAGGCACACCACGAACTGACCCTGGGACCTTTCAGAGTGGGGGAGAGGAGCTCAGTCTCTTGTGCCACCTCAGCTCCCTTGTCTGCTATGTCTTTTATTGTCTCTCCTCTGAGTCTCTTTTTGTTGCGTCATCTTGCTGTGCCAGCACTCCTGTGCACGCCAGCATTTTGTGTAGACCAGCTGTCCACTCGGGCCAGCTTGCCTTCACCAGGAGGCCCCCGGAATCAAACCGTGGACCTCCCATATGGTAGACGGTGGCCCAATCATTTGAGCCACATCCGCTTCCCTCTAGCAGCTTTTAATCACGGTCCTCACCCCAGCTACTCCACAGTCAGGCCCGGGACTGGCCTCTTCACGCCAAGACCACAGGTTCCACCTAAGGCCCACTCTTTAGCCCCACTACCTCTTCCAGCAGGGGTGACGAATCTTACAGAAAGCTCCTTCTTGTGCAAGCAGTGTGTCTCACAGGCCACCCCCCTTGTCCCCTACAGGCTTATGTTGGGGCCCCCAGAGAGGTTTAGATTCCCCCATGGACATAGCCAAAGCCCAAGCCAGGGTGGAGTGGGTGACTGCTGCACGACCTAGCACACTTGGAAACTGTGACATTCTATGCAGGCCATTATTTCACAACTTTCACTCACTGTGACCAGACAAAGGTCACGGAGAGGGAGAGGGAGAGGGTGTGGGTATGTGGGAGCTTGGAGGACCCTGCAAATACCACCCTGCCCTTCTAAGTTGGGGAGCAGGAATTTGCCATGGGGGTGCTGCGGGTGTTGTAGGGGCACCAGGGGCCTGGCGAGGAGTGGGGCATGGAGGGAAGTCCGATAATGGTTAATTTTTTAAAAGTATGTATCTGAAGAATACATACACAAAAGCATTTAGTTCTCTGGCTCTCTCTCCACCTTTCCAGACCTGTTCTCCAAATTCTTCATATAGCTCCTTCCTTGATTAACTTCAGACATCACCTATTGACTCCTTGCTGGCAGCAGAGGATTCGATTGACATCCCCCTTCTCACTTCCTCCCCTGCCCACTCCCCTCAAATATGGCTGGCTTCAGTTCCTCCATGGATTCTCCATGATGTCTGATGAGACTACAGGCATTCTATCCTTTTCTCCATCTCTCCTTCCCCTGCTTCCACCTCCACCCAGGGTCAGTTGTAGCTTTAATTATTAAGATTATGGGCTGGAAAGTAGAGCCCAGATTTTAGAGCAATTTGAACACAGGAAGACAGGACTCAAGAGTGGACTGGGGATTTCTGGGAAGATGGCTGCCTGGAAAGGCACTGGACACTCTTCTCTCCCAGAAAAATAGCTAGAGGACAGGCAGAAATGGCCTGGAAAAAAAAAATGTTCTTGGGTTTAGGAAACAAGGGGAAGGCTGCAACCCATTGTTGGGTCCAGGGCCCAGATTTGAGCAACTAATGGACAATCCTAATGACCCAGAACAGCAGTAACACACAGCTTCCCACCACTAAATCCCTACAAAAGAGAGAAATCGAGCATCCGAGTAAACTCACCATCATAATCAGATGTCTAGACATCAGCAAAAAATTACAAGCCATACTAAGGACATGGAAGAAATGGCCCAAGCAAAGGAATATGTCAAGCCCAAGATGAAACATGAAATATGAAGGTGAGTTTAAGATGTTTACAAACAAACAGAAACTAAGAGAGTTCATAAAAAATAATCCACCTTTTCAGGAAATATTAAAGGGAGCCTTATAGCCCAAAAGAAAAAGACAGAAGAAAGAGGCTTGGAGGAGAGTGTAGAAAGTAAGACTACCAGAAAGGATAACCAAAAGAGTGAAAAGACAGAAAAAAATAAGATGTGATATATAAAAACCCAATAATGCATTTACAGTAATATCATTGAATGTGAATGGATAAAACTCTCCATTCAAAAGATATAGGCTGACAGAATGGATAAAGAAAACCATGAGCCTAACATCCATATGCTGCCTACAAGAGACTCATCTTAAACCCAGCAATACAAACCAGTTGAAAGTGAAAGGTTGGAAAAAGGTACTCCACTCAAACAGTAAACCAAAAAAGAGCAGGGGTAGCTATAGTAATATTGGACAAAACAGACTTTAAATGCAAAAAAGTTATAAGAGATACAGAAGACCATTACGTATTAATATAAGGGACAATCCACCAGGATGAAATAAGTGTCATAAATATCTATGCACCTAACCAGGGTGCCCCAAAATACATGAGGCAAGCTCTGGCAAAACTGAAGGGAGAAACAGACATTTCTACAATAATAGTTGGAGACTTCAACACACCATTCACATCATTAGATAGAACAACTAGACAGAAGATCAACAAGGAAACAGAGAACTTAAACAATATGATAAATGAGCAAGACCTAACAGACATATTCAGAAAGTTGAATCCCAAATCCACAGGTTATATATTTTTCTCAAGTGCTCATGGATCTTTCTCCAGGATAGACCACATGTTAGGTCACAAGGCAGGTCCCAATAAAGATAAAAAGACTGGAATTATACAAAGCATCGTCTTAGATCATAATGGAATGAAACTGAAAATCAATTATAGACCAGAAAGGAGAAAATTTGCAAACATGTGGAGGCTAAACAACACACTCGTAAATAATCAGTGGGTCAAAGAAGAAATTTTAAGTGAAATTAGTAAATATACTGAGACAAAGGAAAACGAGAACACAACTTATCAAAACTTATGGGATACAGAGAAGGCAATGCTGAGAGGGGAATTTATAGCCTGAAATGCCTATATTAAAAAAGAAAGAGCTAAAATCAAAGATCTAATTGAATAACTAGAGAAATTAGGAAAAGAACAGCAAACCATTCCCAAAGAAAGCAGAAGAAAAGCTATAATAAATATTAGAGTAGAAATAAATGAAATTGAGAACAAAAAAACAATAAAGAAAACCAACAAAACCAAAAGCTGGTTCTTTGAGAAGATCAGTAAAATCGATAAACCTTTAGCTAGACTAACAACAACAACAACAACAAAAAAGACAGAGAGAGAAGATGCAAATGAATAAAATCAGAAATTGAAGAGGTGAAGTTAGTACTGACCTCACAGAAATAAAAAGGATCATAAGAGGATATTATGAGAAACTGTATGCCAACAAACTAGACAACCTAGATGAAATGGACAAATTCCTAGAAATGCACAAACAACCTACACTGACGCTACAAGAAATACTAAGAATATAACAAACCAATCACATTTAAAGAGATTGAATCAGTCATCAAAAATCTCCCCACAAAGAAAAGTGCAGTACTAGATGGTTTCACAGATGAATTCTACCAAGCATTTCAAGCAGAATTAACACCAATGCTGTTTAAACTCTTCCAAAAAATTGAAAAGGGGGAAAACTATACAACGCATTTTATGAAAAATCACCTTAATACCAAAGCCAGATAAAGATAATACAAGAAAAGAAAATTACGGACCAATCTCTCTAATGAACATAGATGCAAAAATTCTCAACAAAATACTTGCAACTAGAATGCAACAGCATATCAAAAGAACTATACATTATGACCAAGTGGGATTTATTCTTGGTGTGCAAGAGTGGTTCAACATAAGAAAATCAATTAACATAATACACAGCATTGATAAATTGAAGGAAAAAAACCACATAATCATCTCAATCAATGCAGAAAAGACATTCAACAAAATCCAGCATCCTTTCTTGATAAAAACACTTTGAAAGATAGGAAGAGAAGGAAAATTCCTCAATATGATAAAGGGCATATATGAAAAACCCACAGCCAACATCGTACTCAATGGGGAAAGGTTGAAACTTTCCCTCTAAGATCGGAAACAAGACAAGGATCCCCACTATCACCACTGTTATTCACCATTGTGCTAGAAGTTCTAGCTAGGGCAATTAGAAAAGCCAAAAAAATTAAAGGCATCCAAATAGGAAAAGAGGAAGTAAAACTCTCACTGTTTGCAGATGACATGATACTGTACTTGGAAAATCCTGAAGTATCCACAACAAAGCTACTTGAACTAATAAATGAGTTCAGCAAAGTGGCAGGATACAAGATCAACATGCAAAAATCAGTAATGTTTCTGTACACTAGTATTGAATAATCTGAGGAGGAAACCAGCGAAAAAATTCCATGTACAATAGCAACAAAAAGATTTAAGTACCTAGGAATCAATTTAACCAAAGAAATTCAGGATCTATATTCAGAAAACTACAAAACAATGAGAAAAGAAATCAAAGAAGACCTAAATAAATGGAAAAACATTCTGTGTTCAGGGACTGGAAGACTATATATCATGACAATGTCAATCCTACCCAAACTGATTTATAGATTCAATGCAATACCAATCAAAATTCCAACAGCCCACTTTACAGAAATAGAAAAGGCAATTACCAAATTTATGTGGAGGGGAAAGTGCACCCAAATAGCCAAAAGCATCCTAAAAAAGAAGAGCGATGTGGGAGGACTTCCAGTTCCTGACCTTGAAACATACTACAAAGCTACAGTGGTCAAAACACCACGGTATTGGCATAAAGATAGACACAATCAGTGGAACAGAATTGAGAACCCAGAAATAAACCCTCACCTCTCCAGTCAACTGGTTTTTGACAAACCTACCAAGTCCACGTTAACGAGACAAAACAGTGTCTTCAACAAATGGTGCTGGGAGAACTGGATATCTGTAACCAAAAGAAAGAGGACCCCTATCTCACTCCCTATTCAAGAATCAACTCAAAATGGACCAAAGATCTAAATATAAAATCCAGGACCATAATATTACTAGAAGAAAATGTAGGAAAACATCTTCAAAATCTTGTGGTAGGTGGTGGTTTCTTGGATCTTACACCCAAAGCAGGAGCAACAAAAGAAAAAAAATAGATAAACGGGACCTCCTCAAAATTAAAGTTTTGCACCTCAAAGGACTTTGTCAAAAGCGTAAAAAGGCAGCCAACTCAATAGGAGAAAATATTCAGAAATCACATGTCTAATAAGGGCTTAATATCCATGATATATAAAGAGATGCTACAATTCAACAATAAAAAGAAAAACCACCCAATTAAAAAATGGGCAAAAGACTTGAATATACTCTGTCCAAAGAAGAAATACAAATGGCGAAAAACACATGAAAAAATGTACAGTATCAGTAGCGATTAGAGAAATGCAAACCAAAGCTACAATATCATTTCATACCTAAATAGAATGGCCACTATTAAAAAGACAGAGAACTACAAGTGTTAGGGAGGATGTAGAGAGAGGAATACTTATTTATTGTTGATGGGAATGCAGAATGGTACAGCCACAGTGGAGGACTGTTTGGCAGTTCCTAAAGCAGTTGACTGTAGCTTTGCCATGTGACCCCATAATACCACTACTGGGTATATACCCAGAAGAACTGAGCAGTGATACAAACAGACATCTGCACACTGATGTTCATAGCGGCATTGTTCACAATTGCCAAAAGATGGAAACAGCCCAGGTGTCCATCAACCGATAAATGGATAAACAAATTGTGGTGTATACATATGATAGAATATTATGCAGCTCTAAGAAAAAATGAAGTCATAAAGCACATGACATGAATGAACCTGGAGGACATTATGTTGAGTGAAGCAAGCCAGACACAAAAGGACAAATACGGTATGAATGTATTACTATGAACCAAATATATTACGTAATATATTGATTTAAAAAAAAAAAAATTTACATGTATCCATTACATTTAATTGAGAAATGTAAAAAAAAAAAAAAATTTAAAAAATAAAAAAAAAAAAAAAAAACTGAACAAATGTATGTTAATGTTACAAGATGCTAATCAGACCAAAAACACATTTTGCTAAGTGAAAGAAACCAGACACAAAATACTGCATATTGTATGTTTCCATTTATATAAAATGTAAATATAAATCAATTTATAAAAATGAAATTAGATTAAGGGATTGAGAGGTGACAGCTAAGTTTTTTCTTTTTGGAGTAATGAAATTGTTCTAAAATTTTTTGTGATGAATGCACAACATTGTGATTATACTAAATGCCATTGATTGTACACTTTGGATAGATTGTATGGTATGTGAATATATCTCAATAAAACTGCTTTAAAAAACAAACAACAAAGAGTGGACTCATAATAAAGAGAGGAATCATAATAAAGAGGGGGGTTGTCCCCAGGGTCTTGGCTTGTGTGACTGGGCAGATGGCAGTGCTAGTCACTTAGAAGAGAGGAAGAGGTGGTGAATTTGAGGCATCTCTGGGGCATCCAAGTGGAGCTGTCATGAGGCCACTGGCCACGCTGGCCTGGCAGGTGGGAGAGCACTGGGCGGCAGCAGCCCTGGGCAGTAAGTGCTGTCATGGGCGTGGCTGAGATCACTGGGGAAGAATATACAGATGAAAAAGAGCAGAACAGAACAGAGAAGACACCATGAAGGAGGGTGCAAAGGAGCGTCCAGAGCTCCAGGAGGAAGGCCTCAGAGGCCAGGGTGATGTCTGTACCTCAGGGAGGCCAAGTCTTTCGAGAAGGAGGGGAAGGGTCAAGAGTGTCCAATTGCTGGTCAAGAGTAAGGATGAAATGTGGCTGATGGGCTCTGTGGCCTGGAGGCCACTGCAGTGCTGGTGGAGAAGAGCAGGGTGGTGGGTGAGAAGGAGCAGCGAGGCAGTGGAGAGCTGGAGTGCAAACAAGGTTGGGAGGGGAAGGAGGCGGGATGGAGCTTTCCGGGCTGGGAAATACCTTATTCAGAATGTTCAGTTGTGATTCTGAAGAGGGAGCATTTGAAGATGCATGAGAGACAAGGGTCCCAAGTGGGTGGGGCCCAGGACAGAGTTGGGGTGGGACCTAGAGGGAGGCGGATGTCTCCTCCACCCCAGGAGAAGGGACCAGGGAAAGGATGCAACAGGGGCCGGTACATCTGCCATTAGACTACAGGACCCTCGCCTAGGGTGAGGGTGGGGACGAGGGACCAGAGTACAGGAAGTGGAAATATGGACGAGCTGCTGTGGAGGACGGGCGAGGGTGCTGGGGGAAGAAACTGGAGTCTACAGCAGCACCAAGAAGCCCTGAGAAGTTAGAGATAACAGTCTGTCATCATCCCAGCAGCATGACTTCTCCAAGAGTCTGGCCTCCAGGTGGCAGTGCAGGGGAGGCAAGCTACTGAATCCTTTCGGGGTTGTGCTGGGCAGGACTAATGGGAAGGCCAGGGAAAGAGTTGAGATCCCAGTGAAAGATCATCCAAAGAGGTGGACCGTGCTGGCTGGGGAAGAACGAAGACAGGAGGGGTTGGAAGAGCGCAGAGAGGCTGGGGCACCCAAGAGGGTCAGCGAACTGA
Source organism: Tolypeutes matacus (assembly GCA_026826555.1). Classification (NCBI taxonomy): domain Eukaryota; kingdom Metazoa; phylum Chordata; class Mammalia; order Cingulata; family Chlamyphoridae; genus Tolypeutes; species Tolypeutes matacus. Next base: position 5,558,362 of record JAKSZT010054396.1, read on the forward strand.
GGACCAGGAGGTCTGAGTGGGACGTGTGGGGGATGGGCAGTTTTCAGTGATGGTGCGTTCAGGGTGTGGACAGGGGACTAGTGACTGATGGGGAATGGGGCCCTGAGAGACCACGGAGTAGAGAGGCCAGGGTGTTGGATGCTGACATCACTCAAAAAGGAGGAAGGCCTTGGATGGGGAGAGGAAACCCAGGAGGCAGGGGCCCAAGCCTTCCCGGATGAGGAAGTCTGAGATGAGCTGGGAAGAGTATGGTACGCCCAGCAGGCAGAGCCTCAGAGGCACAGGGGTCTCCCCAGGAGGTGGGGATGTAACACGTCATGAGGCAAGAGGGCCTTGACCCATCTCTGATGCTCACAGGGCATGGGAGAACGAGGGTACACAGTGTCCTCGGGAGAACCAAGTTTCAGTGGAGGGAGGGGACAGAAACCACTTGCAGGGTGGTGCTAAGTCCGTCGGAGCCTCCGGTGGTCATGGAATAAGGGTTCGCAAGGGTGATTTTTCAACAAATATTTATTGAGCGGCCAATCTGCCAGGTCCTGGGATGGGTACAGTCCCTAACCCCGTGGACTTAGACCGTGGCAGAGGCCCACTGGAAAGGCTTGAGGGCGGGGTCTGCGGAAGTGGGAATCTACACTATTGGTGGGGGGCTCAGAATTCAGGAGGGTAAGAGAAGCCTCCTTCTTGGGCAAAGAGACCCAGGAATGTGAGGGACAGGGACTTTCCCCTCTCAGCCTGAGAGGACCCAAGTCACCACCCCCCCAGATGACCAGGTGGTCATTCAATCCTCACTTTATCCACTGAGCAGGGCTCACTGAAGGACCACTGTGTGCAGGCCCTCCAGGTGCATGGGTGCAGCCTGGCAGGTGGGATGGAGGACACGCAGGGACCAGGGCAGGGGTGTCTGGCCACCATGTAAAAAGAGGATGGCTTCCAGCAGCTGTAAGGGATGCAGGGCTCTCAGATGAGCTTGTCTGAGGGGTACCTGGGTTGGTGGGGGACCTCTCGGGAGGGAGCGGGGCTGGGAAAGCCACTGGAGAGACTTTCAGTGGGCATCAGACTGGGGGCTTCTCCATGGGGGCTCTGCCAGAATCCTTGGGGGGTACTGCTGCCTTAAGAGTCTGGGGTGCTTCCCCTCCCCCCTCAGCCCCACTGGGAGAGGCACTGGTCTGGGAAGCCACTGTGGAGAGAGGGAGGGAAAAAAAGCCATTGATAAACTGGGCTACGATACTGGAGCCCCTGAAGGAGCGGCCACGGAAACGTGCTGCCCTGCGCCCCCGGCAGAGTCGGTAGAGGAGGCTGGGAGGCGCCTGGGAAGCGGCAGGGTGAATGGAAGACCCTGTGGCAGTAGGGGTGGTGGCCTGGGCTGCAGGCAGAACATGAGCCCACGTGGGGGTACCAAAAACACTGCTAGGCAAATGGAAGACTTGGTGAAGACGGCTGACTCTTGCTGCCCTGTGCGCCGGGAAGATCCCACGGTGGACGGCGACATGCTCCTGGGGACCGGCAGGCTGGCTGGGAGACCCGGCATCAGGGATGGTGGCTTGACTGGCGGGCTGGTGGGGAGGCACGGCAGAGGGGCGGCATGTGTCACAGGGCAGATGGGAGGCCTGGCAGAGGCAGGATGCTCCTCGCGCTCTCAGCAGGGGGTGGGCTGTCGAGGAGCGTGGCTCAGCGGTCTCCATGGGCTCCACAGTCTCCATGGGCTCCGCGTGCTTTCCAATACAGAACCTCAGCCTAAGGGCTGGAAGGGAGCCCAGGGCCACCCAGTCCCACCTTTCGCTCTATCTGGACCCCACTTCCCCTGGACACGTGACAGCCCAGCCTTATTAAGAAACCTCCAGGGACAGAAGGGGCAGTGCCTGTAAGGCCACTTGTTTCACAGAGGGATGGCTTTAAAGAAGTTCTTTCTTATACACCATCAAAACTTGCTCATTTGACCCCTGCACAGTACTGCCCCCTACGACCTCACACCCCTTCATGGCCCTCAATGGCTGGGATTAACCAGGGAACAGGCTCTTGTTCAGCTCTTGCTGAGAACTTAGAGGACAGAAAATGCATAAGGAAGCTCCAGACAAAGGCATTGGATATTTCAGAAAAGAGACAGGGCTCTGGAGAGAAGCACTCTACCAGCATTTCAGAAGAGTACTTATAACTACAGAGGGTTCCTGTCCCGGTGTGGAGGGAGGGCCGGGGTGGTCCAGGCACACAGCTGACATTTGGAGACTGTCCCCAGGACAGCGCGGGACTCACTGCCTCGCAGGAAAATTCCCCAGGCGCAGGGCGAGTCTGAGAGTCACCCGCTGGGGCTGTGTCCCCTGGGACCTGGAATGAGGGGAGGCAGGAGTCCTGGGCTGAACTGCTGGGCCACTCACCGAGTTCTCAGTATCTGAGTCTTCTGAGCTGCTGATCACCACGATGCGCTCCTCTGAAACAGGGCAGGGGAGACAGCGTTAGGCCCCGCCTGGGATGTGCGCAGGTTTGGGTGCAGGTTGTTCTCCCACAGGCATCCCTGCAGGCAAGTGGGCTGTGCATCCGTGTGTGCCCAGCCAGGGGAGGGGAGCACCTACAGTGTGTGCGAGCATGCCTCTGCCCTGTTTGTGCAGAGGGGTTAGTCACCAGTGGGTGGCCAGCATGTCTTGCTGCGCCTTGTCTGTGAATATTTAATTCAGATGTTGGTCCCAAGTTCATAATTTGCTCCCGGTACAGGAGGCTTGACAAACCACCTGGTTTGGAACCTTTTGCAACTCTAGAAAAGCACGAGTGGTGATGTCTAGTGTCAAAAGATGCTTCATTCAACTAGTTAATGAGAATCCTCTGATAATCAAGAGCATTTGCGAGAAAGGAATATGGGCCAGGGCTCTGTGTGACCAGACTCAGAGCTTAGTGTATAATCAGACCAGGACTTAGTGTGTGATCCAGGTCAGGGTTCAATCTGGGACCTGGATCGGGGTTCAGCACAGGACAAGGATCAGGGCTCACTCTGTGACCAGGATCAGGGCTCACTCTGTGACCAGGGTCAGGGATCAGTCTGGGAACTAGAAGAAGAACAAAGCTGGACTCTGGGTGAAGATCCAGGAAGAACTCTCTTGTGCCAGGATTCTTTGGGTGGACCTCAACTCCTGCCCGGGGACTCCCTGCCTGGCAGTGGCCACAAGATACCCTAGGGGGCGGCCTTTGCAGAAAAATCTGGTGAAATGATGGATGTGGACTTTACCCAAGTCTTCTTTGGGAGTGTGCTAGGTACCCACGGGCGAACATTTCTTGGGGAGACCCACCCTGTGCAGAGCATGGAGTTGGGCACTGAAAGCGTGTTGGGGGTTAGGAGTTATGGAACTATGGGTTTTAGCCCTTTGTGCTCCCCACACCGGAATTGCAGCAAAGCACACAGTGAACTGTATTGACTCGCACCCCCAGGCAAACCCTGGGCTGTTCCTTGACAGCACAGAGCAGGGCACACAGGGGAATCTGACTGGTTTGGGGCTCCCTGGGTAGGGGTAAGAATACAGAAGAGGGACCCTGGAGGACAGCCGCCCTACCTGCCTCCCCAGAGTCTCCAGTCTTGTGGTTGCTGGTGGGCAGGACACCCTCATTTTGCACGATGGGGCTCCTGGGGCTGGGGGGCTCATCCAGGCGGGGTGGTGAGACTGCCTTGGAGGTGCTGGGCTTGGGCTGCTCAGGGGAGCTCCAGGCCAGCCTGGCCTCCTTCTCCTTGTCAGCCTCCATCTTGATGTTCTTCCTGGGGCCCTCTGTCTGACAGGACTTCCTCTTCTGCGAAGTGGTTGTGTTGGGGACCTCCTGTGCAGTGCGGGAGTCACAAGGCTGGGTCAGGTGTCTCCAGGGGCTCTGGGTTCAGGCAGGGGCATGGTCTGGGGTTGGTGGGGCAGAGACCCTGGGCTGTGGTAGGGGCCTGTGGGCACCCCCCTGCCCATCATGCTCTCTCCCAGATCTCTGCCTAGATAGACCACGTCTCTCCTCAAACAGAAAGCCCCCCGAGCCAGCCACGCACTTGGCCCTGGCTGCTCACCACCAACCTCCCTGCCCTGGGTGTGTGGGCTCCCCAGCTGGGCTGGGAGTGGCTCATGCTTATAGGCGAGCTTCCTGATGTGCAGCCAAGAGCAAGGGAGAGCACGGAGTAGGTGTGTGACCAACACTTCCTCGCTGATGAGCTGGTTAAGGCCTGGGTGCTCGTCCCAGCTCCACCTTACTTCCTTGGTGGGATCTGGCCCTTGGGAAGGCGGGCAGGTGCTGCACAGAGCCTTACCTCTCCAGAGGAGGGGTCTTTGATGGAGAAGGCGTAAACTGGCACAGGGTGTGCCCCAGGCTCTGGCTGGACCTCAGCCAGCCTTAAGGTCTGTGCCTGAGCCCTCTGCGCCTCCTGTGGCTGCAAAGGTGGGAAACATGAGAGTCAGAAACACCCCAGCAGCACCAGGGTTAGGGGGCCCAGGCCCATGGTCAACCCCCAGGGCCTCACCCAGCCACAGGTGCAGGCTACCTGAGCCAAGGCCAGGGGCCCATGGGGACCAGGAGCCCTCCCCAAATCCCGTGACTTCACCTCCTTCTGACCCTGAGTTGTTGGTGGCCAGGGACCACCTCAATGCTCGTGTGTCCTACGAGGGTTGGAAGATGGCCTCGGGGGTCACACTGCCCAGCTTGTCCTCAAGGCAATCTCAGTCACTAGCTCCAGCTTACACACCTCCAGGGACAAAGCGCTCACTACTGATGGAAGCTGCTCCTCCCACAGTTGCAAAGCTCTAACAGTAAGAAAATTCTTTCACTGAGCTGAAACTGGCTTCCCTGTGACTTCTCTTGGCCGGAATCTGCCTGGATCAGAACAGCTGTTATGCAAATTGGACAAATTACTTTAAACTCATGGGGTTTCTGTATCCCTCTGTAAAATGGGAATAATATCTACCTTGTAGGATTAAGTGGACTGAATGTGTTAAATACAAGTAAAATGCTCAGGACAGCACCTGGCCCTTTATGCCATATGATAACGTTATAATAGTAGATACTACTTTGATTGCTACACTCTGCCAGGCACAGAGCCAAGCAGGCTCCATACTATGAGTACTGCCAATTTACAGAGAAGGAAACTGAGGCACAGAGGGGTGAAGTAACTTCCTAAGCCTGCATCCCTAGTAAGAGCCTAGACCAGGGTTTGAACCCAGTGTTTCCTAAAGGGAAGTTCCCTGCCTGTCCCTGTGTGCTCTTTCCTTTAGTCACGTCTCCTTTCTATCCCTCTCCACCATCTTTCTCTATGTGAAACTGAAGTGGGCACTGGACCACAAAGGGAGACCCAGATTCAGGGACTCAGCTCCAGCGGCCCTGGGCTGCCGCTCCCGCCCCAGTCCTGCCTCCTGGGCCTTGCGGGTCTCGGTGGCCCAAGCTCCGTGGGCCAGTGGATGACCTCCAGTCAGGAGATGGAGGAAGAAGATTCCGGGGCAGGCTCCTCCTTGAACCACCCAGCTGTAAGATTACAAGGTCCAGGGATCCGCTTTCCCCGGGGACCTGTTCCTGAGGGGTGGAAGAAAGGGCCTGGCCCAGATTACCTGGCCACGCCCAGCCCATAGTGAGGAGCCTGCCAGCAGAGGCTGCCTGGCCAGGGAGTGAAGGCATGAAGGCCCCAGGAGCGTGACTGGAACTGGACTGGTGGCTGGGTTCTCCCTTGTATCAAGTGCTGTGGGGGAGGTACGTCCACTCCCTTTGCTATAACAGAGCTTCTCCCTGCCTCCCTCTTGCCCTTCCTGAGTTTCTTTGTCTCAACATCTTTATAAAAATAGAGGAGAAAGGAAAAACAAAAAACAAAAAACGGGAGAAGAATTATCTCCCAGAATCAAAGAACGCAAATCTGTCTGAGGAAAAGAGAGGAAAGAGGCTTTCCCAGGCAGCCAGGTCTCCATCGAGCTCTCTATGCCAGCATTTTTAAGACCACAGTTTGTGACCCATTAGGTCATGAAAGCAATTTAATGAGTCATAATCAGCAATTTTAAAACTGAAAATATAGACTAGAAAATACTGACTTATATCTCATGTCATAATGGCCATTTGCTTTGTGAAACTTCCGTTTTAGTTCTCTATATGTGTCCATATCTTATAGGTGAAGATGTAAAATCTGTTTTTTACAGTGGTTAATGGTCAAAAAAAGCAGAGAGCCCGGTTCGCTCCTCTCATGACTGACTCTTTCCACTTGGTCCATGAGCTCCCTGAGGTCTGGCTGGGTACCTCTTCTTCGGTTCCTCCCTCCCTGTACCCCCTTTGCCCCAATATTATGAAGCACTGGACACACATGAGGGCTCAGTAAAGGGAAAAAAAATCATGATGACTGAGTTATAGTTGATTTTTAGCTTTTAAAAAATAAATTTATTTTTTTTCCACTTTTGTACTGTCATTACAAAAAAAAAGTCCTATGAGAAAAAGAGGGCGGGAAATACATGAGCTCCTGCCTCCCTCTCCCCACCCCATCAACCAACCTTGCTGTGCCTTCTCGTCAGCTCTCCCTAGGCAGCGCTGGTACAATCCAGGTAAACCAGAAGTTTCAAGAGAGATGACTGTTGGACTAGAAGCCCAACCCCTGCCTCCTGAGGGTGGGCCATGGCCAAGAGGCGACTTCCTTCTGGCACAGGTGTTGGAACTGATGTCCCCACAGGACAGGGAACGGGGTGTACCTGTGCCTGCCTCACCTGAGCTGCCAAACCCTGTCCTTTGCACTCACCCTGTTACCCACTGTCCACTGCCATTTCCCAACAGCCAATTACCAAAGTGAAAGCAAGAGGCTTTGCAGAGAGAGCATTTTCCAAGTTCAGACTGCTTAAGAGCCAACAGTGAGAGGTCACATCTGCTCTGGCTTTATTAAGAGAAAGATCCAGCAAAATGCCTAGACCTTTACACAAAACAGCACAGGCTCCCTTGTTTGCTGACCAGCACCTGGAAGGCAGCTGGGATCTGTGGACATGGGGCACTTTCCTATGCCTATTTCATATAATTTATTTGGTGGAGATGCTTTGTTGTAGCGTTGTAATAGCAAAACAATCTCAACATGCATCAATAGGGAACTGACTAAATAAAGTATGGTACATCCTCTCAAAGGAACACTATGCAGCTGCAAAAAGGAATCAGGAAGCTTCCTACTTACTGACAGCATCATTGGGTGAAAAAGCCCAGGGCATAGTACTATGTATCTACAGCATGCTTGCTACCTTTGCATAAAAAAGGAGTGGCATTACGAGTCTATAATCACAAATGCTTGCAATTATATACAGGAATTCTGGTAGGATGTGTAAAATCCATAAACGTAGGTAGACAGGGGTCAGGACGGGACAGATGGAGGACGAGGTGGGGAGGGAGACATGTATTGTTGATCACTTTATATGTTTTTATTTCTGAACACGTGATTGTACTTCCTATGCAAAAATAAAATAAAATAAATAGTCCTCTTTAACTTGCAAACATATGTATATGGGGATGTAGGCAGTCAGGAGCTGGCTTCTAGTCTTGACCCTAGCTTGCTGTGAGGCCTTGGGTAAGTCACACCTACTCTGGGCCTTAGCATCATTCTCTGTATAAGAGGGGTTTAGATTCCATGCTCTCTCCTAGCTCTAAAATGCTCAGGCTGCCTAAAATGCTGCCTCCTCTAGGAAGCCTCCCCTGACTCCTCAGCCTACAGCAAACACTCTTTCCTATGGGCCATGCCTTGGCAAGGGGAGGAAGGCTCACTAACCCCTCCTCTCCCACCACCAGAAGACCCACTTCCCACAGAGGACCATCAGTTCTGGGCCCAGAACCATGAAAGGCCGGCACACGCAAACCTAGATGACCATGACAGGAAGGAGGCCAGGGGCCAAGGCCAGGACAGAACTGAAGAAGCTTATCCTGGCGGAGAGGGGCTGTGCTTGTGAGCACCAAAGGCAGCAAGTCAGAGGGATGCCATTTCCTTTCCACCCAGGGAAGCACTTTCTAAGTCAGAGCAATCCAGAGATGGGAGCAGCTGCCTCAAGAACGAGTGAACCTCCTGTCCCCAGAGGCGTGTGCATGAAGGCCGGCATATGGGTGCCTTCCAGCCCTAACAAACCATGGTTACTGGATACCATGCTGGTCCTGGAATCACAAGGGTGGAAGTCAGGCTGCTGGGATTGAAATCTGGTTCCTGACCCTCATCTCCATTCCTCTCTAATAACCATATATCTTGGGGAAGAGGAGGAGGACCACATACATTGACCCCTGGAAAAGGCTCCTATATCTGGGGTGGGGTGCAGTGAGGGGATAGGTCATCTGCCATGTCCATCCAGCTGGGCACTGCCAGCAATCACTTCCTTCATGTCCCCCTGTCCACCCCTGGGTCTAGACCACCCCTCCTGAACCTGGCTCATGTCCCATCAAGAGCTACTTTGGCATTTAGGAGAGCCAGCCAGTCCTTCCTTGATATCTTCCTTTATTCCCCCTGACTGGAAAGCTCCAGTCAAGCCATTTGCTGTCCCTCTCTCAGGCATGCTCCCTCCTCTGTCCCCTACAGGAACAGCAAGGCCTCAGTTATCTTCTGACACAAGGGAACTCCTGACCCCCTGGACCTACCGGGTCCTACCATCTCCCCTTCAGACCTCAAACCCATCTCACCAGGCCAATGTCAATAGGGTCCATGGAATTGCTGGCAGTCTCTGGGCTGACTATCTTGAGTAGAGCTCCATCTGGAGAATACAAAGAAGGTCAGAAAGGTCAGGGACATCCCTGGTGAGGGGCATCGTGGCTGGGGCAGTCCCTCTTGCTTTGCCTGGAGACCGATTTCCAGGGCATCCCTGCAGCACTGGGACAGTTCCATGGAGGGGCTAACAGTTGGAAAGAAAGCTCTCTTGATGGCCACGGGAGTCAGTCCAGCCTGACAGGAGTGTGGGTGGCATTAGAGAGCACTTGCCTTTGACTCCAAACCCCGAGTGCACCTCTCTCTGTCTCTGTGCTACCAGCAAGACCAGGTGGACAATCCTAAAGCCGTTCCTGCTCTGACTTCTCTGCATACAGTAAGAACTGCTTCATACTCTTCAGACCTGCAGCCTGGTTTCCATTAAATCTAACCCAAATCTCTCCTGCTTCTGAATAAAATGGCTCCTCTCTCTGCCACTGCCCAGTTACAACACCCAAGGCAAGATGTTTAAGCTCTGTGGGGTCATTTTCTGTACACTGGCTGGCATTCACTGCCTGGGTGGAGAAGGCACAAGTGCCATGCCCCCTCCAAGACTAGATCCTCTGAGCCCATGGCCCTCAGCTCCGGGAAACAGACTGAGCAACCCCTCCATCACTGGCACCTCCTGGGGGCCTCCTTCCTCTTTCCCCCTAAGGGCACCCCCACACCAGTGGCCAGAGCTCAGATTCCAGGCTAGAGATTTAGTCCAAAATCATTAAACTTTCCTCATCCTAGATGCCCTTTTGTGTCCCCCCACCCTGCTTCTCCTGAGAGCCCCCAGTGTCTCCAGTTCATACAGGATTTGCACTACAGTGCTAAGCACTGTCCCATTCTTCAGCTATGTGATATGCCCTTCGCTTGTTTCCAGTTGGACTGAACACCTCTTGTCTCCCCATGTCCCAAATGCCCAGTACCACCAGTCAGGGCCCAGATGGCAGGCCATCCTGGGGACAAAGGAGCTCTCTATTGCCATTGCATGGTTTTGGGCAAGTACCGAATACGAACCACTCCAGGAATTTTCCTTAGCAACCCCCTCAGGCATGCTCCCTCCTCTGTCCCCTACAGGAACAGCAAGGCCTCAGTTATCTTCTGACACAAGGGAACTCCTGACCCCCTGGACCTACCGGGTCCTACCATCTCCCCTTCAGACCTCAAACCCATCTCACCAGGTCAATGTCAATAGGGTCCATGGAATTGCTCTAAACCTCATGTCCCAGTTGATTTCTCGGTTCCTGATCTCAGGGGGCTAAGAGAATCTCCCAGAGTGGTTTGTCTCTCTGGGGACAAAATGATACCAGGCTTGCTTCTCAACTCTGCAGTTTTACAACTTCCACGTGTTCCCCTCTGGTCACAGCTAATCCATAGGACTTCATTGTGTAAATTAGTAAGATGTACCCTCTCTGGTGGCTACAACCCCACTTCTGTGCCTTCTCTCCCCTTATCCTGCATTCTGGAGCCTAAGACCAGACCAAGCCCAGGAATGAATAAAAATCCAGTTTCCTTTTTGGTCAAACGGAGATGATCTTTCCCATCCGGCCTTTCCCCAGAGGGAAGCAGTGAGGCACAAATCCTTAGATGGTAAACAGGCTGCCCACAAGGGTGGCTCGAGGGGGTGCTTACCTGTCCCTTGAGTGATGCAAGAGATGAGGTCCTGCAGGCGCACTTTGAACTCGTCGAATCCTTCAGTGCACACCGCCGCTTGCAGGCTCTGGGGTTCCTCCCTGCTCAGACGATTGAGCGCCTCGCGCAGGAAGTTATGCATATCCAGCACCTCCTGATCTGAGGCATAGCGCTGCATCCTCTGCACCAGTGCGTCGCCCGTGCGGATGCGCTGCAGCATGGCGTCTAGGCGGCCCAGGTGGTCAGCCATCACTTTGTAGTCGCGCTGGTACCGCGCGTTCACATCCTCGAGCAGCTGGCGCTTCTGAGCCATCACGTGTGTTACCACCTGGCGCACGCGGGCATGGATCAGCTCCTCCGTGTCTGCACGCGCGCAGCCCAGCTGCCTGATGGCTGAGTGCATCTGCGCTTGCGCCGCACTAAAGGCGCCTTCCTGCTCCTGCAGCGCTTGCGTCATGGTTTTCAGCTCCTCCTGCCGCTGCTGGATCTCCGCGCTGATGTCGCACTTGAGCTCGCTGTGGCCAGTATCCAGGAGTGCGCACGAGCAGCATAGCGGCTTGGAGCAGCCTCGGCAGTAAATGCTGTGGACACACGAGGCCTGCCTAGTTTAGGGTTCTCCCGCCCCCAACCCCCTTTAAATTTTCGTTACTAAATTCCTCTTCAAAAATTACAAAACTTTTAGGCATGGTAGTTTCTAGGTTCGTGCTTTTCCCAATGCAATTTTTACGGTTATGGTGATAGTATCCAAACTACCAATAAAACATTAAAGTACAAAAAAGTTATGAAAGTACCAACAGCTAGCCTCTGTGAAACAACGCAAAAATATACAAAGAGAATGTTAATCATCTCTTTTCACTGTCTGAATTTCCCTGCCCCACCTCTGAGGTGGCCAGTGAGAACCCTGGGGTGCTGCTTCCACACCTTTCTCCACTCCAACCTCCATAACCAAATACCCAAATACCCAGACTATCCTGATGCTTCCAGGAGTCTAAGGACTTGACACATAATACTTCACTTAATCTTCACAAGAACCTGTCAGGTAAGAATTACTGTTATTCTCGTTTTGCAGATGAAGAAACCAAGACATACAGGAGTTAAATAATTGGCCCAAATATCTAAAACAATCTGTGGAGGGATGGGGTGGGGGGAGGGGCGGCTGGATGATTGTTTCTCAAAACAGATCACGCTACCCTTTGTAACTTTTTCTTTAATTTAGCTTTCATCATGGACTTCCCTCCAGGTCTATAGCTATAGGTCTTATTTGTTCTCTGTAATATTTCCATTATTCCACATGTAGACCACAATTTATTTAGTCATTCTCCTATTGGAGAACATCCAGATGATTTCCTGATTGTGCTTTTTCTTTTTGCCAATATGAACACTGTAATAATGTATCTATGCTACATAGGCTTATACATGTATGCTTTTGTTTCTATGAGACATTACAAATAATAGGACTGCTAGATCAAAGTGTTATATTTTTTAGTATTTCAATTTATTTAATATTTTATTTAGCAGATACTTATATAGTATTTGCTTTGTGTTAGGCACTATTATAAGTACTTGATAAATATTAACCCATTTAATTCTGCTAACAACCTTATGGAGTAGGTCCTATTAGCATCCCCATTTTAAAGATTGGGAAACTGAGGGAAGAGGTAATATAACTTGACCAAGGTCACACAATTAGTAAGTGGCAGAGTCCAGGTGCAAACTGTAGTAGGCAGAATAACGGCCCCCCAAAGATGTCCACATCCTAATACATCTTAATTCCTGGAACCTGTATTTACATTACCTTACATGGCAAAAGAGACTTTGAACATAGGTAGGGATCTTGAGATGGGAAGATTATTTTGGATTATCTGGATAGGGCCAATGTAATAACAAGGGTCCTTCAAAATGAAAGAGGGAGGGTGATGTGCCACATTGATGAAGGATGTTTCTGTGGGATGTTGTGGGAGGTGGGGAACATGGGAATCCCTGTAATTTCTGTGTAATATCTAGGTAATCTAAGCACCTTTAAAATATATATATACATATATAAAAAATAACAACAACAAAAAAAAAAAAAAAACAAAAATGAAAGAGGGAGAGGCAGAAGAGTCAGAGAAAGGGATGTGATGATGGAAACGGATGCCGGAGTGATGGAACTGCTGGCTTTGAAGGTGGCAGGGGACCATGAGTCAAGGAATGCAAGCAGCCCTAGAAGAGGGGTTCTTAACAAGGGGTCTGTGAACTTGAATTGAAATTCAAAAAGACATTATTCTTGTGGGGACATGTTGATGCGGGTGTGATATATTTATTAAATAATACACAGTATAGTGTGGACTTAGTTAGGGGTCTGTGGTTTTTACCTGACTGCCAACAGGGTCCGTGGAATAAAAAAGGTTAAGAACCCCTGCTCCAGAAGCTGGAGAAGACAAGAAAATGGATTCCTCCCGAGGAAAAAGGAATGCTATCCTCCTAACACTTTCATATTAGCCCCACAAGACCCATTTTGAACTTTTGACCTCTAGAACTGTAAAATAATAAAATTGAGGTGTTTTAAGCCATTAAATTTGTGGTAATTTGTTACAGCAGCAATAAGAAACTAATACAAAAGCCCTGGCAATCTGGGTTTTACTCTCACCAGCAATGGTAAGAATAAGTCCATCCATCTGAGGCCAGGAGAAAGGGCATTAGCTGGGGCCACTTTGGCCTCAGTTCTGAGATCCACTGGTTCCTGACTTGCAACAGAAAGCCGGATTCTAATGACATCCTCAGCTTTGCCAGCTCCCAACCTCCCCAGGACACCTAAGTGGTGAGGCCGTAGGGCCTGGTACGCCTGATCAAACACAGGAGACTTATTAAAAGGCCAGGTGCCTGGGCAGGCATTTTGGGAGACCAAATCCAGGCTAGTAGAGGTTGCTTAGAGAATCTAGTGCCTGGGAAAGGCGAATGGGGGTCACCAGTGGGTCTTGGCATTCAGGTCCACTAGCCTCTGGAAATCTGACCTTAGTAACAGAGGCAAGACCCATGACTGAAGGGAGCAGCACCTGGAGCAGAGAAATGAGCTGGGCTTAGCGCTATGCTCTTGGAAGGTCACTTAACCTCTGTTTCCTCCCCTGTAAAATAGGGATAATAATTCCCACCCCACATGTGGTGTTGTAGATGATCAAATAAGCAAACAATCTTAACAAAGACTATAATTATTACAATTGATTGCAATTTAATGCTCACTAATAAAACTGTTAGTTAAACATCCTAACCAGTGATGTAAGATACTAATAACTCTATGAGGGCAAGTTGGCAATATCCACCAAAATTACAAATTACCCCTTCTGGGTATCTGTCCTGCAGCTCTATCTCCAGAAGTACAGAATGACATCTGTACAATGTTATTCATGGCAGTACAGTCTATAATATCAAAGAATTAGAAACAACCCAAGTACCCATCACCAGGCAATTAGTTAACATAAATCACAGTGTCCCCATAAAATGGAATGCTATGCACTGTAAAAAATTGAGGAAGTTCTTTATGCACTGATATGGAAGAATCTCGAAGGTGAAATGAGGATCATAAAAGGAGTATTTGGAAGATTAAATGAGTTAATACATGTAAAAATATTAGAACAGAATCTGATATATAGTGAGTGTTCAATAAATACTATCTATTTGCATTATTATTAGTACTAAGTGAAGAAAATCAAGGTGCATGGGAATGTAGAATGGTGCAGCCTCTGTGGAAGGCAGTATGGTGGTTCCCCAGGAAGCTAAATATAGAACTGCTGTACGATCTGGCAATCCTTCTACTAGGAATATATGCAGAGGAACTGAAAACAGTGACGTGAACAGACATTTGCACACTGATCTTCATGACAGCATTATTCACAATTGCCAAAAGATGGAAACAACCCAAGTGTCCATGAATGGATAAACAAAATGAGGTATAGACATACGATGGGATACTATACTGCTGTAAGAAGAAATGAAATTGGGACTCATATGATAACGTGGATGAACACTGAGGACATTATGCTGAGTGAAATAAGCGAGAAACAAAAGGACAAATATTGTATGATCTCACTAATATGAACTAAATATGAAGAATAAACACATAGAGTTAAAACCTAGAGTGCAGGTTACTAGGAAATAGGATGAGGGCTGAGAATGGGGTACTGATCCATAATATATGTAGAATTTTTAATTAGCTTGACTGTAAAGGGTGGAAATGGATAGAGATGATGGTAGCACATTATAGTGAGTATAACTAAATGAGATTGTGGCAGAAAGAGGTAGTTTAGGGATGTAAATGTCAGTTGAAGGAAAGCTAGAGAATAATCTAGGAATGAATAACAGCGTGGATGTGGAAGGTGGATGAGGATTGTGGTTACTATTACAAATGCAAGATTGTTGTTCTATGAACTAGAACAAATGTATGTCACTATTACAAGGTGGTAAGAATATGGTGATGCATGAGAAAAATAGAATATAAATTATGGACTATAGTTAATAGCAATATTGTATTATTCTTGCCTCAATGTCAAAGAAGGTACAGTATCAATGCTAAGGGTCAATAATAGGGGGATATGGGATTTTTTTCTTTTGGACTAAGGAAAATGTTCAAAAATTTATTGGGGCAAAACTGCAGAACTCTGATGAAAGTGAGAGCTACTGAGTATACACTTTGGATAGATTCTACAAGGCATGGGACTATATAACACAGTGAACCATGTGGTGGAAGATGGACTCTGGTTAAGAGTACAAATATGAGCGTGTTCTCTCATGAACTATAACAAATGTACAATACTAATCCATGGTGTTAATAATAAGAGGTGTATGGAAAAAACATACCAAGTGTACCCTATGGACCATAGTTAGTGGTAATAGTCTGATCATGTTCTTTCATAATCTGTAACAAATGTTCCACAACAATGTAAATTGTTGATGAAGGGGTGATGTGTGGGAATTCTGCACATTATGCTTGATTGTTTTGTAAGCTCACAACTTCTCTAATAAAAAATATATATTAAGGGAAGCGGATGTGGCTCAAGCGATTGGGCTCCTGCCTACCACATGGGAGGTCTCTGGTTCCGTTCCCAGTGCCTCTGAAAGAAGACAGAGAGCTGGCAGGATGGGCAGGCATGGCATGCTGCTGCAACAAGATAATGCAACAAGAGACACAAGAAGAAAAACATGAGAGACACAGCAAAGCAGGGAATGGAGGTGGCTCAAATGATTGGACGCCTCCCTCCCATATCGGAGGTCCTGGGTTCGGTTCCTGGTGCCTCCTAAAGAAACAAGGAAAATGAACAGACACAGCAAATGCAAACAATGAGGGGGTGGGGAGAAATAAATAAATAAAATAAGTATTTGAAACTATATATATATATATTTTTTTTTTTAATTAAGGTGCAGAAGTTTGTGCCTAGACAACATTGTATACACTTTGGATAGACTGTATAGTATGTGACTATATCTCAATAAAACTGCTTAAAAATAAATAAATGTGCAAGAATAGCCAGAAATAGCAGCTATGTACAGCAGGGGAAGCAGAGAAAGATTGAGAGGTGATGAATTTTTCTGTCTGTTTTTTTATAATTACTGAAATAATGAAAATGCTGTAATAATGATTGAAGTGATGAATGCACAACTATGTGATTATATCAGATACCACTGATTGTACACTTTGGATAGATTGTATGCTTTATTAATGTGTATCAATAAAATTGATTTAAAAAACCTGAAAAAAAGAAGTTTGTGCGTAGGATGCTACCTTTTGAATAAGAATGGAGAAAAATAAGAACATATATTCACATTTGTCTATATTTGAATGGAGAAAGTTTAGAAGGACACACAAATAAAAGTGGTTAAGGGATTGGATAGGGTAAGGGTGACAGGAGACATTCCACTGAACACCTTTCTAGATTGCTTTTATGCTTGAACCTTGTGAATGCATATTTTTTAAAATTAAAAATGGAGTACTAATTAATGTGGACAGCTACATGGGGTCTAAAGGGAGGAAGATAATGAGAACCAGTTGTCATTTTCCCATTTTGGACCCAAGGGAGAGAAGCTCAGTCTGATGATGTTGGATCCACTTCCTTACAAAGAGGGTGCCAAGCCTGGAAAGGATGCAGCTTGGGTGGCCAGGCTGGATGGAAAGCGAGACTTTCTGGGATGACCACAAGCCTCTGCCTGGGTGGGTTTCCAAGCACCCACTGTCCCAAATGGGACCTCTTCAGGGAAACCAGCCACCGCTTCTCCTCTGGATGAAAATGGACTATTGGCAGTAGGTTTCTGTGAGTTGGTTGGGCTCAATCAGGTCCCTTGGCCCCAAAGCCCCCAGAAGCTGAAAAAGACGAGGTACAGACCCTGAATTTGGGTGACCCATTAAGGGACTGCTACCCATGGCCAGGATTGACCTCAGGCTATAGCCTAGTGTTTCCTTCAGCCTAATTTAAGGTGTTCTCATGAGCACCTACTGTGTGCTTGGCCCTTTGGGGGAGGCAGAGGTGACGTGGGCACCTGTTTGCAAGGAGCTCAGTGACAAGAACCTAGACTTAACACAGACATAAAGAGGCATATTTCTGGAAAGGTATACTCAAAAGAATGAACTAAAACACTATAGAACTAATAAGAAATAAGAAATTGCTCAGCAAAATGGGTAGATTCCACCAGATTTAAAAGAGAAGAAAATAGATTAATTCTACCCCAGCAAAGCAAATAAATGAAATTTGGAAAAATAAATTTCCATGTTCCCACTCACAACGGCAATTTGAAAAATGCTTAAAAAATTCCTAGACATAATCCTAACAAGAAATCTGAAGAACTTACATGAAGAAAATGACAAAAACTTACTAAGATAAAGAGAAGGTCTGAAAAACAGCAAAGTGCAGCTAGTTCCCAATTGGAGAGACTAAATATAAGAATATTAACTCTCCTCCAGTTAGTACAAAGGCTTAAAGCAATTTTAGTCGAATTACAAGTGGGATTTTGATGTCCTGAGTGACATTGCAATGACAGATATAGGCCATTTTATATCTTCCCATAACCTGTGGAATTGTGTGGGCGAAAGTGTAGACTACAGTGTGAACTATGGTCTATGCTCGATGGCAAAGCCCCAGGATGTGTTTATCAATTGCAATGAATGTTCCACACTACTGAAGGATGTTCATGTGGGAGGGTATGGGGAGTGGGGCACATGGGAATCCCTATATTTTTTGTGTAACAATTTATGTAATCTAAATATCTTTAAAAAAATAAAAATATATATATTTTAAAAAAAGAACCCACCAACAGAATGCTACAGACTTTGAAGAAAGCTTGCTGTCAACAGGTTGAGCAGAAAACCTGTGCTAGCCACCAAAACTGAGACAATAAATGTCTGTTCAAGCAAAACAAAACAAAACAAACAAACAAATGGGATTTTGAAACATGACCAAATGATTCTAAATTTCATATGAAGGAATACACTAAATCTAATAGCTAATTTTTTTTTTTTTTTTTTTTTGAAAAATCAGTGTTATGTGAGGGGAATTTGCTCTGCCAGATAACACTATAGAGCTACCACTGTTAAAAGAGTTTGGCCCTGGCGTGAAAGTCAAGAGAAAGATCAGTAGGCCAGACCAGACAGTCCTGAAATAGGCCCTGGCATCTACAAGAATTTAGTATTTTTATGTCATAAAGAAAAAGCATCCCAGAGTAATAGAAATTAAAGAGTTTTCAACAACTGGTATTAGGGAAATTGGCTACCAAGGTGGGGACTGGGGGTGGGGATCAAGAGCCTGGCTCCATCCTCCTCACCAAAATATATTCCTGATGGATCACTGAGTTAAGAGTAAAAAATAACACCACAAAGTAGAAACAATAGTGGACTATTCACTCTCACGATGGTAAAGACCTTAGAATCACTGAAGCAATGAAAGAAATCCTACACTCGATAGATGCGACTGCCTAAAAAGTCAAAACTGCATTTTTTTGGGGAAAAGCACTGGTTACTTAACGTTTATGTAAAAAAAAAAAACAAAAGATAAAGAAAAAAGAATCAAGTTGCAGATCACTACACCCTGTTCACTTTGTTTTAGATGATTATAAAGATAGCGAGAAGGAAAGGAAAAAAGCCTATATTCAGAGTTACTTCTTTCTCCACCCCACCCCTGCCACCACCACGGGGAAAACTGCTTGTTTCCCCCTATTTAGACTTTCCAAAAGTTTCTATAATCAGTTCTAAGCAAAGGAGTTTGGATTCTAAATAGGAGGTGACGGGGAATCCTAAAAGGAACATTCCACTTAGTAATTACAATAAAACTCTTTCTCTTCTTCCCTAGGGTATATTTTTTGGCTTATCCCGTTATAGTAAAAATTCTGTTTCCTCAATGGTGTCACCCAGGAGATGGTAGGTAACCAGGCTGATTAAATGCATTCATACTATTGTGTAAATGACTGATGGGCCCCTTAATTGCCTTGTTAACTGAATTTCCAAAAGAGGCTGGTCCTTTACTACATTACCAAAGCAGTGGGAGCAGCATGCCACTTCTGTCCTGGGAAGCAGGTGGCTCAGAAGTGGAGGAAGCAGAAATGCTATGAAGTTAGAAGTAGTGGCGGAGAGCTGGCCCTAGAGCAGGGCCCCTGGGAAGGATCTGGCTTGCCTAAGTGGCAAGGGCAAACACCTCCACACTGCAACCTTTAGTTTATACTTTGGTAAAGTAGTAAAGGAGCAGCCTCTTTTTGAACTTCAAATAACTACATGGCAATTAAGGGGTCCAGCAGTCATTTACACAGTAAATGCATTACAGTAGTATGAATGCATTTAATCAGACTGGTTTCCTGCCACCTCCTAGGTGACAACGTTGAGGACACAAGATTTTGGAAGCCAGGAGAGGAGATGGGTAATTCCAAAGCCTGGGATACTTAGAGTGAAAGCATTATTCTTATTTACCTTCCCTCCTCCAAATGTTCATTGGTTAAGGTGGTGACAGAGATGGGGAAAACCTGAAGTTTTGGAAAAATGAACTACAATGATACAGTATTGAATATTGTTGGATCTTGATATGATTTGGATTTAGATGCCAGTAAATATTGCAAGACAATAAGACAAAGTTTATCACAGAGATAAGTACAGTGATTATCAAGTTATTTTATTTAAATATGATCTAATTTCAGTAAGGTAGAAAAACCTAAAACTATCAGTTAATTAAAGCCATGAATAAGAAAAGCAATATTTAATGATTAAGGTAACGATAACACAACATTATATTTATTAGGTAACACATGGTATTCTATTTAGTCATGCCAATCCTGATCTATCTCACCAGCTCTAATAGCTTTGGCAGAACATATCCATATTGTAAGATATGTTAAAGCAGGAATTTGTTACAAAATTCAATAACTAAATGTTAACAGAATCTGGTGACACAGAAAACAGGCAGTACCTCCCTATGTGACACAAACAATTCTGATATTCTCAAGTACTTTTATTAAAAAAACAACAATAGAAAATGATTTTTATATAGTTTTGAATATATGTTATGGTTCTGATCTTGGTTTTTCATTCAACAGTCATTAAACAATTTCCCCCTATATTATAATAATACTTTTATTTTACTAATCTGTAATAACCCAAAAATAATTAATGAAAAATTATAATACTAGTGGTAATAGAGCAAGAAGAAGAGAAAAATGAGAGGAAAGAAGAAGGAAAAGGAAGAGGAAGGCAAAGGAGGAAGACTACTATAAAAATATTTCCTTAAAATGAACAGAATTTTCAGATCGAAGGAGTACTCCAGGTTCCAGAATAATTTGGCACAGAATGTTGAACATCAGGACAGTTGGGTTAAATTAATAAATTCCAAGAATGAAAAATATCTTTAGGCATCAAAACAGAAAAAGCAAATCACTTTGGTCTTGGGCCTCTCCTCATGAACAGTCAATGCTAGAAGACAATGTGGCAGTGTCTAAAAGATCTGAAGGAAAGAGAGTGTAACAGGGTATGTTATACCCAGGCACGGTGTCATTCAAGTATAAAATCAACCAAGAGACATTCTCAACACCGAGAGACTCAAGGAATTCAGAATACAGATGTGCTTGAAAAAAACTGCTTGTTGACAAAACCAGTCCCATTAAGAGCCAAATCAAAATAGAGGACTGGGAAAAGCAGGTTAAAGTATAAAAGGACCAGTTGAGGATAACAGGGATTTTGATATGGAACCAAGACAAGAAGGATGAGCAGGGACTGTCCTCATCTTGCATAACAGAGACTCAGTTACTACAGTCTAAAATAAAAGCACAAACGACAGTGACTCCAACCTCTTAATGTCTTAGCAACTTTTTTTTCCCTTAATCTTAGAGGGATCTTTCAGGAAACTATTTTAGGATGAAGAAATACTTCTTTGAAGTTTAGTGCATCTAATTTTACTGCAGCTTCTTTTTCTTCTGTGAAAGCCAAAGAAAATTAAATTTGGGGGTCGGATGTGGCTCAACTGGTTGGGCGTCCGTCTCCCATATGGAGGAACCCAGGTTCGATCCCTGGGACCTCCCGGTAAAACAAACAAACAAACAAACAAACAAAGAAAATTAAATTTAACATTGCTTACATGGCATGATTACTTTTAATAACGTAATTCTAACAGAAAACGCCCTCTGAGCTCTTATCAAACAACCTGCAGAACCCTTTTTGCAACTGCGCCTGGTTGTTTGTTGAGGACTGCAGGAATGCAGGAAGGTAGCCCCAGCTGGCAGCCAGGAAACCTGCAGTCTGTTCCAGCCCCAGCTCTGACAAGCTGCCCTGGTTGGGAAAGCTCCCATTTGCTTTCTGGTCTCTTGTCTCACTTGTGCAACGGGAGTAGTTCTTTTCTCCTCAGCAGCATCAAGGGAAGACGTGGTTACTAAGATTGGGGCACAGGAAAACACCTCAGAAAGCAGAAAGGGCTCTACTGTTTTAACAAGAGGGTGAATCCAACCAAAACAGTTCGTTCCTCAATTATATTGGGAAATGGCCTGCTTCCTGACGGGCTGCTCATGTACTCAAGAGTCAGGCTGCTTCACACGAGGCTGGCTTCAGCCTCCATGCCAGGCCACTGCACACACCTGCAGTATTTTCTCTTCTTTGCTTTCACTTGGAGTAGTTGCTAGACATATTCTAAGCTGTATTAAGGGCAGATTTTCTCCTTATACCATTATGGAATTGGACTTTCCCTTTAAGAAGTCACACACTCCCTGTTCTTAGCCCATGAACTTCCCCCATGGAGAGGAACCTGACCCAGTCGGAGCCTGTGAGACACACAGAGACTTTGCTTAGAACTCTGGGAAAGAGTTTCTCTGTCACTGGATTTGAGACTGAGGGTGTATAACCTCTGAAGTTGCTGCAATCAATTGGCAACCATGACAGGAAAACCCTTCTGAAACTAGGCTGCCTTGGAGGAAAGCCAGGCCAAAAGAAACAGAGAGAAAGTAGGTGCTGGTGACCCATTCTGAATATCTAATCAGGTCAGGTCAGAGTTCTAGGCCCTATTTACTCACACAGGCCATTAATCCACTTTTGATTTAAGCCGCTAAAAATTTGTCATTAACGGATGCAATTTGTTTTAGTTGAAATTCATACCACCAAACCTCTTCAAGGTACAGCACAAAGGTCAACTCTTTTATCAAGGTTTCCCTGACCCTCCCAATTAAATGCAACTTTTCCCAAAAGGAAAAATTAAAAAAAAAAAAAAAAAAAGAAATACAACTTTTCCCTACTTAAAATGGCCACAGCACTTTATCTGAATCTATCTTCCTGGGACCCATGGGTCCCTACTTAGCAGCACAGGGTTTATCTGCAGACTGAAATGCTCTGTAGGTTCAAACTTTGAAGACAGAAATTCTTACCTGCCTGGCAACACCTATTACAATGCCAAGCATGAAAAAAAAAATCCTCGCTAAATGGTTGTTGAAATGGCTAGACGGCTGGATGGATCTAACTCCTAAGGAATCAACAAGACGGCTGTGGCTCAATCAGTAGGGCTCCTGTTTACCATATGGGAGGCCCTGGGTTCGGTTCCCGGGGCCTCCTGGTGAGGGCAGGCCCGCCCGCACGGCGTGGTTGGCTGACCCAGTGAACACGGGCAGCAAGGGGAGGATAAATGAATAAATAAATAAAATCTTAAAAAAAAAAAAAAAAATTCTTCTAGATGTCAGAGACCTCCATCCTGCCTCAGGCATCTACCCTGAGCAGCAAAGCCCACTCCCTACAGCTGGAGAAAGTAGAGGAGAAGGGGGAAATCCCTTTTGTCCACATATTAGTGGACAAAAGTGGACTGTAAGGTCCTCCAAGAAAAGAAAAGCAGTTGCTCTTAGCTCTGAAGCCAAGACCCTGGGTGAGCTCACAGACTTGACAACACAGATTTTTTTTTTTTTTTTTTTAAGATTTATTTTTATTTATTTATTTATCCCCCCTTGCTGCTTGTGCTTGCTCTGTCCATTTGCTTTTTTATTTTTTTATTTTATTTTTTTAAACTTTATTTTGTACATTTAATAATTGAAAACATAAGCAATTAAAAACTAAAAAGTAAACACAGATGAATAAATATATACATTTCTCAATTAAATGTAATGGATACATGTAAATTTTTTTGTTTTGTTTTTTGTTTGTTTTTTTGTTTTTGTTTTTTGTGAATCAAACAATGCATTACACAATATATTTAGTTCATAGTAATGCATTCATACAGTATTTGTCCTTTTGTGTCTGGCTTGCTTCACTCAACATAATGTCCTCCTCCATTTGCTTTTTTTGCGTTTTTCTGTGTCTGCTTGTCTCCCTTTGTTGAGCCATCTTGCTGTGGGGGGCCAGCTTGCCTTCACCAGGGGGCCCAGCAATCGAACCTGGGGCCTCCCATATGGTAAACAGGAGCCCAACCAATTGAGCCACAGCTGCTTCCCAGACAATGCAGACTTGACAAAGGGTCATTTGACTCTGTCCCCTTAGGCATATTGCCATAACTACTGGCTTTCATGGCCCTGGATTAATTCCCCCACTCTATTTGGCCAAGCTTTAGGATCTGACGCCCAGACACAGGTCTCAGCTCCACCTGTGAACCCAGACCTATGTCACTCTTGGGGGTTAAGGGACACTCAGTGCTCCTGAGCTCACAGGATGGAAAGGCTGGTGGCCACCTCCAGGTCAGGCAGGCCCTAGCAGTGTGAGATTCTGGCCTGCTCCCTACCCCACCATCCCTGCCTTCCTACAGGCCTCACCCCCACCTGGACTACGGCCTCAGTCGCCTAATGGGGTCCCTTCCTCCCAACCCAGATTATTTGCTTCAATTTCTATTGGATCCATATCCAACAGCAGGATGGTAAATCCCCTCAAATTCTTTGAAGAATGAGGTAAAAGATAAATAAGTATGCAGCCCAAAGAAACAAATCCTGGTCTCCCTTTTCCCAAACCTGTCCACTTGGGCCAAAGAACCACTGTGCAGAGAAAGGATCTGATCATCTCACTCACTGCCTTAAAACTCATCACCGGGCCTCCACAGAGCCCTCCACAGGGTCTCACCCACACTGGACTCTACAGGATGTCCAATGGTCAAACGAGAGGCAACTTGTCCTGCACTCAACATATATGCTTCACCTGCAGTTCCTGAAATGCAGCAGACTCCCTGCTTTCACACACATTGGCCCCGTCCCTCTCATGCCCTTTCTCTTAACTGGCAGGCCAAATGTGACACCTTTTAGATGCTGTCTTCTCCAGCCACTCCAGGCTGGGCAGGTGGCCTTTTCTGAGATCACCTGTCTTCACGCCTGCCTGCCTTCTTCCTTCTGGCCTTCCACAACTATTGACTGAGTGGGCAAGGGGCGACATAAGGTAGTTGCAGGTTGAAGCCACCCCTGGTGCTGTTCCCCACAGCTCAGTGTCAACAGAGGGAGTGGTTTATATTGATTGGTGACCAGGAGGCTATTGTGGATTATTTATGGTCCTGAGATTTTGTGGGGGGAAAATGAAGTTGAGTTTTTCCAGTGAACACAGTAAATTGTGAGATGTGAATCCTGTATGTGATCTTCAACTGGCATGGTCAGGTTCTGAAGCCATCTACTATGTTCAAGGGAGAGGAAGCCTACCTGCTTGTTTTACTTTGTACCCTACAAAAAACACACATTTTTTTTTTTAAGTCCAGCAAATATTTACAGAAATTGTGTTCTAAGCTCCAAAGAAAATCTCAATATAATCAGAGATAAAGAATGGTTAAAGGCCATATGAACTGACCATACTGTAGAAATTAACACCAAATATAGAAACCAAACATCACAAACCACTTAAAACTTTAGAAAACACTCTTTCCCCTAGGGAAGCGGCTGTGGCTCAATCAGTAGGGCTCTCATTTACCATATGGGAGGCCCCGGGTTCCGTTCCCGGGGTCTCCTGGTGAAGGCAAGCCCGCCCGCACGGCGTGGTTAGCTGACCCAGTGAGCACAAGCAGCAAGGGGGGGATAAATGAATAAATAAATAAAATCTTTAAAAAAAAAAAAAAAAGAAAAGAAAACACTCTTCCCCAAAACCCTTCCATCAAAGAGCTAATGGACACTGAAATTATAGATATTTGGGAATGATGGACTATGAGAAATCTATTTATCATACTTATAGGATGCAGCCGAACTCATCCTCAAAGGAGAAATTGTAATTTTTATTATTAAATAAAAATTACAAATAAATTAAATGTTCAATTTTAGAAGCTAAATAATGAATAATGACAAAACAAGTAGAAGAAAAGAAACAGTGATGACAAAAGCAAAATGATTAATTAGAAAGAAGTACAACATTAATATCAGCTAAGGAAAAACCAAGAATTGGTTCTTTGAAAAGACCACTGAAATAAATACAAATATACATTAGAAATAAGAAAGGGGCTATATTTACAGGTATAGAGAAGATTTGAAATTATGAATGATAACTCAGGATGAACTAGAAAATTTTCCAGGATAACTGACTCAAGATCTAAAACAGACCAATACTGTTACAAAAAAAAAAAGAAAAAGTTATCAAAAATCTACTTTTCAAAAAAAGGCACCAGTCCCATAAGCCTGAATGGAACAGAATTTCTTATGTTCTTTGAACTGTTCTAGAGCAGAGAAAGTATAATAGAATTTTAACATTTATTGAATACTTAATATGTGCTAGGAACTATGCAAAGTGATTTATATATTACCATGTTCAGAAATGAAAGAAAGCTTACAAATTCATTATAAGAGATTAGTATAAAATGGAAAAGAAAACCTGGCAAAGAAATCATACACATTTATACAAAATTGATCACATTTATCAATATAGACAATACCTTAGAGAAATACTACTACATGGAATCTAACTGTGAATTTATATAATAGTATACTCACACCATATACAAAAATTAACTAAAAATCAATCAACGACATAACTATGAAAGCTAAAACCATAAAACACATAGAAAACTTAGGGGTAAGTCTTCATGACCTTGGATTTGACATGGAATTTTAGATATGACACCAAAAGCACAAACGAGAAAAATTAGATAAGTTGGACTTCACCAAAATTAAAAACTTTTTTTTTTTTTTTTTTTTTAATTTTTTTTTAAATTATTTATTTATTCATTTATCTCTCCCTTGCTGCTTGTGCTCACCGGGTCAGCCAACCACGCTGTGCGGGCGGGCTTGCCCTCACCAGGAGGCCCCTGGAACCGAACCCGGGGCCTCCCACATGGTAAACGGGAGCCCTACTGATTGAGCCACAGCCGCTTCCCCAAAATTAAAAACTTTTGTGCATCAAAGGATACTATCAAGAGAGTGAAAGGACAATGCACAGAATGGGAGTAAGCATTTGAAAACCATATCTGAGAAGGGCTTAATATCCAGATTAAAGAGAGAATTCCCACAACCCAACAACAAAAAAGACAAACAACCCAATTTAAAAAATGGGCAAAGGACTTGAATAGACATCTCTCCAAAGAAGATAAACAAAGAGCCAATGAGTGTACAGGATAAGATGCTGAATATCATTTGTCATTAGGGAAATGCAAATCCAAACCACTATGAGATACCACTTCACACTCACTAGGATGGCTATTATTTTTTTTTTAACGCAGAAAAATAACAAGTGTTAGAGAAGATGTGGAGAAATTGGAGCCCTTGTGTACTGCTGGTGAGAATGTAAAATGTGGAAAACAGTCTAGCAGTTCCTCAAACAGTTAAATATACAGTATAGGTATATATACCAAACAATTGAGAACAGGGTCTCAAACCGATATTATATACCAATGTTTATAGTAGCATTATTCACAATAGCCAAAAAGTGGAAGCAACCCAAGTGTCTATCAACAGATGAATGGATAAACAAAATATGGTCTATACATACAATGGCATATTATTCAGCCATAAAATGAAGTAAAGTGCTGATACATGCTACCATCTTGAAAACATTTATGTGAGTGAGAGAAGCCAGACACAAAAAGACAAATACTGTATGATTCCACAAACATGAAATGTATGGAATAGGCAAACTCATAAAGACAGAAAGTAGATTTGAAGCAGGGATTCTTAACCAGGGGGTCCATGAGCTTGAATTAATTTTGAATAATCCTAAAATTTAATTTAAAGACATACTGGTGTTGAGTGTCATAAAACTATCTGCTGCTATATTCTGAGAAGGGGGTCTGTGGTTCTCACCTGACTAGCAAAAGGGTCTGTGGAAAAAAAGGTTAAGATCCCCTGATTTAGAGGTTACCAGGGTCTGGAGGAAGGGAGGAATGGGGAAAATCTTTCCTAGGATGCATCAAAGCCAGTCACCATAAAGTAAGAGATTCATGGATTTGATGACATAAAACTAAAAATTTATTTTAGACACGATATCACATACTAAGTGAAATGACCAAGATCAACATGGGGAAAATATGTGTACTATAACATGCTCTTAAAGAGACTAATTCCTCCAAAGAAAAATGGACAAAGGACCTAAATAGGCAATTCACAAATGAAGAAACACAAACGGCCAATAAACAGATGACAAGCTACTCAACCTTATCAATTAGCAAAGAAATGCAAATAAAAACTGTAATATCTGATGGGAAAACCAGATTGCCTCATATTCTCACTGTGGCAATGCAGGTAGTACATCTCAAAACAGAAAACAAGTCACACTCAGTTTAACAGGCATGGATGGCTGAGGAATGTCATCCCAAAGAACTAGTAAACATAGGCATCTTAAACAAGCAATGCATTCCTGGGGTTCAAAGGCTCACATAGGTATGCCTCCTTTTTGGATAAAAGGGGGGAAATGAGACCTTATAAGGCTATATATTCCTATGTGCTTATATATTCACAGAGAAACTCTGGAAAGAAAGATTCTAAACTATTAACATTGGTTACCTATGGGGGGGGCAATGGTGGGAATTAGGCAGATAGAGAAGAGGGGTGGAATGGAGACTGCTCTCTATTTCTATAATGTTGTTTGTAATTTTTTGAACCATATAAACATATTATCCATTTAAAAACAATTAAAAATTCTGTTTAATAAGAATAATTATATCTGAGTTGATATATTTTCTTCATACAGACATTCTCAGGTAGCACTGCCAGATGTTATGCTTTTGACTTTTCAAACAGAAACTAACTACCTGCATCTCACCCAAGAATTCATCTATACTGGGATTCCACATGAGTTCTTCTTTTTATATGAGCTGAATACAAAGCAGAGGGGAAATTCTACTATAAGACTTTCTAAGGGGCAGTTTGGTAATGTATCAAAAAGTAAAATTCTCATAATCCTTCATCCAGCAATGGCACTTCTGAAAATTAAAGAAATTACTGGACAAGGGTGCAAAGATGACTGCTGCAGCATTATTTATAATAAGGGGCAATCAGGAACTATTAGTATCCACTAATGTGGGGATAGGTAGAGTAAATTATGGTCTTCTCTACAGATGCTGCTGGTCTGTAGATGACACAGTTGCAAGTTTCCAGAAGTTCCTTGTCTTCAGCTGTGTGGTGTCTTTGGGTCTCTGCCCACCCGCCCCCCGGCTCTAGGACGCGCCTGCCCCCTGCCCCTGGGCCAGCTCGCTCACCTAGTCAGCGCAGGAGTGCGGTGGTTGGGGTTGGAGCAGAAGATGTTGTTGGACTTGCGCGTGCCATCCAGGAATTCGTGCACAGACTGGCTGCGGAGCTCGGCCAGGGGTTGGGCCTCATGCTTGAGGAACCACTGATGTGCCTGGAAGCAGTTGGTGCAGAGGAGCTGCTCGCACTCGAAGCACCAGAAGTCCGCGGATTCTTTGCAGCGGGTGCAAATGGCCTGGGCATCCATGATCTGCCGGTGCACCAACAGGCGCCGCTGCAGACTTTCGAAAAAGATGTTATCCAGGGCCGGCGTGTCATCGCCTGGAGGATGGGGCGCCTGGCAGATGGGGCACTGCGAGCAAGGCGCCTCCAGGCACCCAGAGCACAGCGTGTGGAGGCAAGGTAGCAGCTTGGGGCACTTGGCTTCGGCCCGGCAGCCTTGGCAGCACAAGAACTGGAACTCCTCCTCTGCGGCTGGCTGGGGGTCCAGAGAGGGACATGAGGCCTGAAGAAGTGCCAGGATCCCCAACCCCCACACACCCTGCTCCTGCAGGCCAGAGGATCCCTCCATCAAGAGTTCCTGGACCCCCATTTTCCATTGGATCCAGTTATTGGATCATACAGAGCCCTGGCTTGTAGGCACACCAAAGCCCCCTTCCTACCCTCACTTCACAATTCCTGTCAGGCACAGTCCTAGGCCCTGAGATTCAAGGACAATAGGACACGTCCATGCCTTCAAGGTAGGCACACTTAAGTAGCAGCGTCAAATAAAGTGCTAACACAGTCCCTGGCACACGAGAAGCTCTCAATAAATGTTCATTATTATTGTGGGATAATAATATTCTTTCTCATAATAATGTTAATAATAAATGCTACTGCAATAACGTGTCACTTATATTTTCATGAAGGGGAGCAAAAAGGCTGGGAACACAGGGCAAGGGACCTATAGTTCCTGTGGAGGGAGGGGGTTGCCCAGGAGAAGGCTAAGGCAAAGCTTCCTGAAGGAGGATCTCACATACCCCCTTTTCTTGAGGGAGGGGTGGAGGTGTTTCAAGAGAAAAATCCAGAAGTCTCCCTGAAGGAGAGACCATGTGAGTGTGAGGCCTTGGTCAAGATACTTCTGTCTGGGCCACACTTTCTGGTCTCAGATCTGGGAACTTTGGATTGTGGTTTCTATTTTCATGCCTGGGACATGCCCCTGGCTCCTGGCTGGTGACTTAGGGCTCGCTCTTGCATCATCCCTAATCTACGGTCCTATACCTGAGGCAGGAGCTAATGGGCAAGGTGCCAGAGGCGGGCTGGAAAGCCCAGTTCCAGCTGCCACTGACCCTCAGTATCTTGCCCCACTGCTCCTTGGAGAAACTACCTCCCGGAGGCCCTTGGGACAAATGCCAGTCCTTGCATCTACTCTCCTCCATCTCCCCCACTCCAGTCAAGAGGCTCAGAAACCATGTCACTCCTCAGAGTACTTGGCCAGATTCCTCCCATCTCTATACCCCCACCATTGCAAACCAAGAGTACCTCTGCCGGGCTGTGGCTGGGCTGGTGGTCTTTGGAGGGGGACTCTTTGGAGAGGGATTCCGGGGACGGCATGGTGGGCGTCTGGGGCAGTGCCGGGTCCTGCTGGGACCCCAGAGATCGGGCAGAGACAGGCTCCTGCTGCATGGTCCCCAGCGCAGTTTCGATTCTTGGTTTTGATCCGCAAGAAAGGGAGGAGAAACTGAACGTTAGGCGTGTGGTTACGTCTCCCCCTCAAGCCCGGAGGGCGGTCTGAAAGGGGAGGTGCCTCTCGGGCCCGCCTCCGGAGAGGAAATGAGACAGGAGCTGGGGGCGGTTCTAGGGGCGGAGAGGTAGTCTGTGCGTTCAAAAGAGCCCAGAGCCGGGAGGAGGTGAGAGGGAGAGCACCAGCCGCCCAGCTGACCTGGCAGTAAAGGGGCAGAGGCAGAACTGACAAGAAGGGAGGCAGCCTCCCAAGCCCTGTCCCTTGAGCCGTTCATTCAGCTCCCACTGGTACAGCTTTGTGCTAGCCCCCAGCTGGGAGCTGGGGACACGGAAGTGAGCCTCAGGCTGCCCTACGTTTTGAACTCTGGATCTAGTGGAAGATCCACTAGACTGAGACTTACAAAGGAGAACACACAGCTGGCTCTCGAAGAAGCAGCGGGAATTCACCAGACTGGGAGGACACCTTAAGCAGAGTGAACACTGAGCCATGCCACAGGAGAGCCTGTTTGGGAACTTGCTTTGACTGCTTTCAGATTTAAGAGGGGATTTGTGAGAAATGAGGCCCAGGGAGTGGGCTGGGGCGAGATCATAGCTTAGGAGATCGGACCAGATCTGTGGGCGATAGAGTCCGCGAAGGGCTTGGAACCAGGGAACCAGCATGTGGGACGGGCACGCTGACTGGCTAAGGGCAGGTGGCCTGGTCTGACATAGTGGCTGTGGAACGCTCGGGAGGGGACTGAGTCAGGGACACTGGGAGGCGAGGAGGGTCACCAACTAGAGATGAGGAAAGGGAGGCACTGGGGAGGAAGCCCTGGGTTGGAAAGGCTTGGGAGTCTGAGGCAGGTGGTAGCTGGTGAGGGGAGTCAAGCTAGGTCTTGGCCAGGGGAGAAGCATGTCAGGTCCCCAGCTGGTGAGGGGAGGAAGCACACAGCCTGAGGCAGTTTCACTAGGTCATTGCCCCAGACTTCAAACTATCGCAGCCACTGTGTTGACCCCTCAGTCCCCACTTTTGTGCTCAGTTCCAACTTGGAACATACTGGAAGAGTCTTAGTTTTCTAGGGCTACTGTAACAAAAGTACCTACCACAAACCAGGAGGCTTAAAACAACAGAAGTGTATTGTCTCACAGTTCCAAAGACTAGAGGTGCAAAATCAGCAGGCTGTGCTCTCTCTGAAACCTGTAGGGGAGAATCCGCCGGCAGTCCTTGACTTGCAGCTACAGCACTTCAGTCTCTGCCTCTGTTACCACACGGTGTTCTCCTCTCTTGTGTCTGCCTGTCTCTGTGTCCCAGTTTCCTTCTCTTATAAGCACACCAGTCATACTGGACTGGGGCCCACCCTAATCCACTTTGGCCTCATCTTAACTACTCACATCTTCAAAGACTCTATTTCCACATAAGGTCACTGTCATGGGACAGGACTGGGGATTAGGACTGCAGCATATCTTTTTGGGGGACATGATTCAGCCCATAACAGATGGTGTCAGGGCCTTGCTCTTGTGAAGTTCATAGTCTGGAGGGGAGAAGGTGGAGGGGCGAACTGTAGGTCAAAACAGTCAAGCAGCCCTAAGTAGAAGCGACCCAGCGCCCTGCTCTCCCAAGGGCAGCCACCCACACCCATTTCCCCCCCTTTCCGGAAAACCCAACCACAAGATCCTGCCTCTCAGAAAATAACCTGAAACTGGCCCCTGATCCTCCTCCCACATCTTTCCCCACACTCCCCATCCCCTTATCAGCCCCAAGCTAAGCAGTACTTTTCCATGCCCAAGAATATATAAAGCACTCCTTTGCTGTACAGGGGTGGGCTGAAGTCTCACGTCAGATCCCTACCATGCCAGCGATCTAATAAACTTTTCCGCCTGAACTTTGGTCTGTCTCTGAGACTCATTGAACCGGGATCTAACACAAACCTAGCTTCCCAGGGACTGAGAGGTCTCAGTAGCCTTAGCCTCCAGCCAGAGTAGGAGCCTGCTCTACCCTCCAGCCTAGTGGGAAGACCCAGGGCTTAGAATCAGGCTGCCCTCTGAACACCAAACTAGGAAAAGCCAGAGATGCGGGGCAGCCCTGGAAGTGGATGTGGCCAAGGGCCGAGGGGCCCTGGGGGACAGGACTAGCATTGGCTGAGATAAGGAAAGCTTTCTTCATTTCCTTGCTTCCTTTGGAAGACAATCTGCTCTCAGCCTGCCTAACACCCTGTTGGGAGGGAAAGCTCAGAGTAAATTCATCCTTTGCATTTGGGTTCTCTCACGCCATGGAGAGGCAAGTTGCCTCTGAGTACCTGACTCAAGGGGCATGGCGTTTCCTGCAGGACTGAGGATCTCGCCTCTGTGATGTTCCTGAGGGCTGCCCTCTGGATAGCTCCAGGCTATCCCCTCCTTCCTTACTCTGTCATGATCTGCACATGAATTTTTCCCTTTAGGGGGGTAAAGTTCAGGCTTTCTC
Organism: Tolypeutes matacus; assembly: GCA_026826555.1. Classification (NCBI taxonomy): domain Eukaryota; kingdom Metazoa; phylum Chordata; class Mammalia; order Cingulata; family Chlamyphoridae; genus Tolypeutes; species Tolypeutes matacus. The sequence goes on from JAKSZT010054396.1 coordinate 5,590,851, forward strand.
ACCCCACCCTTGACCACAGTGACCTGGCTGTGACTTCATTCAACAAATAAGTACTGAGTATCTGCCATTCCCTGCTTGCTGGGCCTTGGGATGCAAAGTGCAATAATTTGCCAACCACGCCCTGGAGAAACATTAAGCCTAGATAATGGAAGTTTACAGAGAAGTGTTTAGAAGGCTGATAGCATATCCTTAATTTGGGAGACGATTCGGTCCTGAAAATCACCTTATAAAGCCCAACTCGCTCTCCTGCTCCTTTTCAAAGGCCGTGGAGGAGCCGGGCTGAGGAGGACCCCTGTCTGCTCCCAGGAAAGCCGAACCCTCCTCTCCCCCTACGCGGCTGCAGTTCGGTCCTCCGAGGGCAGGGGACGCAGTGCGACGGCGGGAGCGGGCCTGCCTCTTCCTCCTGCGCGGGGGCAGCGCGGATGGCCGCTCAGGAGAAGCCGGAAGCCGCGGCCAGAGCCCGAGACTGCGGCGGGGGCGGGGCAGTGTAGGGGCGGCCGGTCAGTCTGGTCAGCCCGGCTCCGCCAGGGGCGGGGGCCGTGTCACCTGTCAAGCGCCATGCTTGGCAGGTCCGGGTACCGAGCGCTGCCCTTGGGGGACTTTGACCGTTTCCAGCAGTCGAGCTTCGGTTTCCTGGGCTCGCAGAAGGGCTGCTTGTCCCCGGAGCGGGGCGGTGTCGGGCCGGGGGCCGGTGAGTGGCCGCCCAGCACGGCGGGCTCGGGGGGGGGGGGGTGCGGCCGGCGTCCCAGGCCCGAACTCCTGTCTCTTTCGGGAATCGGCGGATCTGGCGCCTTCGAACTCGAAAAGGAGGGTCCGAGAGGGGACACGATGTGGAGAAGGGTCTGGACCCGGCCCTCGGATGCAGGCGTTGATGCCTCCTACCTGGGGCTACTGGGCTACGGCCCCCGAGCCAGCGCGGTTGCCGTCTTCCAAAGCCTTACCCCTACCACATTTTTCCTCTGCCTTTACCAGCACTCTAGGCCTGGGCAAAGATTTCAGGTCCTTATTTTGCAGTCTAGACAGGAGGTCACGAGCGCCCAAGGGCACTTGGCTGAAGAGAAGTGGCAAAATCTTCACCCCAGAGGGCACCCCTGGAAGCCCTAGGACTGGTCATCTCCCTGTTTCTGGGTAATGCCTGGTCACAGAGGCATGCCCTCTGCTATCTCTTGTGGCATTTCCTTGGGCTACAGGCTAGATCCCCCACTTCTCAGCATGACAACCATATCCTGGCCCTTCTCTACTGACATCTTTGCTTAAACCAGGGTTCCTCTTCTGCAGGAACCGTGTAGAACAGAGCCAGGCAGGAAATGGAGACTCCATTCCCCTGGTGCTTGGAGAGACGGCGTGAGGTTACTGGAAGGATGGAGCAGAGGCATCTGTTTGCTTCCTATCCAGCATTGGGAGGGGAGAAAGCAGAGAATAATCTCATCCCAGAGTCTGGGCCTAAATGGGCTCCACTCCCATCCTGGGAGCCTGGTTTTCCTCCAAGGGTCAGGTCTTCTGGCTCAGTTGGGCCCGTCTTCCGAGGTCCCTCATTGCCCCTACCTGAAGCTGCTTGAAAGTAAAGTGTGCATCTAATGGTCCTTAGGAATAGTGAACTAGAAAAGAACACTCTTCCTTTTGAGCCCTTAATGTTCTATCCTTTTAGGCTAAGGCATTCTTAAAGGGCTTCTTCAAAATACGCTCCCGGGCTGATGGTAGAGGAGGAGTGGGTTATGCCAGCAGCACTCAGCTCAACCCATCACACAGTTACAGGTGCCCAGGTGCTTTGGGCTCCGTGCCAGGTGTGAGTAGGCAACATCAGTTAGACAAGGGATTGACACCTGCTTTGTCCAATGAGGAGAGCATCACGTGGATCGGATTGTCAGATTTAGTGGCTGTTACATAGCAGAGAATAGAGCCTTGTACGGGTGGCACTTGGGGCTGGCTGGTTTTGATGTGTGGGGAGGAGGGAATAGTCCCTAACTAGCATCTGACTAAGGATATGGGGTTATAAGGCAAGGAGACTAAAGCCCTGAGAAAGGAGCCTCTGAAGGAGGAAGTTTGCAACTTGACCAGCTTCTCTGGGCCTGCGGCTGCCCTGCCTGTGCATTCCACTACTCCCTCTGCTCTCTCCTGCAGATGTACCCCAGAGCTGGCCCTCCTGCCTTTGCCACAGCTTCATCAGTTTCCTGGGATTCTTGCTGCTGGTGGTCACCTTCCCCATTTCTGGCTGGTTTGCCCTGAAGGTAAGACTGGCTCAGTCAGCTCCTAGGGTGGGTGGCCACACGGACAGCTTTGACATTGATGAATTAATCCCTCCTCCTCCACCCCCTTCCCCTAAATAGTCCGTTATCTCACCTCTGTGGAATGGGTTGGGCAAAGATTGTTCATTCCATTGTCCAGATGAGGACACTGAGGCTCTGACTTGTCCAAATTCCAACTGGGGGCTAGTAAGTGTTAGAAACAAGTCTCCCCCAAACCCCAAGTCCTGGACACTGCTTTAAGGTTCACACAGCTATCTTTACCAAATCTGCCTCCCTTTGGGTTGGGTCAAATTAGAAATGAGGGGATGGATGTGGCTCAAATGGTTGGGCGTCCGCCTTCCATATGGAGGGACCTGGGTTCGATCCCCAGGACCTCCCGGTAGGGGAAAAAAAAAAAAAAAAATTAGAGATGAAAACAAAACAAAACAAAAACACCCAACTTGGCCCAGCAGGTAATAAGTAATAAGGAACTCAGGCACTGATTTCAACAAGTGTGGTGCAGATGGGAGGAGCATGATTATTAGAGCTTTAGGTGAGGATTACACCTGAAAGCAGCGGTAAAGCTGGAAGCCCAGGCAGGCTTTGCCCTTTGGGTAGCCCTAGGCCTCTGGGTTTAGTATGGTCTTGGAAGAGAGTCCTTAGAAGTTTCTAGATCCTAGTCTTAAACCTGCCACTGAAACAAATGCTGTGTGACCTTGGGCAAGTCACTTTGCTGCTCTGGGCCTCCATTTTTCAATTTGGACATACCTCCTTCTTTGAGGGCTCCAGGGACCAGATGTTGACAAAGGCAGGCAGTTTCCTGGTATGAACTTGAGACAATAGTGGTGAGAAGTTTCTACAAAGATCAAATCAATACAGTGTGCTGGTTGAGAGCTTGGCCTTTGGAGTCATTCAGAACTGAATTCACATCTTACCTGTTTCAATTAGTGGCAGTGTGATTTTTGAGCAAGTCGCTTAATGTCTCTGAGCCTTGGTTTTCTCATCTAAAAACAGAGCTAAGGATACACTCTGACCAAGGTGAGGGAGAGAAAGGCGAGGGAGGGACCCAGGGAGTTATGGGCTGGTCCAGACTCACCACTTTCAACCCTCTCCCTTGCCATCATGGACAGATCGTGCCCACCTATGAGCGGATGATCGTGTTCCGACTGGGCCGCATCCGCACCCTCCAGGGGCCTGGCATGGTCGTGCTCCTGCCCTTCATTGACTCCTTTCAGAGGGTGGATATGAGGACGCGTGCCTTCAATGTCCCGCCCTGCAAGGTGAGGGGCTTCCCGCCTCCTCTGCACAAAGGGAGTAGGGGCTCACGCAGAGTGTATTGTGGGTACCAGGGCCTTGGCCTGCCAGTAGCTGACTAGGAAGGGAGGGAAGATGAGATCAGAAGATGGCAGACAGAGGCTGGGAGGACATCCTTGCTCCACACACCTAACCCCATGCACTTGGGGATGCCAAGCTGGGTGGTCCTAGGGGGTCCCAGTGGGCCTGACTTCCCTGCAGCCCCAGCCTCTTGGCCTGGCCCCTGCCTCTCTCCTCTTTTGTGGCTTCCTGCAACAGCTGGCGTCTAAGGACGGGGCGGTGCTGTCAGTGGGGGCCGACGTCCAGTTCCGCATCTGGGACCCGGTGCTGTCGGTGATGACTGTGAAGGACCTGAACATGGCCACGCGTATGACGGCCCAGAACGCCATGACCAAGGCCCTGCTCAAGAGGCCGCTGCGGGAGATCCAGATGGAGAAGCTCAAGATCAGTGACCAGCTCCTGGTAGGCACCCAGCTGGCCCTCCTCATGGGGTGAGGCTTGGCCGCTGGGCCCTGTGCCTGGCTCTACCTGTCAGGTCACCTTGAGCAAAGCACCAGATTCCTCTGGGCCTCAGTAAACCGTATATCCAATGACTGTACTAACTTTTGAAGAGCCAGTGAGACAGTGGGTGGGACTGTGCTTTGAGGGATGGCAGGTGGGCACAGAGGCCAGCGATCCTGGGTAAACATGTTGCTGAGAGAAGTGAAGGGGCTCTAAGAGGAGGAAGTAGCTTGGTAGGAAATTCTTGGGGCCTTGGCTGTTACTGCTGAGGTTTTAACCTTCAGTGCTTTGCTGGGCCCAGTGCTTGCCATGACAACAGTGGGCCTCAGGGGCCCTGTGTACTCCCTGTGCCCTGGGTGTGACTCATCTGGGACAGGCAGGGGGGTGAGAGGAGGAGGAGGGGTCTTTCCCGGCACAGCCATCTCCTAGGCATTTGCATTTTAGTGCTTTCATTTTCTTTGTTCTGAACATTTGGACCCTTTTCTTGCCTCTCCTCCAAGTGTGTGAGAATTTATCTACACTGGAAACCTTGAACCCTTTCTTCAACAAGATAGGGCAGAAATAAATGCACTTGTTGCCGCCTGTCTCCTGTGTCTACACCCTCCTTCCTGAAAGGGAAATGTGAATGGAATTCCCCTCATTTTCCTTGGCTCCACTTTTCCCAGGAGGAAGAGTGGGGTAAATGCTAGTCTTGGAGATCCCAATCCCTTCAGGACGTAAATTATCCAACAACCAGCCAGGTGGCATTCCTGAGAAAATATTCATGATAGTAATAATAGCTCTCAGGTGCAGAGAATTTTATAGTTTACAAAGTCCTTTTGCCTGCCCCTGGGTATCTCAGCTTCATGTTTTTGTTGTAAGAGGGCAGGTATTACTTGCTTAATTTTGGAGGGAGGGAATGGAGGTTCAGGAAAGTACTTGACTGGCCTCTAAGGTATGGTCAAGGGCAGAGCCCATGCCAGAGCACCACACCACCTGACACCCCACCCACCCACCCAATCCAGTGCTCTATTGAACAACTCAGATAACAGGTTAATACAGCAGTTTTTATTTGTGAAAGCACACTCTATTTTAATTCCCCTTAAGAAGAGAAAATTGATCTCGGCCTCCCCTTGCTTTGTGATGAGAGGGGCAGTTTGGGGAAAATCAATTCCACACTGGGATGTTAGAGTCATTCAGTGCCCATCACCCAGACAGAGTTGATTAGCACCCAGTAGTGTGGGGTCAGTGCCTGTGGTTAAACTTGCATTTCAGGATTAGAGTTTAGGCACAGGTGTCACACTCCTACTCCCTCTTGCCTGCTTTGCATCTGAAGGGACTTCAGACTCCCCACCTCTCCCCCGGGCCCCTCCTTAGGGGCTTAGCCATTCCTCTGGGGTTGGCTGCTTCATCTTCACTGCCCCAGCTGCCCTCCCCACCCCACATTACCACTCTACAGCAGGCCTTGCCCCTTAATTGGCAGGAGAAAAACTCTAGGACAAGAGCTTTCTCTTTCAGCTTCCTCCCAGCTTCATCCCTCAACCTCATCTACTTCTGGGCTACTTTTCCTGCTTCTTTGGCAGCGTCCCACTTCCTTTGTCTGAGGCTCATCCCTGTACTAGTCAGTGCTCTGGGCCCACCTCCTCAGGGCAGGACAGCTCCCTCCCTTGCTTGTAGTCTTCTCCTTCCTTGGCTTGTCTTCATCATCATCTTCATCTTCCTCCCCCCTCCACCCTTTTCTCTTCCTCCTCTCTCTCTCCGGCTCTCCTTTCTGCATAGAAACATGTTTCCCCTTGGCCCCAGTTCTTTCATGCCTCCCCTCCCATCCTTAGCCTAGGCTTCCTCTAGGCCCGAGACAGCTCCAGTGTCATGGTAACCTCCCATGTGCTGATCCAGTAGGCACTTCCCAGCCTTCCGTACTTTACCTTGGGGCAGCATTTGACTCTGTGGACCCCTCTCTCTTCAGATCTGCTGCTTCCTTCATCTTCTTTTATTCCACACTCCAGCTTTCCTGCCTTCCTCCATGGTTCTTTTCCCTGACTAGTCTTCAGTCTCCTGCCCATCACTTTCCAGACACCCTGGGCGTCTTCTCATCTATGACCTCCCTTCTTATCTATGGCAGCTTTTGGCTGCCCCTGGACACTAGTTATTCAAAGCACTCTGCTCCAGGCCCGACTCTCTCCTGTGCCCTGGATGATTGACTGTCCACAGACACCTCAAGCTTTACACATTAGAGAAGAAAGTCCTCATTCCTCTCTCCCCACCCCCCACAATCTGGGTCTCCCCTCTGTATCCTCTGTAGGTGGATGCCCACACTCAAGACCCATTCAGAAGCCTACACTGGAAACTGGGCATGCCCCAACCCCTCTGACTCCCCCACTCCTGATAAGCTGAATGCTTCTACTACCCAGTCTTGCACTTCCAAGTGTATCTCAGCTTCACAGCCACCACCCTGCCTTACACCAGAGCTGCCTTATTCTTTGCCTTCAGTTTGCAATGATATCTTACCTGCTTTTCCTGCCCCCAGCCTCAGCCCCCTCCCATCCCGGTCCACATAGCAGCCAGGAGGACCTTTCCAAAGAGCAACTGCTCTGTTGCCTCTCGCTTAAACTCTCTCTGGGGCTCCTTGTTCCCACAGAATAAATCCTAATTAGCAGAAGCAGCCCTGCCTCTTACCCCTCAGCTATCTCCAGGCTCCCACCCACATTTGAATATGCCAGGTTCTCCTGTCTGGATTTTTACACAGGCTGTTCTCTTTCCCTTTCTGCCCCTTCACTTCCTCCCAGCATCACTTCCGCTCCCTGCTCCAGGCCCTCCTTGACACTCCAGGCCAGACCCCTCCCCTGGTGCTCACAGCCTCCTTCCTGGCTTAGCATTTACCACAGCTGGGGTGGAATTGCCCGCTGCCTGTGCAGACAGATGTGGTGCCTCACCTTGCTTGGCCATCCCAGCCTGCTCAGAGTGGGTGCTCAGGAAAGGTTTTTTGAATGAGTTCCTTCTCTCCCACGCTCTCCTCCAGCTGGAGATTAATGACGTGACCAGGGCCTGGGGGCTGGAGGTGGACCGCGTGGAGCTGGCAGTGGAGTCCGTGCTCCAGCCACCCCAGGAAGGCCCAGCTGGGCACAGCCTGGACAGCACCCTCCAGCAGCTGGCCCTCCACTTCCTGGGAGGAGGCATGTCCTCAGTGGCAGGAGGTGCCCCATCCCTGGGGCCAGGTGAGGAGCCTGGGGAGGCAGGTAGAGTAGGGGAAACTTTTCTCCATGTACTTGGAATGAAAGAGGGACTGAAAAATGTGGGGGGTGGGGGTGGGATGGGGAAGGAGGTTATGGGAGAATGGTGCTAGTCAGGGTGTCTCAAGCCCATCCAGCACCTTTCTGCAAGATAGAAAAAGGCATCTGCTCTGGGCCTGTGCAGCCCACACCAGGGCCCTCAGCTGGTGAGCAGAGTATAGTGCAGGCCGGATTTGGCCATTTGTTCCCTTAACCAAGTGCCCTTGTCCAGTGCACAGCTTGCGTGGCTGTTCAGGCAGCCCTGATGCTAGAGCTACCCAGGGCTAAGGCAGTGAGGAGAGCCTAGGTGTTTGTGAGTATGTGGAGCCCTTTGTGAGCCCCCATGGGAGGAAGCAACAGGGCACAGAAGGATAACTGCAGTGACTTAGAAACAGGGTAAGGGGATTAAGGCTAAAAACTCAGGGGAGCTTTCTTCATGGAGGAGGAAGCTGAACGAGTTGAATGAGGCTTGAAGGGGATAAAGAGGGAACTACCACACAAAGGTGCGGAGGCCACAGGGATCCCGGCCTTCGCAGCACCTGGACCTGCGCTCCCTCCTCTCTGCCTCCCTCCCCCAACCCGTTGGCCACCCCCAGCAGACACCTTGGAGATGGTGAGCGAAGTTGAGCAGCCTGCCTCACACGTCAGTGCTGGGCCCAGCCTGAAGCAGCAGCCTGTGGCTGAGGGGCTGCTGACTGCTCTGCAGCCCTTCCTGTCTGAGGCCCTGGTCTGCCAGGTTGGGGCCTGCTACCAGTTCAACGTTGTCCTACCCAGTGGCACCCAGAGCACCTACTTCCTGGACCTCACCACAGGTGCGGCTCCCTCCCTGCCCTCTTCTTCCCACCCAAGTTGCTTGTAGGTTTACCACCCACCCCCACCCCCCAAAAAAAGAAAATAACTGTAGCTCCTGCCAGTAGTTTGGAGTGGATGCTCAGCACCCTGGGGCTCAGACACCATTTCCAGACACTGATTACCCAGACCCTGGCCTCCCACCACCAGCAGGACAGCTGAGCTGGCTGGGCTTCCTACTTCAAGATCCCTGCCTGTGTTGCGGACCTACTGCATCCAGGCTCCATGCTAAGCCGTTTTCATGCTTTATCTCACTTCTTCTTGCCATGAGTCTATAATTTAGGGATTATCATCATCCCTATTTCACAGATTGGGAAACTGAGGCTCTCAGCTGCCACACAGTCATTAGGACTTGAGCCCAGGGTATTAGAACCTGAACTTTTTTTTTTTTTTTTTTTTTAATTAGAGAAGTTGTGGTTTACAGAAAAATCATGCATAGAATACAGGGTTCCTAGATACTACCCTATTTTTAACATCTTGTATTGGTGTGGTACATTTGTTAGAAGTGATGAAAGCACCTTTTTGTAATTGTACTATTAACTATAGTACATGGTTTAACTTAGGGTTTACTGTTTGTGTTATGCAGTTCCTTGGATTTTTAAAAAAATTGTTAGTCTAGTAACAGATATACAACCTACCATTTCTCTTTTTAACCACATGCAAATACATACTTCAGGGCTGTTAATTATATTCACAATGTTGTGCTACCATATCACTGTCCAATCTAAAACGTTTCCATCATCCCAAATAGAAATATTTTAAAAAAAGAAATATTTTAAGCCTCAGCTTCCCAGTCCCTAATCCGACCCCATCCTCTGGTAACCTGTATTTTAGATTCTAGGTCTGTGAGTTTGCCTATTCTAAATATGTCGTATCAGTGAGATCATACAATATTTGTCCTTTTGTATCTGGCTTATTTCACTCAACATGATGTCTTCAAGGTTCATCCTTGTTGTTGCAGGTATCAGGACTTCATTCCTTGTTAATGCCACATAATATTCCACATTTTGTTTATCCATTCATTGGTTGATGAACACTTGGGTTGCTTCCATCTTTTGGCAGTTGTGAATAATGCCACCGTGAATATCAGTGCACATATCTGTTCCAGTCCCTGCTATCAGTTCTTTTGCGTAAATAATTAGAAGTGGGATTGCCAGGTCATATGGTAATTCTATACTTAACTTTCTGAGGAACTGCCAAACTGTTTTCCACCGTGGCTGTACCATTTTACATTCCCTCCTGCAATGATTGAGTGTTCCTATTTCTCCATATCCTTTCCAGAACCTGATCTCTTAACCATTCCTCTCCATGATAATCCTCCAGTCTCAGAAATTCTGAAATGGTAACATTTATGTAATCTAAGTATCTTAAAAATAAAAATGAAAAAAAAAAAATTCTGAAGTGGAGGGAGGATTTGATATAGTTAGATAAGATTCATTTTACAGAGTAGGAAAATCAAGGACCTAAGAGAATAAAATGTCCTATGTCAGCAGAGGAATCCGCTCTCTCCCTAATGCTCCATTTTCTTTTCCTGCACAGGGCGAGGGAAGGTAGGACACGGGGTGCCTGACAGCACTCCTGACGTGCTGGTGGAGATGGCCGAGGCAGACCTGCAGGCCTTGCTGTGCAGGGAGCTGCGGCCCCTGGGGGCCTACATGAGTGGGCGGCTGAAGGTGAAGGGAGACCTGGCCGTGGCCATGAAGCTGGAAGCTGTCCTCAGGGCCCTGAAGTAGCAGCCTTGGGTGGCTGCCCATAGCCCAGCTCTGAGCCTGGCATCAAGCCAGGAGAGCCTCTTGGAGGCGGAGACGTTGGTGCTGCACCTTGGAGAGCTGAGGCCCTAAGGCATTTCAGGCCCAGTCAGGAGCCAATGGATGGAGGCTGCGAGACACCAGAGGCCGAGAGAGACTGAGTCAGACGCCCTACCCTTCTTGCCTACAGGGGTTCTCTGGACAAGCCTTTGCCCACCCCCAGCCCTGAGCTGGGTACACCATGCGGCAGACAGAAGGAAGGGGCTGGGCCTGCTCTGCTTGGCTGCCCGGCTGGAGAGGCAGAACCCACAGAAATGGCGCAACAGCAGCTGGCTTGATTCCTGTGGGGGGGACCAAAGCATGAGGCTTGGGCTCTGAATCCTGGGAGAGCTTCGAAGGGAGGAAGGAGAGAGGGTGGGGGGAGGGAGGAGAGGGAAGGCAGCCACCAGGGAGAGGTGGTTACTGTAGAGGGAGGGGCCTGGGGGTCAGGGCTAGGCCTCCCTTCTGGGCTGCTGTCTAGGCCCAGGCTAAGGGGGTGCAGTGGGGGAGGGAGTGGGGCCTGCTACTCCCCTGGCCCCACTCCTGAATATGTCTTGACCTTGACTCCTCCACCAGCTCTGTTTGCATGTGTGATGATCTGGGGCCCAAGGTAGCATGAAATGGAGCCCTCCTGTTTCCTGTGTTTCTCACCTGAGGTTTGATAATCTCGAAAATAAATAAATGTGGTATTTATAATGCATAGGAGAGAAGGTGTAGGGGCTGAGGGAGGGCTGGGAGGGTTCAGGAGGCAATGCCCCTGCTGCCAGCCCAGGCGGGGACCAGCCAGAAGACTGCCACAGGTCCTCATGGTGCTCTCAAATCACCTGTCATGAGTGCCCCTTCTGAGCTGTCTCAAAGCCCCTGGAGGCAGGTGGGCAAGGCAAAAGGTCACCTTGTAGTGTCGATAGAGGCTTACTAGGAAAGAGGAGCATGAGCAGGTCAGAGCCGGACCCCCAAACACATTAACCTAATTAAGGGTGGGCTGGGGGCTTGGGCTGTGACCCACCTCTCCAGCTAAAGGGGAGGAAACAGGCAGCCGGGCCTGGCCCCAGGCCCTGCCCCAAGAGCCCAGCTGGGCCTTCTGCTCCAGGCTAAACCCCCATGACCTCAGAGAAGGGGGCCTCTAGCTTCTCCAGTCCAAAGAAATGAAGCTCACTTCATAAAGAGGTTTGGGGGTGGACGGGGAATCTGAGTAATGAGCCTTCCCTCTGAGGCATAAGCTTAGCTTGTCTTCTGGCACCAGGCCTGACCGCCTCAGGGCCCTTTCCCTGCCCCTTGGGGCCAGGCTCAGTCCAGTTTGTCCCTCTGCCCCTACCAGGGCCCTACACTGCCTTGGCCCTCCTCCTGTATGTCCTCTAGGAGCACCTCCCTAACACCCTCATAGACCCCTACCACCTTCAGGTTTCAGCCCCAGGTGCCCTCCCTGGAGCCACCTGAGCTCCTGCCTGCTGTACCTGCTGCTGCCCTCTCTCCAACCACCTGGAGAAGCCTCTCCTGGGTCCTCTAAGGCTTCCAGCTGGGACTGTCCATTTAGAAGCCTTCTCTCCAGTCTCCGCTGGCCGCACTCCCATCACCTTGTTGCCTGGTGGAACAGGGCAGCATGCTCATTCCCCACTGCCTGTTAATGCCTTCATCCATGCCTTCCCTCCATCACTACTACACATGGCAAAGAATTAGTGGGGAAGCCTCAGGCATCTTCCCCAGGAAAGCTGCACCTTTGCCCTTTGCCAAAAGCTGGCACTGCCCTGGTGAAGGGGGGAGGGGTTGCGTAGTGGCAGTGGATTGATAAGATGACAATTTAGGGGAAAAAGCGACATAACATTTAGGGGAAATGGAATCTTCTGGTTCTCTGTGTGGGTGGAAAACAGGGCCTGCCTGTCAACCAGTAATACCCTGCCCCTGAGGAGAGCTCCATCATTGGGGGGCCAACACTCCAGGAAAGGGGGCTCGCTACAGACGACTAGGCAGGCCCTGCAGGTCACTGAGGGCTGCTGTGGAGAGGAGGTAGGTCGGAGGGGACACCTAAAGGAGGGGAGGGAGGACACAGGGCATCCTAAGAAGTGGGAGATGGAGGACACGGCCCCTAACGGTGGGGGGAGGGGGAGGGCCAAGGCTGTGTGCCCATCAGAGAAGGCTGCCCTGAGGAGGTGAGGCTTTAGACTCACCATGAGAGAGGACGATGGGAAGACCAGTGGGCAGAGCAGAAAGCCTCTGCGAGGGCCCAGCAGAAGAGGCAGCTGGCACTTGTGATGGGGGGAATTGGCACCTATAGCATCAGGGGGAAGGGTGCAGGGATTTTTGAGGGGGAGATAAAAATAGTGACCACTATTATATGCCCCATATATCTCTGTACTGGACAAGACAATTCCTAAATTATATTTTCTCTCAAGATAATCTAGTGAATAATGGTTTTTAAAATGGTAGTTGTATTATGTTAATAAAACAATATGATTTTGATGTTTTAAGATAACTTTTAAATATTTAAATTTTTGCATCACTAATAATTCACATGGTCCAAACATTTTATAATGTCTTTTTTTTTTTTTTTTTGAGGTATGGAGGGCCGGGAATTGAACCTGAGACTTTGTATGTGAGAAGCCGGCACTCAACCACTGAGCCACATCGGCTCCCCTGAGTTGGTTTTTTTGTTTGTTTTGCATGGTTTTTTTTTGGAGGCACCAGGAACCAAATCCTGGACCTCCCATGTAGGAAGTAGGTGCTCAACTGCTTGAGCCACACCTGCTCCCCCAAACATTTTAAAAGATTAAAAAGATCTATTGAGAAAACTGTTTTTCATACTCCTGACTCCATCCACATACCTCCCACACCTTCCTCCAAATGGGTGTCCCCTGCTATTAGTTTCTTGGCTATTCTTCTTGAAGATTTTTTGAAATGCATATACAAGAAAATCCAAATATATATGCTCGTTTTTCTTCTCTTCCTTTTTTTCCCTTTTTTACACAAATGACCACATAGCAAACACAATGTTCTGCGAGTTGCTGTGTTCACTTAACATTACATCTTGAAGGTCTTTCCATATTAGCACATGCAAACTCTTCTCATTTTTTTTTTTTTGTGGTTGTAAAGGGGGGGGGTTCTAAAGGATAAAAAGGGAATGGGGTCCTCAGCCCTGTTGGAGGGATCAGCCTTGGATGGAAGGAGTGGGTGCCTCACCCTGGAGAAGGGAGGGAGAAAATAAAGATGCAGGTAAACGTGGTGAGGGTAGAAATGCATTTTTAATCTGCACCTGTAGTCATTTGGAAGTTTGATGTAATTATGAATTCCAAAAATATAATTGGATCATGCTTGTAAACTAATCTGTTAATCTGGGCATGATTAAGTTATGATTAGGACGTTGACTGGGCCATGTCAGTAGGGCATTGAGCCCCATCCTTGGTGGGTGGGGAATAAAATATAAAAGGCATCACAAAGAACAGAGTTGCAGCAGTTTTGATGTTGGAGTTTTGATGTTGGAGAGAAGGCCCCAGGAGAAGAGAAGTGAGCCGTTTGCCTGATAGTCTACAGCTGACCTTGTGGAGGAACCAGAAGAGCTAAACCCGGAGAGAAACGCAGCCCTGGGAAGAGAGGAACACAAGAAGCCTGAACCCTGGCAAATGTCGGCAGCTATCTCGCTCCAACATGTGGCAATGGACTTTGGTGAGAGAAGAAACTTTATGGCCTGGTAACAGTGGACTTCTACCCCAAATAAATACCCTTTATAAAGACCAACCCATTTCTGGTATTTCGCATTAGCACCCCTTTGGCTGATGAAGACAGCACCCATCTCCTGCCTAGCAAGTAGGGGTCTCGGGAATGTTTATTAGCTGTAACAATTGCAAGGGAAAGAAGTGCTGTTGGTCACTCGAGCCTCTGTGGGAACTCCAGGCCCAAACCATGAAATAAGAATGACAAAGGTCTGGGAACTGGGGAGATTTGTCTGTGTATTGGAGGGGTAGAGGCTGGGGGGAGAACATTTTGGCTCTCTCTGGAGGTGGTTCTTGATTCCAGTTCTGGGCCAAATGGATGGAGCCAACAATTCTGGACAATGAGTCTTTAGTGATGACCACAGGCAGCATCTTCAAGGCTGGAGAGGGGAAGCTGGGAGTGCTCCATGGCACAGCAAGGCAGGGCTGGAGGATCATCCAGGGGAACCTTAGAGTGCAGAGATGGAAGGGAGCAGATTACTGATCTGCCAACCTCATCTCATGGGCAGGAAGGCTGAGGCCCAGGGAGTGGCCTCCCAGAGGGAGCAGGCCACAGAGCTGGGCCCGGGACCCAGTGTGGTGGCTCCCAGCCCCCAACTCTTCCACCACATAAGCTGGGGACTGTGGGGAGGTGAGACTGGCTTGGAATAAAGAAGGTCTCCAGATCCTGGGGCTTCCTGTTGCTCTGCCAAGCCTGACTCCACTGTGTGGGGGTGAGGCCTGTGGGGGTACAGCAGAGAGGTGGGTAGCTCCCCATCCCCTGGGCCCCAGGTTCTCCCCCACTCAGCCAGGAAGGAGAGAGAGAGCTGTGAGCTGCTTCTCCTGGTCTGGGACTACAGTTCACTGTCACTGAATTTCCGGAGCTGGACACAGACTGCTATAGAGTAGGCACCTGCAACTGGATTTTTAAATTAATTTATTGAGAAAGAGGAAGGAATCAATTAGATTTGTTGAGGAAGCTGGAGAGAGAGGGAGACAGAGAGGGACAGAGAGAAAAAGAGAGAGACAGACAAAGACTGGATGATGAACAAGGAGAGACAAAACAACAGAAAGTCAAGGGTTAGGGAGAGGGAGTAGAAGCTAGAGGAGCAGAGAGAGGCAGAGCTGGAGAGCCAAGCGGGACCACAGACAAGAGAGGCAGAGTTGGGGAGGAAGGCAAGGGCGTCTCAGAGTTGTTCTGGGGTCGAGGTACACTGCCCCACTCCCCCATTCGGGCTCCATCCCAACCTTGAGCTTAGTGCGGGGGCTGAGAGAGAAAAGCGCTCCCCAAGTCTCCTTGCTCGCATTGGGCCCTGTCGGTGCCCCAACCGCTGTGCATGCCACCGAGGTGAAACGAAGCCTTGTGGGTCCTCCGGAGGGGGCCCCAGTCATCCCTGAGGAAGAGGAGAAGCCCAGGGAGGGCACCTGTGCAGCCTTGGCTCCCTGTTCCCTGACGGGAGCCCGAGGCCCAGGCATGAGCCTGTGGCACCATCTTGTGGGTATTTGAGGGATAGCTGGTTTCGTCCTCACGGATTAGCTTTCAAAGGCCAGCAAGCGTTGGAGGGCAGGAGGGTGAAGAGGAGCCAGAGCCTGAACCCTAACCAGGAATGTTCACCTTGGCTGACCGTTCCCATATGCACTCATGCACAACATCCCTGTGTGGGCTTGGTGGGGGGAGGTGGGAAGAGGGGCTGACCAGGAGAAACGGGGAGGTCGCCTAGTGTGACCAGGAAACTGCAGACCATGGGGTTCAATCTGAAAAACAGGGTCCTTCCTAGGAATAGGTCTTTTTACTTTTGGGGACTCCTTCCCATATCTTATCAAATATTAAAACAAATTCCTACATTTAAGATAAAATAACATGTGGTTGTTTTTGCAATTTGCCTTGGAGATTATTTGGCCCTGAGTAACTCATTTATGACATAATAACCATGATTTCTCAGCAGTCCTTGGGCACTCATTTGCATTCTTTAAGTGCTCGCAGAGTCTAAAAAAAATCTAATCCTCAAATTCTTTTCAAATATAATGAAATTCTTATGAACACTACATTTAATAATTAAAGATGTTGACATAAAATTAATGACATCAACTAAAAATCAGTGGCATTTTGTAGATATATGATTAAACATTTACTAATTTGATTTCTTTTATTTATTTATTTTTAGTTTGGAGCCAAGGCATTTTTATAGGTTTTAAACATTTATGAAGTTCCCTGAAAAGTTGGAGGACTCTGGGCACTGTGCTGTTTGGGCCTACCTTACATGAAAGATAAGTGGCCCTGATGACACCTACCCCATAGGAGAGCTATAACGAGTAAAAACGAGATAATGTATGAAAGCACTTAACACAGTATCCAGTAAATTGTGAGCATTCAGTAGAAGGGAGTAGTTGTTATTAAATATGCCTGAACATACACACTCATATATCCATTCATTAGTTCATTCAAAAAAATTTTTTTAAATGTTATTGGGTACCCACCGTGCACTAGGCAAGGCAAAGTGCTGAGGGTACAGCAGCAAACACAACCAAGCAAGACCCCTGTGCCTGTGGAATTTATATTCTAGCTGCAAGAGCCAGGCATAAACAATAAACGTTAAAAATAAGCAAGTCGGCAGGGTGTTAGAAGGCAGCAAGTGCCTTGGGAGAGAGCCTGGCTTGTTCCAGGACAGCAAGGAGGCCAGTGGGGCTGGGGTGGAGGACGGGGGAGAGTGGGAGGAGATGAGGCCGGAGGGGAAATGGATTGTGAGGACTCTGTACGAGATGGGAGCCACTGGAGAATTCCGAGGAAAGGGATGGCAGGATCTGCCTCACATTTCCAAAAGATGTTCCCTTGATAATAGACTGCATATAAAAGCAGGGAGACCCATTAGGGAACTGCTGTAGTAATCCAGGCAAGAGATGATAGTGGAAGCAGGGCAGGTGATTAGAAGGGGTTGGATCTGGTTATACGCACTCTTAAGTTTTTATTTCAAAATAATTATAGATGCACAGGAGCTTGCAAAGGAATGTACAGGTAAGTCCCAGGCATCTCTCCTAGCGACTCCTTCATGCCAACATCCCACCAACAACAGTACAATATTAAAACCAAGAAATTGACATTGGCACAATCCATAGGACTTATTCCGATTCCATAAGTTTTTCAGGTACTCCTGTGTGTGTGTCTAGCTCTACACAGTTTTGTCCCATGTGCAGCCTTGTGTGTAACCATCACCACAGGGCTCACGTAGGTTTCCCTTTCACAGGCACACACTCCCCCTCCCCACCCCATTCCTAACCCTGAAACCACCCACCTGTTCTCCAGCTCTAGAACTGCTATTTCATGATTGTTGCATAAGTGGAATAATACAGTATGCATCCTCTTGAGATTGGTTTGTTTCACTCAGCATGATTTCCTTGCAGTTCATCTGAGTTGTTGAGTGCATCCATAGTTCACACCTTTTTATTGCTGAGTGGTATTCCATGGTGTGGATACACCACAGCTAGTTTACTCACCAATCAGGAGGCATATTGATCATTTCCAGTTTTTTGGCTATTACAAACAAAGCTGCTGTGGACATTGTGTTCTCTGTGAAAAAAAAAAAATCTTCATTTTCTAGGAATAAATTCCCAAGAGTGCAATCGATGGGTTGTATGGTGAGTCCAGTTTTAGTTTGGAAAGGAACTGGTTATCTTTTGAGGTATGAGCCAACTGGATTACCTGACAGATTGCATGTGGGGCGTGAGAGAAAAGAGAGGAGTTGAGGGTGTGGCCCAGGTTTTAAATGAGCCAATACTCTTAGAACAGTGTCTGGACATAATAAGGGCTCAATGCCAGCTCCACAATTGGTAAGTAATATAACACCAACTATGGGGAAATGAGAAAATCCATGAGACACTGTAAACCACGGACACTGCCCTAGAAGGCAGCAGGAGTTGCTCAGAGGGCACTTCAATTATTTGCAAATACTGAAAGTGAAATAGGGGAGAGTTCCACTTCTTTTTAGGGTGTAGGAAGCCACATGAGACCTCACTCCCGTTCTAATAACAAAAAAGAGCCAGATAATTGCAAAGCCCATCGGAGAGCTCAAGTCACAAGGCAACCAAGAGAACTTAATTACAGAGTGACCAACCCCTCCGAGGAAAGACAGGACACAACTGTTCTGTCCTTGGCAGAGCACAGAGGACGGAAGGGAGTTTGCCCTTACTCAGAAGCTCCATTCCTCAGGTCTTGGTCACTGGGTTGCAGGACAAAGACCAGAAGCAGAGCAGGAGGCCGGAGAGAGTCCCCTGGTGGCGCAGGCCTGCAAGAGGCGATCGGCTGCTGCTGGAGGACAGGCAGGAAACACGGCGCACTTCGCCTCGCGGAGGGCTGTTGTATCAAACAAAGCCACTAGGGGAGGGGCGACAAAATCTCTGGTCCCAGGGTTGCCGGAGGAGAGCTAGAAACAAAGACCCACTGCTTCCGGGGAAGGATAAAAGTCAAAGCCGCTTGCCCCTGTGGGAGGAAAGGCTCTCCAGTCCAAGACCTACCACAGATCCAAGGCTCAGGGGCTAGGGGTGGGAACACTGCGAGGGCGTGCTCCTGGCGTCCCAGGGACACAGGCTCTGTTAAGGCCGGGCCAGGACAGCTGAGAAACAAAATACCCTGCCCCCACCACAAGCCTAGCACCCAGTAACGAGCAACAGCAGTCCACCACTAGGGGAGGAGCGAGAGTCTGGAGGGAGACACCCTCTGGGGGGCAGCAGGGAGGAGCTGCTCTGTAACCCCAGGGTTAGGGCAGCGCCAGGGAGCAAAGCCTCCGCCTCTCTACAAGAAACCCGCTCTGAATACAAAGACACAGATAGGCTAAAGGTAAAAGAAGGAAAAAAGACATACCATGCAAACACTAACTGAAAGTAAATTCCAATGTCTATATTACAATCAGACAAGGCAGACCTCAAACCAGGGAATATTTCCAGGATTAAAGAGAGGTAATGCATAATGATAAAGGGGTCAGTTCATCCAGAGGACATAACTCTAAATATGTATGCTTGAAACAGAGCCTCCGAAACAAAATACTGAAACGATGGAACTGAACAGAGAACTAGACAAAACCACTCTGCTCTCAATAATTGATAGAACAAGTAGACAGAAAATCAGTAAGGATATGGAGAACATGAATAACACTATTAACCAATTTAGCCTAATGGACATTTCTAGGACACTCCACCCAGCCGCAGCAGAATACACATGGATCATTCATCAAGTTAGACCATACTCTGGGCCATATAACAAATCTAACATTTTTTAGAAAAGCTGAAATCATACAAAGCATGTTTTCTGATCATTATGAAATTGAACTGTAAATCAGAAACAGAAATATATCTGGAAAATCCCCAAATATTTTGAAACTAAGCAACACATTTTAAAATAACTCATGGTCCAAAGAAGAAATCATAAGCATAATTAGAAATATTTTAATTAACTGAAAGTAAAAATGCAACATATCAAAATTTGTGGGACAGTTAAAAATAGTGCTTATAGAGAAATTTATAACATTAAGTTTGTATATTAAAAAATTATAGGAGACAATCCTTGTAACTTTGGTTAGGTAAAGATTTCTGAGATAAAACACAAAAAGCACAAACCATAAAAGAAAAAAAACTGATAAATCAGCTCTCACCAAAATTAAAAACGTCTGCTCTTCAAAAGATGCTAGTAAGAAAATAAAAGGACCAACCAGAGACTGAAAGGAAATATTTGCAAAACACACATCTGATAAGGAACTTGTATGTAGTATAAAGAATTCTTCCAACTCAATAAGAAGATAAACAAATCAATAAAAATGGGCAAAGAATTTGAACAGAAACTTCATCAAAGAAGAGATGTGATGGCAAATAAGCACATGAACAGATGCCCAATATCATTAGTCATTAGGGAAATCAAAAGTAAAGCCACAATGAAAAACCACTCCATGCCTACTAGAATGGCTTAAAAGAAAAAAAGTACTAAGTGCTGGTGGACATGTGAAGTAATAGCCCCTTTGGAAAACCATCTGGCTGTTTCTTATAAACACACACATATCATAGGACTCAGCAACCCTATTCCTAGATATCTACCCTGGAAAAATGAAAACGTGTGCCCACAAAAAAGACACATGAATGTTTACAGGAGTTTTATTCATAATGGCCCCAAATCTGGAAACAAACCAACATTCATCTACAGGTAAATGGGAAAACAAATTGTGGTACATCCATGCAATGGAATATGACTCACCAATAAAAAGGAACAAACTACTGATGCATGTGACAACCTGGATGGATCTCAAAAGCAGTGTGGTAAGTGAAAGAAGACGGATACAAAAGCTACATATGTATGATTCCATTTATCTGGCATTCTGGAAAAGGCAAAACTATAGGGACAGAAAAAGGATCAGTGGCTGCCAGGGGCTGGGGGTGAGGGGTAGGGAATGGACTATAAATGGGCATGAGAGAACTTTTTAGGGTGATGGAATTACTCTGAGGGGTATTTTCATGATTGCACATATTTGTCAGAACTCATCTAACTGCATGGTGAATTTCTCTTGAGTGCAAATTATTCCTCATAAATCTGTATTATATCAAAAAAGTGGAAGAGACAATGGCTGTGAGTCAAAAATGAGATGGGAATTCTGTACATGTGCATGATTGTTCCATAAGTTTACAACTTCTGTCATAAAAATATATTTAAAAAATAATAATAGGGTAGGTTGGGGGCAAAATACACCAAATGTAATATAAGGACTATAGTTAGTAATAAGATTTTGATGATATTCTTTTATAATTTGTAACAAATATGTCACAACAATGCAAAGTGTTGGTGGTGGGGTGATTTATGGGAGCCCTGTATGGTGTTATACATGTTTGTTTTGTAAGTTCACAACTTTTACTATACACTTATTGTTTATGTTCATATATAAATGATATAAAAAAATAATACTAGGGTGGGTTGGGGGAAAAATATACCAAATGTAAGGTACTTTGGTTAGTAGTAATATTTTGAGGATGCTCTTTAATCATTAGTTAAAAGTGTTTAACAACAGTGCAAGGTATTGGTGGTAGGGTGAGGTATGAGAGCCCTGTATGATGTTATGTATGTTTCGTAAGTTCACAACTATTACTATATACTTGTTGTTTATATATGTTTATGTATGAGTGATATACTTCAATAAATTTCAAAAATGAGATGGCTTTTATTGTACAGAGTTTCTTTTTAGAGTGATAGAAAAGTTCTGCTAATGGATGGTGGTGATGGTAGCACCACATTGTGAATGTAATTAACAGCCCTGAATTATATATTTGAATGTAGTTAAGAGGGGAAATACTGGGTTGTATATATGTTACTAGAATAAAAAAATAAGTCATAGGACTGTACATCACAAGCAGGGAGCCCTATGGTAATCATGGACAATAGTTAATAGTACAATTATAATAATATTCTTTCATCACTTATAACAAATATACCACACTAATGTAAGGAATTAATAATAGAGGCGGTAAATGGAAACTCTATGTTTTCTGCATGACTTTTCTATAAACCTATGACTTTCTCCAATATTAAAGAAATGAGATGGCATTTGATGTCACATAACCTGGAAGTCTTGGAGAAATAGAGTTCTGTTTTCTGTGGGTGGCTCCCAAGTGCAAGGACAGTCTGTGCCCAGGCTAAGAAGCCAAGCCCTCTGCTCTTGTCTGTCACGAGTGCACTGCCAGCTGGATCAAGTCCTTTGGCTCCAGCCTAGGTAGCTCAGAGCACCGCAGACACTCTCCCCAAGTTTTTTTGAGGTACTGCAGACATTGCCCCCAGTTTTATTGAGGTATGTGTGCTGATGCAACCGAGAGAGATTTCTCCCTGGACTTGATTATTTAATAAGATGTTATCTAACACTGCATGGGGGTGGCAGAGAATGTGAACTACTGGGGAAAAAAAAAAAAACACTTAAGAATTTCTCAAAAAGGTAAAGTCTTGACGTATTATCAACCTAACAGGATATTCCAGGTAACCACACATATCCAGCAAACAGCAGTAATCCTAGCTGTAACCTATTGTATTTTTGTGAGCTTTGCACACCTGCTCCATTTTATCTCTCTACATCCTAAGAGGAGCACTTAGGACCATACCAAGTGGACATTGTGTCCACATTGCCGGGACCCAGATATGGAGGCCTAGTTCTGCCTAGCAGAGATCTGGGGTACACAATGGGTGTTGGACAATTCTGGGCAACATTGACTGCATTAGACAACACATAAGATGGGATTCCA
Organism: Tolypeutes matacus; assembly: GCA_026826555.1. Taxonomy (NCBI): domain Eukaryota; kingdom Metazoa; phylum Chordata; class Mammalia; order Cingulata; family Chlamyphoridae; genus Tolypeutes; species Tolypeutes matacus. The sequence continues at coordinate 5,612,717 of JAKSZT010054396.1, forward strand.
TTTGCTGGTATTTTATCCAGGACTTTTGTATTGAAAGCCAGGAGGAAAATTTGTTTGTGGTTACCTTTGTTAGGGTGGTGCAGTAGGATGGCTGTTTTTGCCGTATGTTGGTGTCAGGATTATGCTAAATTCATAAAATCAATTCAAAAGCATAACATCAATCCGAAATTTCCCTCATAGGCTAACATAGAAATTGCCTTTTCCTCCAGTTTGAAATAACCCATACTAAAATTCTCCAGGTTTGGTGTCTTTTTTAGAGAAGACAACTTATATTTCTCTGTCATCATTGGTCTTTTCATGTTTTCTACAGATTAAGTCAATTTTGGCAATTTATAAATATATTCCTAGAAAATTATTTGATGTTGAAACGTATCAATTTGTAAGTGTGGAGTTGTAGGTGCTATTTTATGAAATTTCAAAAGTCATCTCCATGGCTGTGTTAATACTCCTTTTTTAATCCCATATTTTGTATAATCATTTCCCTTGAGTAGACTAGCTGATAGTTTATTTTAATTTGCCCCTACCCACCCCCCTCCCTAGCTGAAAAGAACTAAGTAGGAATTACACTACTCCTAGGAAGAATTACGCTTCTCACCTCGACACTTTCTGAGCTGCTGTTTGCAGGAGCGATCATTCTAGAGAGCTGGCAGAGGAAAGAGATTAAGGTTTGAACAGTGCTCTGACCACATTTCAAGTCACAGACATGTGGCTTTTTGTTAGGCCCGGATGCCTTTGAGAATCTGGCAGAAGCCATGCCCCTACCTCCAGAATCGTGCCTGCGTTTGAACCCTGGGGAAATTACTTAACCTCTCTGTGGCTCAGTTTCCCCCTCTAAATAATAACCATGATCTCATAATGCCATTGTAAGGATTAAATGTGTTAACATGTGTATGGCGTTTAGAGAGGCTGGTACATGGCTAAGTAAGAGTTCAAGATGTTCACTGTTATTGTTGTTGTTGAACGAATTCCCCTGCTGGGTCTTCTCCATTCCCTACCCTTAGGAGATATCTGTGCTTCCACACCCCAAGGGCCAGATCTGAGGTTGCTCCTGTGAACTGCAGAGCACTGAGGGGATGCTGAGAGGAGGGTGCGGGTGAGTAGTTAGGGAGCAGGTGGCGAAGCAGGCAGAGGAAAAAGGTTAGGAGAGCTTCCCCCAGCCTGGGAAGATGGGGCCGGCTGGCTCTGCTAGCGGCAAGGACTGTGCCCTGCTCCTGGCAGGGCCCTGGGGAGCTGCTGAAGCCCGAGGGACCTGGCTGTGCCGTGGTCCTTGTGCCTGAGCTTTGCAGGACGCAGAGCTACCCGCCCTTGGGGATTCAGGTGACTGGTGGGGACTGAGGACCACCAGGCCCTCTCTGATGTTCTGGGTCTTTTAAGGCCTCGAGGGTGGGGGGATATGACAGAGGACATTGAATAGGAGTGGGGGTGCTCAAAGCAGATTAAATTTGGTTTTAAGAAATTAAAAAAGGAAAAAGCTATTTCACATAACCAGGGTCAATGAGGACCAAAATCCTTAAAGCTTCCCATATTTTGAAAGCTTTTTCAGGACTTTCTCATTGTCTTCTCAGAAAGTTCTGCTGGGATTTCTAGGGTGACCTCTGTCACTGCACGCTTGGGCTGTGGTTCCAGCCCATCTCCTGACCCTCACCCAAGAGGCTTTGGTGAGGTTCCTGGCCCATGGACAGTCTCTCATTTTCTCTGACCAGCTGGTGCCAACCCTGCCAGGTGTGCAGGCCTCCGCCTGCAGGACCCAACCTGGGAGCTGCCAGGGAGGTTTGTGGTGTGGGGGTGTGGATTCCTGCAGGTATAGTGTGTGCCCAGACACAGACGTGGTGAGGAGGGGTCTAGGAGGCCGGTCCCTGTGAGTGACCAGGGGGCTCAGAAGACATGGGTGGGCACCCAAGGGGGCCCTGGGCTCTCATCTTGACCACCAAGGGGAGGAGGTGCCAGGTGGGAGCTGGGCAGTGGGGGCCCCAGGCAAGGCTGGAGGGTAGACGTTGTCAACCTCACTCTGTCCTGGAAGCACTAAGGGCGTCCAGCTGGTCCCTGCTAGCGAGCATCAAGGGGTAAGCAGTGGCCCGTGGGCCAGCGTGGTGTGCAAGGAGTCAGGCTGAGAGCCCTCCAGAGCAGAGGGGAGTTGGGGTAATGAGTCGGGGCCCCTGGGTTTCCTCTGCCCCAGGGTTAAACTTGAGATGCTTTATTTTCACAAAATCTGTCACTACTCTTACAGGTTCCCCGCCTGGCCAAGAAGTCTGTTAAAGCACTCTCTTAAACACCATTCTGTGGATTAAGATGCTCATCCTTTAAAAGGCAGACAGGACGTTGGGCCAGCGCTCTGCCATTCACATTGTAGTTAGTGAGGCTTCTCAGAAAAAGAAGGGAGGCAGGAGGGGTGATATTTTAGCCTGAGGCCTGACGGGGAGAGAGCTGCTGCCCTGGGTAGGGGGCACAGTGTGGCACTAGAGGCATCTGGGCCTGGGGAGGGGCCGTGGCCGAGGCTGTGGCCAGGACAGGTGCTTGGCTAAGGTGGGATGTGGGTCTTGAGCTGGTCCCAGCACCTGACTTCATTGACAGCCCCGCCCCGTCCTGCTCGGCCCACCCCTTTCTGCCCTGCCCCGCCCCACGCAGCCCACGGCTAGGCCTCCCCTGTCTTCATCTATAAGCCTTTTTCAAGGGTGCAGGCCCTGCCCCTGGCTTGCGGTCTTAAGCCCCTGCTTCAGGCCTCTGTCTCTGCACACATGTTCTCCCCAAGCTGGACAATGCCCCAGGACCACCCTGGGGCACAGCCTCTAGCAGTGTCTCCACTGAGGACAGAGAGGGAGGCCTGACAGGTGACCCTGAGGTCCTTTCCCGCCCAGTTTGATTCAGATGTGTTGGCACAGACCCTGTCCATCTGTGAGCCCTGGAGGGAGGTGCTGGGTCAGGAATGGAGTTGGGTTGCCCATCACCCCTGCCCCAGGACGGGGGGCTGAGGAGGGCATCTCAGTGCCCCACCCCTTCCCCTGGGATGAGGGCAGGCTGCCCCCAGGAGGCCCTGACTGGTGCCAAATGCCAAGCCCCCCACAGGCATTGCCATGGGCCAGGAGGATCTCCTGGTCAGCACCAAGGCCCTAACTGCCAGGCAAACCCACTAGTGTTTCATCAGAATTTGACTTCTAAGGAGAACCCTTGTTTACAGGGGTCCTGCTCTTCCCAGCTTTCTCCTCCCACTGTGGGGTCCGGCTCACTCTGTCTCTCTAACCCCCTCCAGTGCCGGACAGCCCCACCGACCCCAAGGAGCCCTGGGGTGGGCCTCATACTCTGCACACTCTTACTGTGCGTATGGATGGGCAGGACCTGGGGCCCTCCTTGCCACTCCACGCTTCCCCATGGCAGGGCTAGGGGTGGGGAAGGGCCAGGTGAAGTCACCTGGCAGAACCATGTTTAATGGGAGGAGGGCAGGCCTATAGGAAAGGGGTGCTTAAGGGAAAGCTTCCAGGAAGCAGGGATTTAAGCTGGCTCCTAAAGGAAGGGGCTAGGACAGGAAGGTATGTTCAGTGCTCCACCCACCCTCCTCCCAGTTTGTAACAAGCTTCTTTTTGGAGAAGCTGCCCCCTTCTCTTCCCTTCCTGGCCAGAGGCCCTCCCTACAGAGAAGCTCTGCTATTCCCCAAGCTGGGAAGCTGCCTGACCTCAGAGCCCACGCGACTTTGCTTTGAACCCTCACAGGCATCCTCCTTTCCTGCTGGCTCGTGAGCTCCTGAGTCCAGGAACTGTGTGGATCCTTGGGCGTGAGCTGAGCTTCAGCACAGGGCCTGGCCTTCAGTAGGCGTTCAGTATATGATGAAGGGAAAAGGTGACAAATGGATGGTGGAATGGTTGAGAGAGTGAGCAGGAAGTGTGTGGGAGTGATGCTGCAGGCAAGTTCAAGAAGGAAGGAGGGGGCTGGGGCCAACCCACCCCCACCCTGGATTGGGGACCTCCCCGCCACAGTAGGATGTGGTCTTCTTCCCACACAGTGGGAAACCCACCGGGTTTCCCCAATGGGCTATGATGCCTCACGGTCAAGTTGCGGTTCTAGAAAGGGCTGGTGGTTGCTCTTTCCTCAATTTTCCAGGGGAAGGAAAGCTAGCTCTGGCTAGCCCAGCTGGCAGATCACATGCAGATCAAGAGAGTAAAAAAACCTTGTTTTATTCAGCCCAAACCTGGGCAATCTTGCTCTGTGGTATGGCCAAAATATAAAAATTTAAAAAACCAACAACCAACAAAACAAAGCTTTAGAGAAAAATTAAGTACAAAGATGGGCCTGACATCTGGAATCCCTGTGGTTTCGGTCCACATCCGCTCCCTGAGGTCCACAGGGAGGGATGCCCCTGGCGTCCAGCTTCCCCTGCCTGTGGGTTTGGGGGGGCTGGGCTCCTTGGGCTGGGTTTGTCCTGGCAGGAGGCTGCTTGGGGATCAGGGCCTGCTTTGGGAAACGGAGAGATTGGCCATCTGTCCACCTGCTCGGAGATCAGGATCTAAGGGAAAAGAAAAGACAGCAGGTCAACCACAGGTGGCGGAGTGCGCACCCCTCCCTCACTGAACTGCCAGCAAAAACCCCCTGCAGGCTCTGCAACCGGGGTCTCCCCTTCCAGAGCCCACATCTCATGGCACATGTTTCCATTTCCCTTCATTATTTAGGTTCAGGGGAAATGGGCCTGGAAGGAGCTCACATGGGGGCTTCCATGGACCCTCACCCTCCATGGCATGCTCTCAGCATGCCCCTCCCCATACCCTGAGCCCCAGACTGTTTTCTCTGCCATTAGCAGAACTGCTACTGTCTGGAAATACTTTCTTGTTATTTTCTAATTCAGTGCTTTAAAAGAAAAAGAAAAAAGCCTCCCTTTTCCTCTTCAGAAACACGATGGAAACCCACAGGCGTCAGACCCGTGGCCTTTCTGGGAAAGCTCCGTCTGCTTCCTGTGCACACTGGCCCGGCTGCCTGCCTGCGGTCAGGGTCACAGAGACGCTCCAACAAACCCGCCTCACTCAGACCCGAGCCCTTTCCAAGCACTTATGTAAAGGGCTCAGAAGAAGGGGCGGCTGCCTCCCGTGCTGCCTGCAGGCCCCCGGGGAGCCGAGAGGCCGTGGCAGTTTCTCCTGTCTGCTCTCCTGAGGAGCCTGGTGGCTGCTCACGGACGCCTGGGAAACGGGGTGCTGTCTCCATCCACATTTCCCAGCAGCAGGCAGGGCCAGAGGCTCCCTGCTTCCCTTACTCCCTCTTTTCTGTCCCTCTGCCCTTCCTTTCTTCTTCCTTCTCCCTCCCTTCAGAAGTCCCTGAATTTAGGTAGCCCCTAAATTTAATTGGCTGATTTTTTTTTTTGTTTTTTTGAGACATGCCTTGACAGCTGGAAGGTGCCAGAAACCCAGGCCTGCAAAAGAGCCAAATTTCCAGGGATAGAGCTGGATAATTCTGATCTAATTCTACTCACGAGGAACCTAATCTCTGTACTGAACTAGAGGTGGGGGCTTGTGAGCAGTTAGGTTAGTGGTAGCTGTCTCTAAATGGGTCCTGACCCTAGTCATACACTGAATCCCAACCCTGGTCACACAGTGAGCCCTAAGCCTGTAACACACTGAGACCCAACCCTGGTCACACACTAAACCCTGTCCCTGCTCACAGACAGTCCTGACCTTAGTCACAGGCTAAACCTCTCATACCTGCCAGCCACTCAAAAATATAGATACTTTTTTGGGGAAAGATGCCTCTCTGGGCCTCAGAATCTCTGCCACTTATCCCAAGTTGATGGACTAAGGCTCCATGAGTATTTATATTTATTTTTATAGAAAGGAGTTATTTTTATCTGATCAAAATTTTTTAATTCACACTCTGCTGTGTTGAGTTTCTTTGCACACTTGTAGGTAGGGGTTCCCTTTGCAAAGTGCTTCATGTGGAGAATTGGGAGAGAGACTGTGCACAGCCAGCCTGGGGCAGCTGCAGCTGAGAACTCTGCCCAGCAGACATGAGTCAAAGATCAGGGCCCTGAGTTTAACAATTTCACCTGCAAAGGAGGCCCAGGACTGATGGATGGTTTATTCAGCCCAAGTCACTTCTAGTCTAGGATTGTTCATTTCAATCCACTTGGCAAGGACACTGGTGTTCACTGCTGTCATTCACAGAGCATCACCATATGCCAGGCTCTAGGACATGCCCAGACATCAGGACTTTAAAGCTTTCTGCCACATCAGTGTGGGAAGTACCTATTTTATAATTGACAAGAATCGTACAGAGAGGGGAGGTCAATTACCCAGTGTTACAGACGGAGAGGAAGGGTCTCCAGAGTCCATGTATTTCCACCCAAGAAAACCTCCTGCTGGTTTTCACTTGAGAATCCTTAGGGAGCCACATAACCGGGCCCCAAATCAGCACTCTGCAGACTAAGCCCCTCCTTGCGCACTCAGCTGGGGCTTGGCATGGACAAGGCTGCAGAGTCACTGGGCTGTGCCCAGCCGCAGCTGCGTTTGGCCATCCTAAGGTGACCCAAAGTGCAGGAACCTGTTGTAGTTTATGTGGCTCTGACTGCTCCCCAGGTAGGAAAGGGGTTGGGACATGGGTGAGCACTTACTGGACAATTTTGCAGTTTGTTGTAGATACGTAGCGGCCTGTATAGTGGATGTTGCATCTCACCACATTGTTGGTGAAGTCAGACTCCAAGACTATGTACTTTGGGTTCACGTGCACCTGTAGGCAGAAGCAAAATGGAGAGAAAAGGGATATAGTCAGGGGGCTGCGCTTCATCCAGTCACCAGGGAAGGTGGTGGAAAGGCAGGTGGACAGACAGATGCAGAGGAGGGACAGGGAGAGGGAGATAGGGAGTTGGAGAGAGACCACATAAGGCCAAGACACACTGAGACAGATACACAGAGAGAGGAACATGGTGAGAGGCAGAGACAGGGAGAGGGGAGAAGAGATGCACGTGGTACAAGAAAGCGGCATAAGACCACCCTTATCAGAAGGCCTGCGGCTGCCCCAGAGGTGGGCCTGCACTGGGATTCAGTGCCTGGCCTGCCTGCCTCCTAGGCTCACACCCTTCCACCGTGCACCCCTGTCCAGATGGCCCATCGAGGGCCTCCAAGCAGGTAGCATCCCTGCACTGAGATGAAGGGCCCCAGTACTGGTGCTTTTTATCTGAAAAGGAACCGTTGGGACAAGGACACCTTTTAAATGTTGAACTAATTGGGGTGGAATGGCTTTATATGCAGAATAGTTAAGAACAAATACAAATGGGTCACTTTTAAATCCTAGTTTATTCTTCGAGAGTGGGAACTGTGTATTATTTATTTGATTCATATCTGCAGTGCCTAGAACTCAGAGGGGCTCATGCACATGATTGATGAACAAATGAAGAAGGGAAGGTCAAGAATACAGCAGGGAAGCGGCTGTGGCTCAATCAGTAGGGCTCCCGTTTACCATATGGGAGGCCCCGGGTTCGGTTCCCGGGGCCTCCTGGTGAAGGCAAAGCCCGCCTGCACGGCGTGGTTAGCTGACCCAGCGAGCACAAGCAGCAAGGGGGGGATAAATGAATAAATAAATAAAATCTTTAAAAAAAAAAAGAATACAGCAGCCCCTGGATGGGCTGAGCAGAGCTCGAGGAGGAGCTCAGGATGGGGTTGCAGCAAACTGTGTCCCAGTGAGTGTGTTTTGAATGCAGCTGTCCACTGGCCTGTTTTTTGAGTAGGTTAAGGCTGCCTCCTGCAAACTCATCTGCACTGCTCTCCCTCTGCTGAACTTTCACATAGAGCAGGTCCAAGTGAACTGGTACAATGATCACCACCCTCACTTCATACCTGAGAGATGACTTCCCCAAGTGAGGTCGTGACAACCTGGCACCTGCACAGTCTGCACAGATGTACCAAGTTGGGCTGTGTGAATTAACATACTTTCCTACTTGTTCCCCAACAAGGGGAGTGGGTACAGTGAGCAGGCACTGGAGCAGGAGGGAGTCACGCTCTAATGGACTCTGGCCACAAGAGCCCTCAGCTTTGCAAGGACACCGTGAGGAGCTGAGTCTCTCTCAGAGAAGGGCAATGTCCTCTCCCAGATGGCACAAAGCCTGCCCTGCCTGCAGACAGGGACAGAGCATGTGGACTCTCCAGCTTCTCTCTTGCTCTCTGTTCCTCTGTGGCATGGGGCAGACCTCCTTTAGCATCCCTTCACCTGGGTTTCTTTCTGGAAAGAGAGCTGTGTCTTCCTGAGGCTAAAACCTTCAGATGGGAAGTGTAAACCTCGGCATGTGGTGCCAGGGTGAAGCCTCTGCTTGGCAACTGGGGATGAGGAAAGCAGCTCAGAGGCGGATGCACATTTCAGCAGTGGGGGTGGCGTAGGGGGGGCACTGAGCATACCCATCAGCTGGAGGGGATGCCGCAGACCAGGGGCCCACCTTGAGGATGTAGTTCCCAGCCTGGACATCGGTTATATCGATCCACTGGCAGTCGATGTCTGCATTGTAAGTGTCATAGCAGCCTGGGCTCAGGCCCTGAGAAAAGGGACAGGAGGAGAGGTTAGGGTGCTGCTCATTCCTCAGGGCTACCCCATGCCAACCTTCACCTCCGGGGCCCTCCTTCCTCTGTGCTCCTCCCCTGAACCTGGGCCAGGATATGTGCTCAGAGTGGATTCTGTCCCGTTCTGAGGCCCATTGGATGGATGGACAAGAGAGATGATCAAGAGCTGTAATAGCCAAATTTAGGGGGTGGGGTATGAAATGAAGGAGGGAAGGATGCTTGGGAGAGATGGACGGAGGAGTGGATAGAGACTGGGTAGAGAGACAGCTTATGGATACTTGTATGAACTGATGGATTTGGGCAGATAAATGGGCAAATGGATCACTGTGCCATCCATAGTTGGAATGCTCCTTTCCTCTGGGAATGATGTACAGGATGGAGTCTGAGGCAGAAAGGGCAGCCACTCTACCCTGAGGACCTGAGCTGAGTGACCAGCAGCCTTGGCAGCTCTCCCTACCCACTCAGGCTGGGCTGCTGCTGTGCCGCCCCCCACCCCCATCTCACCCCCCGCCTCTGGAGCCTGACCTGTGTGTGAGAGGTGCAGGCATAGCGCTTGAGGTTGCCGAAGTCGCAGGTGCTGTCCTCTAGGCAGAAGCTGGCCTTGTGGCCCTCGGCCACCTTCTTGCCTGTGGCTGCATCCAGTAGGTCATAGTGGCTGAACTCATCCATGCTATGGTAATGTCTGGGAACAGAGGAAAGGATGAGGAGAGAGAAAAGACCCAGTCGTCCATGGGCCTCCCAACCTGCCCTACCCTGAGATTGGCCCAGGTGACCCCAATGGCCCAGCCTCCTGACCAGTCTGGGCTCTTCTGTCCCTTGTGTCTCCTAGGGCAGCATCTCTGGTGCTCCCCACCTAGCTGGGCCACCCTAGGACAGCATCTCTACAGGACCCTTCACTCTCTTTGTGGTTCCCCCACCTGGACGGGCCTTCTCGGGCAATGCCCTGTATTCCAGACATTTCCAGCCCCTATCAATACCGATCCATCCATGTGCCATCTTCCAGCCTGGCTTTCTGCTAAGAGTCCTCTGAGGAACTCTTACCCCAGTGACCTGTCCTTGGCAGAACACACCTGACCAGGCCCTCCAACCAGCACCTGCCTTTCCCAGGGCTCTGGTGGGGGAGGGGAGCTCGGGCACCAAGTCTGCCCAGAGGCGGAAGTGGACGTGGACAGAGGCGGCCCAGGCCCGCCCCCACTCACTGGTGGCAGCTGTGCCACTCCCAGGTGTGCCGAGGCCGGTTGGGGAGGAAGTCTGCGGTGCCCTGGTTCTTCACGCGCTGGGGAAAGCGCAGCAGCACCCGCACGTCGTAGTCGGTGGCCTCGGGGGCATAGGCTGTGCTGCGGGGACAAGTGAGGAGCCTGATGTGAGAGGGGTGAGCGTCCAGCCCCTGCCTCCCATCCGACCCCCTCCACTGCAGCTGAGGCTCGGGCTTCAGAGCCAGCACCCTGTGTTCTTCCACCCAGGGAGCACCGGCCTGGTATGGGTTGTCTGCTCACATTCCCCTGCTGGCCTCCAATTTCCAGCCGAGACAGGCCTTGTGAGAAGAGAAGGGAGGAGAGAGGAATGAGGGAGGCAGCGCGGGGAGCTGCGCGCATGCGCACACACGCCCAGCGGGTAGGGCCTGGCGGGCCGGCTGAAGGCTCCACCCCTCTTGGCTGACCGTCCTTAGGGGCCCTTCCCCAGCACTCATTGAGGGCTGGACCTAAAGCCAGAGGAAGGAGGTGGCCAGTCCTGGGGATTAACTTGCTCTCTGAGAGGATGTCTGGACAACAGGCAGCTCAGATTCCTGTCTGCCAGGACTCAAAGCCCTCAGCCTTGTCTCGGGGAGGCCTGGAATTTGTCTGTGTCTGGTTGGAACAAAACATCCACCCTCCCCTCTGTTCTGTTAAATCCTACCCTTCTGTTCGGCTTGGCACATGGTGGGAAGCCATCCGGGTCTAGGTTCTGGGCCCAGTTTGGCCACAAACTCATGGTGAGACTTGGAGCAAGTCCCTTTCCTTCTCTGGGTTTTGCAGTGTGTGAACTGGCACTGTACCTGGACAGTGAGGACAACCTTGGAGGGCCCTCCTGCTCCAGGGCTCCAGTTCTGCCAGGTTTTCTAGGTTTGTCGGCCTGTGCCCAGCCTCCTCCGATGCCTCTGAGCTTGCTGACCCCTCCCTCCTTGACCTCACACAGGGGCTCTTCCAGCTCTAATCCCACCACATTGCTTGGTTCTGTCATCAGGACACTCTCCGGCCACACCAGAAGACTCCCCCAATGCAGAGCCCTGACTCCCTCTCTCCTCAGGTCTGGGCCCTCAGGATGTCCCATGAAGATGGAATGATAGTTTGGCTTTGTCACAAACTCCTCCGAACTGCCATTGAGACTGTCAGTTCCTCATGGCTGGAGGAATTCCAGTGGGGACATTGTGTTTGCTTCCCAGGACAACTGAGATAGGACAAGACCTGAATGGACAGGCAGACTAAGTGGTACTCAAAGTGTGGTCCCTGGGCCAGTGTCAGCTTGTACACTGCTTGTTGTCAGTCTGTGATGAGAAAAGAAACTTACACCAGAATGTAAATCAACTATAGCACTAATCACACTATTTAATTCAGCTGACATTCCTCCGCCTCCTCCCACAAAGTAAGATTTTCTTGATGAAGGAAGCAGTGTACAAGGTCCTCCTTATCTTGTTACAGACAGATAACAAACAATTTGCGGTCAGCTACTCTGAGTGGCATTGGACTTGAGGTTCTATAAATGAGAAGATGTTGTAGTTCCAAAGGGCTTCCCAGATACTACAAAGTAAAAGCAAGAAGAGATTTTAGATTATTTAAAAAAAAAGTAATTTTTCCTTCTGGAGTAATAAAAACATTCTAAAATTGACTGATGACAGCACAACTCTGTGATAAAAATGAGAGCCACTGAGTGTCTACTTTGGACTGTACAAAACAGGGGGCTGTATAACACAGGGAATCCCGTGGTGGATGGTGGACTGTGGTTAACAGGACAAATATGAGAATATTTTCTCCTAAATGATAGCAAATATATAATACTAATATAGGATGTTAATATTTGGGTGGATTGGGGGGAAAATACACCAAATGTAAGATATGGGCTATAGTTAATAGTAGTATTTTGACGATGCTCTTTCATAGTTTGTAACAAATATTTAACAATAATGCAAGGTGTTGTTGGTGGGAAGATATATGGGAACCTTGTATGTTTTTGTAAATTCACAAATTTTACTATACACTTATTGTTCATGTATGTTCATTCATGGATGATATACTTCAATATAATTTTATTTAAAAAACTGAAGTAATTAAGAAAACAGGTGCTTTTGACATGGAGGGTTTTCATCAAAGAAGGAAATAAATGTAATTATTAACCAGTTCTTTGAGCACAGGGAGATGTCTGCCAAAGTCTACATATATGAGCAGAATGCTAACTGCTGATGAATTTAGAAGCAAGCTCTGCAGGAGGAAGAATCACCCACAAATAGTGGAACTGTGCTGGGTTCGTGTAAACTGGTCCTTCCCCCCTCTCTGGTGCAACACCTAACTAAGGTCTCTTTGTCATCCATGCCCACTGCCCCAGCTGTGACCAAAGACAGCATGGGCCAGCCAAATCCACAGCTGTCCTCTGTGGAGAAGGCTTCATAGTCCTGCCCTCTATCCTGAAGGCACTTCCACCCTATAGGACGCCCCTGGGTCTTGGTGTGAGCAGTGGAAACCTGGGCTCCCCATGAGGAACCTTCTTGTTTGGCAGCTCAGATCTGAAAGGTCTGAGATCCCTTCATTGCTCCTCAGTTTCCACTTCTGTAAAATGGGGGCAACACATACCTTTAGGACTGGTGCGAAGATTAAATGCCATAGCAAAAGTAAAGGACCTTGCATGGTGATATATTCAGAAAATGGACAGTAACTGCTTGCTCCCTCCCCTTCCCGACTCCCTGGGGACAGACAAAGCTCATAGATGAAGATCAGGGTCCTGGGAGGCTCTGGCACCTGGCCAAGGTTATACAGCTCGTAAGCAGCGTGGCTGGCATGAGCAGTGCTTTGGGTGACTCCCAGGGCTTGTTCCAACTTTCTACACTTCATTGCCAGTCCCTTACCTGGCCAGACACTTCTCCTCGGCAGCACATCGTAGGGAGTACAGATGGGCTCTCTGGACATAAGTGGATGCCTGTACATAGTTGGGGTCCGGGACCAAGTCAGGGAGGCCTGGAGTGGGAAATGAGAGAGGGAGGAAGAGCATGACATCGAGGAGGGTCAGGCTGGCCATCAATGCTAATGTCCAGAGGCCTCCCCCAGCCCCAACCCCCTTTGCCATTCTCCTTTTGCTGCTCGGGCTGTCATCTCCTCCAGGAAGCCTTCCCACCCAATCTAGGTGTACAATTTGAACCATCCCCCCTGGGTGCTCCGTCCTGGGCTCAGGTGCTCCTCGGGCATCAGAGCTCCATAGTGTGGGAGCTGCCGAGACCTCCTGGGAGAGATGGGACATAAGCAAGATCTGGGAGATGGGGCAGAATTTGGAGCGCCAGAGAAGAGGAGGGGGAATGGCATGAACAAAGGTAGGGAGGCAGGACCAAGTCATTTTCTGGCACAGACACCTCCCTCCCTGCCCTTTATTCCCCAGGCCTCCGGGCACCAACTCCTATGTGCCCTCTGCTCCTCTCGCCTCTGGCGGCAGCATTCTTTTTTTTTTTTTTTTTTTTAATGTATTATTTTTAGGTTTTTCTGTTTTGTTTTGCTTTTTATCGTCACACTTCATATCCACACCAGATGTACACTCCCTCAGTGGCATTCTTTGTGAACCACTAAGAAAACCCTGGGCTTCTGGTCCCATAAGGCTCCTGGGCAGATTCAGGTGAATTTTGGCTGGCAGAAGTAGGGGTGGGCAGGAAGGGCTGGGCTGGAAGGAAAACACTCAGGGCTCCTCTTTTCTGGCACAGCCCCTCCTTCCCGCTTCCTGCCACTGGGCACCCCAGACCTGAGCCCGCCCTCCCCTGTCTGTATCCTCGGACATCTGACCTGAGCGAGGGCCTGGGTCTGGCTCCCTCCCCTGCAGGGCCCAGGTTCAGGTGCCCCGGGGAGGTCTGGAGACTGCTCCAGCCCCTGTGGGTCACTTGTTCCCCAGGATGTACCAGAGCCAGGGATCTGTCTATCCTGCCACTCTCCCCCACTCCCCTGCTGTGCTGGAGTTAATCTAAGAGTTATTGGGAATAAGCAGAAATCATATTCAGATGTCCATACCCCATCTGCACTGGGATAAAGAAGGGACGGTCTTTATCTGGGGCATGATGGGCACAGGGGTAGGCTGGAAGGTAGGCAGGGGGGTGGGTGGTGGGTGGGGGGGACTGCAGAGCCATGACTCCATCCCAGCTTGGCCACCAGCTTGAAGGGAAGTCAGCTTTGGGCATCTAAGTCCCTTCCCCAGTTAGGCCTCAGAGGTTCTGGCAGGTAAATGAGAGGGTGGGATGAAATGAGGTTTTGGGCCTTCTTAGCCTCTTTCAGGCTAAAGAGGGGGCAGGGGAGGATGAGGGCAAGCACGGGAGGGGAGGGCTTGAGTCATTCAGACAGTCTTCCAGCCCCCTCCCCTTGCTGCCAAAACCCTCATCAGCTTTTAAGTTCAGAAGATGAGGCAAACAAGGGGGAACCCTGGCTTCTAAGCTTTTGAAAGAGGTGTCTGAATGAACCCCTACCACCCTCCCTCACACACACCTTGGGTCCCCAGATCCTAGTCCTGCCCTCCCTGGGGCCTGGGCCTCTTGCGGAAGGCTGGTCCAGGCAGCCAGCATGATCTCACCTACTTGTAATGAAGTGGAAGCTGGAGTACAGGGGTGGGTGAGGATGAGGTCGCTCCTGGCTGATGGGGGCTGCCTTGGCGAGCCTAGGCCCTATTATCCAAGCCCCCAGGAATGCCTGCAGTCATTTCCCAAGGGACCTCAGGCCCACAAAGCAAAGGCCCACCTCAGTGCCAAGTGGGAGCTGGTGCACACCCTTGGGTCCCAGGCAGCCTCTGGGAGACGGGTGAGGCAGAGCCAGATGGCCCCCTTCACCATCATCAACGTGCCCTTCCCTCTGCAACATGTGGGGATGGCTCAGCTGGACCTGGAGCCTCATGGGACCCAGCATTCAGCACCAGACAGCCCACTCCCCACCCCACCCCACTCCCGACCTGGTTTCAATAAACACTGCACAGATGGCTCCATAAGGCTTTTCTGGCCCGACCCTTCTTCTCTAGGCCATTTCATGAGCTGGCTGTGCAGTTCAGGGAAATCAGAAGAGCCAGCTGAGTAAGAAGCCGGGGGTCCTCAGTGAGGGCTGGTGCTGCTCCTGGCCTCTGACTGAGCCCTGACCCTGGTCATAGGCTGAGCCTTGACCCTGATCAGACACTATGCCCTGGTCACAAGCTGAGCCCTGGTCCCAGACACGAACTGGGCCCTGACCCTGGTCACACACTGAGCCCTGACCCTGGCCTCTGACTGAGCCTTGACCTGATTCCAGACTGACCCCAGCTTACAGAGGCCTGATACCAATCCACAACTCTGAGCCTCAGACTCACTGCTGTATGTCCCCAGAGGATGGGTTAAACTCTGTACTTTAAAAAAATTTGTTAATGAGTTGCTTTGATCTCATCAACCCTTTTTGATGGTAACCGAATGGGGTGGGTTTTCTGAAAGCTCCAAGCAACACCAAGGAGTCCTTCACGTGAGGCTCTGAAGAGAGACTAAGGACAGACAGCCGGGGCCACTGGTCACACTCTGAAACCTGACTCCACTCATAGACCATTATCTTCTTCTTATTAATATGGAAGAATTTCAGGCTCAAGTGGGTGCCTCCTGCTCCCTGCGTGGCAGTGACACCACAGGCTGCACATACATCTAACTCACCACCCATTGGTATCTATCTATAATCATATTTAATCATATTTACCTGTGTGTCCTCCCCTCCAGCCCCAGCAGGGTCACCCAGGACTCACCAGCATTTACTGTGGGGATAACTAACTGGCCAGAGTCCCCTCAGCCTTTGGCAGGCAAGAGTCTTTAAAAATTAGCGGCTCAATGCATCACTGTTCAGCCGTCCACAAGTGTGCGCCACACCTCTGGCCCCCGGGACACCAGGGCACACAGAACCTTTGGAAGTTCTGGAGGAAACCAAGGCTCAGAGAAGGCACAGAGAGAGCAATGAATTTTCCCAAGGCCACACAGCAAGTTGGAGCAGCCTCAGGAGGAGATTCTAGGTCCCAGCTCCCTCCCAGGATGCCTCCTGTTGTCCTCCTTTTTATAAAAACCAACTTTTTTTCAAGGTTTAATCAAGACACAGTCAAATGCACAGATTCTAGATGTACAGTTTGATACACTTTGTCAAATGCATACACCTGTCTAACTACCACCACACTCAAACTATAGAACCAAACTATAGATCAGGGATTCTTTTTTTTTTTTTTTTAAGATTTTATTTATTTATTTATTTATTTATCCCCCCTTGCTGCTTGTGCTGGCTGTGTCCATTTACTGTGCATTTTTCTGTGTCTGCTTGTCTCCCTTTGTTGGGTCGTCCTGTTGCGTCAGCTCACCGTGCCGTGCAGGCTGCCTTGCCTTTACTAGGAGGCCCTGGGAATCGAACCTGGGGCGACCCATATTAAACGGGAGCCCTATCGATTGAGCCACATCCGCTTCCCAGATCAGTGATTCTTAACCTTTTTTGTTCTATGGACCCCTTTGCCAGTCAGGTGAAAACCCTTACTAAGTCCACACTATACTGTGTATTATTTAATAAATACATCACACCTGCACCAACATGTCCCCACAAGAATGGTTTTTGAATTTCAATTCAAGCTCATGGACCCCTGGTTAAGAACTCCTGTTCTAGATTGTTTCTGCCACCCAAAAAGTTCCTTCCTGCCTTCTGCCTCCACTCCCCCTCCTGCCAGCAGCCACTGATCTGCTTTTTAATCACCATAGATTAGTTCTGCCTCTTCTAGAACATCATAGAAATGGAATCACTCCTACCATTGTTTATTTTCTCTGTTCCACTGCCTCTGACCATCACCGGGGCCTCCTGTGGCTCCACTGGCTGTGCTCTGGCCCTGTCCTCCTTGCCTTGGGAAGGCAACAGCTCTGGGAAGCTGCTGGCAAAGAGGGCAGCCCTCCTCCCCACCCTTCAGCATCCCCTGCTGAGGTCCCAGGGAACAGCAGGCCCCCCTCCCTCAGCTGGTATGTTTTTCCAGGAAGGAACAATGCCTCCTTCTCTGGGCCGGCTCTCCCAGGGACAGCCTGTCAGCAACCAGGCCCGCAGGCCTGCCTCTCAGTGCCCTTCGTCATCAGGCTTGGGTGTGGGGAGGGGGCTGTGTGATTTTGGGAAGGAGGATGAGGGGACCCTGAGCTGGGGCTTGTGGGGTATAAGGGTAGGGGTATTGGTCCGCTGTTTCTGGCTTGTGGGGTACAACCAGGCCCTCCAGGCAGGCTGGCCAATGTTGGGTGAAGTCCAGTTATAACCAGACTGGGTGACTGCACCCATCTAAATAAGTGTGTTTTAAAGAAAGGCCCTGGAGCGAGGGTAATGCTTACTCACAAGGTGGGGAGGAACAACGAGGGCATTTCAGCCCATCAGTCATGGGGACGTAATTGGGGGTGGGGTGGGGCTGGGATCTCTTTCCTAGCATACATGGATTCATCTAGCCCTTGGGCCTGGAACTGGAGACTCTTTAGAGAGGGTTCCAATGAACACTTCTCCCAGCTCCTCCTCATTCTTATAAATGCAAAAATTTGAATGAATCATGCTTCTCAGTCCAGAGCAAACTAACCATTATCACATCACCGGTCTATGCAAGGCCCCTCTCTTGCCTTACTTAAAATTTTTTTTTGCCCTTATCCCCACCTGTGACCTTCAGACATGTCTTTGAACATTTGCATAAAATCTGCAGTGCATTTGGGATGGGTGCATGTTTTTAAAGCATATAAATGATCTCATCTTATATATCTCATTCTGTTTCTTGATCTAGTTCACTGCTTGTCCTGGCTAAGTAGGATTCCACAGTGTGTATCCACCACGTCCAGTCTGTCCAGTCTCCTGGTAATGGACTTCCTGGTATCCTCCAACTGCCAATCCACGCACACGCCCCAATGAACAGCTTGTACGTGCCACCTCATGAACCTGGGTGAGGGCACACATCCAGCTCCCTTTCGACTCTTAGATCTCCTCCGGTCTTGCTCAGCTTTCTCCCAAGCGCCCCGCTCCACTGGTGGGGTGATGGGATGTGATGGGTCTGACCACCCAAAGGCTGGGTAGAGGGTCTCACTCAGGCTACCCAGGAAGGCCCTGGGCACCATGGGCGTCCTGCCTCCTGACCCGGGAGGCAGGCAGGAGCCTGGGTTCTTACCTGGCTCTGTCATAGACCTTCTGTGTGACGGGCAAGCCCAGCCCCTCTCTGGGCCTCGGCGCTCCCAACTATCCAGTTCTAATTGCCCTCCACCCCACTCTTGGCCAGAGACATGTGCTGACCATGGGGGGCCATGCACACAGCGATCCAGGCTGCAGAGAGCTGGGGTTCAGGTTGGGGGGGGCAGCGCTAAGCCAGAGGGCAGCAAAGGCCCTGGGATGGCTGAAGCCAGGCTGCCCTGCTGGGGAAGGGCTGGGTGTGAGTAAAGCAGGGTCCTAGAACTATTCTGCAGAGAGCCACTGCCCTCAGGGAGTCCCTTTGGCATTGGCTGACCACTTCTGACCCTCTAGGGCAGTGAAGACACAGATGTGAGGGAGAAAGACTAGAGTCCTTTACTCCTGCTCTGCCTCTGGAGCTCCCTGTGCTTGGGATCCAGGACCTCAGCGGGAGAAACCCTTCACACTGACGCTTGGGGGCCAGTGTGCTCTGGACCCTGTCCCTGTCCTCCTACCTCACGAGCCTAGAGCTGCTGGGCAGTTCATGTGCCAACCCACAGGAACCCAAGGTCAATGGCAGTCTTCGCCTTCCCTTTCCCTGTGGGACTCAGTTAGGGCCTTCTCACAGAAAAGATATCAGCAGGCAAGGTTGCCATCTTGTCCAGGTCCCTTCTACTTTCTGAGCCTTGGTTTCCCCAATTGGATGATAGGAGAAATTGGACTAACTGGCCCTTGAGCACAGATTTGATAGAATGATTAACACTTGAAGATTAAAATACTTTTTAAGGAGCTATTCAGTCCATGCCCCAGGCTTGTGCAAGAGCCCGAGACCTCTCACGACCTCTACAGATAATGCTTTCACAGTCAGGAAATTCTCCCAGCGTCTGACCTAAATCCTTCCTGCTCCATTAGAAGTCTGTTCTCTCCAACTCAGCGGTTCTGGAGGCTGCCCAGTGCTGAAGGCCCTGCGGTCACATTCCTGCCTTTTGCCTGCACCACCACCTGTTTCCCTCTTGGCGTCCCCTTTTCTGTGGGCACAGTAAACCTGGTCTCCTTCAAAACCTTTTCTCCTCGAGCCTCCTGTTCGTAAGAAGTAGATGATGGAAAATGGAATGCAAACTAGCCCTAATCTCTCGATCCCAGGGCTGGGAAATAAACAAAGTCCAGCAGGAACCAGTCAGTCGGTTGTGAAATATGCGCTGAGCGGGATGTTTTGGCTAGTGCAGCCAGACTCCAGAGGAGCCCCTAGGTGGGGAGAACGCAGAAAGCTCTCCAGAGCTCTGCCCTGAATAAAGATGGGCACGGAGGGCCTCCGGGGCTTGAGCTGGCTGCTCTGGACCCTACACAATTATTATCTAATAATCAGGACATTAGATTGTCGGTGCCGGCCCCTGCGGCCCCACACCTGACTGGTGAGCAGGCAGGCAAGGTGGCTGCCGAATCCATTTTGCCCGGTCATGAAGGGGCCAGTCCAGCCCAGACAAATGAGAAAACGGGGACACAAAGCCAGGCCCAGAACCTTCAGTGGCCCTCCATGGCCTACAGAGTCAAGCCCAGATTTCTCTGAGTGGCCTTCTGAGGTCTGGCCTTATCTGTCCTCCCAGATCTCTCACCCCCAAGGATCAGCACCCTGACCTTTTCTACCCTCCATCTCTATGATGATCCTATGATGTCCTTGTCCTGGAATTCCCTGCTACACACACACACACACACACACACACACACCCCAGCTCTGCCCATGCAGGGGTCCCCAGTCATTAGGCCCCAAAGCCCAGCTTCTCAGCTTGACCACCCCCACCCCAGGCCCCTTGTACAGCACACATCCGCCGACAGGCGCAGTGGCAGCGACCACCTCACTCCACATGTGGGTGCCACAGGGTTCAGCTCAGAGAAGGTACCTGTGAGTGTTCATTGAGCAAACTGCCCAGGCAGGCATTGAGCTGGGAGAAGGCCGGCATCGACCTTTCCTCTCGCCACGCCTTCTGCTGCCTCCTTGCACACTCTGCTCACACTTCTTCCCAGTGTGAAGATGGCTCCGGCCCCTCCTGTCCAGTCAGAATCCTCCTCACCCTTGCAGGTCCCCCATCCCCATCCCTGATGCTCCAGCCCCCCTGGGTTCCCTCAGATCCTTCATGGTGGAATTTTAATTTTTCTCACACAACCTGCTCTCCCCACAGCCTTCCCATCTTGGCTGATGGCCACCTCATCCTTCCAGCTCCCCAGGCCATATACCTGTGTCATCCCTGCCCCACCTCTTTCTTTTACACCCCACAGCCAATCTGTCAGGAAATCCTATCAGCTCTATCTCCAAAATATATCCTGGATCTGACTTCTCACCACCTGCATTGTTACATCCTGCCCGGCTGCCATCTTCTCCGCCTGGATCTCTGCCTCCTCTGGGTCTCCCTGCCTGCTCCCCCCACCCAGCCCACTACCAACACAGCAGTGGGGAGACCCTGTATAAATGTCAGTTGTTGCTCGGCTCAAACCCTGCAGCTGCTCCCTAGTGGAGCAGAGGAAAAGCCCAAGTCCTCATGGTGCCTACAAGGCTCTCCATGGTCTGCGCCCTGTACCCCTCTGACCTTGTCTCCTACTACTTATAGGCCCCTCTACCTGGTTCCAACCACAGTGGAACACACTTGAAAACACAAGGCACTTCCTGCCTCAGGGTCTTTGCATTGGCCATTCCCTCTCCCTGGAATGCTTTTCCCACAGATGCTCATGCATTCATGCCCTTCAAGTCACTGCTGCAATGTCACCTTCACGAGGCCTATGCTGACCATCTTTCCGAAATCTGTCACCCGCCCTGACCCCTGCACTCCTGCTCCCCCTTACTTATCTCTACTTTTTCTGCAAAACTTACCACCTTCCAATATGCCTTACTTACCTATTTATTATGCTCACATTAAAATCTAAGTCCCACAAGTACAAGGATCTTTGTCTTTCTTTTCACTAATGGACACCCAACTCTAGAACAATGCCCGACACCGGCACACAGCAAGGCCCTCAATAAGTGTCTGTCGAATGGATGAGATGACCTCTGCTCTCTTTAGCCAGATGCAGCCCCCGAGGGCAGGGGTGGGTGGTATTTCCATTGCCTGCCCACACAGCTGTTGGCCCAGGTCCGGGCGTCCTGCAGGTGCTTGTGGCTGGAGAGATGGACAAGACGGCAACGAGCCTGGGCCCCTCTGCGTTCCTGGTGCCTGGCTTCTGGCTGCCAGGCTGCAACCTCAGTGAGGCTGAACTCCCCACACCCAGCCCAGAGCCTGGCACTGGACTTTCCTGGCGAAGGCATATATGGATGCTCATCTCACAGGGGTCTGGTGGCATCTGCCTGTGTGAGCACAGGCATCATTATCAGGGGGAGGCTGGAATTGGCCCCCAAAGTCTTTCTTTGGGAAAAAAAGCATTTGTTTGGGGTTGGAAAACCCAGGGATCCCGTTGGCCCATGAGCAGGGGGAAGGTTGCAAGGGTCTGAAGCTTTGGTGGCAAAGGTCTGAATCCCTTCCTGCTCTGGTGACCTAAACCCCATCACCCAATTTTAGGTGATACTGAAATGCCTGCTTCCTGGAGTGCCCAGAAACAAGGGAGAAAGGGACACAGGCCCAAGCCTCATCCTGTAATGCTGAATCCAGACAAAAAGGCCACAGGTCCAGCTGCCTGTGGCTAGGAGGCGGCTGGGCCAGAGACTCTCCTTCCAACTTCCCAAGCCCCAGTGCGCCTCCGCAGGAATGCCGGGCACAGGAACTGGAAACAGGTGTGGGCCCTCTGGCTCTCCCCATTCTTCCTTTCTCTGCTGCCCACTTCAGTCACTGCCCTGGGGAGTCTTCCCTGAGTTCTTGGCTCGGACGGGAAACAGGGTAGAACCCAGCTGGCAGCTATTGGGTAGGGGTGCCCCTTCTGAGACTGGAGGACAGTGAGATGGGTGCCCCAGGTTAGGAGAGAGGGGCGGGGACCAGAAGGCCTGAGCTCACAGGCCAGGTTTGGCAGTGGCCTGGTGCCAGTGAAGCCCTAAAGCAGGGGTTCCTAACCAGGGGTCCGTGAGCTTGAACTGAAACTCAAAAAAGCATTATTCTTGTGGGGACATGTTAGTGCGGGTGTGATATATTTATTAAAGAAAACACGGTATAGTGTGGACTTAGTAAGGGGTCCATGGTTTTCATCTGACTGGAAAAGGGGTCTGAGGAACAAAAACCCCTGCCCTAAAGGCTCTCCACTCCTCACCCCCACCACCCCAAAGACTCTGTGGAGCCTGCAAACTCAAGGCAAAAATCCAAATTTTGTTTCTGAGGGGGTTTAGACCTGAGAGAAACCATGAACCCTGAGAGAGGTGACACAGACTTTAAAATACCCTTCCCTGAGGGGCAGGAGCTGGGTGAGGCTGAGGCAGAGTGGGAGAAAGCCTAAGTCTAAGCTTGGCCGTTCATCAACGCTGAGACCTTGGGCAAGTTATGTAACTTCTCTGAGTCTCAGCTTCCTCATCTGCAAATAGGGGACACAATGCCATCTACTCACAAGGTTGTTGGGGGAGTAAATGAGAAAAATTTTTTTTTTTTTTTTTAAAGATTTTATTTGTTTATTCATTTATCCCCCCCTTGCTGCTTGCGCTCGCTGCGTCAGCTAACCACGCCGTGCAGGCGGGCTTGCCTTCACCAGGAGGCCCCGGGAACCGAACCCGGGGCCTCCCATATGGTAAACGGGAGCCCTACTGATTGAGCCACAGCCGCTTCCCTAAATGAGAAAATTAAAATAAGATGCTCGGCACAGTGTCTGGCACTCAGCAAGTGTTCAATACAGAGCAGCTGCTGTCATCGTTATTTAAAATAGGAGCTGTCTCTTCTTGCAGGGATGGTCTAGTTTGAGACCAGGGGAGAGAGAAGGTGGGCTTGCAACTGGGTGATAAGGAAGCGTGCCTGGGACGAGGAACGTCTGCTCAGACACCAGGGACCCTCAACTGCCAGGGAGGCAGGAAAAGGCACCAGGTCCTTCTGTCTGCACACCTCCAGTGACCCTCTATCGCAACTTCCTGAAGGAGCAACCTGAGACAGCTTCAGGGAAGGGAGGAGGAAAGCTGAGCCAGACTCCCTGGGCTCCAACCTTCGCGCCACCAGTTACCAGTTATGTGACCTTGGGCAAGTTACTTAATTTCTCAAATGTCCTCAGTTTCCCCATCTGCAAGATGGGGATAATAATAGTCTTTCCTCATTGGGTTGTTAGGAGCCTTCACCGTAACTACACTGGGGAGGGACTCTGCCTCTAAAGCCCTTCATGCCCACAGCCCCATTTCACCCTGTCACAACTGGTGCCTGGAATATAGTAGTCAGTCAAATATCTGTTGAATGAATGATCAGATGAATGAGTGAATGAACGAGGTGGGCAGGGTAAACAAGAATGCATACAATTTAAAAAATGCATGGTGGTTAAAAACTCAGGATGGAGAGTCATGTAAACTCAAATCCTGCTTTCACCATTAAGAGGCTGTGTGAGTCAGTGAGTGAGCCTGTCCCTTATCTGGAAAGTGGAACTAATAATGGCACCTGGCTCGCGGGTTCTCTGTGAGAATCAAGGGAGACAACGTGTAAAGTGTTCAATAAATGCTAGAGTAATTATGTCCCCTGGTTGCAAATGGGGGAACTGAGGTTCAGTGAGAGCCAGTCAGTGGAGGAATCCTGAACTCTGGCCCTGCCCTGCCTGGCTCGCTGGTCTTCTCAGAGCATCACAATCCTTTGCCTGAGCATGGGCTGCCCTAAGTCATCTCAGCACAAGACAGTCTGAATTCTGGCTCAGCTGCACCCTGCTGTGAGACCATGGCAGGCCTCAGTTTTCTCATCTGTAGAAGGAGGATGATAATCTTCACCTCAGTGGGAGGTCGTGAGGATGACTGAAATTGCACATTTAAGCCACTAAGCTCAGCAGGTGCTCCTCAGCAAATGGCTAGGTTCTTACACTTATCCCTGTCTCAGAGCCCGAACTCTGGAAGCTTGTTTGGTGGAGGCCTGCTTCTGTCCTTCCCCGTGTCTACTTCAAGCCCGGTGGAGACGGGAAGGGAGTCTGGGAGGGCAGCTGGCCTGGGCAGCAGGAGGCCTGGAGGTCAGGCCCAGGTGAGGGGCCCAGGAAGTGGGGGTGGGGCAAGGAGCTGGGCAGTTCTTGTGGACTGAGGGTCCTGGACTGGCCTCTTGGGTCCAGGAGGCTGGATAGAGAGGGGGCCCAGAGGCAGCACAGTTCCCAGGGGGTCCTAGAGGCCTGGGAGAAAGGGAAGAGGAGAAGGAACGCAGTGCCTCAGGTTCTGGAATAGTAGGCTAAGGTGCTTAGATTTGGTCCTGAAGTCATGGAGAGCCACAGAACCTTCTTGAGCAGGGGAGTGACATGGTTAGCACTGCCAGGGTTTTTCTGCCCAACATGTAGGATGGGACGGAAAGGGAGAGGCTGGGGACAGGGGTCACCTCTGGCCTCCAATTGGCCATGTGAGGACAGGGAAGGAGGATACATGCTGGGCAACACAGGCTCAGCCACTGGATATACACTGGGAGGAGGGCCAGGGCAGTCTGCTCCATGGTACTTTCACGAGATTGCCAGAGCTGGTGTATCAGGCTGGGCGGGGAGGAGTGAGGAGAGGCCTAGGAGGAGAGCTGTAGTCTTCTGAGACCACCAGCTCCAAGAGGCTGAGGCTGTGCAGAGGTAGGAGCAGAGGCACGGAGGCTGGCAGAGGAGGACCAGGCAGTAGTCAGGGAGAGGCCATGTGGGAGCTGGCAGAGCCCAAGGGACTGGCCGGGCCTGAAGAGCAGACGACCCCCTCCAGGCCTCTGCACTGACTTGCTGTGAGAGCCAGGGGAACACCCGGCCCTGCCTGGGTCTCTCTTTCCTTCTCTCATTCTTTCCAGTTACGTGATTCCAAAGTGGGGGACAACGGTATTGCAGGAGGCCTTGGGCAGCCCCCCGTGCCCGGGATGAGAGGGGAGAGGGTGCGGGTGCCTGAGGAAGGGACAAGGCTCAGGACAGGAGCTTGGAAACCACCCAAGCAGGGAAGGACGTGGGCAGTACGCACATGTGTTTAGTGTTGTGCGGACATGTCCCGCCCACACGCGTGCGCAGGCTGCCAGCACCGGCCTCAGACCCCGTGGTGTGCGGCCAGGACGAATGAGGTCAGGTTTGGAGAATTTGCCCTGGGCTCCCGCACCAGGCCTGGGGGTCTGAGCTTAAGGACAAGGCTTGGCCTTCCCCGCACTGGGATTTTCCACGAACCCGACCTAGCTGGGTGGGAAGGGAGGAATCAATAATGGGACATGGCATTGCTCCCTCTCTGGGCTCTTTGTGAGCCCCAAACCAACCTTCCTCCACCCTGCCTGGCCACATATTCCCACCCCACCCCACCGCCTCCATGACCTGGAGAGGAGCTGAGCCGCCATTCCTTGCTGCAATTCTTGAGCACCTTCTCCTCTGGGAAGTCAGCCCTGAGCCCCCAGCCCCTGACTGGGGAGGCCCCCTGCTCTGGTGCCCAGACCCCCCCACTTGCCCAATGGCAGCACTGAGTCACCCCGTTCCAACCACACTTGCGCTCCCCCAGGGCAGGGCCTGGTTTGATGCACACCAGCACACAAGGCTTGACACTGAGTATGCTCCATTCAGAAGAGACATGGCTTTGACCCAAAACCAACTGCGGGGCTTAGGGGCTGTGGCCAGAGGCCCTCCTAAGCACCAAGCACCCCCACTTCAGACTCAGCCTGGCCCTGGCCCATCCTACCCTGAACCCAATGACTTTCTGAAGTCCTGATGGGCCAAAGAGGGGCCCTAGAAAGCTCCCTGGCTAGGAGCCCAGAGGCCGAGGCCCAGGCCTGGCTCCGCCAGCCTCAGGCTGTGCCATTTGAGGCCTCAGCTGTCTCCTCTGCCCAGAGGTGGGGCTCTTCTGGCTGAGACCCACTCTGAGGTCTTGCCTTCTAAGAAAAGCTGCCACAAAAGTTTAGCACCCTTTAGGAAACAGGCTCCAGTAGCAGTGGATGTCTGCTGTAGGGATGCTGCAAATATCCAGGGAGCACCAGATGGGGATGGGTCACTGTGTGCAGGAGAACACATCCTCTGTCACATCACAGAAGATCCCTCTATATGGCTCCTGTCCTGAGCTCCTGCAAGTTCTCAAAGTGGCATTCAGCACCCAACTCGAGTGCTAGGCCTTGGATGTGAGGGAGCGAGTGCCACCAGTGGGGACACTCCTGTCCCCAAGCCTTGGGCTCCTGCAGTCCCCAGGGAGGCAGGAGGCCCCTCAACAGCAGCCCTCATCCAAGGTCATGGGTGGATACAAAGCAGCAGTCCCCACTGCTGAAAGAGGGAGAAGAGTCAAGGCTGGGGATTTGGCCCCTGGGTCCCTGGGCCCCACAGGGCTCAGCCTTCAACGAGTGGGCCTGGCAGCTTGGAGCAGAGAATAGTGGGTAAAAGGCACCGACTGTAGCCTGAAAGAGGTGGGTCAGAGGGGAGCACCTAACCACGAGGGGCTGAGGGGAAGACCCTGACCAAAGCTGACTGCCCCACAGGGAGAAAAAGAAGGGTAATTCTAGGACAGCAGAGAGCCTTCCAGCCCTGGCCAGTCCCCCAGATGGCCCTGGCCACAGTAGCCCCACCTGCTAACAGCAAGTATGGAGGTTGCCCCTCTGAGGCTGCCCCCTCTACTGCCCCGTCGTGTGCAGCACATTGGGCCTTCCCGAGCCTTGGTTGTACTGTCACCCCCTGCAAAAAGCCAGGGCAGGCACACCCAGGTCCTGTCCACAGCTGCCTCCTGGGACTCTCCCTCAGGGCCAGGACTAGAGGTGAGGTGAGTGAGACGAATGAGCCACTGGCCTGGGGTGCAAAATTTTAGAGGTGCCAAGAAGCTCAGTAAGCAAGATGAGTAATATTTTAATGCAATGACTTTTTAAAAATTCAAAATGAATGCAAAAAGTATGTGATGAACAAAATATCAAAATTTCAAATAAAGACAGAATTAGTCTAACTGATTTTCCCTTTTACCTCAGGCTCCAATACGGCTCAGCATCAAAATATTGCCTTAAAATATTAAGCATCTTGATTACTGAGCTTTTTGGTACCGCCTTAATTCTGTGCCCCAGGCCAGTGCCTCACTTGCCTCTCTCTAGTCCTGACCTCAAGGAGCTCTAGGTCAGCCAACCTGGACCCCTCCTGGGCCAAGAGCTCCCCCTCTTACCTCCTGCTTATTTGTGCCCAGGGGTGGGGAACTTGCTACACCTCCAGAATCATCACCTAAGGACTTTCTGACCCTGAAGACCAGGTTTCTGATGCTCCCTGCCTCTCCCTGTGTAGCTGGCACAGGGACACTCCATGGATGGAGGAGTTGCCCCGCTTAGAATGAGGGAGAGGCAGGGAGCAGGGTGTCATCCTTGTCAGGAAGGTGAGTCGTCCAGAAGCTCAGTTGGTCCCTCCACCCCCTCCCTTCAAAGCCACGGTCAGGACCTCGACCAGCCTGGCAAAATGCTGGCACTGGTGATGCCTGGATGTGGGAAGGCAGGGAGGCGGGGCCCACTGAGGCTGGCGGCTGGGGCTGCAGGTGAGCTTATATTAGCAGCTCAGGGGAGACCTTGGTAAAGGATGAAGGACGGGTTTGGGCGCAGGGAGCAGTTCACCAATGACCAGGAAGCCGGACAGAGGGCCCGAGGGACAAGTACTCACCACGACCGTTTTGGTTGGGTCTGTACACGCTGCCCACGCTGAGGCGGCCCTGCTGCGCGCCGTTCCGCTCCCCACCGAGCGGGGGCGCGTCGGAGCTGCGCACCGGCAGGTAAGGCGGCTCCAGCACGCGGAAGGGGGGCTGCGGCTCCACTACCCGCGGCGGGGCGTAGGCCTCGGGCGGCACGTTGGCGTAGGGCGGGTACCAGCCGAGGCGGGGGTCGTTGCCATAGGCGCCGCCGGTGGCCTGCGCCGTGTCGGGGCTCCCGTCGGGGTAGGCCTGCTCCAAGCCCGCGGTGCCCTCGTGGTACAGGCTGTGCGAGTAGCGGCGGTCCAGGCCGTCGGGGGGCTGCGGCTGCGGCTGCGGCTGCGGCTGCGGCGCGTAGGGCCTCTCCGGGGCCGGGTAGAAGCCCTGGGGCGAGTACTCGGGCTGCTCCTCGCCGCCGCCGTACTCCTCGTAGCGCGCCCGGGGCTGGAAGGGGTAGATGACCCCCGCCGAGGCCACGGCCGCCGCCCCTGCGCCCATGCCGCCGCCCGCGCCGCGGTAGTACACGTAACCCTGGTCGTAGGTCCGCGACACGGGGTCGTAGTTCTCGTACTGGCTGACGAAGGGCGCCTGCGGGTAGGGGTACTGCTGCGGGAAGGAGGGCGGCTGGCGGTAGGTGGTGGCGAAGGCCGAGGCCGAGGCCGAGACCGAGGAGGCGGAGCCCCCGTGCCGTTGCTGGGAGACTGAGGTGCGGGCCCGGGCCATCCCGGTGCTGTCCCCGACGGCCACTTCGCGCCAGTTGTCGGGCACTTGGCCGAAACCAAACGGGTGCCGCGCCTGGCCGCGCACAGTGTCCGAGCCAACGCGCCCAGGCAGGGGCAGGGACGGGGCCTGCCGGCGCCGGAGGCCCCCTTGGCTGCGCCGCTGCGAGGCCTGGGGGCTGCCGGCCAATAGCACCCGGGAGCTACTCTCGGCACCCCGAGGCCCGGCCGGCACGTACTCTGAGCCGGAGTTGAGCAGGCTGTACACCTGCCCGTTGTTCTCCCATTGAATCAGCTGCCGCCAGCGCCCGGGGTCCGAGCCCTGCTCCGGCTGCGCCTGCTGCCCGTGCACCAGGACACAGAGGCAGGCGCCCCACATCAGGGCCCCCAGCTGCCAGCCGGCCCGGGCCAGAGCCATGGTGGCCCCTCTGCAGAGGCCTGGTGGAGAGGGAGGTTCTCAGGAGTAGCCCCCTGTGTGTGCTTCTCTTTCCACGGCCTCGAGGACAGGACGGCTTCTTGCCTGCCCCAGCTCTAGCTTTGTCCATCCTGGCCTTGTCCCGGGCGGGACGGCTCCTCCGATGACAGCATTTCGAGGCCAAGGAGTCAGGGCAGGGCAGGGGTGGTGCCCACGGCTGCACAAGGTTCTCTGCAGGGCACCGGGTGGGCAGGACTGCCTGGGGGACTTACATGGCCAGCACAGCACTGGCTGGTCGCTGGGCTGGCGCTTTCCCACTCTGAATGAATAAGCAACAGCCTGGGAGCTTTGGGAGGTTTCGGGCAGCTTGGTCTGCCTGCTGGGGCCGCCTCCGCTGGGCCCTATGGCCCGCCGGGTTTTAGCTATTTGGCCTGTCCCGCAGCTGCTGTGTTTAGTCCCTGGCACTCCCAGCCAAGCCACAGACCTGCCTCTGAGGGAAGGAATGAAGTAGGGAGTAGGAGGGGGCCTCTGGGGACTCACTAAGTGGGGCCTTGGCAGGCAGAAGAGGGCTGGGGAGTCAGCACCACCCTGCCCATTCCTTTCTTTGGTAAGGACAGAACCCAGCATCCTTGGTCTCCTTCTTTCTTACTGTGCTGCTTCTTTGGGCTTGAACAAGCCCCTGATCCCTGTTCACTCCTACCTCTCCCCAGGACCCCTGGGTTATCTTTCCCCTTGCTCCCTGTAGCCAGTGCTAAGAGACACCCCCTTGTTGATAGGCCACCTTGGGAAGATGCCGAGCACAAGAGGGCTAGAGCTTCAGTTTTTCCCTTCTTGGCACACCTCTGGGCCTCTCTGTTCCAGTCTGTAGAATGGGGGTGTGCCCTGGGCCAAACAGGAATTGTGAAATTATGGGTGAGATGAACTTCTCTCCTATCACTTGTGGTTTCTATCGTAAATCTCTTGATTCTACATACAACCTGAGTATGCATGGGGATAAAATGAAACCCTGGGGCTGCCTTTGATATGGGATAGGGGCCATTTTGAGGTAGAGAAGCCTTTAAGCATAATACAAGAGAGTAGTGAATACAGGAGAACTGGGGCTTTGTCTCCTTGCTGTGATTAAGTTGCTGGGTGATCTTGGGCAAGTCATTTCCCCTCTCTGATCCAACTGTCACATCTGAGTAATGGAGGATTAGATCAGATGCGCTAAGTGTCGGCAGATGCTCGGTCCCCTTTGGGATATTGGAGATAGAAGGGATCCCAGAAGTTTGACCACTTTGGCATCCAAGGAATCACACTCTGAATGTTGTACTTCAGGCTTCCCATGGACTGCCTTCTCTAGCCCTGATCCTGGGAAATGAAGGGCAGAAATTCCCCTTTTGTAGGACGAGTCTACTTTTTAGTTGGCCCCTGCAGATTCCCTCTCTACTTAGGAAACTCCTGGAGCCCACCTTGGGAAGATATGAGGCAGGGTGGACTTTCCTTGGAATCTGCAGACCTCTTCTTTGCCCCTCTCATCCTTGCCAGTGAGCACCTGTTTACCCATTGCGCTGACCTTCAGATAACTTAGGGCATGCATCTACCCTTTAAATATTCAAATCCCAGTCAGGGAGGATGGGGTGCTTCCAACACCACTCCTGGCCAGCAACCTTTCAACACTGACCCCTCAACTCCCCAGCATTTGGTTTCATCTCAGCCCAGGCAGAACTCCTGCAAGGAGCAATTGGTTTGGCTCATGACACCAAGATGCCCTGGACAGGTTTGCCAAAGGCCGGTATCTGGAGGGTTAAGCCTTCCCTCCTTCCTTCCTGCCCCCTGCAGTGCTGGCCTCTGCTGCTTGGAATCCCTGGGGTCCTGTGCAGCTCTCATGCCAGATGGGCAGCAGCGCCAGGAGAGGAGGAGTGGAAACAGGCCTCAGGATACCCCCAGGCAGGGAGGGGAAGGGAAGAGGAGGAACAGAGAGAGGACAGAGGATGGCGGTGAGGCAGGGGGAGCCCCACTGGCCTGGAGTTGAGAAGGTACAGCCCCTCTCCTCCAGCCAGGCAGGGGCGCAGGGCCTGGGAGCTGTGGGAAGATGTCTGCACGAACAGGGCATCAGCCATCCCACTCAGCCGGCCTCAGCCTCAGAGCCAACTTTTGGTGTGAAACCCTAGCCGCTGCTGGCTCCTGCTCCCCTTTCTTTTTTCTTAATAAGGTTGAATCAGAGTGAGTCAGTGGAGCCAAGTTTCCTGTTAGGCTCCGTTTGAATAAACTCCACTCTGAACATAGCTTGGGCCTCCAAACGGGCTCCCCAGGCCAGGGCTCTGGCTCTGCCAGCCGCCCTTGCTGAAACCAGAGGCTCTGGGGTCCTGGCCTGGCTCCTGGCCGCTCCCCAGGGAAGCCAGTTAAGCTGGCAGAACTTCAGGGTCTTCATCTGTGACCTGGGAGTCGTGGCATGTTTGGGAAGATGAAACGAGAGGCTTATGAACTGCACCCAGCACAATGCCAGGCATGCAACCGCTGTTTCCTTTCTCCTCTTGACTCGAGAGAAGGGAGGGGTTTGTCTCCCTAGGGTCTCCCCTCGCCACCCCCTCCTTCTCTGTCCCTTTCCTGTTTTTATCCATCTTCAGAGTCCTTCCTTGCCCAGGGTGAGCCTTGTACAGAGCTGGGCCTGAAATGGCATCTCCCCCAGGGTCTGTCCTCTTCCCTCTCCTCCCCTCCCTCCCTCAGACCTCCTTCTCCCTGCCAGGCTGGGTCTCCTGCAGTGGCCGATAGGGCCCAGCTGGGTGGGGGTCCGCAGCTCTGTGAGCCTCGTGGAACCTGCTTGGTTCCACCTCTCCACATGTGGGACAAGGCCTTTCCTCAGTAGCTAGGGGTAGCCTGGCATCCTTAGGATGAAAGCTGCAGTGGGGGAGCCTGAATGAGACCTGTGGGCAGGCTGTGGAGGGAGAAGGGTTCCTTATACCAGGCTGGCTGGACCTGAGCTGCAGAGGGCGGAGGGCGAGGCAGCCCCTCTTTCTTGGCCCATTTCTGTTCCTCACAGGCTGGGATTCGTACCCACATTTTTAAGACCCGGGGAGGTACGTGGTTGAGGCTCGCTGCCTGTCCTCATCACTCAGAGGACCCATGACATGGGGCTGAAAAAGTCTGTTGACAGTGTACCATTTATTAAGCACCTACTGTATGCCCAGCTCTGGCTGGGTTGTCCCATGGAGTGGCCTTGTCCTGTGACATTGGGATGGAACTCCAGGCTCGGGAAAACCAGCGGGAGGAGTGAAGAGGCAGCAGGACTGAGAAGCAGAGGGTTTGGGGAGCAGAGAGGGGACCAGAGCCCTGAAATGTTTAGCTGCTTTTCAAAGGGGGACCTGGAGGCCCACTGTGGGTCAGAAAGTTTCCATTGTCGAGGCTGAGGGATGAGGGCAGGCCCTGGAGTGCCCCTGCCCGCTGTCTCCCAGACGGCGCAGGGCTGGGTCTCTGCTTCGTCCCACGATCCCCGGCTGCTGGGCCCAGGCCTGGGCACCTGGGCGGGCGGCTCAGGAAAGGCTGAGGGATTTATGCTGAACTGGAAATGGAAGTCCCACCCAGGCCAGCAGAGGACTGCGTGGGCCCAGCTGCTGCCTCTGGAAAGTGGGGCTGGAGGAAGTGCTGAGTGAGGAGGCAGGCAAGCTGGCACAGAAAGCGCTGACTCTGCCGGGATAGGACCACTGAGTGACCACTGCCAGCTGGGCCAGGCCCACCCCTCCCCCACATCTGGCACAATGGCAGGGGAGGCAGGGGGGACTTGGGTCCCCAGAGCCAAGGCAGCCGTGGAGGGGGCTGGTGCCCTTGGGTTTGGAGGTGTCTGTCTTCAGGGCTGGAACTCAGGAGCAGCCCAGAAGTGGGGGAGGTGAGGTCAGAGCCTTTGTGGGGGACATCTGGGGTGGAGGGAGGGAAAGAACCCACCCTTCTCCAGGACCCAGGGGAATTCAGGGGTCTGGGTGCTTCCCACTCTATTTTCCCTCCCAGCCCTCTCCCCCATGGTTCCCTGGGGAACTGGAAATACCGGGGGCTGATATAATAGTCTGGGCATCGAGGCAAGGCTCCAGGAGGCCGGAGGCCTTATGGGGCCCCCTCAGCCACCACCCAGCCGGCTTCTGGTGCAGGCGTGGCTCTGGGACTGGCTGAATGGGCCCAGAGCCGGTGGAGGCCAGGGAGGGCCATTTTTACAGGAATGCGGCAGCTGAGGAGAGGAGGTCCTATCCCAGGGGCCTCCCCTGGTAGAGGGATTCTGCTGTCCTTGTGAGGGATGGGGTGGGGTGGTGATCCTACAGCTCTGCCAGCTCAGACTCGGCAAATGCATGCTCAGGCAGGGGCTGCTGGGTAGGAGGGCTCCTTAGGTCAAGCAGCTCTTAGGGTTTTGGTTAAGGGGGGTAAAGGAGAGGACGCAACAGAGTTCCCTTGGCTGCAGCCTGACGAAGGCCTAGAGAATTAGCAGGGAAACTAAGGCAGGAATCCAGTGGTTCTGACTAATAAATAGTCTGACGGGCTAAGGGAAGACTACAGTCCTCCTATTTCTGTCTGTCTGTCTCTGCCTTTGTTTTTCTGCCTTGGTATCTTTCACTTTCACTTGCATCTCTCGGCTTCTGTAGCAAATTTTTTTCAATACCCCTCCCCCATCTTCTCATTCGCTCATTCGTTTTCTCTGTCTCTATCTCCCTCGTCTGTCTTTGCCTGTGTCTGTGTCTTGCAGTCTCCATCTCTCTCCGCCTCCATCGCTGTTCTTTCACATCTCTTACTCCTTCACTCTGTCTCCATCTCAGCTGATGTTTCTTCCAATTATTCATTCACAGGGAAAGCATATGTGGCTCAAGCAATTGAACTCCTGCCTACCACACAGGAGGTCTTGGGTTCAGTTCCCAGTGCCTCCTGGAGAAGATGAGCAAGACAGTGAGCTGGTGCGATGGGCTAGTGTAACAGGCTGTTGCGGCGAGCTGATGCCACAAGATGACGCAACAAGGAGACACAAAGAAGAAACACAATGAGAGACACAACAAAGCAGAGAGCAGAGGTGGCTCAAGTGACTGAGTACCTCTCTCCCACATGGGAGGTCCCAGGTTTGGTTCCGGTGCCTCCTAAAGAGAAGACGAGCAAACACAGAGCACACAGCAAGTGAACAGAGAGCAGCCAGCCAGTGCAAACAATGATGGGGGGAGGGGAATAAAAAAGTCTTTAAAAAAAAATGCACTTAGTCAGTCAACATGTTCCCTGGATGCTTGCAGAACGCCAGGCCCAGTGCTGGCCACAGGAGTTACAGAGAAGCCAGGCCTGTTTCACATGAGCAGACAAGCACGGAGAGACGGGCTGTGGGTGGAGCTGAAGATGCTGTCCTAACTCTCTGTGACCTTTGAGAGCTGTTTCTATGTCCTTCAGTCTCCATGTCATTATCCGTTCATCCATCCGTGTCTGTCTGTGACTATCCTTGTTTCATCTTCATGAGGGGCTTGCTTTCTGCTTGCCGTGGGAACGTGTAGTTTGCTTATTTCTCTGGTGGGGGGAAAGCAGTGGAGCTGAAGAAGGGTATGTGGTCTGGGATGAGTGTGGAGGCGGGCGGCGGAAGGAGCAGTGGCCTTGGGGACAGTGCTGACAGCTGTGCCTGCCCAAGGGCTGGGGACGGGGCCTTGCTCTCCAGACTCGGCTCTGCTGGTCACAGCAATTTGCCCAGTTCCATCTGAGCCATCTGACGCTTGGGATTCTGTTCAAAGAGTTGTTTCCTTGAAGGCAACTTCAAGGTATGTGGTCAAGGATAAGGATTAAGCTCCTACTGTATTCACAGGTCTGGACAAAATAAGGTTCTTTACTGATAGTATTTACTTTAGTGTATGTGACTCCGTGACGCCCAGAAGTCTGGGGTTTGGGGGAAGAAGGGGCCACAGGGTGATAGAAGAGAAGTGGAAACAAAATATCAGCAAGGCTCTTAGTTTTTAAATAACTTTTTACTACAGATAAAAGAAATGCATCAATTATAGGAAATTTAGAAAATACAGAATAAAGAGAGAAAAAACAACTCATCCTTTAACCTAGAGAAAAACACTGTTCCAGGCTTTATTCCCTTACTTAAAAAAATTGGGGTCATGTTGCATATGTTGTTTTATAGCCTTCTTTGTCGACATATTTGATGAACCTTTTCCCGTGTTGGGGCTTCTTTTGGTGTTCACAGCTATCTCAGGAACTTCCCTTGCCCAAACGAGGGTGATCAAGCCGTTGTTCCCTGAGATGCTCTCTGGGCTGGGCGGAGGAGCTGGCTCAGGGCGGGGGGGGGGGGGGGGGGGCCGCTCCGGCCTCAGCCCTCTCCTGTTGGAACCACGTCTCTCTCAGGACTGGATCTGGATCCTAAGCCTGCGATCAGAGCTCTAGTTCCACCCTCCTCTGGGAGTTTCACTCTGGGAGGTGGGCTCTGCAGACAGATCTCAGTTGGGGCATCTCAACCATGGGGTGAGATGAGAAGGTGGGATGGTGGGCTGCTTTAATCCCGGTCTGCCCAGAAGGCCTGCCACTTCCCGCACTGCATTATTGGGAGAACCAGACTTTCCCAGACCATAAATGGTTGGTTATAATCTCCCCGTGGAGCAGGTGGTACAAGTGGCAACTACCCAAGCCTTATGTCTACATAACTAAGAGGGAACCTTCAGGGACTCTTCCCTGACCCCTGAAGACCTGCTCTGAGGATCTCTTGTGTTCCTCTAGTGGGGAGAAGCCTCTGGCAACTTAAATTTTTTTTCAATACTCTTTTCAAATGTTAGTATAACAGTCATACAGAAAAGCACATCCTAAGTCTACAGCTTGATGAATGATCCCAAAGTGAACACCCACCCCCCCGCTGTA
Organism: Tolypeutes matacus; assembly: GCA_026826555.1. Taxonomy (NCBI): domain Eukaryota; kingdom Metazoa; phylum Chordata; class Mammalia; order Cingulata; family Chlamyphoridae; genus Tolypeutes; species Tolypeutes matacus. Next base: position 5,648,272 of record JAKSZT010054396.1, read on the forward strand.
ACCACCACCTAGGTCAAGAAATGCAACAGCACAGCAGCTGGCAACTTCTAACAGGAAGCTCCTTAAAGTTCTGCCTATGACAACGCCCAGCTACATCTCAAACTGTTTATCTTCAGCAGGATTGCTAATGATTGAATTATGTGGATAAATCATTGTCAAATGAATAAGTCCCCCTTTGTTGATTCATTTTTTTCTTACTGTAAATGGTGCTGTAATGAGCACTGTGTTAGCTTCTTAGGGCTGCCATATAAATTACTGAAAACCGGCTGCCTTAAAACAACAGAAACAACTCTCACAATTCTGTAAGCCTGAAGTCTGAAATCAAGGTGTCAGCAGGGCCACGCTCCTTCCAAAGCCTCTAGAGGAGGCTCCCCCTTGGCGCTTCTGGCGGTTCATGTTCCTTGGCTAGTGGCAGCGCCACTCCAGTGTCTGCCTCCACCTGCGTGGCTGTCTTCCCAGGGGTCCCTCTGTGTGTCCTCTTCTCTCCTTCTAAGGACACGGGTCATTGATTTAGGGCCCACCCTGATCCAGTATGACCTCATTTTACTTAGTTACATCTACAAAGACCCTATTTCCAAGAAGGTCCCACTCTCAGGTTCTGGGTGGACATGAATTGTTCAACTCACTGCACCAGCAAACGTTAGTTTTCGCGTTCACCTCTCCTGCGTGACGGCATCCGACTCCTGGGTTTGGCTCCAGCCTCCAGCATTTGTAAGCTGTGGAACCCAGGAAAAGTCAATCCCGTTGCGCCTCTTCTCTGTCTGTAAATGGAAATATTGACACTGATTTAAATGAGGGAACATTTGGGGTGCATTTATTACAGTGCTGGGTGCAGGTACACACTCAATAAGCATCAGCTTTTATTAGTACCTTAGTTTAATTTACTGAAGTTGGATTTCTGCTGAAAGGGTCTGAATGTTTCTAAGGCTTTGGCACACATTACTCAGCCGCCTCCAGAAAGGTTGCCCCCATTTACCTACCCCGAGTGTCCTCGCCATCATCCACACGGGGCACTATCTTTTTTCAAGAGCATTAAACATTGGACAGGTTAAAAACAAGTGAACTCATTTTTTTTAGCTGCATTTCTTTGATCACCCATGAGAGTGAACGTTTTATCCTATTTTTTTGACCTCCCAACTGGTCTTCCTGCTTCTAGACCCTTGCATCCCAGAAGTCTATACCCAACATAGCATCCAGAATGATCTTTTAAAGACATAAATCAAATTTTCACTCTCCTGCTTAAAACCCTGCAATGGTTCTCCATTTCACTCGGAGTACAGTAGTCCTCTTAGGTGTTCGCCCACCATTCTCCCCCTCGCGCTCTCTGCTCCAGCCATGCTGGTCTCCCCGCTGTCCCTCCAGGGCACTGTGTGAGCCACAGGCTCCTCACACTGTATTCTTGACCGTCCATGTGGCCAACTCTCTCAGCTTGTTCAAGACTTTGCACGAATGTCGCCTTCTCAGTGAGGCCTCCCCTGATTCTGGATCTCCTTATCTTACACTGCTTTTCTTTGACTAGTACTTATCACCTTTTGAAACACTTCATCATTTACGTGGTTTTTGTCTTGGCCCCCTTAGAATGTAAGCTCCATGAATGCAAGGACCCCTGTCTTGTTCACCGCTGTGTCCCAAATACCTAGAACCGCATCTGGCACCTAGAAGACATTCAATAAATATTTGTTGAATAACTGATGAATTTCCTGTTCCTATCCTTTGACTATTTTCTGTTGATATATTCATCTTTTTAGTGTTGATTTATAACGTGTAGTCTGTTTAGCATCTTTTTCATATATCACTCTTTGTCACATATTGTGCAGCTGATTTTTAAAGCTTGTCATTTGCCTCAACATTTTTTATAGTTTTGTGACATACTTCATTTTTAAGCTGTCAGATGATTAATCTTCCCTTCTTTGTCTCAGACTTTATTGTTGTACTTAGCATGTTGCCTTCGTCAAGAATATATAAATTTTCAATTGGACTTTCTTCTATGATTTTATGATTTCATTTCACTTTTTTATATTTAACTCTTTAATCCATTTTATCTTCATGACTGGTGAGAGTTTAAACCTAACAAAAAAGATTAAGTGACTATCCCGACGTGAATCATAAATGATTCCATCATTTCTCAGTGATCTGAAAATCTGAAAGGCTATTTTTACCCTACACTGAATATTTTTATGTGTTTGGCTGGGCTTTCTATTCTGCTCTGTCAGTCTATCAGATCATTCTTATGCCAGTATTGTTCTGTTTCGATAATTGTGACTTTTTAATAAGGGTTAATAACAGAGTAAAATTCCCCTTTATTCTTTTAAAAATTGTCCTCGGCTATTGTCACATATATTCTTCAAGACAAACTCTAGTTTTTTTTGTGTGTTTTTTTTTTAAAGATTTATTTTTATTTATTTGTGCCCCCCCCATTGTTTTGCACCTGCTGTCTGCTCTCTGTGTCCATTTGCTGTGTGCTTTCTGTGTCTGCTCCTCTTCTCTTTAGGAGGCACTGGGAACCAAACCTGGGACCTCCCATGTGGGAGAGAGGTGCCCAATCACTTGAGCTACCTCAGCTCCCTGCTTTGTTGTGTCTCTCATTGTCTTTCCTCTTTGTGTTTCCTTGTTGCATCATCTTCTTGCAGCAGCTTGCTATGCCTGCCCATCACTCCAGCTTGCTGTCTTGCTTGTCTTCTCCAGGAGACACCGGGAACCTAACCCAGGACCTCCCATGTGGTAGGCGGGAGCTCAATTGCTTGAGCCACATCCGCTTCCCCAAACTCTAGTTTTAATATTTTTCCAAGGTAAAAATCCCTCTGAGATTTGAAATTGGATTACATTTATAGATTAACTTAGTGATAATAGACTTCTTTCCAACATCGAGTGTTTCCATTAGGAATATGGAATATCTATTATTAAAGTCTTTTTTGTTGTTTTTCTTCAGTGAAGTTTTGTTTTATAGATGAATATATGCATTTGGTGCTTATTTTCATGAACTTTAGCAATTGCATTTGTGGTAGGATGCTTCTGAAGTGGCTCCCAATGATCTCCACCTCCTGTGGATGTGGGCTGCACCCAGTGACTTGCTTCTTTTTTTTTTTTTTTTTTTTTAAGTGACTTGCTTCTAATGAATAAAATTTGGTAAAAAGTAATGGATACCACATCTGAGATTAGGTTATAAAAGACTATTACTTCTTTCTTGCTAGCACTCTCTCTCTGGCCCTCTGTCTTGCTTGTTTTGATGAAGCTGGCTGCCATGTTGTGAGCTGCCCTATGGAGAGATCCAAGTGGCAAGGAGCCTCTAGAGAGTGGCCTCTAGATGACACCCAGTGAGGAGCTGAGGCCCTCAGCCCAGCAACCCCCAAGGACTGACTCCTGCTGACAGCCACGTGGAATGAGCCTGGAAGCAGCTCCTCCCCCAGCTGAGTCTTCAGATGAGACCAGGGCCTTGGCTGACAACTCGATTGTGGGAGGCGCTGAGACTGAGGACCCACCTAAGCCACACCTGGACTCCTGATCTACAGAAGCTGTGAGATAATAAATGTTGTTTTAAGCCACTGAATTGTGGGGTAATTTGTTGTACAGCAATAGGTAACTAAAAAAACATCTTTTTTCCTTTTTGTATCATGTTTCCTAACAGGTTATTAGAAAATGGAAAAGCCATTACATTTTTTTTGCAGTTATTTTATCACCAATTACTTTAAAAACTCTTCTATTCTGATAATTGTTTATTTATTATCTTGGTTTTTCTAGGAAGACAATCATATTTGCAAATAATTATAATTCTCCTCTTTTCTGATTTTTTTCTTTCTAATTGCATTAGTTAGGATCTTTAGAACAATGTTAACTAATGGGATAGTAGAAATCTTTGTGTGTTCCCAGATTCAATAGGAATGTTTCTTGCATTTCACTCTTTTTGGCTCTTGGTTTGAAATTTAATATTTTTAATCATGTGAAATAAGTATACTTTGATTTCCAGTTAACTAGAAGTTTAAAAAAGAGTCAGGCATGGATGTTGAAATTTACCAAACATCTGTTCAGCATGTAAAATGATCCTTTTCTCCTTTGACCTATTGCTGTGGTAGATCAGTTTACTGCAGTTCTAATAGAGAATCATCCGTGCATTCCGGGAATGTTTGCTCATGGCGTGTTCTTTTAATATATTGTTGGACTCATGTTGGAACTTATTCTGATTAAATTTTTATTAGGACTTTATGTCTGTATAAATGAGATTTGTGGAATGCTACGCTCATTCATTCTGCCTGTCTCTTTCTCTTTCTTTGTACAATTTGTCAGGTTTCAGTTTCAGGGTTATTCTGAACCTACAAAAAGAATTGGGAAGTGTGAGTCAAGATGTTGGCGAGGAACATAACTCACCCAAGATGGTTTAACTAAAAGAGACTTTACTGAAGGGATTCCGTATGGAAGTGAGGATGAGGTGAAGAGAACAAACGAGGGCTGGGCAGGCACCAGGGACTAGCATCGAGGGATAGCTGCTACCACCAGTAGGGCTTCAGGGATGGGGGATGAACCAGAGTGCCCGCAGCCCAGAGGGAGCCAAAACCTGGGAGAAGAGGTGGAGGCAGGAGCTAAGGGTGTGGAAGGACACAGCTATTGCCACTAAAGTGGGGAGAGGGCAGAGAGGATGCATGGACCCTGCTCTCCCCCAGCCCTTCCGTCTCGTGCCAGTGCCGCCTATTGTCAGAACTCTACCAGGAGCTGGAGAGCCAGGGAGCCTGGGTGTGAGTGCAGCCTGCAGGGGCCAGCCTCCTGGGCACAGGGCTAGGCGGAGAGGGACGAGGAATGGACTGGGAGGTGAGGAGGGGTGGAGGGGTGCCTAACCGGCCCAGGAAGTTGTGAATCTTTTTCTAAGTTCTGGAATCATTCAAACAGCAACCATTCTGAGTAGACTTGTTTGGACCTAACAGCTTTCTTGGAGGTATTTCTTGACAATCTTTTTTTTTCTTTTTTTCTTTTTTTTTTTCTTTAACTTTATTTGTACATTTAATAATTGAAAGTATAAACAATTAAAAACTAAAAAGTAAACACAGATGAATAAATATATACATTTCTCAATTAAATGTAATGGATACATATAATTTTTTTTTTTTTTGATCAAACAATATGTTACACAATATATTTGGTTCATAGTAATGCATTCATACAGTATTTGTCCTTTTGTGTCTGGATTGCTTCACTCAACATAATGTCCTCTATGTTGTCATATGCTTTACGACTTCATTTCTTCTTCTTCTTCTTCTTTTTTTTTTTTTTTTGTTGTTGTTATCGGGAGGTCCCAGGGATTGAATCCGAGTCCCTCCATATGGGAGACGGATGCCCAACCATTTGAGCCACATCTGTCCCCCCATTTCTTCTTATAGCTGCATAATATTCCATCGTGTGAATAGACCACAGTTTGTTTATCCATTCATCTGTTGATGGACACCTGGGTTGTTTCCAACTTTTGGCAATGGTGAATAATGTGGCTATGAACATCGGTGTGCAGATGTCTGTTCGTGTCACTGCTCTCAGTTCTTCTGGGTATATGCCCAGTAGTGGCATTGCAGGGTCACGTAGCAAGTCTATATTCAACTTCTTTAGGAACTGCCAAACAGTCCTCCATAGTGGTTGTACCATTCTGCATTCCCACCAACAGTGAAGTGTTCCTATCTCTCCACATCCTCTCCAACACTTGTAGTTCTCTGTCTTTTTAATAGTGGCCATTCTGATAGGTGTAAAATGATATCTCATTGTAGTTTTGATTTGCATTTCCCTAATCATGAGTGATGTTGAGCATTTCTGCATGTGTTTTTTTTGCCATTTGTATTTCTTCTTTGGAGAAATGTCTATTCAAGTCTTTCACCCATTTTTTAATTGGGTCATTTATCTTTTTATTGTTGAGTTGTAACATCTCTTTATAAATCCTGGATATTAAACCTTATCAGATATGTGATTTCCAAATATTTTTTCCCATTAAGTTGGCTGCCTTTTCACCCTTCTGACAAAGTCCTGTGAGGTGCAAAATTGTTTAATTTTGAGGAGGTCCCATTTATCTACTTTTGTTGCACGTGCTTTGGGTGTAAGGTCCAAGAAACCACCACCTCCTACAAGGTCTTGAAGATGTTTCCCTACATTTTCTTCTAGTAGTTTTATGGTCCTGGCTTTTATATTTAGATCTTTGATCCATTTTGAGTTGATTCTTGTATAGGGGGTGAGATAGGGGTCCTCTTTCATTCTTTTGGTTATAGATATCCAGTTCTCCCAACACCATTTGTTGAAGAGACTGTTTTTTCCCGTTAGCATGGGCTTGGTAGGTTTGTCAAAAACCAGTCGACTGTATAGGTGAGGGTATATTTCTGGGTTCTCAATTCTATTCCACTGATTGAGATGTCTATCTTTATGCCAGTACCATGCTGTTTTGACCACTGTAGCTTTGTAATATGTTTCAAGGTCAGGCAGTGAAATTCCTCCCACATTGCTCTTCTTTTTTAGAATGCTTTTGGCTATTCGGGTGCACTTACCCTTCCAGATGAATTTGATAATTGCCTTCTCTAATTCTGTAAAGTAAGCTGTTGGGATTTTGATTGGTATTGCATTGAATCTATAAATCAGTTTGGGCAAGATTGACATGTTCACGATATTTATTCTTCCATTCCATGAACATGGAATGTCTTTCCATTTGTTTAGGTCTTTTGAAATTTCTTTAGCATTGTTTTGTAGTTTTCTGCATATAGGTCCTGTACTTCTTTGGTTAAATTAACTCCTAGGTATTTGAGTCTTTTTGTGCTTTTGAAAATGGAATTTTCCCCTGATTTCCTCCTCAGGTTGTTCAGTACTAGTGTACAAAAACATTACTGATTTTTGTGTGTTGATCTTGTATCCTGCCATTTTGCTGAACTCATTTATTAGTTCAAGTAGCTTTCGACAATCTTAAGGTGTTTTTTCAGTCATTTGTCTATTCAGATATTCAGATTTTTTATTCATTCTTGAGTCAGTTTTGATCATTTAAATTTGCCTATTTTCACAAGAGTTTCAAATTTGGTAAATAGAATTAGACTTGGTATTCATTTATATCCTTTTCCACCCAATCATTATTTAGGAGAACATCCTAATAGAATGTGGCCTGTACGTTTTCTGTTTTCTGAAATACATTTAAATGTTCTAGGTTGCTTACTATATAATATACATGTGCTTTTAAAAGGCGTTACTTAAATGGTATATTCTGTATTTTTAGGATGTCAAAGTTTATACTGTATATTTTAAATCAATTGCATTAATTATATTTTTCACCTTATCTATTTGAGTGGGTTCCACACTTTAATGTGCAAAAGAATCACCCATGGAATTCATAAGCATGTAAATTCCTTGTCCATCCCAGATGATTCTGATACGGGCTTTCATTCACACTGTCCTATGTATTTGTCAGGAATGAAAATAAATGTGCTAAAATGTTGAACTGCTCTTGTTTTCCTGTAAATTTCCTATGCTGCTAAATCTTTTTATTTTACATTCCAGCCAACATTACTTTGGAAGCTCACTACTTCCCAATGACCCAGCAGTTCCCCTACTAGGAATATACTCAAAAGGATTGAAAACAGGTGTTCAAATAAATACTTGTATGTGAATGTTCATACCAGTACTAGTCACAATAGCTAAAAGGTGGGAAAAAACCCAAATGTCCATCAATGGACAAATGGATAATTAAAATGTGGCATAGCCATATAATAGAATATTACCCAGCCATAAAAACAAATGAAGTACTGACATATGCTATAACATGGATGAACCCTGAAACATTATGCTAAGTGAAAGAAGTCAGATACAAAAAGATATTCTATTAGACATATCCAAAATAGGTAAATTCATAGAGACAGAAAGCAGATTGGTTGTGGGTAGGGGCTTGGGAGAGAGAGGACTCGGGAGAGAGAGCAGAGTGAATATGGGGTTTACTTTTGGGGTAATGAAAATGTTTTGGAACTAGATAGAGCTGGTGTTTGCACAACATTGAGAATCTACTAAATGACACTGAATTGTGCACTTTATTTATTTATTTATTTTTAAAGATTTATTTATTTACTTTATCCATTTTAATGCCCCTCCTTCCCCATTTGCTGTTTTGTGTCCATTCGCTGGACAATTCTCTGTGTCTGTTTCCTGCCATTTCCTCCCATTCTCTTTCTCCAGTCTTCACCAGGATTTGATCCTGGAGACCTCCAATGTAGGAGAGAGGCGTCCTGTCACCTGCACCACCTCGGTTCTTGGCTTTTGGAGCTTTCAGAGCATCTTGTCTTGTCTCTCCCCTGTTACGTCATCATCTTGCTGCATGGCTCCCGGGGCCTGGCAGCTCACCGGCACACAGAGCCTGACAGCCCATATGCCTTCCACATATATATTGTTTTTATTTTACCGGGAGATCCCGGGGATCGAACCCAGGGACCTCCACATGGCAGACGGATGCCCAACCATTTGAGCCACATCCGCTCCCTGAATTGTGCACTTTAAAATGGTGAATTTTATGTGAATAAAGAAAATGTTGAAAAAAGAGGCATATGAAGCATATAAGGCAAAAAACAAAATAACGGATAAAACATACACACACTCACTCTTGTGTTTTTTTTTTTCCATTTAATGATTTTTGCCTGAATTCTACTCTATCTCAGATTAATCTTGAAACCACTCTTTTGAGAAACAGATTTATTAGATATAATTCATGTATCATACAATTCAAGTGTTTTAAGTGTACATTTGGATGAATTTTAGTATCTTTACAGAGTTGTACAACCATCACCATAATCTAATTTTAGAACATTTCCATCATGCTAAAAAGAAATTTCATGCCCATTTACGGTCACTCCCCATCCCACTGTCTCCCCTCTCAGCTCCCCCCAGCCCCATACAAATCTACTTTCTGTTCCTATAGATTTGCCTTTCTTGGACAGTTCATACAAATGGAATTATATAATAAGTGATCTTTTGTGTCTGGCTTCTTTCACTGAGCATAATGTTTTTGAGGAGCATCCATTTTGTTGTAGCGTGTGTCAGTAATTTGTTCCTTTTTATTCCTCAATAGTATTTTATTATATGAATATACCACATTTTGTTTATCCATTCATCAGGTGATGACAATTTGGGTTGTTTCCACTTTTTGCCTCTTGTGAATAATTCTGCTATGAACATTCTGTACAAGTCTTTGAGTTGATACTTGTTTTCATTTATTTTTGGTAAATATTCAGAGTGGGATTGATGGATCATGTGGTAAGTTTATGTTTAACTTTCTAAGAAACTGCCAAATTGTTTTCCAAAGTGGCTGCACCATTTTACACTCCTACCAGCAATGTATGAGGGTTCTAATTTCTCTACTTCGTCATCAACACTTTCATTGTGCCTTTTTTATTCTAGCCCTCTTAGTGATGAGAAATAGTTTATCACTGTGGCTTTGATTTGCATTTTCCTAATGACTAGTGATGTGGAGCATATTTTCATGTGCTTATTGGCCATCTGTGTATCTTCTTTGGAAAACTGTCATTCAAATCCTTTGCCCATTTAAAAAATTGGGTTGTCTTTCTATTTATGAGTTGTAAGAGTCCTTTATATATTCTGGACACAAGTCCCTTTTTGGATATATGATTTGCAAATATTTTCTCCCATTTTGTGGGTCGTCTTTTCATTTTCTTTTTGGTGACTTTTGAAAGAAACTGGTTTTTAAATTTGTACTTACCTGATAAATCTCTGCTCTTCTCTTTTCCTGAGGACTCTTGGGTGCTTTGTTTTAAGTGTGTCTCTTTTAGAAAATACGTAGTTTCTTGTAGCTTTTTTAATCAATCTGAGAAGTTTTGCATTTTAATAGTAAAGTTTAATCCATTTACATTTATTTTATAGCAGAGATGTTTGGATTTGTTTCTCTTGTTTTATTTTATTCTTCTCTGTGTGTTTAAATGTTCTTACATGGTTTTGTGTGTTTGTTTGTTTTGCCTATTTCAATATGGGCTAGGTCTTGTTTCTTTTTATTTTTATTTTTCTAGTGACCTGGGAAACAAAGTTTTAAAAAATGTAATGGTGATTACAAGTCACTTTTATAGTGAAAATCATAAGACTAGAATATACTGACCTGCCTTTATACTTGAAGAAATAAGCACACCTTTTCCAACTTTCCATTCTTCCCACCCCTCTTTTCAATTTTTGCTGAAGTAATACTGGAGTATTATATTTTTACATTATATATTTTTGGAGTGTTATTTCTGAAATTTACATTCTGTTTATTTAAATGTTGTGCTAATAATTAAGCACTTGTCTTTCAGCTTCCAACCTACACATTCATCTTCTACTTTGTGATATGGGGCTGGGACACTGCTACTTGTATCGCAAGTTTTCCACTCTTAGGACCAGCCTCATGCCATCCCTTCAAAGGCCTGGGTCCCTGCTTCCTCAGGTGCCCTCTCCTCTAAACTTTTAACCTTTACTAATCTCATCTTCTTTCCATTGTTCCCCCAGTCCAAGGGGTTGTGGCTTCTTCCTAAAGTTACTACATCTGTGATTCCTCAATGTCCCCCTTTTGCCTTTTCACAATTCTCAAATTCCTGGTTAACAATAATTTATAATAAGTTCTATCTGTTAAAATAACCAGTACGAGTTCTGTCTCCTGACTGGACCCTGGCTGATACATACAAAATCATGTGTTTAACAGGTTTTTAATACTCATTTCCAGGTCTTTTATACAACAACTTCCCCGTATCGATATTTTTGTTTACTTTAATTTTGCTAATTTTGATTCTTTCTTGTTTGCTAAGAGCCATCTCTGAATAGTTTTCCCCCATGAAATGTAGCAGCCTGCCAGTTCTGACATGTGCGAAAGTCTCTTTCGGTTGTGTTCATGCATAAACATTGAATATTGTTGAAATCTTAGGTAACAACTATGATCCCTCATAATTCTAGTTCCCAAAGTTTATTCTATGAGCACAATGGAAAAGGGTCTCATAGTCTAATAAGTTTGGAAAACTGTGCTTGTTAATATTGCTAAGTTAACAATATACATGGACACTTTAAAAGCCCTGAGAAATCCCCTGTATAGGATTTTGTCTTGTTTTGTTTAACTCAACATTTCCCAAGTTTATTTTATGACAGAACCTTTTTATTTTCATTGCAAGTATAGAAGAATCTCTCTTCCAACCGTGTATTTTAAGAAAAGTTCTAGATGTTTCTCTCATTTTTTTCCTCTTGATGAGTGCTTATAGGATTATTTCTTTACCCTTATAACTGAAAAAAAAAACCAGCATGGTATTTCTAAGAATTCATTTCTTTTCATTAATTTGACTTAGAAAAAGAGGAATTTTTTATGTTTATAGGCCCAGGCTTTTCATCCACCCATAAATACTGTTTTCTCCTTGGATTCTTAATTTTGTTTTATTTGTTCAAGCTCTGCTTTGGGCCCCAATATCTATTATGTTCTCTCTCTCTGTGTGTGTGTGTGTGTGTTTTAAATCCTTTTGGGCTTTTCCTCTGCATTCTCAGAGAACTTCTCATAGTTATCCTCTACAATTACAGATTCAATTTTCTGTGGTTTCAATTTTGTTCTTTACCATTTTAATGCAATTTAAAATTTTGCTACTGCAGTTTTAGTTTCGTTACAGCCTTAATTTTTCTCTTATATGGTTTGTTTTTCATTTCCACCTGCCACTCAGCTAGCAAATTTCTCATTCCATTCTTTGCATCTTGTTTTTCAACTCATGTTTCTCAGAGTTCATGTTTTAATAAAATCAGCTGAGTAAAAAGCATATGTGGTCTGAAAGCTATGTATCTGTGATAAATCTTTTTCCAGGGATTATTTTCTCTGCCCTTTGAGCACCACGTTCTCTTCCTTTCATGACACAGAATCTTTTCAAAGGCTCTGTGTGTTTGCAAGTGGTTGTGTGTGCATGGAGGGGGAGGGCATGCATGTGTGCTTGCTTTCGTCTTAACAAAATGAGTGTTTTATAAAATCTTATGATTTCCCACAAAACAAGGGGGAAGAAGGTGGATCCTCTTTAGCTTGTTGTTCTCCTGGATCAATTTCCAGTCATCCTGTCATAATTAGGCTGAAGGACTGGCTAATGCAAATTCATATTGCTAGTTGGCTGTGAATACAAACTGCCTGTGACAATTCCCCCCACCCCCCATCATCTGCATTGATCTGTGGTTTTAGCTGGCTGGTGTGTGTGCATGGGTATGTATTCTGTTTTTCTTTCCCCACTCCAGGTAGAGCCCCGCTCAGGGATCTAGTTGGGGAAAAAGGGTGGGAGTCAGCTGTGGGCAGGCCCAGTGGAGCACCTTGCTTCCTGGCTTAGGGAAGTTGATGCTCCAGGGGCCAGCTGTATGTGTCCAGCATTCTAGGTTGCCAGGCTGCCCCTCCAGGTAACCAATGCAAGTGTACCTAGTCTTGTTCCAGGTGCCACTGCCCACCCTGTCAGGGAAGGAGGAAAGTGACATGAGGGAGAAAACACTTCAGGGAGGAGCTTCTCTGCCTTCCCCCCAGCTACCCACTTGGCATAGCAACCACATGCACCCGATGCCTCCCAGACCCAGTTGATCTGCAACACTGAAAGGGCTTCCAAATGATGTATTCTCTCCAAGTCCCATATCCCACACCTGCCTTCCAAATTTGGGAGGCAGTAGGCGAATTCTTCCAGGATCGCATCCACTGGCTTTGCTTTCTCAGAAACTGGAGTTGTGAATCATCCCTGGGGATCTCCCTTCAGTGAGGACCATTTTCAGAGGTCCCCAGCATCTCTGGTATGGAAGTGTGCATTACTGGTTTCCAGGGCCGACATGGGCTTCCCTTTTTAAAAATATTCTTTTGATCATTTCAGCTGGGGTCTTGGAGGGGAGAGGAGAGTTCAGCAGGAGCGGAACAGACTTTTGCGTGGGACATTTCCTCCTGTCCTGGAATTGCAGCTGAGTACAGAAGGCACTAGAGATGCTGCCTTCTTTGTCCACTGAGGAGCCAGTGAGCTGCCGGCAACTGCTGCCATATTCCTTCTGCAGAGCTTGCAGAAGGGGGCCGGGCTCATCTCTCATCATCCACCACAACCTCCACAGTGAATCTAAGAAGAGGAGCCGAGAGAGGGGGAAACCGTCATTTGCCATGTGGGGAACGCAGTGTTTGTGGTAGACGCGACCTCCTCCCCTCTCTGTGGCTTCCTGCATGAAGCACAAGGGAAGCCCTTGCAAGGAGAGGCAATCATTTCGTCCTCCAGGTGGGCTTCTGCTTGGTCCAGGACTCTGTGGTATACCTCTGTGCTGACTGGTAGGGGAGGAAAGAAGTAAGGGACAGACGGTGGGGCAGAGAGAGCTCAAGCTGGCTCGCTGGTCCCCCACCCATGAGAGCCTCCCTCTAGGGCTTCAAAGAAGGCAGAGGTCCTCCACATGAGGGTCTCTTTTGAAGAGCTGTCACTCAGGGCAGTGCGGATGGGTTGGGATTAGTCACAGAAGCAGTGACAGTCCATCCAGGAGCAGATGGTCATGTGAGGAAATTTGCTTCCACATCCCTCTCCTGGCCCCCCATCCCAGAGATGCCTAGAAGAGGGAGGGCAGGAGGGGTCTAGAACTGAATGGACCCCCTCCCTCTGCACCAAGGAGCTGTGGGGAGGCAGTGTCTTGGCAGGGATGGAGATGGGGGAAGGAGATGAACAGGAATGAGTCTTGATTACTGAAATGAGACTCTTCTAATAGCCGAATATGACAGGGGAGTTATGGGATGCAGCCAAGATGTCATTAAGATCCCTCTCACCCAGCAGGAAAGGGAATTTCAACAGGGCACAGCTGGGGGCCAGTTATTAGAAAAAATTTTCATCTTTATACCCCCAACAAATTAAGCCTCTGCAATAAACCTGTTACACCTAAAAAAATCTTTCTTACAAGTAAAATAAAAAACAGCTTGGGGGTTTTTAGAGGTAGGGGATGGGCAAAAGCGTGGATGGGAGCATCTGTGAGTGGAGGAGACCATCAGCAGGGGAATGAGGGGGCTGGAGGAGCAAGTGCTTGTCCTTTTGCTTGCAAGCAGCAGAAATCCAACTCGTACCAGCTTAAGCAAAATGGGGAATCAGTAGAAGGCTCCTGAGCATCTCGCAGAATCTAAGAGTCAAATAATTGAGCCCGGGAAGGGCAGTGATGCAGGTGGTATCAGTGACATCTGGAAGTAGGGACAGAACCCTCCAAGCTCTTGGTTTTGCTTCCTACTTACTGCAGGTCAGCTTTATTTTTCCTTCTCACAAGGCAGAAGATATGGCCACTGGCCTCTTCTGAGTTTTGTGACTTGGAGGTTCTGCCACAAGAGATAACTGATTCTTAATAGTCCCAAGTCTAAAAGCAGCAGAGGAGGGACTTCTAAGCTGAGCTCGGACCAGATGCACAGCCCTGGGCCCAGCAGCCTGGCCTAGGGAGGCAGCATCTTGGAAGGAGGTAGAAAGAGGCAATTGCTACTGACATTCCCCACAGTGCCTGGCTGTTGGACAGTATGGCCCACGCTGGCTTCCTGCCAAGATGTGCCTCTGATGACGCATGACTCCTCTACCTCCCAGGTGCTGTGCAAGCTGCAGAGGCTCTGCTGAAACTATGCCCTCACCCCTTGTGAAGCCCGAGGCAAGTATGACAGGTAACAACAGTAATAATAGGGCTGATGTTTATTGTGCACTGACTATGTGCCAGCCCCTGGGCTGTGCTCTATGGATTTTGCATCAGGTCCTTCCAGGCCTTCCCCGTTTTGCAGATGAAGATGCAGACTTGCAGAGGTTAAGGACCCAGGTCACACAGCTGCTGAGCGGCAGCACAGGCACTCTGCCCAGGTCTGTCTGGCTCCAAAGTCCACATTTCCACCATCAGGCTCTGCTGCCTCTAAGACCAGAGGTCTGAGCCTTGGCATTTCCAAAGATGCTAGAAAAGTCTTCCTGGCCTGGGTATAATCTGTCATGGGAGAATTACAGGCATCACTGCCAGAGCCTGAGAAACTCCCGGGACCTGTGCCCTTCACACTTCTTGGTCATGTCACCATGAGGGTTCCAAGGGGTCACGATGAACACCTGAGGGACCAACTCTCTGTAAGCAGCTTCTGTGGTCAGTGGAGTGGCCATGTGGCCAGATCCGCATCCCAGGGACTTTGGGCACAGAATGGGCCTGGTTCTCCTCTTCTCTTCTCCTTTTACCCCTCATCTCCCTTCCTCCCCTCCCTGTACTGGGTGGGCTGGAGTGGGTATCCCTCAGGCACCCAGAGCTTGCGCCACAGGCTCTAGCCAGGTCCGATGTGGGCCGGTGGCAACTCTGTGGTCAGCAGAGGGCGCCAAAGCCTCTTCACACACCCAGAGCCCAGGCCAGGCCCAGGCAGGGAGAGCGGAGAGCGCGGCTGGCAGGGCAGGGACGCGTCCCCGGGGCTCGGTCAGCAGGGTCTGTGTGCATGTGTCCCGAGCCAACAAGTGTGCACGTGCTCGTGTGTGTGCATGTGAATCTGTATGCCCTTGTGAGTTTGCGTGGCTGGATGAGTGTGTCTCTGTAAGTGTGCCTCTATGTTAGTGATATGTGGGAATGCTTGTGTATTTGTGTGAGTTGGTGTGCCTTTGTGTATTGCAGTGTGTGTGTGTCTGATTCACCCAGGCAGCACATCCAACAGCCCCATAGTGTCAAGGAGGAAGGTCAGGGTCAGGGCATATGGACAGATACAGTGTCCATAACAAGCCTCTGATATTACAGATCTCATAAAACCATTTTTCTGGGCAGGCATTAGAATTCTAGTTTCTGTTCTACCTGTGGGATAGGAAAAGAATGACTTTCCGTTATGAGCTAGGCCTAGGCTGGAAGCTTTGACCATCCTAGCAGTGCTGTGGGCTGGGCAATTTAGCCCCATGGACAGGTAAGGATGATGAGGCTCAGGGAGGACAAGTAACTTCCCTGAGGAGTCACAGCTAGGGAGTGGTGAAGCTAAGATTTGAACCCTAGTCTCTCTGATTCCACCACCCATGATGGTTTAACACCTTCTAAACCTGCCCTCGCAGTCCTGTTTCCTTGCATGCAGCTGCCACCAAAGACAGGCTTGAAAGCAGCCCAGTGGAATTCCAGGAGCAGCAGCTGGCTTGTGGCTGGAATGACGGAGCTGAGAAATTCATGTTGATGGACAGTTTGTCTCTGATTTCTAGGAGTCAAGGAAGAAAGAACTATTTTTAGCTGCTTGCTGTGGGCTAGTTAACTGGTGGGGAGTGAGGGCCCAGACTCGGGGGAGGAGAGAGGAAGAGAGAGAGAGAAGGGAGAGAGAAGCCATGTTGTCTGGCCGGCGTCTTCCCCTCAGAACCAGGTCTCTGCATCCAGCTTTGCATGGATGTGAGGAACCATGATTAGTGAGGGTCTCTTTATGAAGGAAAGGCCTAACCATATCACCAGGCTGCTGGGACAGCAAACATGTTTGCAGAGGAGAGTCTTCCAGGCCTGAGGGTCTCCTCTGTATGAATGAGATTGGTCTATGATTTGTTGTATGCTTGGAGCTTCTCAGCACTGCCCATATGTCTTCAGTGAGGCTAAGGGTTATGTTTGTCCCTTTGATTTACCTCAGCTGCGCCTCCTCATGGGCCAGGACCTGGGACATCCCATTTCCCCTCAGGCTTGGTTTTTCCTGAACAGACTGCTTCCCAGAAGAGGAGAGAGGCAAAGAGCTGCCTTCTCAGCCTGCCCTCCTCCACAGCATTCTTTGTCCTTTTCTCATGTGACCAGTGGAACTGGTCCCTCATCCTTGTCTTCAAATTGCCACCATTCTCCCCACCCAAATTTCACTGACTCTGCAATCTTGGGGAGCAAGGCCAAATTTGCCAACAATGTGGAAGGGAAGATCAGGAGGAAGATCTCACACCCCGCAGTGACGTGGCCTCTCCCTCCCCCTTCCCGACCCCTCCCTCCCAATCTTGCCTGCCCAAATCCTTTAGGTGGGCAGCACGAAGGACCCTCAGTCATCAACACTCAGCTTTCTGAGGAGGCAGTGGAGAGGTATAAATAAAACAAAAAGTTTCTGTATGAAGAAGTAGCACAACAAACTTTCTGGGACTCTGAGATGGAGTAGTTTAGACTAGCCAAAAGGAACTCAGTGGGAGCCCAGGGGACCTGCCTAGACCCACCCCACGCGTCTTGCCTCTTCCTCCCCTTCCTGAGCCTCACTCTCCTTGCCTGATACTTAGAGATAGCTGCGTTCTCCTTACGTTCAGGTTGGAGCTCTGCTCTCTGGACAATGGTGCCTTGAGGGGGTGGCTCCAGCACAGAGGCCAGGAAAGGGCAACCAGCGGATCCATTTTGGCACCATGCCACCCAGTTGGCCCCCATCCCGAGCTGATTCTGCCCTGCCCCTCGAGGGAAGCTCTGAGCCAGGACCTAGAGCAGATGCTGTAAACCACAGACATGTTCAGGGTTTCATCACACCTGGGAGCCGTAGACTGGTGGGGAGAGGTGAGAGAGGAGACAGCGGTGACTCTCTGAAGGTGGCAAAAAAGCCCTGATTTGTAGCAGTAGCCAATTTCTGTGGTGTAAATATTCCCACTACAGCCAGTTTCAAGCTACCAACAGACATCACTGAAATGAAATTAGGAAGAGATGCACACATTTGGTTCTTCCTAGTCAGTGCAAGCTGACTTCAACAGCCCGCCGAGTCAAGGGAAGGGCCTGAACCCAGAGAACCTAACCTCAAGGATGTGCTGAAGCCAGCCAGGCAGAGCCTTCCTGCGGACCCCTCCATCTGTGCATCCCTTGAACTGGTTGATTTTATAAGGGAGAATAAAAACTCTAGGGAGCGTTATGAAGGAATTTATTTCAGAAACAATCAAATCATTTAGCAACTTAATTGCCTAAATATTTTTTTACCCAATTTAAAATCGCTTGTCATGTGAGTAATTGGGCAATGCATTATTGAATTACTGAGGGATTTAGTGCCTAAATTGAAGAAACAATCAAATATTTGCCCCTTTGATGCAAGCAATTGATTGACACCTAAGGAGGTATTCTCGTGGTGCTGGGGGTGGGGGGCCCAGGAGCCAGCATGCAGGTGAGGGTCTCAGCCAGCTGGGCCTGGGCCTGGCCACCATGCTGGACCGTCTTGGGCTGCCACTGTCTTTGCTCTTAGTCCCCAAGTTCTCACTTTTGTCACTGGATTCTTCTCCTGTTTCTGCCCATGGCTCCCTCTGTTTCTGTCTGTCTGTCCCTCCCTTTCTCAAACTGTCTTTCTCTCTGTTTCTGCCTCTGTGTGTTTGTCTCTACTTGCCTGGTCTCACTGTGTCTTCCTCCTGGCTCTGTGGTTTTTGTTTGTTTTGTCTGTGTCTGCTTTGTTCTCCATCTCTCTCTCTCTCTCCCACCCCACCTCCTCCTTGGTGCCTGCAGTGGATTGAATTGTCGACCCCAGGATGGCCCACATTCTGGTGGGCGTGGACCCTGTGGTACATAAGATCCCCTCAAGATGTGACTTCAGGTAAGGTGTGGCTCTGAATCAGGTTGGGCTCTCATCTGGATTCCTGAAGGCCTTTATGAGCAGAGTGAAAGTCAGATGGAACGAGAAGCCACAGGAAGAAGCAGGGGGTCGGTGGAATCTGGAGGAGAAAGAGAAGACACCACCCTGTGCATTGCCATGTGACGGAGAAGCCAGGAAAGCCCAAAGATTACCAGCCAGCCAAAAGATGCTAAACCTGGGAAGAAGCAAGCTTTGTAGTTTCTGAAACCACGAGACAAAAAATTCCTTTTGTTAGACATCTGCACACCAATGTTCATAGCAGCATTATTCACAGTTGCCAAAAGATGGAAACAACCCAGATGTCCATCAACTGATGAATGGATAAACCTGGAGGACATTATGTTGAGTGAAGCAAGCCAGACTCAAAAGGACAAATACTGTATGATTGTGCTCTTATGAACTAAATAATTGTATAAACTCATGGAGTTAATAATTAGAATATAGGTCACCAGAAAACAGAAGGAGGGTAGAGAATGGAAAGCTGAGGGTTAATCTGTGCAGAATTGGTAAAAAGGTTGTTTGTAAATCTCTGGAAATGAATAGAAATGGTGAAAGTATATCATAGTGTTCATAACTAGCGGAGCTATGGGTATGACAGTGGTTGAAAGGGAAAGTCTAAGGTTATGTATATTACTAGAAGGAAAGCTAAAAAGTGTAGAATGGGACTGTATAACATAGTGAAACCTCAGGTGAAATACAAATATGGATAATATTGCATATATAAGACTTTTTACAAAATATAAGCAAATAAACTAGAGAGATGGAAACAGAATAGCAGCTATGTACAGCAGGGGAAGCATAAAGAGATTGAGAGGTCATGAGGTGGTTTTTTTTTTTTTTTTTTTTTTTTTTTGGTCTGTTTTTCTTGTCTTTTATTATTATTGGAATAATGAAAATGCTCTAATAATGATTGAAGTGATGAATGCACAACTATGTGATTATATCAAATACCATTGATTGTACACTTTGGATGGATCTATGCTTTATTAATATGTATGAATAAAATTGATTGGAAAAAAAAAATCCTGTTGTTAAGCCAACAACCCATTGTATGGTACTTGTTTTAGCAGCTGGGAAACTAAAGCATTGTTGCTTGGTTTCTCTTGGTCTCTATCCTTCTCATGGATTCTCTCTTCTACACACACACACAGCCACGCCTGGCCTTTATCCTCCAGTTTCATGGGCTTCTCTGCTCTGGCTCCCACCTCGTCCAGCTGCACTCTGTTCCCTGGTTCCCTCCCCCGCCCCCACATCCACCGGGCACCAGGCTGCCTAATTGACACTCCACCCCCCTCAAGCTGCACTGCCCCTTGAGGGAGGCTCAGAGCCAGAACCTGGAGCAGAAGCTATAAACCCACAGACATGCTCAGGGTTTCATCACACCTGGGAGCCACAGGTTGAGAATGGGGTGGACGAAGGCAGTGGTGGCTCTCTGGAGGAAAGCAAAAGCCCTGATTTGTAGCGGTTGCCACTTCTGTGGTGTAAACACACCTATCATGGTCAATTTCAGGCCACCAATATGACCTCACTGAATGCTAAATTGGGAAGAGGTGCAAATTCGGTGCTTGTGAGTGAGTGCAAGCTGGTTTCAGCACCCCACTGGACAGGGAAATGGGCCTGCCTTCCTGCCCACAAGCCTTGGGGAGGCCGCCGACAGAGCTGGCCATGGAGCAGTCCAGCATGCCCTCTGGGCAAGGTCTCACTGCGCCTCATGGCTTTGACTCGGCCAACACCCCACTCCACCCTGGTTGGTTTGTTTTTTATTCTAGTAACATATATACAAGTGAAAATTTCCCCCTTTTAACCACATTCAAGTGTATATTTCAGTGCTGCTAATTATGTTCACAGTGTTGTGCAATCATCCCTTATCAAAACTTTTCCATCATCCCAGAAGGAAATGTACAATTTAAGCATTAACTCCCCATTCCCTCCGCCCCCATCTCAGCCCCTGGTAACCCATATTCTAGTTTCTGACTCTCTGGATTTGCTTCATCTAATTATTTCATATCAGTGAGATCATTCAATATTTTTCCTTTTGTGTCTGGCTTATTTCACTCAACATAATGTCTTCAAGGTTCATCCATATTGTTACATGAATAATATTCCATGGTGTGTATCTACCATATTTTGTTTATCCTTTCATTAATTGATGGACACTTGAGTTGCTTCCACCTTTTGGGAATTGTGAATAATGCCACTATGAACATCGGTGTGCAAATATCTGTTGGAGTCCCTGCTTTTAGTTCTTTTGGGTATATATGTAGAAGTGGGATTGCTGAGCCATATGGTAATTCTGTACTTTCTGAGGAACCACCAAACTGTCTTCCACAGTGGCTGTACCATTCTACCTTCCCATCAACAATGAATGAGTGTTCCTATTCTTCCAGGTCCTCTCCATCACTTGTAATTTTCCATTTTTTAAAAATAGCCATTCTAGTGGGTGTGAAATGGTATCTCATCATGGCTTTGATTTGCATTTCCCTGATGGCTAATGATGTCGAGAATCTTTTCATGTGCTTTCTGGCCATTTGTATAACTTCTTTGTCTACTCCAGTCTTTCCCCCATTTTTAAATTGGTTTGTCTTTTTTGTTGTTGAGTTGTAGGATTTTTTTTTTAAATATATTCTTGATATTAAATCCTTATTTGATATGTGGTTTCCAAATATTTCTCCCATTTGGTAGGATGTCATTTTACCTTCATGATAAAGTTCTTTGATGTGCAAAATTTTTTAGTTTTGATGAATCCTCATTTACCTATTTTTTTCTTTTGTTGCTTATTCTTTGGGTATAAAATCTAAGAAATCATTGCCTAACCTAAGGTCCTGAAGATGCTTCCCTATGTTTTCTTCTAGGAGTTTTATAGCACTGGTTTTTATATTTAGGTCTTTGATCCATTTTGAGTTGATTCTTGTGCTCTCCTTCAGCGTTCAGCCCTTCTATCAGGAAGGTCGGCCCAAGGCTGTGTTTTCTGGGCCCATCTTGTCCTGGGCTTGTGCTTGCTAGTGGCATTATGGAGTTTCCCTGTTTACAGGAAAGTGAATATCCCTCTACTCCGCAGGAAGGAGACTTTCTTCCTCTCCTTGGTGCTCTTGGCTGGACTTGAAGCAGATATCACTTTGCCCTAGGCCACCTGACTCAATTGTTTCTCACACCCATTTTTTTTTTTTGCTGTCTCAAACTGCTTTTGCCTGGAGGGCAAATTCGGGTGTGGGGGGGAGTGGCAAACTGGAGAGGCAGATTCCCAGGTCAGTCTTCTCCAGCTGGAAGGAGGCCAGGGACCCATGAAGGGAGTGCTGGCTGGCTCCACGCTGCCCTGGGAAAGGGGTGGCACAGGGGCCAGCAAGGTGCCAGGAGCTTCTTCTGTGGTTCTTTGAAGCTATGTTTTCTTGATGTGGCACTTGCCCAGCAAGTGCAACTCTTTAACTGTTTTCCATAGTTTTGAGGAAGGGCCTGTAAGGCCACTTTTCCCTGGGGCTGGTTGAAACAATGGTTGCCTTCCGAGCAGCAGCGCACCCCAGTGATCCAAAGTAGCTGATCCAAGTCACCTGGTGAGGAGACAACGATGGGAAATGGCCATCCCAGGGAATGGAGAGGGCCTGCATCTGCAGGCAGGATCATCCCACCCACCATATCCATGGGATATAAGCCCTCTCTCACTTGGAGTTGGAGTGGACATCACCATCCCAGTCGCCTCTGGATTGGGGGAAGAACTATGGACTAGAGTGGACTTGATGGTATTCTCTTGCTCACATATGGTGATTCTTGCAATGCAAGAAATTATAACAATGAGGTGGAGCCAGTAGCCACTTGACAGTTTTTGGGTAGGGAGGGGATGAGCAGTTGAAATACAGGGGCTTCTTTGGGAGTTGGAGGTTGTCCTGAGTACTGTTGTGGCAATGGATGTAGGCCATTTTAAATCAGCACACACCACTCAGAACTGAGTGGGAGAGAGTGTGGTCTACAGTGTGAACTGTGGTCTATGGTTGGTGGCAAGGCTCCAGGATGTGTAAGTTCATTGAGGTTGGTGGGCCACACTGTGGGAGATGTTTGTGTGGGATGTGGTGGGAGGTGTGGGAGGTGGGCAACATGGGAATCCCAGTGGGTTCCGTGTAATATTTTAGGTAATCTAAGCACCTCTTAAAATATATGTATATATATATATATAAATAACATTTTTGTAAGCAAATACACATATATGTATATATATTTATATATCATTTTGCAAATGTTTGTATGTACTGTGAGAATTTTGATTTTTACCCATAATAAAAAAAAAAAAAAAAAAAAAAAAAGCAGTGATCAGCTATTGGACTGCATAGCCTTGGATCTTGGGGAACCAGATCTATATATCCCACCCCGGCACCAGCAAGCTGTACCAGGGGCTGGGGCTGAGGACCTTGATGCTGTCTGCCATGAAGCCTGGGAGATGGGTGACAGTAGCTGCTGCCCAGAGAGTGCAATTCACCAGAATTTACTGTAGTTTACCAGCCTCTTCCTCCCACTCTTCCCTGGATGCTGTACAGTGTTCTACTAAACTCTAGAGTTTCAAAATAATTGATTCAGACAATTCCTGCCTGTTTTATAGTTGTTCTGGTGGCGAGACAGATTCTTGGAGCTCCCTCCTCTGCCATCTTCCTACAATCCTCCATCCTGGTTAGTTTTTCCATGGAACTGACCTCATGGCAATGTTCACCTTAAGGAGGGGCAAGGAACCCAAGGATGAGAAGAAGGCTTCCTAGACAAAAGGCCTAGGCTGAGTCACCAAACAGAAGTGCAGAAGAGGGTGCATGGACATAAGCAGGATCGTTCATGGCTGTTGTTGGGGAGGTGTGGGGTGGTGACCACAGCAGCTCAACATTTTCTGAAAATCAAGCATGAACCTGGGAAAGGTGGGGATGGTACAGAAGGAGTAGACAAGGGCCAGGATCGTTGAGGGCCTTGAATGCTGAGTGAAGGAGCAAGGAGGAGAATAACATGAGCTGAGGTTGCTTTAGTTTGGTTTCCCACCCAGAACAGGCCTTTAAATAAGGATTTGGGGGAAGTCATTTATTTGGGAGTCATCCCAAGAAGTATGTAAGGGGGGAGGGAAGTGAGACAAGGAGGAGAGGAAAATCAACCAAGTGTGTGCTAATGAGCAGGTGACTGCTGTGAGCAACTGGGGTTCAGTCCCATGGGGAGCCCTCTCAGCCTGTGTAGAACATGCCTCAGAATTGCCCCATCAAGGGACAAGGAAGCTAGGGTATTTACTCACCAATTCCTGTCCCTCATTGGTTAAGGGCTGCTCCTGGGATGCCAACACATTCCAGTCTGACCCACACGCAGGCCAAGTTTGGTCCAAGGCCAGAGAATGCCCTCATGCAGAGAGGCCCAAGAAGCTGCTATATATGTGTTTTAGAAAGATGACTGGCTGCAGTTTGAAAGGTGGGTTGGAAGAGAGAGACATAAAGAGATCAGGTCAAGGGGCTCTCGCAGGAGTCCTAGTGGGCAATGATGGTGGTCCACTAGTGACAGTAGTAGTGGCAGTGGGGTGGAGAGAAGTGCTCAGATTCCAGAGTTATTTAAGAGATTGGTCAACAATACATGGCAACTAGTTGGCTGTTGAGGAAAGAAAGGAGAAAAGGATATCTCCAAGAGTTGTTTCAGGTGTGTAAAATGTGAGGCGCTGGAAGGGCAAATCTCAGAGGAGAACTCTGGCCAAGAGAAAGAGAATTGAGCATCATCAATATAGGCTTAGTAACTGCAGCCATTGGAGGGGATGAGATGGCTCAGTTGGGACACTGG
Source organism: Tolypeutes matacus (assembly GCA_026826555.1). Classification (NCBI taxonomy): domain Eukaryota; kingdom Metazoa; phylum Chordata; class Mammalia; order Cingulata; family Chlamyphoridae; genus Tolypeutes; species Tolypeutes matacus. The sequence goes on from JAKSZT010054396.1 coordinate 5,672,537, forward strand.
CTACAAAAATGGTCCCAGTTCCCTCCCTGTATTAATGCCCTTTAATACAGGCCCAGAGGTGAAGTGGTGGAGTCAATTCCTCATCCCTTGAATCTTGCTGGTGTGTAACTTGCTTTGGCCAATAGAATGTGGTGGAAGTGACAGCATGCTGATTCTGAGTCTAGGCCTCAAAAGACCTTGTGGACATCCAATCTCTTTCTTGGAACTACCTCTGCAGCTATGAGAACAAGACTGGATTAGCCTGCTGGGAGAGGAGAGACCAGTTGTCCTTACTGTCCCAGCCAAGGCCATTCTAGGCCACCAGCACCTGGCAAACCCACCTGCTGACCACTCATGCATGAGTGAACCTGCCAAGAAAAGATTCACCTAGCTAACCTACAAACTCTTGCATAATACTAAATGCTAACTCTTTTAAGGCCCTGAATTTTGGAGTGATTTGTTACTCAGTAAAAGCTAAATGATAAGACAGAATAAGAAGAGCAGAGGCCAAAGAGGAAATCTAGAGAAACACTGATCTCTAAAGGACAGGTGAAGAAGAAAAAACTGTGAAAGAAGAGATGCAACAATCAGAGAGGGTGGGGAAAGAACTGGAGCAGACTCTCTCTTCTCCTTGTCACTCTCCTTGGAGAGTATAGACTATTTTTAAAAGAATGGAAAATGACAGAACTGTGGAAGGTACTCAGCATTGGGGAAATGGCGGTCTGGGAGCTGGTTGTTCAGAACTAGAATGAGGAAGCAGGTGGACTTGTAGGAACAGCAGCAGGTCACCCCAGCTGGCAGACCTGGATTGGAGGAAAGGTAGGTGGGCCCTCCCCAGGGCACCCCAGTCCACACTCTTTCATACTGAGCTCACACCTCGCACTTCCATCTTTCTCCTTGGGGGTCATGGACCAGCTCAACATGACCCAGTTCTGCATGCATTTATTTGATTGATTGGAAGCAGGAAAGGTTTCTGCTCTCCAGGGGACCAGACCCCACACTAGGCATCAAAAGGGATGAGAAAATGAGAAAGATCTGTTTCCTGTCCTTATAGACCAGGGAGGATGCAGACATTCAATACCAGATGCTGCAGTGCCCGTGGGGCGTGCACCAATAGAGGCACCGGCGTTGAGGCAGCAAGCAGGCAGCTGTTCTGTCTGGGCTGAGGGAGGCTTCTTGGAGCAGCTAAGTCTTGAAAGATGAGGTACATTTAGAGGGGTAGAGAAAAGTGGGGGCAGGCATTCCTGGATCAGAGGCTTCCCAGTCTGCGCCAGCCTTGCTAGAAGCTGGATATCACTGTCCCCCCGACCCCCACCCCAGGACTAGGGGCTCACTTCCTCCATAGCCAGAGCTCCCCTGCTGGCCTTTGATGGAGCCAGACTCTGCCATTCCTGGGAGCATCAAAAAGAGGATGCCTGGAAGGAGATGAGGAGTGCCACAATGGGCAACCAGCTTAAAGGGAGAACGCTGATTTCTTAGGTGAGTTCCTTGGCAGGGTAGGCTGAATAATGACTCCCCAAAAGATGTCCCAGAACCTGTGGATGTTGCATGGCAAAAGGGACTGTGCAGATGTGATTAAGTTAAGGATCCTGAGATGGCGTATTGTTTTAGATTATTCGGATAAGCCCTAAATGTAACAACAAGGGTCCTTAGAAGAGGAAGACAAGGAGGTCAAAGGAGGAAGTGTGAGATGTGACAACAAAGGCAAGATGTTGGAGCGATGTGAGGAAGGGGTCACAGCCAAGGAACACAGGCTGCCCCAGAAGCTAGGAAAGGCAAGGAAGTGGACCACTCTCCAGGAGGAGCTAGCCTGCTGGCATCGTGACTTCAGCCCTGTCAAACGACCTCCAGAACTGTAAGAGAATAAAGGTGTATTGTTTTAAGCCACCAAGTTTGTGATAATTTCTTACAGCTGCCATAGGAAGCTAATACACCTGGGAAGCCACTCTGCAATGAAGATTTGCAGGTAGGCATTTGAGTGGGGAGTGCTCTGGGGGTCACACTTGCAGGGAGTGAAGGAAGCAGAGGTGGGCAGAGCAGGGAGCTGACCTGCAACGCAGGCACAGGTGATTCCCTGGGGAGCCCCAGGGCTGTTATGGCCCTGCGGGCCTGACCCATGTACCCACGTGAGCAGTCACTGGACGTGGGGATGGGATGTGGCCTCGGTGAGGCAGCTCCTGTGGCTGAGAGTGGCTGTTGGGGAGGGCCATGGCTGCGAGCCCTCGGCAGGCCGCGCTCCCAGCAGCTGGGGAGATAGAGTCCTGGGCCGTGAGGTGGACGCGGGTCTGGGGGCTCCAGCTCGGCATCCCCCACAGCTGGGGAAGGTGAATCTATCCATGCTTCTTCCTGTGCTCTGCAGGCCTGGTGCTTTGACAACGTTCTAACAACCCCACCTGTTGAGGAGCCTTGTGGTATGTCCACATCTCCCCCAAACAAGAAATGGGGGTTTGAGCCCAGTTTCTGTCATTGTTGCTGTTGCCATCAAGAGCTTTACCTGCCTCGGTTTTGCCCCACAGTAGCCCTGTGAAGTGGGTGGTGTCCCATTTCACAGATGAGCCCCCTGATAGCGAGGTGAAGGGAAATGCCCATGGCTGGGGCCGGGCTCTGCCCAGGTCTGCCTGGTGCCTCTCCTCTGCCCTGAGGTGCTGCCTCCCATTGCCCACTTTCCTACTAGCTGCGCAGCCTTGAGAGGGTCACTGAACCTCTTTGGGTCTCAGTTTTGATTTTCTTTCTTTCTTTTTTTTTTTTTAAAGATTTTATTTATTTATTCATTTATCCCCCCCTTGCTGCCCGTGCTCGCTGGGTCAGCCAACCACGCCATGCGGGCGGGCTTGCCTTCACCAGGAGGCCCCGGGAACCGAACCGGGGGCCTCCCATATGGTAAACGGGAGCCCTACTGATTGAGCCACAGCCGCTTCCCTGATTTTCTTTTTTAATGGGTCTCTAGTCCCTGTCCTGCCTCCCTCCTAGGACTGTTGTCACATGGCTCCAAAGAGAGCCATGGACCTGGGCCTAGGACCCTCTGCTCTGACTCCAGCCATGCCCAGGGAGACCACCACCACCCTGGGCCTCCCCTCCTCTGGACCCCCAATCCAGGGAAGGAGGAGGAAGCTCTGGACCCCCAATCCAGGGAAGGAGGAGGAAGCAGAAAGGGGCCTCATCGGAAGTGCTCTGGTCCGCTGTTCTCAGATTGGCCTTGTCCCCTTTGCACAGCTCCTCAGAGCTGGGGGTCACTTGGGACTGCCATGGGTAAGACAGGCGGTACAGTGCACCTTGGCCTAGGGGAGCTGGGGGTGTAACCCAGCCATGCTGGACACCTTTTGCTTGGCACAAAGGCACCACCTGTCAAGGGGCTGCATCTGCTGAGAGGGGGCAGCCTGTTCCAATTCTCATGAAAGTCCTGCCCTGCATGGGCTCACGGCCAAGAGCCCAGGGCTTGCAGCTCAGTCTTGAGACCCTGGAATCCAGCATCTGCCGTAGCACAGAGGGGTAGTGATGGAGTGGATGGGGCGAGAAGCAAAACTCCACCCAGCCCACAGCCCCAACTCCAGCAGCCACTGACCCCACGAATCCCTCCCCGGGGCTCCTGGGTTGCCCACCTCAAAGCCCCCGGCCACCTGCCCTCTGCAGAGCTCTGGCATGGAGGCCCCCACCCCAGCTGAGCTCCCCGGGACCAACCACAGAAGTGCACAAGGGCTCTCTGTTCCTGCCCATATTTTAAATTACCCAAAGCATTAATTCCCTACTCTCTTTCCTTCCCAGTCCTTTCTGTATGGACCCCAGATTAATGTGCCCCAAATCCCGATTGCATTACATCACTTCCCTGGCAAACAGAATTTCAGCGGCTCCGTGTCATCCTCCCCTGCAGCCCTTCCGCCCCCACCAAGATGGCAGAGAGGGACTTTCACAACCCTGGCAGGATGCCTCCTCCCTGGGGCAACTGGGCCCTCATGTGGGGACCTGCGCTATGGAAGAACGCCCTCTGCAGGATGTAACATGCAAATGCAGATTCCACAGGAAGGAGGAGGGGGCTCATCCTGGAGGCTGCCCCCTGTGGCTGGGGTAGCGCTGTAGTCAGGTCCAGCAGGGGCCATGACTCCTGCTTCTTGCGTTAAAGAATAACGTAAATGATAATGGTGCATCTGATTCTTGCGTGTCTGCCTCCCAGCTACCAGTTCTTTGAGTGTTGAAGTTTGCTGGGTTAAACATGTTATAGACATATTCACACAAAAGGCCATTTACCATTTCTCCTGAGAAGACAATTGTCAATGTTTCCCAACCCCCAGCTACCACGTGCCTCCTCTTTCCTGACACTTGCCATCGTCTACCCCAAACATACACACAGGCAGCTTCATTCCACGGCACATGCACAGCGGGTCAGCCACGGAGTCTGTGGCTAAGGAGAGAACAAGCTCACACCTGCGCTTCCTCCCATTTCACAGAGGGGGAGACCAAGGCCCAGTGGGGGACAATGACTTACCCAGCCCCAGGTCAGGCCCCAGGCTGCTCTCAGACCTCAGGCCTGCCACCCTCACTGAGTGGAAGGGGGGCATAGCTGAGGCTTTGCCAAGAAGAGAGGTTAGGCATTGTCTCTGAGCTTTCTGTAGGTCTTTGGTTGGGGGCCTTCTCCCTTCTTCCCCACTACAAACAGACCTGCATTTCTTCTTCAAATTCCTTCCCTCCCTCCCCCTGCCTTTGTTCTGACAGGTTCCCCACCATCCTCCCCTATTGAGCTTAAGTGTTTTGAGAACCCATCTTCACCACCTCCCTCTTCTCCACCCTTTCTGCTACATCTCCATCACTCTCATCACATCTTGGCCACTATAGTGACTGCCACCCCCCCACCACTCTACTGTTGCCTCTGTTACCTGCACCTTCCCCAGCACTTTCATGTCCACCACCATCACCTGCCACTGCTCTTATCTCTGCAGCCTGCATCACCAGCATGGCTGTCCTCCTCCTCCTGACTTCCACCACCCTTCCCTCCATCACTGCCATCCTTCTGCTGTTAACTAGCATTTTCATCACCTCTCTTCATCTCCACCTTCATCCACCGCATCACATCCACTCTCACCTCCACCTCCACCTCCACCATCACCGCCCCGTGCACCACCACCGGGGCTGCCATCTACCATGACCGTGACCTCTACTGTTCCCATTACTAGGACGTCACTGCCCTCACCTCCATCTCTGCCGGCTTCTCAACTGTTTCTACCCTAACACTTCCACAGTTATCTGTACCATGGTCTCACCCCCTCCACTGTCCCCATCACCACACTCTCCCCCAAAGCTCAGTGCCTAGCATTGAGCCTAGTACTCGGGCAAGGAGCCCAGTCAGAGAAGAACGTCCCCCCTGGCTGACAGACTCCCCATCACAGAAACCACAGAGCAGGGCCTCAGCAAGCCAGGTGTCAGGACAAACCCTCCTCTTGACCCGAGTGCTGACCCTTCCTCAGGCTGCTTCTGACAGGAGACAGCTCGTTCCTCCCTGTCAGCTATGCCTGTACCTAAAGAGACAGCTGCTGTCTGGTTGAAGGATCTAGGCCATTAATCCGGGGCTGCCCTTGTTTGCATAATGATTGCATACATTTGCATGCCATTTGCTCCCAGCCTCTGAAGACCAAGCTGTGGGTGTTCGGGTGTCATTTGCATATCACAGCAGGTGAGGGTCAGGCCTTTGGGACTTGGGCACTTATTAATTTCTTAAAGAGGTTCTCTTATGTACTGGTTCAGAAAAGAAGTTGGAGTGCTTAATTCTAGAGTTTTCCAGCTGAAGGGCTGTAAGGTGGGGAAGTGGGGAGGGACAGCCAGGGCCTTCAGTGTGCATCAGGGCTGACACTGGTGGGCTTGGGGGTGGGCGGTGGCTGCTGGCTGCAGAGACAGCACTGCTCCCCAGTATTGGCTCAGCACCACAGTCTGGGCCACCACTCCTGTCCTCTCTGGGCCAGAGTACCCTTGCTGTGTGACCTTGGGCACATCCCTCCCCACCCAGCTTCAGACTCCTTCCGTGAGCAGCTGACCACTAATCCTCTCCCGTCAGACTCCTGCTCTGAACACAGGGAGTTTCTCATCCTTGGCTGCACATTAGAATCACCTGGGGGGCCCTGGCCCCACCTCCAGATAGTCTGATTTAATTGGTGGGCCCTGGGTATTGATTATTTTTAAGCAGCTTCCCTGGCGATTCTAATGTGCAGCCAAGATTAAAAGCTACTGCTTGTGACTTTGTCCTCCTACCTCATCACCCTCACCTCCCTCACTTCCAGTTGCTAATCTCTTCCCTGCTCCAGGCTCACCTAGCTGTAGGGTCTGGCAGGACAGTTTGGATGCCAGTGCTTTTGTTTGAAGTCTCAGAAATAAGTCCTTTCCCTTCCTGGGCAGCAGACCAACGGGTGGCCTATGGCAGGTTAACACTTGGTACTCACTGGAAATTCCCTTTTCTCTGCCTTGCCTTGCTCCACCCCATCTGCCCACCACTGGGTCTGGCCCAGAGAGGGATCTGCTGGGCAGGGCGGGGAAGGGAGGCCACTCCTCATCCCCCTCCACCCTGCTCTGCCAGAGCTGGTGCTGGTCTCCCCTCACACACCCAGCCCACACCAGCCTGCCAGGCCTTGCTGCTGCCGCTTCTGTGCCTGGATTGCCAGCCTCACCGTAGCGCCTCGCTCTCACCCCTGCAGGCTGATTTCCTTGGACCCCTAGAGCCTCAACCCAGCCCCAGTCCTGGAGAAGGAATGTCCAGGGCAGCTTGAACTTTTTTCAAAACAAAATGTACAACCTCCTTGGGGTCAGAACAGGCATAGGGAAGGATGAGGGAAGCAGGACGGAGCCTTGCTGCACATCTCCATGGTCCAGCCCTGGGACATCTTTGCTCATCTGTGAGTCTGCCTGTGCCCAGGGGTCAGGTGGCAGGTGAGATGAGGGTCTGCCTTGCAGGAGACCAGGCAGGAGACTCAGGTGTATGCCGTTGGTGGGGGTGGGTGGGCTGGGGTTGCTGAGCCCCATTGAGGCTGTAGGTGGGGTGGGGGGAGAAGGGAAGAGGGAGAACTTCCCCAGAATGGATACTGTGGTATTAATAGTTCAGGGTCTAGGGTTCTCCTAGCAGGAGAAATTCTGACTTGGCCATCACTTGCTGTGTAACCCTGTGTTTCAGCTTCCTCACCAGTAAAAAGGGGAGTGACTGCATCTACCTTATGAACTTGGCGATGATGTGTGAACAAAGGGCTTGGAACATAGTAATTACTCAATAAATGCAGTTAGGGCTATTAGGGGTGAGGTCACAGTGCCCTCTTCCCTGACCTCCTGGAGCTCCAGCCCCAGTTCCTGCCTTCACAATCCTCGCCCCTGGGGATCCAGGCCCCCAAGGTCAGTGGGATGGTGGGATTGGGTGAAACTTGCTGCCTTGCTCTTTGGGGCTGGGGCTGCAGCTACAGTTCTGGGGGCCAAGGTTGGGGGTGATAGTTAGCAGGGGCACCAGAGCTGGAGCAGCAGCTCCTGGCTGCCGCTTAAGGAGGCGGCTTGGGCTCCACCACTAATGAGCCCTGGACTTGCAGACCACCTTCCCTCCCCTGCAGTTAGAGAACAGAGCAACTGATCTAGGTCGGGTCAATTGGCAGGGCTTGGTGACTGATTAGAAGTGTGTGTGTGGTGCAGTAAGGAAGAAGGAGTCAATAGTTCCTTTGTTCTAAATGGACCTGAACGTCCTTTTCCTGAAAGGCAGGCAAGAGAAAGGAGTTTCCAGCATTGTTACATCTCAATCAAGTTAAACAACACATCCATCAAGGACATCCAGAGATGCCAGGAGCATGTGTGGTGTGTGCATGTGTGTATGTGTGTGTGTACTGGGACTGGGATAGGGGAGTGATGCAGAAAATACATCAGTGAGAACATCAGCCTTGAGGGTCAGCCGCACACATACCATTTATCACTTTGCCATGTTCATCCAACACTCATGGGCTCTGCTGATAGTCCCTAATGTGAGTTAGTTGAAAAAAACCTCACATTACCTCCTATCTCACTACTTACCCCGAATTTCTAAAACATCCCTCTTTTCCCCTTCTCTGCCTTCCCCTTTCCTCTCTTTTCCTCTTATGAGGTCAGTGCTCCAAACTCTAGGTCTGGTCACATCAATAGGATGGGGCCCTATCCTTTCCCCTGCAAGGAGGGGGTCAAAGTCTGGTCAGCCACAGTCCAGGACTGGGCTCTGCTGGCCACCATGAGTGTGGGTGCAGGCAGCTCCAGCTCAGGAGCCCACATCATTTCTCCCTCTCCAAGGGGAGAAATACAGACCCTGGGGCTCAGAGAACGTGGGGTTTAATGATAGTGCCTCTATGAAGCTGTTAGGGGTAGAGACCATTATCCTGGCTCCAGAAACCAAGGGTGGGCTTGGAGAGCATTCAAGGTGACCAGGGGAGGTGAATGAATGACTTCCAGAGAAGAGGTTTGGACAAGAGTCAAACAAGAGAGGTGGGGATGAGGTCATGGAAGGGACACAGCCAATCCAAGTTTTCACATCAGGCTCAGGACCAAGGTTTGGAAAGCTTGGGTGAGGCCTGGGGGCTTCCATTTTCTTTACCTCCACACTCATAGCCACTGTGACTCGATTGAGAATATTATGTTTAATTTTTCCTCATTGAAAGTTTTTCTAAAATGGATTTACCACTGTTTTCTTCTCCGCCATGATCAGCACAACCATCATCAATATCAATACAGGGACAGCCACTGCAGACACTCAGTAAGTTTTTGTTGAGTGTATGGAAATCTACTCTATCACCACCACCATCACTTGCATCATACTATCACCATCAGTAACACTGATGTCACATCTCTACTGCTAACGCTACCACCACTGGCATCATCACGACCAACACCTCCACCTCTGCCAACAACACTATCACATCATTGACGTTGCCACCAACTCTAAGACATCAGTCATTGCAGCCCCCACTATCAAAACCACTGGCACCACCACCACCGTCATCACTGACATCACCACCTCTGCCATCAATACGCCACCGTCACCGACACCACCACCACCGCCATTGACATTACTGTTGCCATCACCATCATCACTACCACGTTCACCACCAACATTACTGACACCACAACTGCCCCCACACCAACAACATCCCCACCGTCACCACTGGCAGTCACCACCGACATCCCCACCGTCATCACTGGCATCATCACCATCATCACCAACACCCCCCACATCATCACTGACACCCCCGCCATCATCACTGCCATCATCACCAGCATTACCACCACCATCACCACCACCCCCCACCATCACCACCACCACCACCCTGGCCACCACCACTAATTTATCTTCTGTCTTAGAACCATGTTCCTTTCCTCCAAAGCACAAACAGAAATTTGCAATTGTACATTCTTTAAGGGGATCATCTGGTCTCCATTCTACTCTAAATCTCATAGAAGCAGAGATTATGTCTCTTTTCTCCCCCACTGTTGAATTCTCAGTGTAGAGACAGTTGGGCAGCTCACAGTATTCAATAAATGCATGTTAAATTAACAAATTATTCAAACCAACATGGTCCCTATCCTAAAAGGAACTTAGGTTCTAGGATCTCAATGCTTCTGGGATCTCTGGGCTGGACCTTACTAGAAAAAAAAAAATAACACTGGATTATGTAAGTGATAAACTAAGGTGAGGTGAAACCAAGAAGCCCATACTGGCTTTATGAAATGCACAGTAGCATGGTGGAAAGACCTTAATCTATAGTCCACAGGGCTAGGAGCTTTGCAGATGAGCTGAGAGAAGTGTAGATCTAAGATTCTGACTTCCATCAATACCTCACCTGGGATTTATCTGAACCTGGATCAATTCAGTGTCAAGACTGACCCAGTTAATCTTTAAGACCTAGCAGAGGTTTTCAAACAAGCTCCCTAGTAGGCCAGGGGTTCCTTGGAGGCACCTTAGGAAATTATGTGAGGTTCAAGGAAGGGTCTGAGGGAGTTTACAGAGGGGAGATCTCTGGGTTCCCCACCAAAATTTCAACCACTGGGTTCTTGGGAAAAATTATGTAACAATAAGTTTCACAGATTTGAAATGGGTTTAGATGAGATTTAAAAACCAGTGGCCTGGAAGGGGAGTTGTTGAATTTTTCAGTTTCAAAATAGATGTCTGGCATTGCATACTTGTCCCAACCAAAAATCATGGGCCACTAGATGATTTTTGAACCATTAGAAAATGTACATCTGATGGTTCTATTGACGCTTCTCTTTCAAGGCCATTGTTAGTGCATGAAGATGTCTTCCACTCTGGTTCTTTGGTAAAATGCAGCTTCATTCCTAGAGAGCTCTATTCCAAGGAAAAACCCTTATTTAAATAAACTGCCTTGGGAAAATAAAGCTAAGGAGAAGCACAGTATCTGGATTTATATATGTGTCTTTGTATTAGTCAGCCACAGGGGTACTGATGCAAAATACCAGAAATCGGTTGGATTTTATAAAGGGTATTTCTTTGAGGTAGAAGTCCACAGTTACCAGGCCATAAAGCCTAAGTTTCTTCTCTCACCAAAGTCCATTGCCACGTGTTGGAGCAAGACAGCTGCCGACGTTTGCCAGGATTCAGGCTTCTTGGGTTCCTCTCTTCCCAGGGCTGCGTTTCTCTCCGGGCTCAGCTCCTGTTTCCTCCACAAGGCCAGCTGTGAACTCAGGTGAATTGCTCATCTCTATCCTGGGGCCTTGTCTCCTTCCTCACCAGAACTCCAACATCAAAACTGCTACAACTCTGTCCTTTGCCATCCCTTTTATATTTGATTCCCCACCCACCAAGGGGTGGGGCTCAACGCCCTACTGACGTGGCCCTAATCATAACTTAATCATGCCCAGATTAACAGGTCAGTTTACAAGCATAACCCAATATCTATTTTTGGAATTCATAACTACATCAAACTGCCAAACTGCTATAGCCTTCCTACCCAAAAAACACTAGCTCTTTTAGCCATGCAGAGAAGACCCTGTGGGTGGGACAGGTCCCCTTTCTCCAGCAATTCTACCCCCACCCCCACCCCCCAGCTGAGATACAGCAGCCAGTCATGGATGGGGTATTGTCTCCTGAGGGGAAGGAGACCCAGCACTAACTGGGGATATGGTGCTTTTCAGTGATGGCCACTGAGACACGGTGGGAGCAGCAGGGAGGGGCGGCTGGCTGAAGAGTGAGCAGGAAGGTCATGCTTCACCCTCAAGGAACAGGGTACACAGAAAAACCTATGGCTTCCTCCCATCCATCCATCAGCCCACCCTGAAAAAAATGTAGCCACTGCGCGCGTTGTGTGTGCATGCACCCCTGAACAGGTATGGGGGCACCCGGCCAGCCCCTACCCCTCTGTAGGTTTGGCCCCTTTTGTCCAGTCTTCACATCTGCCCTCTGTGCACCCCCTCACAGAGGCCAGTCAGGGCACGGAGCAGGCTGGGCAGGGGGCTTGGGGCCGTGGCACAGCCAGGAGAGAGCAGGTAGGACATGACTCTACCCTCAGGCAGAGAATGAACTTCCTGAGCAAAGGAAAAGATTGTATTTGGGCTGGAAAAGATAGTTTAGCTTGAGCAGACATTTGCAGGCTGATGAATGAAGATACAAATGTGAGGGAGACTTTGAAACCAGGAGGGGTATCACCAGCTAATCAGAGATTCGGGCTTTGTCCTTCTACAGACTACTGGGGAAAGCTCTGGAAGAATCACTTAATCGTGTGATTGGCGTGGGTTGGAAGTGAGGGCAGCAAGGGAGGGGCGCAGAGCCCTGGTGTCAGGCCTTCCTCCCAGGTCCTGCATCCCCAGCATTGAATGATCCTTAGTAGATATGTTCAAATTTGTCTTCCACAGGGGCCTGGAAAGCTCTCAAAGTTGGTTATACCTTTAACCATTTGGTTCCCAAAGCAGAACCACGGCAGCCATTGTAAACCCTGCCACAGAAGAAGTGCTGAACCACACAGTGTCTTCCCTCTCTCAAGCCTTCACGCTCACCCTTCTCTTTCATCAGGTCTCTTCTTGTGGTATGATCCTGCCCCTGCCCTCATGTGTGCTCCAGGCCCCCATGGTCAAAGGAAGCACGCCAGGGCGGCTGGGGTTGCCCACCACACACTTGGTCCAGAAGGCTGTTTCCATTGCAGCTGTATTACCTCCTCCCTCACCCTGCTGCCCCACTGGCCTCAGTCCTGGCTCCATGGCTGAAGAACCACGTCCATCCTGTCCACTGGGGCCTCTGTCCATTGTGGGCATCAGAATCCTCAGAGGAAGAAATCCTTTAATGGCTGAGGAACCTGGGGAAGGAGAGGGTTCCGGCAGGTGTGAGGTGGGCAGACACTGGCCGGTGGCTCTCGTTCTCTAGTTAATCCAGCCAGGGACATTCTCCTGAGTCCCTGGGTCCCCAGCCTTGTGCCCGGGTCCACTGGAAGGGACAGAGGGAAAGGGGGTGAGGGCCCCGTCCTCAGGAAGCACAGTATGCTCAGTGCTGGCTGATGCAGGGCAACGTCCCGGGGGGTTAGTGGCAGAGACTGTGGCATAAACTGTCTCTGAAGCAGGAAATGTCAGGCATGGGCGGGGCTCGGTGATCAGGGCAGGCTTCTTGGAGGAGGACAACAAATAACAGACAGCTTACATCCTTTTGGATGAGCTCAGCATATACCACGCAGGCAGCGGAGATCAGCTCGTCGGCGTTAAGGTCGATGAGATTGTTGCAGGCCTGTCCAGGGAGAAAGGGGTGTGGAGCAAACAGGTCTCCGTGGGCTCCAGGGCACAGGTTGCTGCGTGTAGCTTCAAGGGAAGGAGGCAGCTGCTCACGGCAGTAACTGGGGGTCACCCACTCTTCCCACCAGCAGCCTGGCACAGAGCCTGAAATTTCACCTGAAATTTATCATACCTTGGGGGCATGGTAAGCATAGTTTACCATCTAGGGAGTCCAGAAGTTTCACCAAGTGTCTCAGGGGCTCAAAGGAGGACTTGGGGGAAGGCATCCTTTGTGTTTTGTAATTGGGGTGCCACCAAAGATTTTTTTTTTTGAACAAAGATTTTATCTGCGTTTTACAAAATGTTGGAAAGTTCCATGTCTTTTTGCCACAGGAGGATCCTAGGGCCAGGGGGTTTAGTGTGAGGTGGCCCAGCCCGATGGTTAAGAAGCCTTCCAGCCTCCTGAGGCTAAGGAGGGTTGTAGGGTTGATTGCAATGACGGTACTTAGAGCCCCACTGCCTCAAGCTTGTCAAGCGGCCTACAGGAGCTGGTGGACCCACGGCGTGGTGCTGGGCAGCATGGAGCTTGGGCACCTGAGCTCTTTTCACCACTACTGCCCAGGAGCAAAGGTAGGACTGGGGCCCGGTTCCCCCACACCAGGCCTGGGTCCTTCAGCATGCTCTGCAGCAGGGACACGAGGGGCTCCTCACCAGGAGGATGTCTTCGCCAGTCATGCTCTCCTGCAGCACCTGCTCGCGCACCATCTGCAGCATGCTGTAGGCCACCAGCACCTGGAAGTTCCTGCAGGGCTTCCCAGCCAGCAGCACCTGTGGGCAGGGGCAGCTCAGCTGGGCCTGGGGCACCCTCAGAGTGCTGAGGTACCCTCCATCACAGGCCTGGGGCCAGCCATCCCTAGGCCTCACTGCTGACTCGCTCGTTCACTCGCTCACTTTTTCATTCACCCAGGAAGCACTCCTGGGCACCTCCTGTGTTCTAGATTATGCTGGCTACTGGGGGATTCAGAGATAAAGCCTTAGGTAGCTGATGGAGGGAGGCAGGAAGGAAGGCAGAGAGAGAGAGAGAGAGAGGCTGGAGCTTTGACACAGCAAGCCTTGATGGGAAGCCAGTGCAGGAGGTGGTCTTGGACTTGGCGTGGAGACCAGCAGGCCAGGAGGAAGAGGTGACGCAGACATGAGTTGACTCACGGGGACCCTGAATGCCAGGCTGAGGGATTGGGCTGGATCCTGCCTGCAGCAGAGGCCACTGGGCAGGGCAGTGATGAGTGATGGGTGGTGGGTGTGTTTCTGGGTGGTTCATCTGATGGCCTGGGGGCTGTGGTCAAAGGACTGCTGGTGAGACCTGCCCTTGGAGGCTCTGCCTTCTCCAGGAGAAAGGACTCAGCAAGGAGACTTTCACTGGTGGAGGAGAGGGCTCCTGGGGAAGTGAGACCAGAGAGCCCCGCTTGGGCAGGTGCAGGAACCTGAGCTGAGGCTGAGGCTGCTGGCACCATAGGCAGAAGGCCCAGCCAGCAGGGAACTACTGCGTTTGGATTAGATTAATAGGTGGATGAACTGAGGCTCTAGCTTCCTCCAAAAAGGTGGGAGCAGGGCCGCTGGCACAATAAAACCCCAAGCTACTAAACTCCAAGGAAAACCAGAAATGAAGGGGGAGGGAAGGAAAGCAGCCCCCATGCTGCTTTCAGGTGGGCTCTGCCCTGAATGGCCCCAGCTGAGTCTCACCTCCCACAGCCTCCAGACATCGTCGAAGGACTTGAAGGCGCGCTGGAAGCAGAGGCAGAACCAGGGGAACAGAGACTGCACAGCCCCTGCGCCCTTCCCTTCTGTGGGAGAGAAGCAGAGCCCCGGCTGGGAAGGCCACGTCAGGGGAAAGCACGGATGACATTCACATGATAAAGCAAAAACACACAAATGAGGCCAAACCACCAAGCATGCAAAACCACTAGAGAAAACCATGGCTATTGCTTTTCCAGCTGCCCTTGGAGACTCTTTGGTGCACATTTTCCACTATCCAAACTTCAACCCCAGCCAGGAAAAGGAGAGAAGACCTTTCCTCCATGATGAGACACCACTGCCACGGGCTGTTCCTGGCCCCCCTCCCATGTCTGCCAGCGGGTGGGGGTAGCAGGATGAAGGGTCCACTCACTCAGGTGCTCAGCAAACACGGGGTCCAGGAAGTTGATCAGGTTGTTGAGCATGTCCAGATTTTTGCCCACCCCGATGTTGATGACACAGCTGTGCTCCTGCACAAGACGGGTGGACAGGAGGAAAACCAAGGCATCCTTGGCTTGAGGGCACCAGAAGAGCCTGCCAGAGTTTGTCAATTCCCCAGTTTTGGAGGCCCTGTGTGTGCCTGGCTCTGGGCCAGGCCCACGTCTCTGTGTGGGTCTGTGTGTCTTGAGTGTGCATACATGCATGTGCGCCTGTGTGCCTGTGTGCTTGTGTACATCTGCATGTGTGTATGCTTGTGTGTGGTGGGGATGCAGAGATGTCTCAAGCGTGGTTTACAATTCAGTGAGCTCAGCTCTCCACGCCCCCCCGCCCCCACCACACACACACACACACTATGGATCAGAGGAAATCTGGACAAGGAAAGGGCAGCAAGTGCCTTGTGGCTGGGTGGAAGGAGGGTGGAGGGAAGGGTCTGGGCAGCTTGACACAGATCCCGAGGATAGCCTTTCCAGGGACAGTGTTCAAGGGAGCAGCACCTTCACAAGCCTTCACTCTGGACAGTGTGGGGTGCATCCGAGCAATACCGAGTCCCCTGGTGTGCTTGGGGTGCAGGTGATGTGGAAGGCAGCAGTGAGAGGCATGACGGAAAACAGACGCCTTGAATGCCTGGCTAAGGCTGTTGACTTTGCAGGGAGGAGGAGGAGAAGATGGAGAGTCAGGAGAGGGCGCCATTGCTGGGTCTGGCCTGCCACGCTCTTCCAAGGATGGATAAGAGCTGGTCGTGAGCGTCCCTCCATCCCCGTTCTCAACTGCAGTACCCCCAGCCCCCGTGGACACAGCCCACTGGGTTTGTCATTGCCCTCCCAGGCTCTGTGATGCAGAGAAGAGGGCTGTTTCAGGGCTAGAGGTGATGGCTAGGACTGCTGGGGCCTGCCCAATGTCAAAGAGTTCTTTGGGAAACCAGGGGGAGCCTGAGCTCCAGCCCAGCCCTTACCATTTTCTGCAGGAAGAACTGGAAAAGCCAGAAGGTCTCGTGTTCATGTTCCACCATCAGCTGGAAAAGCATCACCATCTCGTGGAAGCCCTGCTGGTACTCTGGGTGGAGAGGGGGCCGGTGAGCAGGACCAGGAAGGGGCCGAGCCAGGGGCTGGGCAGGGAAAGGTCTGGGGAAGGAATTGGCTGAGGGGGAGCTCATCCGTCGGGCTCACCTGCCTGCGTGTTGCAGACATAACTCAGGAGCAGGATCTTCTCTAACCGCTTCTTGTCAATGAGGACGTTGCCCAGGGGGTCCTTGTCATAGAGTTTCTGGATGTCACATGCTAGTTTTGGGGCAAAGGATGGGTAGGAGGCCCCTGATCATCTCCAGCAAAGGGGTCAAGGATGAGTCTATCGCCCCCCCCCACACCCCGCCAAGAGGGCAGGCCCATGGGTATCCAGGGGAGGGGGCTTGCGAGGAACTTCGGCTTCCTGTGCCTCCAGGCTCTACTCTTCATCATGCCCTAAGCTGCCTCATCTTTTTCCTCACCTCCAAATCTTTGGCCAGGCTGTACCCTCTGCTAGAAATGCCCACCCCAACCTAGTTCAAGGCCAAAGAAGGAAAAGAGGAAGACAAAGCAGTGGGAACAGAATGCACCCAAGGAACATGCAGCTGGGTATCTGGGGTCACCCAGTAGACAGTGGGTGGATTACCAAAGGTTCAGCTGGCAAAATTTGAGGTATGGGTCAAGGCAGCTCCCAGGAACCCGGGACTTGTGCTTCCCTGGAAATCACTGAGAAGGGAGCAAGGATGGCTTCAAGCCCTCCCCTCTGCCCTCCTCTACCCACTCGACTCTGCTCACCAATGTGATTCCGAGTCTCTATGAAGTTCCGATGCAGGTTCTCCAGGAGGGGCTGAATCTTCTCGTACATCTCACATAAGGCCAGGTAGTTCTTCCTGTGAGGACGTGGCTGAGGCTGAACAAGGCGGCCTTCTCCAGCAGACGAGTGGGGAGACCTCTGAGCAGACCATGCCCTGCCCCTGTGATGCCTGCCCCCATCTCTGCCTGTGCCACCCCTAACCATTCTCTAATGTCCCTGTGGATTGCAACAATGTCTGCCTGGGATGTGGGTTCTGCACTCAGAGAGCCGTGCTGGAATCCTGGCTCTCCAATTTAGTAACTGGCCAACTACAACTGAGGTCAAGCCCTGGGCAGGTCACGTTCCCTCTCATCTTCCATGTCCTTCTCTGTAGATCACCTGTAGGAGACAATACTGGCACCTCCTCTCAAAACGGGAAGGATCAGATGAAGTGGTATGTGTCCACCATCAGAACATGCTTAGGTGATGCAGTGGGTTGAATGGTTCCCCCCCCACCCCAAAGGTATGCCCATGTCCTAACCCCAGAACCTGGAAATATGACCTTGTTTGGAAAAAGGATGTTTGTTAAAGATGTAGAGTTGAGATCATCCTGTTTAATCCAGGTTGGCCCCAAATCGAATAACAAGGATCCTTATAAAAGACACACAGAGGAGAGAGAGAGCAAAGGAGGCCATGTGAAGACGAGGGCAGAGATGGGGGCAACACTGCCACAAGCCAAGGAAATCCTGGAGCCGCCAGAGGCTGGAAGAAGCGAGGAAGTTCCTCCCTGAGAACCTTTGAGGGAGTGTGGCCTGCTGGCACCTTGATTTGAGCTTCTGGCCTCGAGAACTGTGAGAGAATAAATCTGTTGTTTTAAGTCACCAAGTGCGTGGTAATTTGTAAAAGCTGCCACAGGGAAATAGTACAGGTGAGTCTTGCCAGGGACCTTGGGACTCGGAGGCCCCATCCTGGCCCTCAGACATGCCCTGCATCCATCTCTGGCTGGTCCCTGTGTGTGACTCTCCCCAGCAGCCCACTGGACTTTAGCCAGAATGGAATGCATTCTGTGGGTCTGATCCTGCCAGTGTGTACTGAGCTCCCACCGTGGACAGGCAAGGCCTGCTGAGGGCTCAGGGCAGACTCTGCCCCCCATTCGCTCTTGGCCTGGGTAGAGAAGTGTGTGCAAGTCTCATTACTGTAGGACACTGGTGAGTGTCATAGAAATGCAAATCAAGGCCCTCAGCCTTCAGGAAGAATTTCCATCAAAATAAAATAAACCACCCATGCCCTCTCTGTGCAAAGTGCCTTACCTATATTTTCTAATTCAAGCCTCACAACCATTCTGTGAAATGTATTATTACTCCCTTTTTGCACATGAGGAGACTGAGACATAAGCAGTGAAATAACATGGCCAAGTTCAACCAGGGTGTAAATGATAGTGCTAGAAACTGAACCCAGATTCAAAATCCAAGGCTGTCCTATTTCAAAGCCTGTGTGTTTTCTACTGAGCCAAAGTGTCTCACCATGAGACCCCTGGAAGACCCAGGAGGGCTGCTTGGAGGAGGTGCACTGTTTGATCTGGGCCTTGAAGGATGGGTAGGGTTTTGATAGGCAGATAATGGGGAGGCCATTGTAGATAGAAGGGAAAGAGTAATCCAAGGTGGAAGAGGAGTATAAAAGTGGTCTGCTCTGGGTCAGGGGTGGGGAGTGAGGAAGTGTGGAGCCAATCAGGCAGCTGGTGTGGTTGGAACATGAGGTGGGGGTGTGGGGGGGGGTGGGGGTGCGTGAAACACTCCCAGCTATGCCACTGGGACATGAGCAGCCAGACTTGGTTTTATAAATCTCCCCTTGGGCATTGTGTGGAGATGTGGGGCATGGACAGTGAAGTGGGAAACTTATCCCAGGAGGCAGCTCAACCAGCTAATGCTCTCCAGGGGGAGAGAGGGGTTTGGTGAAGGTGAGAGGAGGTACAGGGAAGAGGGCAGGAGAGGTGGCTCGGGGGTTGCTTCAGAGGTAAAATGCACAAGCCCTAGGGATGGATGGGATGGTGGAGGGGTGGGCCATGAATGGAGTGAGGGGGACAAACTGGGGCATATCTCCTGTGTGCTAGGCCCTGGCCAGGAGCACCACAGGAGTTTTCTCTCTTAGAATGAGTCCATTTGGGGGAAGAGTGAATCTGCTAGACTAGGGTAGGCACCCCCTCCCACCTGAACCAGCACCATCCCTCCCCTGACAGAGGTTCTGGAATGTTCTACCTCCTCGTGCTGTCCACCGTGAGCCGCTCATCCTGGGAACTCTGCCACGAGTAGTAACCCGTGAGGAACTTCCATGCTTCTGTCCTCACGAAAGGGTGTAGACCCTGGGGTAGGGGGTAGGAAGTCATGGGCCCTCGGGATGCCTGACAAAGGCCCCTCTCAATGCTATACCCGCCTCCTTGCCCACCCACGGACCCAGTTCCAGGCAAGAGTATCTTGGGGCCCTTACCCTTTCCAGGATGTTAACACAAATGAAGTCCCGGGACTTAGCCAAGTGACCCGTCTCATCAAAGAAGCCGTCCCATTCTGTCTTGTCAATGGGTGGTTTTCTCTTTGCCTAGCAAGGACAGCCACTCAGCCCTCTGTCAGGAACCATTGTCTTTTCTTTTAAGTGTGATTTTTAAATGATATACCCTGGATCTTACAGTTTTAATCAAAGTTTAGTCTCTCACTCACTTTTGGGAATCTATCCTGAGAAAATTACTAAAAATATATAGAAAAATGCTATATGCACAATAATTTTCATTGCACATCACTTACCAAAATGAAAAATGCAAGCACTCTAAATGTTCTGCAATAAGCTAACAGTTAAGTAAATTATGGTTTATATACTCAATGGAATATTGTGAAGCATATCAAATGATGCTTATGAGGGATGAATAATAATCTAGAAAAATACAAATGTTAGAAAAAAGCAGAATACAAAATTATACATTTATTATCTATCCTCTCCATGTACTATACTCTATATAAGCAAATATGTTACATATTACAAATAGTATACCATATATGTTCTATTATATAGTGCATTAGCCACTATAAACAATTCTGTTTGATAAAAAACTGAAAAGAAATATACCACCCCTTCAAAAAAAATAGTGATTGTTTTTGGATGGTAGTATTCTAAGTAATTTTTTCCTTTTACAAGATCTTCTATAAAAATGTATACTGCTTTGATAATGGAAAAATACAAAATAAACACTAATTAAAGACATCTGTGAATGCCATTTTACCTTTCATGGAAAAGCAAAACAGTTAATCACAAGGAATGATTTCTGGTTTAGATGAAGTGTGTGTGTGTGTGTGTGTGAGTGTGTGTGTATGTCAGAGTGTGGGTGAATACACTGCATGCAAAGTAATTAAAATGCTCATAAAATAACTAGGAGTTAGGGTTCCTTTTGAAATGGGGGAAGAAATCTTTCTTCCAACGATATTCCCTCCCACTGAAGCGAAGAATGTCTTGAAATGCCACTTTGCAGACATAGATGTATTGATGGAAGGAGCATGGCAACTGACTAGACAGGTTGCTATATGTTCTCTCTACTTCCCGTTAATATATGCCTGAATATGTACACGTGTGGCTCTAATTTAAATTTGCATATAAATCACGTGTCTACACGTGTCTACATGTGTCTACATCTGACAATGTAGATTCAGATTCAGTAGGTGTAGGGTGGACCTCCTGATGACACATTTCTACCAAGCTCCCAAGTGACTGCTGACCTTGTTGGTCTTCCTATTCCTAGTTTGCTGAAAGTTTTTTTAAAATCAGGAATGTTAAACCAGACTTACATTCTGGGATAAACCCCCTTTGTGGGAAGGTTTTGAACTACAAATTCAATTTCTTTATTAGATACAGTGATGGAGGAGGAAGAAATGGTTTTAGTTCGTACTTTAAAAATCGGAGCGTTACAAGGACAAGGCATTTTTAACTCACTTCAAAAATTAAAAACAAATAATACGGAAAATAGCAAAGAAAAAAAGCTTAGAGCATAAAATGATAGAAATCCAAATGAATCAATTATGGAAGTAAATGCAGCAAATTCTCCTATTAGTCATAAATATTTAAAAAATAAAACTACTCTAAGAAATAAAATCTCTTTAGAAAGCAATGATGATATGCCAGGTACTGTACTAAGGGCTTTACCATGGTTTAGAGAAAGAGACTGTGGTTACTACACTTTTACAGATCAGGGAACTGGGGCTGAGGATGGTTAATGAGCATATCCAAGATCACCCAGCAAGTGGCAGTGCTGAGATTCCAACCCAGGGCAGTTTGGCACAAGAGTCAAGGTGCTGAACCACAGTGTCAAGCCGCCAGTGAGAGTAAAAGCAAGGATTTATGGTTTGAATAAAGATATATATCCTTTAAAAACTGTTAACAAAGGTATACCTTAAAATTAAATGCCTTAGAAAAAAACTAAATGGTGAACAAAGATGTAAAAAAGAAGTCAAACAGTGAAAAGGTGGCTTTATCAGAATCAAAGTAATATGCACAGCACAACATAACAAAAGAACAAGCAGGCATCTGCTGGGTAGCTGGAGGATTTGCATTACTAAACCTTCACCTGCAACAACTGGCCATCTGCCATGGCTGAATTTGTTTATAAAAAGTTACTGCCTCCTCCTCCTTCCAGGAAACTCCATTCCTCTACACTCAACATATGGGGGTGTCTCTCCAAACCTAATCAAGCTACAGGCACCCACAAGAACATCTAAGTCACTTGCTAGAAAGCCAAGGACCTGCCTGTTGACCTGCAAAGAGTCAAAGGGAAAATGTTCCCACAGGAAGCCCCAGTCCATCCATATCACCTACTAGATCTGTAACACCTGTCCATGCCAGACATCAGAGAACCAGTATTTCCAGTCTTTCAAAGTGATGGAGGTTGTGAACTATATCTCCTCTTAAATCTGTCTTCATCCTTCCATATTCCCCCATTCCCTGCTCCACCAAACCATTAACACCCTGCTTTGCCCTCTGGGTGCAATGACCTGCTAATCCAGGAAGGGGGAATATGTGGTCCATGAGGGGCTGCCTGTCCTTCAGCTCTGCAGAAGCTCCTTTCCTGGTCTCTTGGGAAGAGTACTGCCAGGTAGAGCAGTTGTGGAAGCCTCCCACAAGTAAACAGGTTAAAGCTCTCCACCAGTAAACCCGGGGAAACCTTGGTCATGCTTTCCTTGGAGAAGGGGGAGGGGAGATGAAGCAGGGAAACCTAAGTGGCTCAGTTGCCTTAACAGTGTCCTGCTGCCAGAGACCTTGGCTGCAGGCATCCATCTCCTCACCCCAATTTCCTTTCTTCATCATTGAGTTAAGGATTTTCTCTGATCTTTTCAGTAAAGTGGAAAAGCCACTGGAAGATAAGGAAAACTTTCTGGAGAGTTTCTGATGCCAGATTGCTCTGAATGCCCATGATAATAGCTTCCACTAAATACTGGGAAGGGTCATTGACTCTGCTTAAGGTTCTCACCCTCTTTGCCACTCCTGCTCACCTTAGGGACAAGACACACTCCTCATAGAAACTATGGCTCATTCTGTAGGTGATTTCCACCCAGAGGGAAGGAGAGTGGCTCAGGGAGGGCAGGCATATTAACACTGGGAAGAGGAGCATATGCCCAACTTGAAAAAGTTGCCCAGGTGATTGTTATAAGCCCAGATAGGCAGAATTCATCAGTATAGCACAGTGGTTAAGAGACTGATTTAAAACAATGGTTCTCAAGGTTAGCCTTGCATCAGAGTCACCTGGAGGGCTTGTTAAGACACAAGTTACTAAGCCCCACACCTAGGGTTTCTGATTTGGGTCTGAGGTAGGGCCCAAGGATCTGCATTTCTTATACACTCCCAGGTGATGAAGATACTACAGATCTGGGAACCTTACTTTGAGAATCGCTGGTTTATAGACTGGGCTCTGCAGCCCACCTGCCTGAGTCTAAATACCAGCTTTGCCACTCATTAGCTGTGTGACCTTGGACAAGTTACTTACTCTCTGTGCCTCAATTTTCTCATCTGTAAAATGAAAATAATAGCATCTACCTCATAGGGTTGTGATGAATGACTATAATAAAGCATTTAGAGCAGTTGGTGTATAAATGCCACATGAAAGTTTGCTATTTTATTATTTTTATTGCTATCCTTCTCTGAGCTCAGAGAAATGAAAAAAGATATAAAGGATTACAATCAAGCCCTAGTGATAATCCACAATAAAGCAAATAACATTTAAAATTCAGGGGGAGAGGTGCCCATTTTGCATTTCTGCTCTCTGTGTATCACTCTCTTAATCAGTATGATTAGTGAGACTTGAGATTGGTTAAGGTCATTATAATTAGTTATTATGGTTTAGAGAAAGAGACTGTGGAAAATTTTTATGACTGAGGCAGACTTCTAATGAATAGATGTGTCTTAACTGCACTAGGAACCACAAAAGCATTACTGCCACCTGGTGGCAGCATACTGAAATTGTTGGCAAAAATGTATCAGCATCTTCAAGACTGAACTGGCAAACATAAATTCCAATGAAGTTAAAATGCCTCATCTGGGGAAAGGTGATGCTGGCTTGGAGAGAAGAGTGGGAGGGCACCTGGTGTTTCTTAGCCCCGTTGTCAGCACTGATGGTGAAACCAAGCTACTCCCAGCTCTGCTCCACCTTCTAGGCCAGCTCAGGGCCCTGGCCCTTCCCACCCAGCGGAGAAACTAGCACCAGCACAAACCAGAGATTGGGGAAGGAGATGATGGAGAACACGCACCAGGATGAAGGAGGCTGACCACCTGGCAGAGAGGCTGTTTTCGGGAGAGAGGGTTGTCATGGCCCCAGCTGGCTGTCTTCCAAGAATTCCCTTGCACCCCTAAAAGGTGCTTACTTATTGGGCAAGGGGATCTTCCTTTTTGAAGACAAGTGCATTCCCAGGAGGATCTGGGTCTCTCCTGACCTCCCACCCTTGAAGAGAGCTAGCTATGCTGTCACAGGCCCCTGGAACCTTCATCACAATGCCTTTGGAACATGGGAGCACTCACCTTCACGTCACCCAGAAAAGCACACTGCCTACAGGGTATGCAACAGAAGCTGGGTTCAGAGGCCCTGGGGAGGACTGTGGGCAGAGCTTGTCAGGAGGACTTCCTGGGAGAGGTGGGCTCCTGCTCTCCTTCTTCCTAATTCCTTATGTTTTCCTACCATAGCAGTACCCAAACTGATTGCCTAGAATCTGAGCTTCAGATTTCTTGGGCCCCACTTCCAGAGAGTCAGAATCAGTGTGTCTGGGAAACAGTATTTTGTCAAGCTCCCCAGGTAACTGGTATTCGAATGGGAACTTTCTAGGGGTAGAGCTTAGTTTTATTGATCTTTGTATCCAGAGCACTTAAAGGGTGCTCTAGTGACTGAATGAATCATTTAATTGAATGGAAGAATCAATGAATTAGAACTTCTTTCAGATCTCACCTCACTTTCCACTCTGTATGCATTGCAGAGATTTCCATACATGCTAATGTCCCCTCAGACCCTGAGTCCCTTTAGGCCAGGGTCAATGTCTGATTCTTTGGGGTTTCCCCCTCCCAGTGCCAAGCCCACCACCTGTACCTGGGAGGTGCTCAATATTTGTAAAATGGGTGAAGTGTTGGCTCCAGGATCACCAATTCTCAACTTTAAGCAGCTCTTGCATTTCACTCAGGTCCCAGCCATTAGAGCCATCTGGCTTGAAAGTATCTTTAGTCATTAGAAGATGATAGTAATTAGAGCAGCCAAATTGGAATCAGGAGCTTGGAGTCGGAATTTGGACTCTGGCCTCAAATGTGGATGCTCCCTTCCCCCGCCCCCTTCTGAGCCACTGAGTCCCAGCCATGAGATCAGAATACAGTCCACCTCTGGCTTGCATGTCCTTATTAACATAATGAATCAGCATCCATAAGGAAGTCTTCCGCGGACACAATTCCTTGTCTCATTTACTGTTCCTGTCCTGCTAGCCTGCAGCTCTGCAGGAGGCTTTCAAAATCATAACGCCTTACTATCTGCCTCCCTCCACAACCCCACCCCAACGGAGGAAATCTCTGAAGGGACTCCTCTCCTTAATCTGCTGCCCTTAAGTCTCCATGCCATGGGAGGTGAGGCGTTTGCAAGAAGCTTCCAGAGCAAATGTTCAGAGTATGGGCATTCCTCACCGTTTGGAATTTTATATGCCTTTGTACTCTGCATTAACAATGTAGATAACTGAGCTTTAGCTGCGATTTTTCCCTAAGAAGATAAGGCTCAGGCAGGGAGTGGGAAAGCCTGGGCTCTAAATCCAGCATGGCTTCTCAAATGAACATGGTGGGCATAGCTCATCTACTGAACTTGTTTTCACCTCTGGCTCCCTACCTGCAAATTGTAGATAATACAACTTCCCCAAATTAGCCAATACAGGCTGGTCATATTACAAAAGCCTCATCATAACCTCACGGAGGCTTCATAGTCCAACAGAACTGCAGAGCACTACACTGAAGAAAAGTTTAATTCTCTTTCCCTGACCCTTCTTTTTCTGATTTTTAAAAGGGACTTATTTACATGAGTCAGTCTTGTTTTATTTTCCCCCCAGGGCTGAAATGGTTCTTACCATGTTCCTTTATTTATATAATTGCCCAAGCTCTTTAGATTCCCCTGTTTTTTCTTTTATGCATTTCTGCTTTAAATGCCTATACATTAGGATTCTTCCGGGAACAAAAATGCTAGATTTTAAAAGAATATTCTTGGTGTTAGATTGTGGGTAAGGGTTGGAGGGATCTAGAATCTGTATATAAAGAAGTTGTGAGAGGGATAAAACCACCCAGTCCCGAATTTTCTCTAAAGAGTGGTTGTTCATTAGCTGAGGAGTTGTGGTGACAACGAGAGTGCGGACTTGGGGGGTGACTGGAGAAGCCCCTCCATTCCCCACATGGGCAGTGATCATGCAATGAATCCCGAAAGACCTGGGTTCAAATCCTGATGCTGCCACCGTCCAATGATGGGACCTTGGTCCCATCTCTGATCCTTTCAGAATCTCAGCTTCCCTCTCTGTGCAGTGAGGGATGAGAGCATCTCATGGAACAATGGGACAGGAAGCTGTGTGTGTCAAGTGCCCGGCTCGGGATCTGGAGCCTGGGAGGCGACCGATGCGTGGCAGTTCTTATTAACTCTGCATCACAGTTGTTATTATCACTCAGTCCCAGGGCTTGACAGAAAAATCTCTATGACTGTTTCCTTTTGGGAATTGGACTTGAGTCAAGATGCTGCCTGCTCCCATGAAGCTTGTAGCAACTTCAGAGCAAAAGTTCGGATATCCCATGAGCCAAATAGCTCCTTCTTCTCTGTCTTGCTCCAGGAAACTAAGGGACCATGATGATAAAGCAGGGTATGGCCAGTGTTAGAAACCTAGTTCTCTCCAACTCCCTTCACATCAATGCAACATGTCATGACGCTGGGAAATGCGAGATGACCACATCCCTGCCCCTTCTAAGGATGCCTGGGCCATGACTGTCTAAGGCCCGGGCACTACTGCTGTTGAGATAAACCACATACGTTCTGAGTTTATTTCATCACAGAGTGCCGAAGATCTTTTATGCTAATGCTGTCCTTTATTCTCTGCCCCTCTGTGTGGGGAACCAGGATAGGTTTAGATTTCCAGCAGCAGGTTTTCTGCCTTCACCCCCATGGAGCACAGTGTTTCTGACAATGCTGGAGACGCTGCACGCCACGTGTCACTGTGAGGGGAGCAGAGGAGTGGGGGCTGAGGTGGGGAGAGCTTTCTTCTGAGTATGAGGCAGCTGCAATTACCCAGAGCATCAGCCAGAGCAGCCACCCTGGAAGTCCCTTGAGCCCGGCGGAGGGCCCAGGGTTTGCTGCACTTTGGACTAAGTCCAAGGTCTTGGGGGCCCTTCTTTCTGCATCTCAACACAAAGCCCTCATCTGCTCCGCACCTCTCCTCAGTGAGCTGGAGATGACACCTCTGTCACCTCACAGTCAGCTGTCATCTGTGCCAGAAATAACCCAAAGGAGCAACTCTGGGCAGGAGCCCCCACAGTCAGCAGAGAGGCACTCGGTCTTGAGCAGCTGAAGACTAAGCCCCTGAGAGCTTCCTCTACCCAGCCCACCCAGCCCTGCTCCCCAAGGGGTCTCCTCATGCTTCTCCCTGCCGCCCACCCCAGCCCACGCTCCTCAGGCACCACAAAGCACACAGCTCTGACTCGCCAAAGCCCAGGCTATGCCTTTTGTGCTGTCCATGTCCCTTCTCATCTGGCCCCCAGAAGCTGCCTCTTGCTTCTGGCCATCCCAACCACAACTGCCTTTAATTGGACACTTGCTATATACACTCATGCTTTACACATAAGTGCTGACCTTACCTATACTGTGAGAGCAAATGATGCTCAGAGAGGAGACGCAACTTGCCTGGAATCACGGTGTGTGTGTGTGTGTGTGTGTGTGTATGTGTGTGTGTGTTGGGGGAACCGTCCCAGCTCTACCTGGCTTTGTCACTAGCCAGGCCATGCACAATAGCACATGTAGCTGCCTTGAGTTCCTTCCTGGTTCAGGGGACCATGAAACCACAGCCCAGTAGGGAGACGGGTGTTGGTTATAATTCCTTTTCCAGACTTTAAGGGAGTTATTCGGTCCAAAAACAAGTGGCGATGGTTGGGGGTGGGAGTGGCAAAATGCTGCAACCTAGACTATAAAGGGGATGGAAAGAGTGAAATGAAGAGGAAAAAGGCCAAGAAATTCCATCAAACTCCAGGGACTGCTAATGGGGAGAGAGAACGTGGCTAATTATATCTCTGAAGGCTGTCTCTTCCAAAATGAGTTTTTAATGAAAAAAAAAAAAAAAAAAAAAGGCATTTTCCTTGCATCTTAAATCAGGGTGAGAAGGGAAAGAGCGGAATCTCCCAGCACAGGCAGGAGCAGCTGCATGTGTCCAGGGGTGCCTCCGACCTTCTCACATGAGCCACTCCCCCAGTGTCCTCCTCCTACAGAAGCCGCAGGAAGCAGCCAGAACCTTGCATGCCCGCCAACAGGGCTCCAGGAGCACCAGGTATGGACTAAGGTCTGTGAATCCAACTCCCTGTCTCCATCGGGGCTTGAGGTGTTGCTTTCCACCAGCACCAGGAAGTCTTCTCAGGGTGAGAACGGAGTTATTTTCCTCTGTCCCCCCTCCCTTCCCAAAATTGTCTCTGCCAGGGAGCTCTGAATCTTAAATCCAGAGGTATAAAGGTGAGCTCCTTCTGTGAATTGAAGGCTCACCCTCAGCAAGCCAGGAAGGTCTGTCTGGTAAATGTGGGATTTTAGGGGATAAGCTCTGCCCTTCCTTTAAAGGATAATCTATAGCTCAGAATAGGGGGAGAAGCATGGTTTTTAAGTCAAACAGTCCTGGGTTCAAATCCCAGTCTTACAACTTACTTGTACGACCCATGGCAAGTCATTTAATTTCCCAGACTTAGTTTACTTACCTACAAAATGGGGTAACATCTTCTCCTTCATTGTATTGTCATAAGATTTGTCGTGTAAAGTGCTTAGCAGTGTCCGGTATATTTCAACCCCTCAATAATTGGCAGTTGTTTGTGTTGTAGTTTGCTCCAGATCACACCCAGGCTAACCTTCAAACCACCCCGTACCCCCAAGAAACACTCTCCTGGCTTTCTCCAGCCTCGGTCAGTCCCTCTTGCTTGCGTGACCACCTGGGCCAGGCAACAAGGGCCATAGGGACGGCTGTGATTGG
Source organism: Tolypeutes matacus (assembly GCA_026826555.1). Classification (NCBI taxonomy): domain Eukaryota; kingdom Metazoa; phylum Chordata; class Mammalia; order Cingulata; family Chlamyphoridae; genus Tolypeutes; species Tolypeutes matacus. The sequence continues at coordinate 5,700,964 of JAKSZT010054396.1, forward strand.
TGAATTGCTGCTGGCCCTTGAGCTCAGGTGGGCTGTGTGGTCCAGTGCAGAAGAGGCAGTAAGGCCAGAGCCAGCAGGAGGCTCCTCCAGGCAAACAAGTGAATTCACAGGTGTCCAGCACCCACCGCCTTGGGGCACACGCCCCTCTGTATTCGGTCACCCTCCATGGGTTCACACTCCTGCCGCTTACTTAGCCTCCGCAGGAAAGTCTCATAAATTATACACAATACCCCTCGAATCGGAGGTCACAAGCAGCCCTGAAATGCAGGACCACATGCTTCAATCCCCACTCACCGACATGTTTAGACCCATGGAAACGCCAACAGCCCCACCAAACATGCACACACACACACACACACACGCTACACTCCTGCATGCTTATACATGGCATGTTTCCCAAAGTGCAGCCCAAAAATCAATCCGGGGCACCCCACTTCTATGCAGAACTTGCCCTCTGAAGTGTGTATGCACTTGTACACATGTGGGCACACACACACATGCACGCACACTCCCACAGGTACAAGCACCTGGACAGAATGCCGGATGGCACCTTGGGCCTCAGCAGTTGTGGCAGCAGTTCACAGATGGCAGAGCCCCAGCTGAGGAGGCCAAAGAGGGGGATGGGTGCTGGGTGAAGGGCTGACTCTGAAGACTTCCTTGAGGGAAGGGACAGAGCAGGAAGACTCCAGGTGCCTGGAGCGAGGAAAAGGGACCCACGCAGCTGGGGGTGGGGGAGGTAAGGGAGGATGCTGATGACCAAGGCTGACACCCTCCAACACTCTCTTGCTGATTCGGCTCCCAGTTGGTCCCCGGGGCAGAGGGCAGGCCCTGGATCTGGCCCTATGTGCTCCAGCATCAGGCAGAAGCAAGGGCACTGGAAATATTTCTTTCCCACCTCTTTCCACATGTTCCCCATTTCTGGAATGTCTCTCCCCCAAGCCCTGGGGCCACCCTGGATCTGGCCTGACAATTAGTTCCTTCAGTGCTCTGGAGACCAGACACAGGAAGCTTATGACTGAGCTTCCTGAAAGGAGGCGGCTGGATGGCAGGCGGGCAGCGGCAGCTCGCTGGTTGGGGGAGCAGGACTTTGTAACCTCTGTCTTTTGTCTTTGGGACATGCTCTACGGGGCAGATGAGTGGAGGGTCTTACTTCCTCTGGGTCTCAAAAGCTTTTATTGGCTCGACTGGGAAGGGGCTGCATCTGCGAGGGGTAAGCCAGCATTCAAGGCAGAAGAGACTCTCCCAGCCCTAAAGACAGCCTGGCATGAGCATAATCAGCCCGAAAGTCCCAGGACATTCCTCTCCCCTCCACCCCTCCTTACCTTGCTCCATGCCCCATCCCTTTACTGCCCCAGCCAGCCTTCCAAGAAGAGAGCAAGCCTGCAAAGCTTCTCCTCTGCCTTCTGCAGTCCTTCAACAAGCCAGGGACAGGGATTTGATAGGAATCTTTTCTGCTCCTAACGAGCAGAGCTTCTTGTAGACAGAAGATGCTGTTCCACCAGCAAAGCAGCCCTTTCCACTAATGGTGTTGTGCAGAAAAACATTTGGCCAAGAACTCGGATCCTGTGAAGTCAAGGTTATGGGGATAATTCCTCTATGGCAGGACCAGAGAAAGACAATTCTACAACCTGAACCCACGTTGAACCTTGACCCTGATCACAGGTTGAGCCCTGACCCTGGTCACAGGCTGGTCTTGATCACAGAGTTTTGAGTTGAGTCCTGAAAAACATTTACAGCAACTCTACTTCATAGAGAAATTAAGCTCTGGAAAGGGGCAGTAACTTGCTCAAGGTCACAGAGCAAATCAAAGGCAGATCTGTTAACTAGAATCGAATCTCCTGCCTCCTAGCCCAGTATCTTTAGATCTCAGCAAAAGGTGATGTTTTAAGGCCGGGCTTTGAATATAAGAGGGGAAGTTTCCAGGCAAGGGGGGGACCCTCACGAATGTTTGATGAGGCTGTCACAGAAGCCCTTACATCCTGGTGCAAGCGTGTTCTTTTCCCTTCTTCCTTCTGAGGCTGGGCCAGATAAAGGCCAGACAGTGGCAGGCTCGGCTGGTCCCCCTCTGCCCAGGGGTGGGGACAGGGCTGGTTGGGCATGGGCCCCTCTGTTCAGGTCTTCTCCGAGCCAGCAGAAATTTCAGCACTGAGATAAGAAGGAGGATTGATCTTTCTGTTGCTTCAAAGAGAATAGGAACTGACCTTGTCATTGCTATTGATCAAATTCTCTGCAGAGGATGTTTCATGTGGCCCTGTGGAGGCAGGAGTCCCACTCTGTGTCATGCTGAAGCCTTCCTCCCAACCTTGCTGCAAACTATAGAGACCCTCCATCCAGCCAGGATTCCACGGTAGCCTCCAGGAGCCAGGGGTTTAGATTCCCTGCCAGCCTTTTCTCTAGGCAGCTCAGTCCAGGATCGGGACTCAGTCTGTGGGAACTGACAGTATCCTCATTTTACAGATGAAAATTTGAGGCATAGAGAGGTTAAATAACTTCACTAGAGCCATAGACTAGTAAGCCCTTGAGAAAGCCCCGTCCTTAAGGGATTACATGGCCTTTGTCCTCAGGAAGCCTCCTGTCTGATGGTGGACACATGCTCCTCCCTCTGGAGCTGCCAGTTCACCTGGCATGTATAGATCCTGGAAAAACTGTGGGAATAATCTCTGTGAAAAAGGAAGGATGGGCCCTGCTTCTGAAATGTTTTATTTACAAATCTTGAAAAATCCAAACTCCTTATTTTCACTCTGTCTCCCTGATGGGGCAGGATGCAGAGTTCTCTCACCCCTGCCCCCTGAAAAAAAACCTATATCCAATTCCATTTATCTACCAATAGGGCTTCACCTTAGAGGTAAAATTCCTCCAATGCCTATCCATTACATACAGTGCAAATCCCTAACTCCTGGCCAGTCATTCAAGGCCCTGCCAAAGCTTGAGAGGTCATGTGAGTTCCTGTGCCAAACTTCCTGAGCTAGTATTCTAGCTCTTCAACCTCCTAGCTCTTTGACCTATGGATTATTTGCTTAATTTCCAAGTTATATGAGGATTTTTCAGATATTTTCCTGTTATTCATTTGTAGGTTAAGTCTATTATGGTCAGAAAACATACTTAATATGATTTCAATTCTTTGAGATTTTGATAGTTTGTTTTATGACACAGAATATTGTCTATAATGGTGAATGATCCATGAGCTACTTGAAAAGAATGTGTATTCTGCTGTTGGTAGGAAAGTGTTCTATAAATGTCAATTAGATCAAGTTGGTTGATAGTGCAGTACAGGTCTTTTATATCCTTGCTGGTTTTCTATCAGTTACAAGAATAACTTTGGATTTTTTTGTTTCTCCTTTTAGTGCTATTCAATTTTTGCTTCATGTATTTTGAAGTTCTATCATTGGATGCATACACATTTAGGACTGTTGCATCTTCTAGATGAACTGACCCTTTTATCAGTATGTAATATTCCTCAATACCTGGTAAATTTCCTCCTTCTGGAGCCTACTTTGCTTGAGATTAATATATCCATTCCAGCTTTTTTTTTTTTAGTAATGTTTTTGGCATAGTTTTTCCACTTTTACCTTTAATCTATATACATCATTATATATATAAGATTTATTTTATTTATTACCCCGCCCCTCATTTGTGCTCACTGTCTGCTCTCAGTGTCTGTTTGTCATGTGCTCTCTGTGTCTGCTCCTCTTCTTTTTGGGAGGCACTGGGAACCAAACCTAGGACCTCCCATGTGGGAGGGAGGCACCCAATCACTTGAGCCACATCCACTCCCTGCTTGTTGTGTCTCTCATTGTGTCTCCTTGTTGCATCATCTTGTTGCATCAGCTCACCGCACTGGCCTATCTCATCAACTCCCTGTCTTGCTCATCCTCTTTAGGAGGTACTGGGAGCTGAACCTGGACCCTCCCATGTGGTAAGTGGGCACCCAACTGCTTCAGCCACATCTGCTTCCCTATATCATTTTATTTAAAGTGAATTTCTTATAGATAGATATAATTGGGTCTCAATTTTTTAATCCAATCTAACAATATTTGTCTTTAATTTGTGTGTTTAGACCATTTATATTTAATGCATTATTGATGTGGTTGACTTTAGGTCAATCGTAGTATTGTTTGTTTTCAGTTTGTCCCCTCTGTTTTTCATTCCTCTGTTCTCCTTCACTCTTTTCTTCTGGATTATTTGAATATTGTCCTAGTATTACATTTTTATTTCCCTATTGGCCTTTTGACCCTATATTTTTGTATAGTTTTTTTTTTAGTGGTTGTTCTAGTGATTATAATATGCATATCTAATTTTTCATGGTCTACTTAGAATTAATATTTTACTGCTTCAAGTGAATGTAGAAACCTTACAAACACACGAGTCCTTTTCCCTCCTCCTTTTATGTTATATTTATATTATAGTTGTTACATGTAGTACATATTTATAGATTGAAAACCCCACCACTAACATTACAATTTTTGCTTTCAACAGTTATCTATACTTTATCTATACTTTAAAGCACTTAAAAGGGGGAAATTGCCTGTTCTATTTACTCAGATATTATAATTTTTATTTCTCTTCTTTTATTACTAAAGCTCCAAGTTTCATTCTGGTATCATTCTCCTTCTCCTGAAGAAATTTCTCTAGTATTTCTTTTAGAGCAGGTCTGCTGGAAACAAATTCTCTTAGTTTTATTTTATAGACATATATCATTAATTTATCTTTAAGATTTTTTTCATTGGATATAGAATTCTAGACTGGCAGTTCTTTTCTTTCAGCACTTTAGAGATGTTGTTCCACAGTTTTCTGGCCTCCATGTGTTTTGGTGAGAAATCTGCAGTCATTTGAATTGTTGTTCCCCTTTATGAAATGTGCTGTTTTCCTCTGGTCACTTTCAAATTTGGGGTTTTATCCTCAGTTTTCAGCAGTGTGATTAACTGTAAAACCCCAGGTTTTCTTTGAAATCTCCCTGTTGAGGCTTGTTGAATCTATGAATTTATATCTTTTATCAAATTTGGAAAGTTTTCAGCCATGATTTCAATTTTTTTCTGTACCAAGCTTTTCCTCCTCTCTGTTTGGGACTTCATTGACATGAATGTTAGACCTTTTGTGGTTCAGATTTGCTCATTTCTACTGACCTATTATCAAGACCATTGACTCTTTCCACTGCTATCTCCATTTTGCTATTGAGTGCCATTTTCTTTTGCCATTTTTATTTCAGTCATGTTTTTTCAATTATAAATTTTCCATTTGGTTCTTTTTTTATAGTTTTCATTTCTTTGCTGAGAACATCTAGCTTTCCATTCATTTCAAGACCTTACTTAATGGACCACGGTTATAATAGCTGATTTAAAGTTGTCTGATAATTCCAACAGCTGGATCATTTCAGGCCAACATCTGTTAAATATCTTTTCCTTTGAGAGTAGTTGAAATTTTCCTGGTTCTTTGTGTATCAAATAATTTGTGGCATTTTTAATATTATGTAATCAACCCTATTAGGTTCAGATCGCAAGTCCTAACCTGCCTATGGTCTACTGTTCCAGGTTACTTTTCAAAGTCTTTGCAGTGCTAAGCAGGCCTGCCCCACAGGTTCACCACTCGGGCTGGTCTAGGATCTGAGCAGTGGTCCACACCACAATTTAGTTCTCAAAGTCTCTACTATGCTGTTGTGGGTCAGTTCAGCCTGCAGGTACATAGTTCAAAGGCAAGTTGAGGACTGCATGCATTGAGTTAGGGGAGTCCTTTTCCATGTCTCCATGATTTCTCCCATATTCTCTGGCTCCCAGAGGCCCTTTTCTGGGCTCTTTGGCTAGAAATCTTAGGTTTTAGCCTCCCCATGCTGTCACACATTTTCCTTGACAGGGTCCACCTCCAGGGTGAAGTGGTGAATTAAAAGAGAGAGAAAAAAATTAATGGAGATTTCCCCCTGCCCCCCCGCCCCCACACTCTTTGGACCACAGGGACCACTGTTCCAACTACTTTAGTCAGAGAAAAGGGCTTTTTCCCAGAATTTTAGGTGCTTGCACCATCAACATGGCAGGAGTGTAGCTTATGATTGCGGCTTTTTTTGAGAGCAGGAGAGTAAAAGAGAATAAAATGGGGGATTCTCCACACTCTGTCCTAAAGTTGTCCCTGTCTCCAGTTCTATGGCCAGAAAGAGAGGGTTTCTCATGGAGTTTTTTATGACATGCCTGCTGCACAATTTGGAGATTCAGGCTCTCTAGAGCCCAAGCTGGGAGGAAAAACACCTCAAAACTCACAGCCATGCTGGTCATCCTTTGAGTTTTGATTTCCCTCCCCAATCCAACTAATATTACCTATTTTCAGAGCCTGTGGACAATTGTTATATGTTTTTATTTGTAATCAGTATAAGAGAGAGGGTGGAGTGTGCTTATTTCCTCTTACCTAGAACCAAAAGCCTGTAGACATGCCATTTTAAGTTAAAAGATATGGGAGAGTTTTACTAATTTTGCAAACAGTATTGCGATATTTAAGAGACTGTGAGAGTCATTAAATTTATAAATTAAATTTTTTAGATTTACATCAGTTTTTCAAGTACATGATGAAAGGTTTTGCTTATTCAATTAGGCATTTAAGTTGCTTAGGAAAATCAAATATATTAAATGCTTAAATGTAGTTTAAATTGTTTAAGCAAATTTAATTAAGTTGTAAATGGCACCAATAGTTTAAGGGAGTTTTATTTTTTTCAACTTGAATTAATCAAACTTTAACTGAAGAAAACGTGAAGGTCTTGTTCTTATTTTATTATATTTGTAAACAGAACTTATATGTGGAGCTTAATCCTTAAGAAAAGCTATATTTCAATGTATATCCGTAATAAACTAAATATTAATTTTTAAAAAGCAACTATAAACAGTACTTTTTTGTATGTGCATAACACTCCCCTCATACACACAAACCAAAAAAAGCCTCATTGACTGCGGGGGGAGGCAGGGGTTCACCTCCTCTAGAGCAGCAATTATGCTCTCAGGCAGCTCTCGCTGTTGGGAAGATGTCCTTCTTCCAGCTGAAATCCTTGGGTAGCATAGATTATAGAGGGTACATATGCTTTTGGAGGCAGATTGGTGAGTTGCTTTTCCCCCTCTGAGCCTCAGTTTCCTCATCTGTAAAATGAGAATGCATGAAGGATTTACACCTCACAGGGTTATTTTGAGAATTAAATGAGATGGTGTATGTAAAGTGCTTAGCAGCATAGAAACCAGATGTAGTAGTGATAGTAGAAGTTGTTGCTGGTGTTGTCATTCTCTGAGAGGATGCCTGGAGGTGCCAGGCCCTGGCACTGGGAGAGCCCATGTAGAAGACAGGCTGAAGCCAGGGACTGACAGTAGGACCCTCACTCCTGTCTTGCCTGCCCCCTTCTTGGTGCAGCCATTCATGACAAAGTAGACCCTTTGGGGCTGTGTTGTCTGGTATTGCCAGGTGGAGGCTGAAGGCAGAGCTTTGGCCTCAGAGAGACCTGGGCTCAGACTTGGCCTTGGAAAAGCTGCCCAGACTCTGAGCTGATGATACCAAGCCTGTGGGATGAGACAAAGCAAAATGTCCAGCACAAGTCCTGACATGTAATTATCTCTACCATCTAAATTGTATTCCGAAGTAGATTCTTTTGCCCCAGGTAATCCAGGTAACTTGTGTGCATTGACCCAGATTATCCACTTGGCTTGTCTACACTGACCCAGGTTCTAGTCCTGGGCCTTGGCACTTTGATCAAATCCCTTATACCGCCACCCCCCTCCCCGAGAATCAGGTTACTCCTCTCTAGATTGGATGTAATAATCCCCATTCTGCCCCGACAGGACCCAGGAGGCTCAGAGAGCCTGTGGATGCGGAAAGGTTAGTTCTGAAAGGCGATTTGCACTAACAGACCCAGGAGGGGTAGCCTGTGGACAGAGCGGGATTCTCTGACCTCTTTCATCCTGATTGGAGATTGGATGCTGTCTTAGTGTGCCAGGCTGTTGTGACAAATGCCACACAATGGGTTGGTTTAAACAGCAAGAATTGATTGATTAGAAGTCCAAAATCAAGGTATCTGCAAGGCTTGCTTTCTCCTGCAGGCTGCAGTCTTCTGCTGCTGGCTGCTGGCAATCTTTGGGGTTCTTCCACTTGCATGGCTGCCTCCAGTCTCTCTCCTTGTGTCTGCTCTTCCACTTTCTACTGACTTTAGGCTTCTTCCTGTGTGGCCTCCTCCAACTCCTGGCTTACAATTTCTTCTCTTTACAAGGCCTCCTGATTCATTTGGCCACACCTTGAATCAAAAGAAGATCTTCAGAAGTTCTTGTGTACAGTGGGTTCAGACTCACAGGAATGATTAAGATGAAGAACCTGTGTTTATTGGGATACATAATTCAACCTACCACACATGCCTTGGGCTTCTGAGGGCTGATAAATGGCCTCCATTCCGGCCAGGCCTGAGGGCAGAAGCTCTAAGGCTTGCATTCCTGGTCTCATTCATCAGCCATGTGCTTCCTCCTTTGGAGCAAAAGCTGGTATGACAGAAGCAGGAGGGGGGTTCCTGGGGTCATCATACCATCCCCTGCCTTTGTCCCAACTCTCCACCAGCCACTGTTGGCTCCCCACCTCCTGGACTTCTATGCATGGGAGTCTGTCCCTAAGAACCAGGATGGGCAAGGAAGAACCTACCTGGATTTGGGTCTCCCGTCTCTGGGGTTGTGGATCCTTCAGATCCAGCTCAAGCCCTTCCCTTCCCTCAGGAAGGCCTCATGGCTCCTCCAGCCCACACCATCTTTTCCCTCCTCTGAGGGTCTAAGCCCCATACACCAGCAATTGCTCACACTCTATCCTACCCTGACCTCTTACTGTCCTCTGGGTGGCTCTGTCACCTCATTAGCACCCCAGGTAGGGATCTTCTGCAGGGAAGGCCTAGGATCTCCTCCCTGCCTACCTCTGGACAGCCGTTCCCCTGATTGGGCCCAGAGGGGTTTCTGGACTGCTGGCTGGATGGGAGAACACGAGGCAGGGAATTGGCAGGGGTGAGGAGGATGGAGGAGGACAGGCCAGGTCCTAGCTGTTCTTCTCAAAGCCCAGGGCTGCAAAGAGACCCATAAAGGAGGGGCACAAGGCCCCAATATGAGGTCCCATATTGGGGACCACTTCTCTGGTCTCAATAATCAAAAGATATCCTGGTATATAGAGTCTTATGCTTTTGAAATTCTTGCCCAGCACTTGACAGAGTGGGCATGATTCCTCTGACCTGCAGAAGGGGATACCAGGGATCCAAAAGAAGAGTTGGACTTCCCAAGCCACAGTGGTACCCAGGGTAAACACCCAGACCAGAGCCCCAGGCTTCTGATTTCCTGCCTCTTAATCTTTGCCTCTTTCACAGGGATGGGGTGGGAGGAGGTGGGGTGAGAGCAGAGCAGTGAGTGAGCAAACCTTCTTCCTACACCCACAGCCTCTCCATGCTTCTTGCGAGCCTGCTCTTCTGGCAGGGCTGGGGTAGTCAAGGAAAGAGGCAGAGCAGGGAAGCAAAGCTGGAAACTCTGCATCAGATCAGCTCCTCCTTGTCCAGGAAGGATGCATCTGGAAGTCCCAGGGTGGATATGAGTGCAGGCCCAGCATTCTTCCATCCTGCAGCCCACAGAGATGCCATGAACTCCTGTGTTATGTTCTCCCTGGTATCCTAAGGGAGTATAAATGACCCAAGCATCTCTGGAGTCATCCTGGTTCCAAAAAGAGCCTGGTGATGAGGCTGGAGCAAGCAGTGATGCTGGCTGAAGGAACGATCTCAGATAACCTCGCCTCCCTTCCTGCACTGGATCCCAGGATATGTACCATGCTTCGGCCTCTATGCAGTTGACTAGGCCGGATATCTCTTCTGAAATCTCTCATCCTTATTTTCAGTAAACTGGAGTGGTATGGTCTTTCCCTCTGTTCACTAGCCAGGGGCTTCCAATGGAGGAAAACACAACCAGTCAACATTCTTTCCTTTTGGCCCAGCAGGAGCTGTCAGGAGAGGAGCCTTGAGTGGTTAAGTGTGTGTGTGTGTGTGTGTGATTGTGTGAGTGGACATGTGTGAAGTATTTGTGAATGGTCTGCACGTGTATGAGAATGTGTGGGTGTAAGTGTATCTATATAGGCGTGTGTGTGTGTGTGTGTGTTACCACCTCAACCAGACGGTGGAAACTGGTAAAGGGCTGCCTGCTTCTTTATCATCCGTGCCATGCTGGCTGTGAAGCCTTCCATGAGGGCCTGTTTTCTGTAGGAGACACACCTGCCAGCAGTGACAGCCCAGTGTGGCAAGTACCAGAATCAGGCAGTCAGGTACAGAGAGAGCCCGGAGAGGCCCTGAGCCGAGCCTGGCCGCCAGGAAAGGCCTTTCACAGCAGGTGAAGTAGAGTTGAGCCTGGAGTCTGAGTAGAGCAATAGGAGTCATCCAGGGCACCTGGGCAGGGGTGGCAAATTCTGTCTATGCTGAGGGAAGAGCCCGGGCAAAGGCACAGCAGCAGGAGCAGGTGGCCTGGCTGAGGAGCAGCCAGGGCTGCGTGTGGCTGAGCCCAGGGGTAGCTGGGGAGAATGCAGATGCCACCGGAGAGGTCCATAGCACCAGGTCATGCCTCAGGCATCGGGCAAAGGATAAGAGGAGCAATGAGACAGGTAGATCCTGACCTGCATGTTGGAAAGCCAGCTCTGGAGTGCAGAGGGTGGGCCAGACACCAGAAGGATCACATATGACAATAATCGGGGGAGATGAGGTCTGAACCTGGCAGAGAGAATAGAGGTAAAGGACAGGAAGCAGCTTGGAGGAGTGATTTACAAGTTTGAATCTGGCAGACTTGGTGACCTGTAAGAAGTGGCCTCCAAAGCAAAGATGCCTTGTGTCCGGGTTCTGGGGCTGAAGCTGAGGTGGGTGAGGGCCCCCTGAAATCTACGGGGTGAGCAGGACCAGCAGTGGGATACCGCTTGCTGGTTAGAAGCCCCTGAGATGTAAGACAGGCCGGCTCAGGAGCTGGAGAGTCTTCAGCACTCAGGGTTCTGGACCCCTGGCAGGGCCTGGGCCCACAACAGGCTTCCCTAGGCCCCCTGACTTGCCCCCACCCCAGGGCAGAGCTGCTCTTTCTCTCTCAGCAGCCTGGCCCAGCTGGCACTCCCCCGCCTCTTCCTCTTCATCTGGTGCACCCTGACTTGACATCAGTGCTGAAAAAGAGCAGAGGGATTTTGAAAAATCCACAGAAGAAAAAAGGCATCAAAGCACCTTCCAGACCTGCACTGTCTCCCCAACTCCAAAGCCTGCTTCAGATGCTCTGCTCCCTCCAGAGGCCTGCGGGGACCAGGTGTTCACCAGGAAGGCCTTGAGGTGCGTGTCCCTCCCCTGGAGGCCTCCAAAGGCAGCCCTGACAGAGCTGACTTTCTGTTTCCCACCAGGAGTTGGGAGTCTGGGTCCTGTAGGCTGCCTGGAGCCTTCGGTGCCATCTCTTCTGAGCCTCTGACTGACACCAACTCAAAGAGTACCCCTTTCTCCCTCAAGGCTTCCTCTTGCCCAGGGGCTCCTGTTGGCTGAGAACTCACCAGCTGTACCCAGCCTGGCCCAGAGCGGGGCCTTCTCTGCTCTGCCCAGGGCCAAGGTGCTAGCCAGGCCCGACTCTGGCTCTGTGTGCTGGTGGTCCAGCCGGGCTCTCTTGTAGAGTTGGGTCTAGCTCTCCAGTAGCTGTTTTGGCAACAAGGCCCCTGAATCTCAAATTAAGAATTCCCTGGGGAAAACCCATGCTCTGTAGAAGTCTTTTCTTAGAACAAGACCTGGCTTTTGTTCTTACCCTGTCCTGACCATTTGACTTTAAATAATCTCTTTGGGCCTCAGTTCCTTCATCTAGAATGGGGTCAATAATAGCAGCCTCGGGAAGTGGATGTAGCTCAAGAGATTGAGCTCCTGCCTACCAAATGGGAGGTCCCAGGTTTGGCTTCTGGTACCTCCTAAAGAAGACAAGCAAGACAGCAAGCTGACACAGCGGGCAAGCGCGGCAAGCTGATACAACAGGAGACACAAGGAGGAAAACACAAGAGACACAACAAAGCAGGGAGCAGAGGTGGCTCAAGTAATTAGATGCCTCCCTCCTTCCCACATTGGTGGTCCTGGGTTCGGTTCCTGGTGCCTCCTAAAAAAACAAGGAAAATGAACAGACACTGCAAGTGCAAACAATGAGGGGGTAGGGAGAAATAAATAAAAAAATAAATCTTAAAAAAAATAATAGCAGCTTCATAAAGCTGGTCTATGAATTAAGATAATATATCCAAAAATGAAAAAAACTCATTAATTCTGTAACGTATATAAGAAGCTACCATATGTTCTGCCCTCTCCCCCGACTCCCAAGTACATAGGGAAGCCCCAGTCTGAGAGCCATAGAGGAGAAGAAGCTCAGAGAATTCACAGGAGGGTCATCCTAGATGCCCACAAGAACCCAGGTCAGGTTAAATATGGCCAGTAGAAGCAGGGTGGGAGGGCTCAGTGCCAAGAAGATAGGACAGACTGCCAGGGCTGTGGGAGCTGGGAGCAGAAGACAGTGGCATAGGCTGATTATGAGCAAAGGAGGGGAGTGAGCTTGGCCTAGAAGGATGTTAGGACTTGGAGAGGCAGAGGGGCTGGGGATAAGACTTCCCCACAAACCTGAAGTGTTGCTTGCCATGGGTCCTGCAGGGAGGTCCCCTCCCCTGAAAGGAAAAGAGGTTTTGAATCTCTTGGTTGGTAAGGAGCATATCATCCTGCTGGCCTGCCCCAGGGAAACCAGACAGTCCCTCACTTCAGGCACTGGACCGGGTCTCCCTGGGGCCAGGATGATGGATGCTGCACTGCCCTGGGCCTCTTGGGCATCCTGGAGCCTTTGCTGCCACAGAATCATTCTAGAAATACCAGTCATTTTGCTCTGGGACTGGAAGCCTGGGGGAGAAGTCCCCAACCCCGGGAGCAGAACTGGGCACCTGGGGCCACAGAACCTGTCTATAGGCCAGGGGGTGGCTGGAATGTGAATCCTCTCCTCGGCCTTCAGAAGCAAGCCCTGGGGTTCCTGGGCAGGGTGGGCAGGGTCGGTCAAGATGGAGAGAGGAGGGGCACACCTGGGGCTCCTCAGGGGCAGGGGTCTGCACATCACCCCATCACCATAGCCCAGTCAGAGCTTGACACAGTGAATGAGACACACAGAAACTGAGAAATGTATACTGGAAAAAAAAAAATCTAGAGAGCTCATGGGGGAAGAGAAGAGAGAGGGAGGAGAAAAAGAAAACAGAGCAGAGATGGAGAAGGAGAGAGAGAAGATAGTGCCTTCACCAAGTCTCAAAATAGCAGCCACTGGTGCCGGCAGCCTGCCCTGAGATGGCTCTTTAATTGGGGCTGAATTCAGTATTTTCTGAGCCCAGCACGAGAGTCGCTGAGGACGGCATGTGCTGGTCCAAGGTTGTCAGAAAAGGCCCAGCTGGAGCTGGAATGTGCACCGGGTGTGTGGCTTCCTGTCCCAGGCACCCCACTCCCCCTCCACTGAGGCTGTGCTGAGGAGGCAGGATTAGCTCTGGGGAGGTCAGGGAGGTCCTGCTTGCCTGGGGCAGAGGGGTAGAAGACTTGGGGAAAACACAGCAGGGAGAGCAGGGAGATGGTAGAGGGAAATGAATCATCATTGAGTTAGGGGGAGCAATGGCTGTGGGACAGTTAGATACTTAGTGCTTTTATTTTAGGGGTGAGTTATACTTTTACAAAAATCTCTTAACAGGTTGATTTGCCTCTCTTCCTGGTGACAGCACCCAGTTGTGTGGTCCAAGCAGTCGTAATTTGAGATGCCACTTCCTCTCCAATCCATTCACCTGTTGCTTGGCAAGAGGGGTTGGTCCTGATATCTCAAGCCTTAAGGTGATATAGCCTCTGTTCCAGCCAGGTATAAATAGTAGCCTGGCAGGCCTCCACTTCCTCTTAGGATAGAATGATAATACCTGAAGAATTTTCTTTAGATGTCAAGAACTTTCTAACAGCATTAAAATCGCAGGAAGAATTGAGTTGAATGATCACCACCCTATCTCCTGCTCCACCTCAAGTGGAATATACTTGTTCCATGGATAACATGTCTTCTGGAAAGACCTTGAGGACTAAACCCTGTATAGCACTACCCTGGGTGGGAGGAAAAGAGGGAGAGAATGGAAGAGACAAGTGAAAGACAAGTTGGTTCTTTCTCAAGAAATTCACATTCTGGCTGGGATTGCAGAGAGCAGTACACAATGTGCTCCTGGGCTGGCTTAGATGGTGCTGTCAGCTATTGGGGTAAATTAATTCAGAGTAGGGAGTCATAAAAGTGGACTGGGAATGTAAAGGGACAGGCCCCTCAAACAAAAGAGACTTAGGATAAGCCTTGAATAATGGCTGCACATTTGCTTTTTCTTATATAGGCATAAAGAAACACTGAAATGCTCCATAAGGAATTAATAACCATTTGTGTAAAGGGGTGGTGGGAACTGGTTGAATCTTAGATAGGAATGAAGAGAGACCTTTGACCATATACTTTTTTTTTTTTTTCATCACTTGAATTTTTTTTTTTATTTTTTATTTTTTAACTTTATTTTGTACATTTAATAATTGAAAACATAAGCAATAAAAAACTAAAAAGTAAACACAGATGAATAAATATATATACATTTCTCAATTAAATGTAATGGATACATGTAAATTTTTTTGTTGTTTTGTTTTTTGTTTGTTTTTTTGTTTTTTTGTGTGTGTGAATCAAACAATATATTACACAATATATTTGGTTCATAGTACTGCATTCATACAGTATTTGTCCTTTTGTGTCTGGCTTGTTTCACTCAACATAATGTCCTCCAGATTCATCCATGTTGCCATATGCTTTATGACTTCATTTCTTCTTACAGCTGCATAATATTCCATCGTGTGAATAGACCACAGTTTGTTTATCCATTCATCTGTTGATGGACACCTGGGTTGTTTCCAACTTTTGGCAATGATGAATAATGTAGCTATGAACATTGGTGTGCAGATGTCTGTTCGTGTCACTGCTCTCAGTTCTTCTGGGTATATACCCAGTAGTGGTATTGCAGGGTCACATGGCAAGTCTATATTCAACTTCTTTAGGAACTGCCAAACAGTCCTCCATAGTGGTTGTACCATCCTGCATTCCCACCAACAGTGAAGAAGTGTTCCTATCTCTCCACATCCTCTCCAACACTTGTAGTTCTCTGTCTTTTTAATAGTGGCCATTCTGATAGGTGTGAAATGATATCTCATTGTAGTTTTGATTTGCATTTCCCTAATCATGAGTGATGTTGAGCATTTCTTCATGTGTTTTTTTGCCATTTGTATTTCTTCTTTGGAGAAATGTCTATTCAAGTCTTTGGCCCATTTTTTAATTGGGTCATTTGTCTTTTTATTGTTGAGCTGTAACATCTCTTTATATATCCTGGATATTAAACCCTTATCAGATATGTGATTTCCAAATATTTTTTCCCATTGAGTCGGCTGCCTTTTCACCCTTCTGACAAAGTCCTGTGAGGTGCAAAAGTGTTTAATTTTGAGGAGGTCCCATTTATCTACTTTTTCTTTTGTTGCACGTGCTTTGGGTGTGAAGTCCAAGAAACCACCACCTACTACAAGGTCTTGAAGATGTTTCCCTACATTTTCTTCTAGTAGTTTTATGGTCCTGGCTTTTATATTTAGATCTTTGATCCATTTTGAGTTGATTCTTGTATAGGGGGTGAGATAGGGGTCCTCTTTCATTCTTTTGGTTATAGATATCCAGTTCTCCCAACACCATTTGTTGAAGAGACTGTTTTTTCCCATCAGCGTGGGCTTGGTAGGTTTGTCAAAAACCAGTTGACTGGGAAGCAGCTGTGGCTCAATCAGTAGGGCTCCCGTTTACCATATGGGAGGCCCCGGGTTCGATTCCCGGGGCCTCCTGGTGAAGGCAAGCCCGCCCGCACGGCGTGGTTAGCTGACCCAGTGAGCACAGGCAGCAAGGGGGGGATAAATGAATAAATAAATAAAATCTTTAAAAAAACAAAAAACAAAAACAAAAACAAAAAAAAACAGTTGACTGTATAGGTGAGGGTTTATTTCTGGATTCTCAATTCTATTCCACTGATCGATATGTCTATCTTTATGCCAGTACCATGCTGTTTTGACCACTGTAGCTTTGTAATATGTTTCAAGGTCAGGCAGTGAAATTCCTCCCACATTGCTCTTCTTTTTTAGAATACTTTTGGCTATTCGGGTGCACTTACCCTTCCAGATGAATTTGGTAATTGCCTTCTCTAATTCTGTAAAGTAAGCTGTTGGGATTTTGATTGGTATTGCATTGAATCTATAAATCAGTTTGGGCAAGATTGACATGTTCACGATATTTATTCTTCCAATCCATGAACACGGAATGTCTTTCCATTTGTTTAGGTCTTTTTAAATTTCTTTTAGCATTGTTTTGTAGTTTTCTGCATATAGGTCCTGTACTTCCTTGGTTAAATTAACTCCTAGGTATTTGAGTCTTTTTGTTGTTATTGAAAATGGAATTTTCTTCCTGATTTCCTCCTCAGATTGTTCAGTACTAGTGTACAAAAACATTACTGATTTTTGCATGTTGATCTTATATCCTGCCACTTTGCTGAACTCATTTATTAGTTCAAGTAGCTTTGTTGTGGATACTTCAGGATTTTCTAAATACAGGATCATGTCATCCGCAAACAGTGAGAGTTTTACTTCCTCTTTTCCTATTTGGACGCCTTTAATTTTTTTGTCTTGTCTAATTGCCCTAGCTAGAACTTCTAGTACATTGTTGAATAACAATGGTGACAGTGGGCATCCTTGTCTTGTTCCTGATCTTAGGGGGAAAGCTTTCAACCTTTCCCCATTGAGTATGATGTTGGCTGTGGGTTTTTCACATATGCCTTTTATCATATTGAGGAATTTTCCTTTTATTCCTATCTTTTGAAGTATTTTTATCAAAAAAGGATGTTGGATTTTGTCAAATGCCTTTTCTGCATCTATTGAGATGATCATGTGGTTTTTTTCCTTCAACTTGTTAATGTGCTGTATTACATTGATTGATTTTCTTATGTTGAACCAGCCTTGCATACCAGGAATAAATCCCACTTGGTCGTGATGTATAAGTCTTTTGATATGCTGTTGGATTCGATTTGCAAGTATTTTGTTGAGAATTTTTGCATCTATGTTCATTAGAGAGATTGGTCTGTAATTTTCTTTTCTTGTGGAATCTTTATCTGGCTTTGGTATTAGGGTGATGTTGGCTTTATAAAATGTGCTGGGTAGTTTTCCCTCCTCTTCAATTTTTTGGAAGAGTTTAAACAGGACTGTTGTTAATTCTTTTAGAAATGCTTGGTAGAACTCACCTGTGAAGCCATCTGGTCCAGGACTTTTCTTTGCTGGGAGATTTTTGATGTCGGATTCAATCTCCTCAATTGTGATTGGTTTGTTAAGTTCTTGTATTTCTTGTTGTGTCAGTGTAGGTTGGTTATGAGTTTCTAGAAATTTGTCCATTTCATCCATTGTCTAGTTTGTTGGCATATAGTTTCTCATAATATCCTCTTATGATTCTTTTTATTTCTGTGAGGTCATTTATAATTCCCCCCCTTTCATTTCCGATTGTATTTATTTGCATCTTCTCTCTTTTTTTCTTTGTTAGTCTAGCGAGGGGTTTGTCAATTTTATTGATCTTCTCAAAGAACCAGCTTTTGGTTTTTTTGATTTTCTCTATTGCTTTTTTGTTCTCATTTTCATTTATTTTCGCTCTAATCTTTATTATTTCTTTCCTTCTTTTTGCTTTCGGATTGGTTTGCTGTTCTTTCTCTAGTTTCTCAAGTTGTTCAGTTAAATCTTTGAGTTTAGCTCTTTCTTGTTTCTTAATATAGGCATTTAGGGCTATAAATTTCCCTCTCAAGACTGCCTTTGCTGCATCCCATAAGTTTTGATATGTTGTGTTCTCATTTTCATTTGTCTCAATATATTTACTGATTTCACTTGCAATTTCTTCTTTGACCCACTGAATATTTAGGAGTGTGTTGTTCAGTCTCCACACATTTGCAAATTTCCTTTTTTCCTGTCTGTTATTGATTTCTAGTTTCATTCTATTATGATCTGAGAAGATGCTTTGTATAATTTCAATCTTTTTATATTTATTGAGAGCTGTATTGTGACCTAACATGTGGTCTATCCTGGAGAAAGATCCATGGGCACTTGAGAAGAATGTATAATCCACTGAGTTTGGATGCAGTGTTCTGTATATGTCTGTTACGTCTAACTTGTTTATCATATTGTTCAAGTTCTCTGTTTCCTTGTTGATCTTCTGTCTAGTTTTTCTATCTAATGATGTGAGAGGGGTGTTGAAGTCCCCGACGATTATTGTAGAAATGTCTATTTCTCCCTTCAGTTTTACCAGAGTTTGTCTCATATATTTTGGGGCACCCTGGTTAGGTGCGTAGATATTTATGACTGTTATATCTTCCTGGAGGATCGTCCCTTTTATTAATATATAATGGCCTTCCGCATCTCTTATCACTTTTTTGCATTTGAAGTCTGTTTTGTCTGATATTAGTATAGCTACCCCTGCTCTTTTCTGTTTACTATTCACATGGAGTATCTTTTTCCAACCTTTTACTTTCAGCCGGCTTGTATCCTTGTGTCTGAGATGAGTTTCTTGTAAGCAGCATATGGATGGCTCATGTTTTTTTATCCATTCTGTCAGCCTGTATCTTTTGATTGGGGAATTTAATCCATTCACATTCAATGATATTACTGAAAATGCAGTATTTATTTCCTCCATTTTATTCTTTGGTTTTCATATGTCATCTTATTTTTGTCTTTCTTTTTACTCTTTTGGTTATCCTTTCTGCTTTTCTTTCTTCTAAACTGTCCTCCAAGCCTCTCTCTCCTGTATTTTTATTTCAGGTTCTAAGGCTTCCTTTAATATTTCCTGCAAAGGTGGATTCTTTTTTGCAAACTCTCTTAGTTTCTGTTTGTTTGTGAATACTTTATATTCACCTTCATATTTGAAGGACAGTTTTGCTGGATAAAGAATTCTCGGCTGGCAGTTTTTCTCTTTCAGTTTCCTAATTGTATCATACCGCTGTCTTCTCGCCTCCATGGTTTCTGAAGAGAAATCTGCACAAAGTCTTACTGGACGTCCTTTGTACGTGATCGTTTGCTTCTCTCTTGCTGCTCTGAGCATTTTCTCTTTATCTTTTACATTTGACATTCTGAATAATATGTGTCTTGGCGTAGGTCTATTTGGATTTATTCTTATTGGGGTACGTTGTGCTTCTTGGACATGAAAGTTCATTTCTTTCGTGAGAGTTGGGAAATTTTCAGCTATTATTTCCTCAAATACTCTTTCTGCCCCTTTTCCTTTCTCTTCTCCTTCTGGAACTCCAATGACACGTATGTTCTTGTGTTTTGTGTTGTCATTCAACTCTCTGAGCCCCTGCTCAATTTTTTCCATTCTTTTCTCTCTCTCTTCTTTTCTCTCTTCAATTTTAGCTGCTCTGTCTTCAGTATCACTTATTCTTTCTTCTATCATTTCGAGTCTGCTGTTGTATGCTTCAAATGTATTTTTTACTTCACCTATTGTATCTTTCATTCCCATGAACTCCATTACTTTTCTGTTCATGATTTCAAATTCTTCTTTACGTTCGCGCAATGACTTCTTGATGTCATTGATCTCTTTAACTATATTCTCTTTCATCTCATTAATTTGATTTTGGAAATGTGTGCTCATCTCACTGATTAGTTCTCTCAAATTCTGCATCTCTTCTGGGACTTTGCTGTATTCCTTTTCTTGGGCCATGTCTTCTATTTTCTTAGTATGGCCCGTAATTTTTTGTTGGTGCTTAGGCATCTGGTTAGTTTGTATTTTACTTAGATGCTCTATCTCTTTTTCTATTATGGGGTTTTAGTGGCAGGCGGCTGTGAGTTACCACCGCTCTTTGATTTTTGGCTCAACCTTGATTGTTAGGATTATTCTGCTGGTTGCTCAAAACTGGGCACTGGACCCAGTAATTGGTTGTAGAGTCGTTTCCAAGGGCCTTGGGCAGGGAGGCTATAGAGGCCAGGAAAAGCCTCTCTTATTAATTTTCTTATGTGTACTTCCTTGGTCTGCCAGGAGATGGCGCTTGTTGGCTGCTCTCAATTCAATGCCTGGTCAGAGCGTATTTGTTGTGACACAGGCCAGATCAATGTGATAGAGCTTCCTGTCTGGGGGCTAGGAGCCCTGTGATTCAAACTTTCTGAGACAGTTCTCCAGACTTCTCTCATAGCGCCCCCCTTTTCCCAGCTAGGAAATATTTCCACTCCCTTCTGAATCCTCAACAATCAGTCCCTGTTAGTAGAGGATGAGATTGGGAGGTTTGTATATCTTTAGCCCCTTCCAGGCTCCAAGGCAAACAATGGCGCAGCCCCACCCAGCCTGGAAGGGCTCTCGGGACAGGGCAGACCAAACCCGGGAGTCCAAAGCAGGGTCAGCCCCAGGCTCTCTCTCCCCTCTCCCGTGGTGTCCTCAACAATTAGTCTAGGCTAGAAGAGAGGGAGGTTGCGAGGATCGGATTTCTCCAGTCCTTTCCGGGCTCCCAGGGCAAACCGCTGTGTGAAAGGCTCCGCAGCCCAAATTTGCACGTCAGAACCTGAGTCAGCCTAAGGCTGTGTCCCTCTCTCTCCCCTTTCCGGGAATGGCAGATCCCTGAAGCTCCCTTTGTCTGTGGTCGCAGGCCCAGGGGCCCGAGAATTCTGAAGAGTGTGGGGGAGGGTGCCGGCAGCAGCAGAAGCTGCTACTTGCAACTCACAGTTCTGTAGTCGCGATTTCCCTCTTCTGTCCCTCTCTCTTCTGGGTGGTGTGCAGCCTTCACCTGGTGACCTAAACCCTAGAAGATCTTTTTCAGGGCTGTTTCAGCTTGTCCTCTAGCTATTTTTCTGGAGAAGAGATTCCTGTGTCTTACTAGTCCGCCATCTTCCCGGAAGTCTACCATATACTTTTTTACATTTTTCATTATTGAACCATGTGAATATATTATAAAAGAGACTCTACTCTGTCACAATCATATTACTTGTTTTATTAAGACAAGTTTTTGGAGCCTCTTAGTATTTCCTTTACGACAATCCTTCCTTCAACAACTCCAACCCAGGACAAACTCCTCTGAAAGGACTCTTGGAGCTCAACAAGACCAGCCAGAGTTTGGGGACTGAGGCTTCGGGTTCAGACCTTGGCTTGAGTCAACACTGGGACTATTTGTGGTTTGGCAAGATGTGGTTTGGAGTAAGTAGTTTGTGGGAAAGCAGGATGGCAAGGTTCAAGGCAGGCATAAGTCAGATGAGAGAGAGAGAGAGAGAGAATGAATAAGAGAACAGAGGAAAAGAAAGGTGAAATGTAGGGAGAAAACCCCAGCAGCGAAGGCCCAGCACTACCCCCTTCCCTTTGGGACCTCCACGATGTGAGGGATGATGAGAGAGTTACCTTCACCAGTCCCAATTTTGGTCCTTGGCTCTGACTTCTCTTTGGAACTCTGGAACACCCTTTGCCAGGCTGAGCCTTGAATAAGCCAAGGCATCTGGGGCATGTGGTTACCCATTTTAAGATTTGGAAGAAGTGTTAGAGTTCATCCAATTCAGTTCCTTCATTTTATGGAGGAGAAGATAAAAGCCCAGGGTGAGGAAAGTGACTTCTCCAGGGTCACCCAGCTGAGACCTGGGCTTGCCATGGTTCCCCAAGAGCCATCGGGGTGAGGGACTGGGGACACTTCTGTTTCATTCATATCCCCAAGGGATCCAGCAGGTAAATTAGGAAAGAGGCCTTACCATTTCCTCATCATACTTTGGGGATCCTTTCTCCAAGGTCTGAGGCAGGGGCTGCCCCAGGGTGAGGGGCTGACTCATATAGTTGAATGATAATGGAGAAAACAACCCCAAAAGATGACTGCAAGTGGACAGACACACACGTTTTGGATCATTAGGGATGGTGTCAGGGAGATAGAGATGTTTCAGGAAAACTATGTCCCAAAGGGGAAAAATAGTGGCATAAATTATGACTTAATGCCCCCATAAATCCTGATCTGATATTTCAGTGTTCTAGCTGTAGATATAAATGCTGGGACCGTGACGGATGGATGGATGGCGTGCTTGAAATGATGGAGCACTCCTTCTGTGTCTCTGCAATCTCTGGTGATGATGCTGGCCCTGGTTTATGCTCAGTATCTGTAACAAGGACGTACCCTGTAATGAAAGATGGTCCAGGGGTGGCAGGACCAACCTGTCTCCATTACATCTTCCCCAGCAACAGAAGATGTGGGATCAGCCTCAGAGCCAGAGTTGCTCATGATCCTGCTCCTGGTGGAAGGAGAGTGCAAGAGCACAGGCCTCCTCCTCTCCCACCAAATGCATCTCACCACCTACTCTTTGGTCCCTCACCATCAGCACAGCAGAGGCTGTCATTTATTCCAATCTGGTTTCTTTCTTTTTTTCTTTTTTTTTTTTTTGCTTTACAGGGTGGGTTAGGGGAGCCCAGGAGGGATAGCTACAGAAGCCTGTCTCTGGCCACTCAGATCTGTAACTGACCTCCTGGAGATGAACCTGTCCTCTTGGGTAAGGGAAAACATCCCTGGCCACAGACTCTTCTAACAGAGAAGCAGCTGATCCCACAAAGGGTTTGGATCTGCTGGGATCTCCCAAGGATCTATTGGACCCCACCCCAATCTTAGTTGTCCTGAAAGAAGCAAACTCTTTCTGAATACTCTTTCCCACTTCCACACCTTTTCCTATGCATTGAATCCACACAGAATGCATTCCCTCCTCCAATCTTTCCAAACCATTCTTTCTCATCCTACAAAGGATACTGTAAGAGGCCTGCTCACATGACTCCAGCCTGCACCAACTGCTTCCTTCCCCACCTTACGTGCACCTACCATTTGAACCACCTATGACCTTGAGTTAGTACCTAAGAATTTATTTTTATCTGTTGGCTTTCATTTGTTTCAATTCCCAATACAACTATAAACTTCTTAAATTATTGGCTTAAACCCCAGTGGGCCCCTGCTGCCACATGCCTAGCACACAGTAGATGCTCAATAAATGTGAACAGAAAGACTGTCTTGAATTGGAGTATGAGCCTCCTCTCTCCTACCAATGTGGGAGCTCCCAGACAAAGAACCCACCTGGCCTGCCTGCCCCGTGACCCAGCACGGAGCACTGGCACACGACGTAGGAAGAATGGGGGCAGTAAGGCTGATCGGCTCAGTCCATCAAAGCCGGTGCTCAGCTGTTCTCAGTAGTGGATGGTAAAGTGAGCCTGCCCCAGATGCAGGTGCTGAGTGCCTGATTCTCCCACCATCCCCCCTTCACAAGGACCAAGACACCTCTCCCCGTGTGGCCCTTGGGTTTCCCTCCTTCAGAGCCTCTGGAGAGCCCAGGGCCAGGTGCCTCAATGGCTTCCTCCATGGTCTTGGAGAGTGACCACACTTGCTCTGTTCCTGGTCTGGCTGAGGGACAGCAGCACTAAGAAAGGGTCATTCAGAGACCTTCTCACTGGTGAGGCTCAACATTGCGACATCCAGGGGGCCTGGCTGATACCCCCACCTTTACCAGCTCTGGCCAGCAGGAAGCCCTCTGGGGCTTGTTACACATTGAGCCTCCTTTGCCTTCTCCTTCCAAATGCCATCCACCACCACTTGTGTAGCTTCTTCCTTTGAAAATGGAACCATTTCTTACTGCGACAGATTTTGGATAGGTTGGGCGGTCCAAGCCTCTGTGTCCAATCTTGTCTAGGAGAGAGGTATGCATCTTTAGGCAAAGGAGATGATGTCACACTTATGCCAATGTTTAACCACCCTCATCTCCAGGAATTATCTGAACTAAATCTCTCTTAGTGCAGCCAAAGCCCAGTTTTCTCACTGTCGTCCACTGAGCTTGGCTAGTTTCCTCCAGCTCATTCCCTGGCATCCTCTTTGCTGGCTGCACAGCCAAGATGGGGTCATCCTGTGACCTCGCTTTAAATCTCAGAGCCTGGAGAAGGGCTTATCATCCCCACAGGTTAGTTCCATCTGTCTTAATTATATTTTCGATTTTGTCACTTAGCATCACTTTGTATTTTCTTCAGCAGCCGAGCATGCCCAAGGGGACTTGTGGAGGGGGGGTCCCTGGCCTTCTGGGTCATTCAGCGGTTCCCAGCTCCGTCACTCAGGGCTGGCAAATTGCTAGCACCTGCCCCGGGCTCGCTGCAGAGCAGGCTGAATAAATCACCACCCCCACCCTCCAGTCCAACTAAACAGCCTTGGACGCAGTCCAAGGCTCTGATCCGGGGTGTCCCCACTGCCAACTCCTCCAGCCTCCTGCCTGTGGGTTTCAGGGTGACCTGGAGCTTGTCTCCAAAGCATTGCAGGAAGCTGTGGGCCCATGAAGCTGCCCTGTACTGGGCGCCTGCTCAGCTGGCCTCTTGCCTGGCTCTGACTCTTTCTAAACTTGCTATGAGAATTTAGGCAGCTGATGTTACCCCTCTGTGTCCAAAGGTAATAAAGGGTCTAAAACAAAAGTCTTAGGGAAGAGTAAAGATAGGGTCCAGAAATAAATGGTTTCGAAGGTTAAGTGTGATATAAATGAAGACATTTTACAGACACCCTTCCATTTTGGTTTATCTAGGGGAACTAATGCAATTAAACTCATGCACAGGAGATCAGTTAGCTTAACACTCTTTGCCATAGAAAACCGAGCCCAGACTCCAGGCCCAGACTGAGCCCTGCCACTGGTCCTAGATTGAGCTATGAGCCCTGTCACAGACTGAGCTGTGACCCTGGCCCCAGACTGAGCCCCAGTCCTGGTCACAGATTAGTCCCTGTCCCAGTCAGATTGCTGATCCTGGCCCTAGACTGCCCCTTCACTCTGGACAGTCTTGATCCTGGTCTTCAAGAAAGTTTCTGCCTTTGCCAATTTAAGCCTATCCCCACACCCTAAACACATACTCTCCACAAAGATGGCTGAATACCAAATTGCTGGTTGGGTGTGGCCCAACCTCAGTGCTTGCATATGGGATAATATGACCATCTCTTTCCTAGACTGCCAGCATCATAGAGACACCCTGTTTGAAGGACGTATGTATGTGTCTTCTTGGGGAGGAGCAGCAAGGCAGAGAAGGGGGTAGGAGGACACCAGAACCAGGCCCTACTCCATGAGCTTGGGGCCATTTCCCCATCCTTGTCCTCAGAGCCTTGTGGACACAGCTGAGATATGTCTCAGAGACACAGGCTCTCCCTTTGGAGCAATGCCTACTTCCTTTCCCTTCACACTTCCCAGGCCACCTGTTTTGTCCCCATCCTGCTCCAGGTTAAAATCTGCTCCCCTGGTGGACTGTAGGTACCAGGCTTTCTCCCCCTGTCTCCTTGTAGCCCTGACTAGCACAGGCCAAGGTCAACCCCTTCTCTCCTCTTCATCTCCAGGTCTACTGCCAAAGAGTCTTCCTAAATACCCCTAGCCCATCTGAACTCTCTCCAACTTCCCTCAACATAGACTCAATGGCCCTCATTCAGCACCAACCACCCCCAGCCCCGGGGTATTACTTTGTCTATCAATAGAGTATTTGTTGAGAGCCTGCTGGCTCCCATTGGCCAGGCTAAACTTATACTCTACATGCTGGGTGTGATACCTCCAAGAACTAGTTTTACATTTAATGGTGCTGTGTCAGGATTCAGGCTTAGCTGCCCAAACAGTGACTTAAAAAAAAAGGTAGAAGTTGATCTTTCACCTATGCAAATGTCATAGGTCCTATGGCAGTTCTGTGACATCTGTCATGATTCTCTGCCATCCTAGGAGGTTGTTCTCACTACCATGCCCTTGCTCCAGGTGGCAAGAGAGGCAGATAGTGAATAGTAGCATTCAGCATGCAGCCCCCACCTTGCTATGCTTTCCTTTCATCATAGAGCCTGGAAGCCTCAATACTGATTTTTCAGACTTCATTGCTGCTGGGATCCCGGATGTGATCAGTTCCAAGCAATGAGCTTCACTCATGTGTGATTTGGAAGGCAGAAAGAAGCTGAGGCCATTCTTCTTTTGCAGCAGAGGCAGCTGACCTGCACCCTTTGGCCCATGGGAGTTTCGACAGTGGCTGGATTCTCCTCTTTGCCACACCAGTGGCCACTCTCCATCCAGGGGCAGCTGTGACATTGGCAGCAGATTCCTGAAGCTCCCTGACCTCTGGCTAGTAGCTGCCATGGTGTGACCAGAAATTCTAGCAGCATCCCACAACCTCCATGTTGCCAGCCCTGCCAATGAATTACCACCATGCCATCCCTTTCTGCTTGGATATGTAGAGCAGTTTCTGTTTCCTGTATTGTACAAGGACTGATCCTCATGTTACTTCTGCCACCTCTAACTGGCCAGCACCTGGTCCCATGATCACACCTAGGGAGGCTGGGAAATGGAGATGTTCTTCTGAACGTCCATGAACCTAACTAAAATATGGGGATTCTACCAAAGGAAGAGGGAGAGTGGGTACGGAGGGACACTATCACTGTCACTGTCTTGGGGGCTATGATGAACTCTAAGAATGCTGGAATAGGCCCAGTGAGTGCCAATACCCCAGCACTGTGAGTCTACAAGCACCCCAAGACCACACAGCTACTACAGATTCCAGAACATACCTGTGAATCCAAGTCTGCCAGTAGAACCAGTTTCTCTGTCACTAATGTGACCAGGTTGTGGAGAGAGGTGTGGCGATGAAGTAAAATGAAGGAGGGCCTGGAGCAGAGAGGCTCTGGGCCTCCCCATCAGCCGGGCCTCCTGCTGGGACTCATCTTTGTCCCTACACTAAAGTCACACTGGACTCATCCATTCAATAAGGCTCGGTGCTAGGGACTGGGAAGACAGTGACAAGTACCTAATATGTGGTTGCTGCCCTCAAGGAAACCACAGCTCTTCCCAAACATGTCAAGGCTTTGACATCTCTATTTTGGTCCCACTAGTCTCTCCTCCTCTGTCTCTCCTAGAAAAAGTTCTTTTCACCTCCAGGACCCTGAACCAAACTGCCCTGTCCTGCAAGAAGTCTTTCCTGACCTCCAGGCAAAGCAAGTTGCCCTTTGGCGTGTTCCCACCACTCCAGAGCTTCCCTCCAACTTGGCACTGACCACGCTGAATCATACTTGTCTGTTCATGGCTTTGTCTTTCCCACAGGACAGGATGGAGTGGGGGTCTGTGATGGCAGGGACCCTGTCTGATTAATCTCTGGATTCCCAGAGCCCAGCACAGCTCACTGCTAACTCTATCTTCCAGTCACATTCAACCACCTGCCCTTTCCAAATTTGCAGTGCTTTCTCAGGCCTGGTACATCTCCACCTTCCTCACCTAACTTATCAGCCAAGACTCACCCAGCTACCACCTCCTCCAAGAAGTCTCCCCCCACTCCCAAAGGTGGACTGAGTGCCCCTTCTAAGCTCCCACAGCCTTGATGCTTCCCCCTACACCCTCCCTACTTGGTGTGGTCAGGGAGCCGTGGCACTGGCAGCATCTAGGAGCTTCCTGGAAATTCAGAATCTCTGGCCCCACCCCAGACTTCCTGAATCAGAATCTGCAGTTTAACAAGATCCCCAGGTGACTTTCCGGCACATTCAGGTTGAGAAGCACTGCTACCACACCACTGATTGCATGGAAGTGGCATCATCTGTTTACGATCTTTTACCTCCTGCCAGACTGTGAGTTTGTTCAGAAGGCAAGAAACATTTCTTATTCTTTTTATTCCCCATCTCTCTTCTCCAGTAGGGTTGCCAGATTTAGCAAATAAAAACACAGGATACCTCGTTAAGTTTGAATTTCAGATGAACAAGTTTTTAGTATAAGTATGTCCTATGCAATATTTGGGACATTAGTTATATATATATTTAAAAGTAATGGTCGTTTATCTGAAATTCAAATTTAACTGACTGTCCTGTATTTTCTCTGGCAACCCTACCCCAGTCCCTGCCAGGTACATGACCTGCACACAGCAGGGACTCAATACACGGTTGCTGAATGAAGGCTAAAAGGATGAGTGACTGTGAGCCTCATCTATAAACCAGAGAAGCCTGCCTGCCTCGCTTACTTCCCAGGGTTGCTGCTAAAATAAAATGAGGGGAAGTGAAAGTGCTCTAGAAACTCTAAACCTGTGTGCAAATGAGGTTTGTTATAGTCATCATCACCAACACCATCATCCAAATGGCCACAAATACTTCTAAGCTAGACTTTTTGAGCATTTGTGTTTGTCAGTACTTCTTTTATATTGCTCAGCTCAGTCTGGATTTAGCACATTAGGGTAGATGACATTATATTATAATCATGTTATTGCTATTATTTTCCCCACTATTGATATTGTTACAGTACGCCACTTTATGGATCACCATGATTATTTTCCCTGCAGAGAAGTTCATGTTCTTGAAATTCTTCATTGTAATAATGATATCTGAGACCTTCTCAAGGGCTCTGAATGGCAGGTGCCTGCCTCCCTCTGGAGAACCCCAGCCATCAGTGGAGAACAAGCCAAGAGAATTAGAGTGCTGGCATTGGACCCGTTAGGGGAAACAGAGATGCAAGGTTAATTTCTGAGCCAAACTCTAGGTCAACAGTTCTCAGAGTGTGGTCCATGGACCTGCCGTGCTGGCACCCCATTGGCATTTGCTTGCTAGAAATGCAAATTCTTGGGGTCCACTCCAGCCCTCCTGAATCAGAAGCTCCAGGGGTGGGGCCCAGTGACCAGTGTTTTAACTAGCCCTCCAGGCGATTTGATGCACCCTAAAGTTTTGGATGTGAAAGAACTCAGAGTTCTCAGGCCCATTCTAACCCTAAGAGTGCAATTCTGTTGTGTTCACTGGGATCCAAGAAGGGAGAGGTCGTGGGTGAAAGGGGCACCAGAGGAGAGAATAATATTGGAAGATTTGGTGCCAGGCCCCCATGGCCAGGATCCTCCTGTACTTCAAGTTTCCCAGGGGAAAAGTGAATTTTTACAGGTAGAGATGGGGGTGGGGGGTGGAGCACTCCAAGTGTGTGCAAAGGTTTGGCAAGTGTGTGCAAAGGTTTGGCAGCAAGAGACAAGTTTGGGAAAGAGTGGGTTTCCAGGTTTGGTTGGCGTCAATATGAGTGAAGATGGTTTAGAGCCAGAGGGTGACAGCTCTTGGGTGCCGGAGGGGCCCATTCAGATTCATTCAGCTTGCAATAAGGAACCTCTGAAGGTTTTTGAACAGGAGAAGGGCATGGTCATAGCTGTGCTTGTGCAGGATAGAGAGAGTGAGACAAAGATTTGGGACACAGCAAGGAGTCTCCCCACCAGGGCTGACTCTTAGAGCCACACGGGCTGTGCCACACACAACATACAACATGGTAGCCCTGGCTCTAACAATCTTGGGAAGAGCAAAGTTGGTGTGCTTCTCTGTGAAGAAGAGTAGCATTAGAAAAATTTTAAAAATCATCCCTGGCAAGTTGGACCTTGCAGCTCTTGCCAGCTGGGGAGTTAGTTTCTGTGTAGTGAGAGCCACGACAGATCCTGTAACCCCCAGGCAAGTCTTGGGTCCAGAGCTTCCCAGCAGAGGCTTTGATTTGGTAGCAGGTGTTGTCATGGACACTCCTGAGGGCTTTTAGGGGGGTGGGTGGATTGGGATTGACAGAGGGAATAGTGGCAGATGGAATCTTGCCCTGCCCCCTCCCTGCCTCTCCCACCTTCTCTGTCTGTGGGGAGGACAATGCCCATATGGTCACCTTAAGGTCTGGAGAAAAAGGAAGAGAGAGGAGAAAGATTAAATATTTATTTATTTTTTTTTTTTTTAAAGATTTTATTTATTCATTTATCCCCCCCTTGCTGCTTGTGCTCGCTGGGTCAGCCAACCACGCTGTGTGGGCAGGCCTGCCCTCACCAGGAGGCCCCGGGAACCGAACCCGGGGCCTCCCATATGGTAAACGGGAGCCCTACTGATTGAGCCACAGCCGCTTCCCAGATTAAATATTTATACCACCCCTGTTCACTCTCTTTCCTTGGCTTCAACCTACCCCAGCCCTACCTCCGGGGACCCAGGGGGACTTTCTTCTTCCTTTGAGGAGCACTGGGTATCTCCTGAGCAGTGTGATTCAGAGAAAGCACCATGCCCGACAGCTTTGAGAGCACAGCCAAGGTGGGGTTTTGTCATAAAAGGCTTCGGCCATGGAGGCATCGGTGAGGTCCCCTCTTGTGGCTCCATCAGCAGTGAGCATCCTTGAGAGGGTCTCGGGCAAGAAAGCAAGAAGCATACCCCTATTCCATAGTAGAAAATACTTATTCCTAAGTGCAATGGAGAATCCAAAAATCACTCGGTGTGTGCTGGCCGTGGGGTTTCATTACAGGGGGCTGGTCCCTCAATGGCAAGTGGGCAAGGATCAGTGAATTGATGGCAATTCCTGTGAATGTGCCCCCATTGTGCCCCTAGGTTGGGAAGATTTGAATTACATGTGAGAGTCCCTGGTACAAGGTAGGCACTCGATAGGTGCTTGTTGATGAATGAATGTTCCATAAATGGGTGTTGACTGGTCACTGTAAGACACATTTTTCTGTGGCTTATAGATGCCCCTCAGCCTGCAGGGACAGAGCCATTGATACCTGCAGATTGTGGAGTGTATCTCATCCACTTTGCCGGGACATCTAGTCTCAGGCTTTGATGGGAGCTCCCCACAGACCTCCCACCCACATACTAGAAATGGAGAAATGGAGGCTCACTGGTGGAAAATGGCTCATCCCGAGTCACAAAGGGAGTCACACAAGCACTTCTGCATAAGCACTTGTTCCACTGGTCATACTACCAATCTTCAGTAACATCCCCAGAGGAGTGGTGGGAGGGGGAAGAGTTTGCCTAAAAGAGTGTGCCCTGAGCACCATGGGGCCAGAGCTGCAAGGTTTCAGATCGTCCTATTCCCCAATCTCCCTGACAAAGGACTGTGAGAAAAGCTATCCCTCACCTCCCTGGGTGGCTCATCCTCTTGAATTATATTGCCCATGCCTTTAGGGTAATTGCCAGGGTGAGTAGTGAGTGATTGGTTATATCTTGGGCAACATAAGGGTGAAGAGCAGAGTCTGTAACCTACTGCCTGATTCACATTTCTGTTCCCTAATTACCACCTATTTTGACCTTGGACAAGTCTCTTAACCTCTCTGTGCCTCAGTTTTCTTTTCTCAAAAAATAGGATTGCTCTGAAGATTAAATGAATAAAGGCTTAGAACAGTGTCTGGTACACTTAAGAGCTAGATAAGAGCTTCATATGTAAAGTATGTTTGTGTTGTAGTTTGTGTTCCCTAGAAGTTGGGCCCAAGACAGGGATTCAAGTGTGTGGGATTTATTGAGGGAGAGAGGGGAGAAGGAGAGAGCATGGGAAGGATTTAAGTTAGGATGTGGCCTCAGCCAGGGTCTGGCTTCAGCCTGATCCCACCATGAGCTCTGGAGTACTAATTGCACCACAGAGGTGATCTCACCTTGATGCAAAAGGCAGTGACATGGTGGCGAAGGGGCAGCCTTTTGCCTATATCATACAGTCCTTGTCTGCGGGATGGGATGCCCCAAGCGGCAGAGAAAGTGCAACTTCTCAGAAGAGGTGAATCCATTTGCCAAAGGCAATGGTCTAGAGAGGAGGGTGATTGCAAGCTGTTAGCAGCTGGCAGTTGCAGCAGCTGGGCAATGGGTGCTGTGGCCCTGCAAAGAGTGAGCATGAGGTGTCTCACATCCCCCTGTGCTTGACAGAAGTGAGGGTGCTGTCCTTCGTGCTGACCTCCCCTTCTACTTCCAGAGAGGCTGGGCTTCCTCTCCAATCCCTCCTCCAGCAGTAAATAAAAACTCTCACCAAGAGCTAGAGAAATTCAAGGGTTCCCCAGCACCTGCACCACCTTATCAGCTCTCACCAGCTCCCTCCTAGAGGAGGGCTTTCCCAAGGACCCCTGAGCTATGTGAACCCAGGAGGCTCTGACTCCTGGCACTCAAGCTATGGTCTAGCCTTTTGGCAGCAGCTTGACCTCAGCCCCTCCCTTCTTCCTCCCCTCCACCCCCCGCCCCAAGTTCCTGTGGTGGGGACCTCACCATGCAGGAATTTCTATCACACCATGAGCACCTCAGAGGAAAATCGGCAAAATTAATTGGAAATTAAAGTCACCAAATGAGCACTGAATTAAGAAACCATTAACTCCAAATGACTGCTGGAAGGGAGCGGAAGTTAATTACAAAGGCTGCCTGGTTATTTTGTGTGTTTTCTGCATCACAATTATTGTCTTAGATCCTGATGTCTGAGTCTGATTTGCATTCTGTGTATATCAGTGTTGCTTTCGGTGGGGTGTGTAGCCCTCCCCAGGTTCCTATGGGCCAACTCAGGCACCGAGGATGCCTCCTTCTGCCTGGGACTGGGCCTTTCACAAAAGCCCTGCCTGATCATAGCAGCATCTTCCCACAGCTGCCCCCTGCCTCAGTAGCCTCTAAGGGAAGTCATTGCCAGTGGTATCCCAGGGAGTCCTTGCCACACATTATCATTGCATAATGGGCACCACCATCCACCTCATTAGGCTCTGTTGGGGATCAGGATTAAATGGGATAAAATGGAAGAAGCACATGGCTTATTAGCCAAGGGGGCTTGGGAGAGAGTGTGGGGAGTACAGCTGGCTGCTTGCCAACAGTCCTTCCTCAATGTACTATCTTGAAAGGCAACTCTGGTGCCAGCTTTACTCTCTCCCTGCAAACAATCTACAGCAAGAGAGATGAGTGGTAGACTGGAAGCTCCATGAAGATAGGGAATTTTGTTTGTTTTGTTCCCAGCTCTGTCCTCATGTTTAGATCTGTACCTAATACAATAAATATTTATTGAATGAATGAGTGAACTTGAATCCCCAGGACTCCTTCACTTGGTCATGAGCCTAGGGAAAGAAACCATTTGCAATGGCCATGAATTAAAGGATGTGTCTGAAGCCATATAATTGTTCACAGGCACTATGACAAAACTTGCTAGTTGGTCCGCCTCTATCTTACTTTGCATCCTCATCTCCGTGCCCTCTTCTCGACATTATGTTCCAGAGTAATTTTTTAAAAATCCAGATTTGATCAAGTCCCTCCCCTACTCAATACCCATCCATAACTACCCACTGCCTATAGAGTAAAATATAAAAGTGCTCGGCCTGGCATTTGAGACTGTCAGAGATCTGTAGTCCTCAGAACTCCACTTCTACAATGCCCCACCTCCAGGAAGCCCTTCTCAACCAGCTGAGCCCACTGTGAACCCGAGTTCTCACTTCTGTGACTTTCTTTGCCATGAATTTAACAGGTACTGTCCAATGTTTTGACTATTTAGTGGCCTATATGTATTTTTCTTCCCCTCCCCATTTTGATTATGATCTTCTTGAGGGAAAGATTGTCTTATTCTTCAGACTTAGAAGAAAACCCAGGAAAAGGCTAAAAAACAGAAGGATTTCATTAGGAAGGACACTGATTAGTCAATCAATTAATTCATTAGCTTGCCCTCCTTGCATTTTCTTCATCAGGTTTTACTATCATATCTCTCAGTGTGTCTCTACTTGGTAATTCTCACACTATTTTGTAAGCATTGATTTTCTCATCTGGTTTCATCCTGTGGGCCTTGGAATCTTTGAGAACAGGGTGCAAATGTTTCTCTCTGTATCTGCCACAACTTACACAGTGCTTAGCATCCTCAGTAAATGAAAGATGATGAAATGATGTTCTCTTGCTCTCTTTTCTTACCCCATGCTCTGACAAAGCCTTGTCTATACCTCCCATAGCATTAACTCATTCACTTAATCATTTATTCTTTTATTTGTTCAGCAACTGTTTATTAAACATTGACTATGTGTCAGGTACTAGGTTTGGTGTTGGAGAGAGATATATATGAAAAAACAAGCATCTTAGTATTCATTTCTCTATCACACAGTGAGTTTCTTGAGGTTGGGGACATGCCTGAATCACCTCCATGGTCTCCGTGGCCCCACTGCTTATCATAGTGCATGGCCCATAAAGTGCTTGATAACTGTGTGCTGGACTAATTAATAATTCATCTAATTGGCTTCATAACCCCTTTTTAAGCCTGTGGTTTCTCATTAATCCTATGGTATTTTAGAGAAACTGGCATTGCTGTAAGCCTGGAGTTGGAGAAACCACACAAAGGTCAACTCACTGGGAAGATACTTTTATTCAACAATCATTTATTGAAAATGTCCCTTCCATCAAAGAGCTCATGGTCTAAAACAGAAGACAGAGAAAAGAAGTCAACACTTTCAACCATGTGAGGTAAATACAGGATCGGAGGGGCAGTGGGACATGGGTTCAGATAGCACACGTGAAGGTTGCTCTCTTCTGATCTAGAGGTGGGATGAGGGCTTCCAAGAGGAGGAGATTATTGATCTTGACAGTAAATCAGAAGAAGTGTTCTGTGCAGACAAAATTGGAAAGACAGAGGGAATGGGATGTGCATAGGTATAGTGGAGTGAAGACAAGGAACATTTAGAAAACTCCTAGTGGAAGCCCAACATTGCTTGACCAGCATCCATTCACCCTTCATCTGGTAAGAACATTTTCTTTGCCATGAATTTAACAGGTACTGTCCAATGTTTTGACTTTATTTAGTGGCCTATATGTGTTTTTTCTGCTCCGCATTTTGATTATGATCTCCTTGTAGCCCTCTGCTCACCTTGTGGGAAAGGCTTGTCTGCATGAAGGCAATACTGAGGAATGCAGAGCCAAGAGATGGCACGTGGCAGAGTTCTGAGTGCCGTATGCAGCAAGATCTACTTCTGGACTTTTTGATGGAATTTCTTTTTTGCTGTTGTTAA
This sequence comes from Tolypeutes matacus, assembly GCA_026826555.1. Taxonomy (NCBI): domain Eukaryota; kingdom Metazoa; phylum Chordata; class Mammalia; order Cingulata; family Chlamyphoridae; genus Tolypeutes; species Tolypeutes matacus. The sequence goes on from JAKSZT010054396.1 coordinate 5,735,748, forward strand.
TTAAGCTAATTTGGGCTGGGTTTCTGTTATTTGCAGCAGAAAGAGTCCTAACCTGCTGAGAAAGGTTTTTAAAGAAGTTTGTGTTTCTTAGGGGTGAAGATCCAGTTAACTGCTTCTAGACTGGAGCCTTGGCTTGGGGAAGCTTAGCAAAAGGCTTGTGCCCAGACTGGACATATTTGGGAAATATCTGTGGGAAGAGCCCGGGGACAAGACTGAGTTAGAATTCAAGAAGAGAAGCTTAAATTTAAAGAGCTGAGATCACCCTAGGGCCCAGACAGAAAAGGAAGCCTGTTTTTCTAGGAACTGATGGAACTGGGGAAAGACCCCATTTGGAGTAGGGTGGGGAAAGGTAGGGATAAAGGGAATTATCAAAAATACAGAATTGTGTCCAGAAAAAAATCTTCTGCCCAAAAGGAAATAAACTAGAGCCAAGGTTGGCAATTTTTTTCTGTAGAGGGCCAGTTACTAAATATTCTAAGCTTTGTGGGCCATACGATCTCTGTCACAATTGCTCAACTCTGCTGTTGTAGAGCAAAAGCAGCCATATACAATAAGTAAACAAATGAATGTGGCTGTGTTCCAATAAAACTTACTTACAAAAACAGGCAGTGAGCTGCCTTTGGCTGTGGGTCATACTTTGCTTGACCCCTGAACTAGAGAATATAAGCAAGACTTTTTAGTGCTATGGACTGGTGCTAAGCTTAGCATGAGAACACGTGTCTGAAACTCAGGAATCACTTTTTAATTCATTCCTAACTTGCTTGCCATAAAGGAATTACTCAGTGGGGTAGCAAGGGTTACACCAGAGTGAGCTAACGTTCTCATAATCTCCCCAGATCTTGATTTAAAACCTCACCCTTGAAGCTGAAAAGGAAGGAGTCAAAGGCAGCAGATGGTGGGAAGCAGAGGTCAGGACCAAGGACAGCGAGCTGGTTTAGGAAACACCCTGTTTCCATAATAATAGAGAAGGCCCATGATCAGAGTCGGGAAGGAGATCTTTCTGAGCATCTCCTCCTACAAGGTGAAGGTCAAAAAAATGTCCTGGATATCCTGAGAAGTGCCCTGAGTCCCTGGACATTTGAGTACACAGGCAGAACCCTGGGACCATGTAACCAGTGAGAATGAGTCTTTTTGCTAGATCTAAAAAAGGGCACAATTACACACTAGGTATATCTAGGTGGTGTGACTGAAAGGGGTGCCTTGAGCTCTTGGTATCCTCTTCCCCATCTGTCAAATGGAGAGTGTAATCATCTCCCTGCCTGTTCACAAGGTCATTATGATTATTGAATGAGACAATGCACAGAAAAGCGCTGTGAGCAGCAGAAAGTACTCATGGGAAGAACTCTGAGTCCAAATGTCCAGCTCGGTCCCTGACTTGCCATGACTTTCATTCTTTCTTTCTTATTGATAAAAATATTGCCTTTTCTTCCAAGGAATGCAGATAAAGAGTCAAGATTGGTTTCAACCTCACCACCAGTAGCAGGCACTGTTAGTTACTTACCCAACATCCATCACACCCATCAATCATTTCTCCCATTTAACAAAATCCAAATTGTGTTCAGGATCAATGTCCTTCTCTAGAAAGACAGTTTCACAAAGGCAGTCATAGTCTTCCCATTTCTTTGGCCTATTGTTTGTTTAGGAATGGTTATATTAAAAAATCTAGCCAAAAACACACAGGAGGAAGGTCGCTAGGAGGTGCAGATAATTATCCCACCTTGATTTTTTAAAATTGAAAAAGAACTTACAAGAAGAACTGGTCTCATTCAGAAGGATAGAGTGGAGCCAGTAGTGGAAAAGCAGAGCCAAAGCTGCTCTTGGAGAACCTGGAGCCCACCCCACCTTTGGATTTCTTGTTTTTTGAGATACTAAAACCCTTTATTATTTGAGCCAGTTGAGCCAGAGCTCTCTTTTACCTACAGCCAAAGGCAGCCTTACTGGTAATCACCTACTCCACAAGGAGAAGAAGAAGGAACACTGGATATTTGTTGGCCCACCTCCTCGTAGACCCTCTCCCTGTGCCTACAATCCCCCCAGCTTCTTTTCATGACTTTACCTGGAAACAAGACTGACAAGCCATATGCTCCACATGCTTTAGTTCAGCTTTAATTAGTCCTAGGAGGCAAAGTGCTGGAACTGTGGGGAAGAGGGCTGGCTGTAAGAAGTGTAGTCTCTATCTCGCTATCCCCAGAACCAAACAAGCTTCACCTTCCATTCATATTCTCCCACAGTGATCAAAGATAAAGCATTTTGGGAAGCATTATCTTTGACTTAGACCAAGAATGGATGACAGAACTTTGTGATTCATGGGATATGTACTTAAGAAGAGCCAGGAGCTAGGGTCCATACCCTTGGGAGCACAGAGCTAGAGCAAGTGCCCTTAGACTTTACCTCATAGGTTGTGTCTGGGGTGGGTTGGTTGAAGGTGGAGATATCAACCCACTAACCAGAGTAAAGAAGTCACTGTTTGTGACTCAGCCCCTCTTGGCTACAGTAGGCACCAGTTATCCTTGATCAGATCTTCAGAGCTAATGGATGGTTTAAAGCACAGAAGTGACCAAGTCAAATGCAGTACTGTGACATGAGAGGGACCATGGAGAAGCTCAGGGCCTCCTGATGGGTAGAATAGATCAGATGATCTGCCCTGACAGAGTCAGCAGTAGTATAAGATGTGGTTGGGCTTGTTCAGATGAGAAAGAGCAGAAACCCCAGCTTTGGAGGCAGATGGGTGAGAAGAAGGCTCAGATGAGAAAAAAGGCAAGGTTGAGAACAACCTTGCTTGAGAACAGACTTGGTTACAGGCAAGACTGAATTGGGGCCTTAGGGAAGGAAACAAGGTGACTCCTTGCTTCCTACAGGGCTGAGTTCTGTTGACCCTATGCCCGACATGTTAATGGCATTGCCGTGTGCTTTCCTTCACAATTCCAGCCTAATGTGATGCATTCTCTTAGGTGTCTTCCTCTCTGACAACAGAATAATTTGCAGCCTTCACCCAGGAGATCTGCTGGAAGAGGAGGCATGGCCTTTACTCTAGATTAGTTTATCCCTCCAGCCACCAAAGAATAGGAGACTCTCAGACATCCCCCCACTCAATCATTCTTGCTCTTCCTCTCCATATTCAACACCATTGCCGACCCACCATCATCTCTCATTCTGAGAGCCTTCTCCAATACTCCTCTTCAATGTACTGCCTCCACTCTGGAAGCTAGAATGATCTGTCTAAAGCACAAATCTAATCACTTCATTCCCCTGTTTAGAACTTTCAATTTCCCTCCATTATCCTCAAGATGAAGTCCAATCCAATATCCTTAACTCAGCGTAGGAGGCCCTTTATTATTCTGCCCTGCTTACTTCTCAAGCTTCATCTCTCACCAGTCCCCTTCTTGAACTCCATGTGTCAGCCACATTGAACTTCATTTGGGTCCTCAACTATGCTATGTTCTCTCTCACTCTGAATTTTTCCACATGCTATTTCCTCAGCCCCAAATGGTCTTTTGCCTTGCAAATCTTCCCCATCTCCCCCACCATGTCTCCCACCCTTATCTTTGTCTGGCTTCCTCTTATTCATCTTTCCACTCTTACTGAGGTCACTTACTCTGGGAAGGCTTCTGCGATGACCCAGCTCAGGCTTGCTCTTCTCCTTTGGGGTTTCCGTAGCTCTCTGTGCTTATTCCTATCAAACATTTTCATAATACATTGCAATTGTTTCTCTACCTCTCTGTCTCCTCTACCTGCCTATGAGTTTCTCAAGGATTAGGCTGAATATTTGATCAATTTGACCTACAAAAAGGGCAATTTCATATGATTCAACTTAACACAAGGGCCATGATCATTTTGTTACCTATCAGATCTCAGTGTCTAGCACAAAGCCTAAGACATAGTGAGTGCTCAGTAATGCAGATCATTTTTCAATTTAAGTTCTTATGACTGACAGCCAACATCCACAAAAATCTCTTTGGTGATAGAACCAGGGATGTACAAGGAAGGGGTCTCTTAGAGTCATCTGATCCAGCTTCCTGCTTCCTCTTGGAACTGTCTGAGCATATGAGAAGCATCACCATATTTCCTGGGCTGACTTGGTCTAAAGCTGCTGCTAGCCTGTGGTGCAGTCCCACCAGGCCTAGTTCTGAAACTGGGGGAGCCCATTATCCCAAACCTAGGTTGGTGATATCACCATGGCCATAGACAATAATTGTCTGATGTGAACGTTGTAGGGTTTCTTTGCTCAAATGATTCAGCCTGCCTGGTGTACCCTGGCATATCCAGGCCATGCCTGCAAGCTATGAAAACCTTGCATTGGAAGGTCCCACTTAAAATTCTGGAAACGTGGAGAAAATAACAGAACAATCAAACTGAATATTCTGACTCTCTTCATTGGCACATAACATTGTGCCACACAGGTTCTTGGATCAGGGTTGTAGAGTCTCCATCTGCTTTTCTCAGGTCAGGAACACACTTCCTTGAGCAAGGTATCCATACCTTATATATCATTGTTACCAGTTAGGAGTGTGAAACGAGATTACTTCCTTTTATGAGTGATATTAAATGATATCCCCTTTCTGGTCTCCTTGACTGTCCTTTTCCCTTTCCTGGGGCCTGCTGCCTATGATAATGCCAAGAACCCCAGGTATGCATGCACAGGCCAATGGATGTGTCAGTCCTGGTGCTACTGTCTCCAAGAGCAAAGCCCAGATAGCCTGCTGGCCCTGCCAAGGTAGCCTGTGATCTTCAATTGAACATCTCATGCTCTTGCAATGCTGTGGGCAGGCTGGCAGGCTGGCAGAGACCCTGTCCGAGGCAGTGGCCAAAGCTGTGCTGGTCCTGATGGTCCAGCAGTAGGGGCAGGGGGCTTACACTGATCTGTGGTAACATCACAGCTCTATAGGCCTGGGGTCCCAATGCAGTTTTCTCAACTCTCACACACATCCACCCCCCTACACACATATACACATACCTGCACCCTCCTCTAGGACCAAACCCACCTCATTTCTGCCCCGGATGATCAGCAGACTATACACTGCTTTGTTCTCAAGTTCCCCAATCACCAAAGGAGTCAGCCTTCCCAGTCTTATGATTGTTGACCCTAGAGAACAGCTTTAAATGCAGAAATTCTTTTGTTTCACTTGGAATCTCTAGGTGTCCTTGCTCCCTGCCTTGCCACTCTGCCTTAGTCCACCCTTTAGGTTAATTCCTACCTTTCCCCAGCTACAATTCTGTCTCTCATCCCAGCAATGCCTCCTCCAGCAGACTCAAGTAAAGCCCCCCGCCCCCCCAGGCCTCGTCCTCAAGCCCACTCCTCTGTATGCAATCCCCTACCTCTCACAGGCCATATGCCCACCACCCCCTTGCCCCTAGTCTTGCTAAGTGTCCACAAACAGAGGTCAGAGGGTCTGAAGACCAAGAGGATTGGTTTTCACTTGAAGCACCAGGGACCCACGCTCAGTGTTTGACCTGGAGAAAGACAGGATAGAAATGGCATTTTAGGAAAATATTTTGACAGTGGTACCAAGGAAAAAAATCTCCAAAAAAAGTCATTTGGAGATTTCTGTAGTCGTTTAAAACTATGCCCATGTATGTCTGAGCTAGGGTGCAACCATGAAAGTGGACAGAAGGGGATGGCCATGAGGGGTGTCCCCGAGAAAAGTGCAGCAGGACATAGACAGTCAGAATTGAAGGAGACTAGGAAAAAAAAAAAACTTTAAAAAGGGAAAGAGAGAGACACAGAGAGATTGGCAGCAGAATCACAGAGCTTTCAAGAGTCCAGGAGGAAGATAAGAAAAGGAAAGGAGAATGATATATATAGAGAGAAAGAGAGAAAAGGAAGGGGAAGGGAGGGGAGGGGAGGGGAGAAAACCAGAGGCAGAGAAATAGACATGGCCAGGAGCCTCTCTGCAGGCCAGCTGTTCCACCCAACACCTGATGTGGGGGGCCTAGGCAGGTGCACCCTTGCAAGAGTTTGCATCCTGCCAGTTGTCAGAGGAGGAGCTAAGGCCCTGGGAGGTGGTTGGTTTACTCCAGGAAGAGAGGGAGAAGGCAGGGCTGGCTTTGCATCCAGCCCTCAGCCCTGGAAACCACCTGCCAGGCCACCCCACCCCGGCCTGCCTCCGACCCCCTTTTCGGGCAGCACCTGCTTGGATTCACCCACCCCTATAAAGAGGCCTGAGCCTGAACCCAGCAGTGCAGTCCTCCCTGGGGAGGGGAATCTGCAGCTCCAGGAAGGGAGCCATGCTGGCAGCCTTGGAGGGAGAAGCAGGGAGCTGGGGGTACACAGCCCCACGGCCCTACCAGCTCCAGAAGCGCTTCCCTGAAGAAGCCCCTGCTCTTGGCCTGTCACTCAAGTCTGCATAGACAGGCTGCTTTGCCCCCTGTGTTGCCTTGGTCTGGGGGTTCCTTCCTGCCCCCTCCTCTCGAGCGTGGGCTCATTCCTAACCCCACATTTTTACTCGTGCATTCCCCATGGCCCAGAGGCCTCCCCTATTACCACCTCCCTCTACAAATTCCCTCCCAGTCCAGCTGCCTCCACCGGTGGCTACACAGACCGCACCGGCCCTCCCAGACGTCACCCTCTGAGCTCAGACCCCTTATCCCAAAGGGGTGGGAGCTGCTGGCTAAGGTTTCGTGAGCACTGGGCCTGCCCTGCTTTCTCCCCTCGCTCCTGTTCTGGGGGGAACAGGCATTGTTGAGTGCTGGGAGTCAGGAGCCCAGCACCACGACCCATGAGCCTCATAGCTAGAACTCTGCTGGGCCCACGGCCCCTCTTTGGACTACCCATGCCAGAAGCCACCGCTCCCAAGCTGCCTCGGGAGCTTTCCACAGCCAGCAGTGGCTCCCACCCATCCCAGCTCCGGAGACAGAATCTGGGCCTGGGCAGAAGGGGGTCAGGCCCCAGCTCCAGCCTGCCCTGGTCCTACTGTGGAGTGGCTGGCAAGTCCCTTCCCATTCCTGGCCTCAGTTTACCTGCTCTACATCTCCTTGTCTATCTACAAAGGGCATGACCAGCCCAGCCCTGTGAATGAGGTGAATGGTTACATGGGGGAGAGGAGGAGCTGCTGCCAAAAATCTCTGCCTGGCCTTTAAGAGTCAGGGGGCAGAATAGACAGTCGAAATGGCCAGAAAACATGATGCATATTAAGAACCCTTATTTTGTCCAACCCAACCCAACATCAGGCCCAAGACACAGGAGGGGTCATCTCATGGGCTCCAGGGAGGGCTGCAGGGCACGAGCTGGGTACCGACACCCTGGCACCTGGTCCATGGTCCATACATCTCCTCCCCACCCCGTCAGGGTCCTGGGCTCACCCCAAGCAGGGAAGGCTCCAAGTCGCCCTCAGGCTATGTCTCCAGGTGTCACACCTTCTAGCCATGGGGGAAAATGTCCTTCCCTTGAAGAGAGAAGGGCTGAGGGTGTGACCCCTCCCAGGGGCCTGCATGGTAAAGCAGGCAAGAGAGAGGGGAACATGGGGGATCTGAGGCACTGTGAACCAAAGGGGTGGGGGCATGCCAAGGACCCCTCACTTCCCACCAGTGGCTTCCCAAGTGGAGTTAAGGCGATCCTCAGAGCAGCCCTCACAGCCCCTCCCCCACCTTCAGGACCTGCGGCGACTCAGAGGCTGGCCAGCTAAAAGAGGTTTCTTTTTCATTTAATAAGAAATTTTAAAAGGACATGAAAAGAGAAAGTATTTAAGAAGACTTCAGCTAAGAACTCCAACCAAGCTTTAACTCTGGGCGTTGGGAGTCTGGGACCACACAGGCCTGAGAGGCTCGCCTGGCTGAGGGGGAGCAGCTTCCCCTTCCCTGACGCCGCTGGCCCACAGCCCTGGACTCCCCATTTTGGCCCTTGTTCTCATGTAGCCCAGCTCCTTTCTCTGCAGCCTGGGGCACTGCAAGGAGCCTTCAGCTGCGGTCAGCAGGCCAGCCCTCTTTGGAGCTAACAGGCCTCAGGCAATCATGCCCCTCCTGGTCACAGGCGCCTCTCCCGGCAGAGATGGGTTACCAGCGGTCCTGGGTTATCAGCTGACCTCTGCTTCTCTCTTTGTCTCCTCTGCGTGCATCTGGACACGTTTCACGGTGCCTGCTCACCCAGAGCCTCTTCTAAGGGACGCCTTCCTGACTCAGCCCCTGAGGCAGCGGCTGCCATGTTCTGTGCCCCCAGCAGCTTCCCCACTTGCCTGCAGCTGAACCAACAGAGGTAGCAAATGTAGTGCAGTGTGAGCAGAGACAGCGACCTGTGTCAATGGTTTTATAAAGGAACATATAACTGGGGAAACTTTCCTTGTGGAGAGCTTCCTTGCAAAAGAGACGTTTAAGCAGAGGCCCAAATGCTAAATAGGATGACCCAGGTGGAGAGTGGGGACAGTATGTGCAAAGGCCCAGGGGTTGGAAGGTGGTCCTAATCTCTGGAATCTGTAAATGTTTCCTTATTTGGAAAAGGGGTCTTTGCAGATGTGATTACATTAAGAATCTTGAGATGGGAGATGATCCTGGATCGTCTGGGTGGGCTCTAAATGCCATCACGTGTATCCTTATAAGAGGGAGGCAGAGGGAGATTTCACACACATGTGTGTGCACACACGTGAGAAGGCAACCACTGAGGCAGACATGGGAGTGATGCAGCCACGAGCCAAGGAAGACTGGCAGCCACCAGAACCTGGAAGAGGTGTGAATGTGTTCTCCCCTAGCAGTGAGGCGATTTCATCCCAGTGGCACTGATTTCAGGCTTCTGGCATCCAGAACTGTGAGAGAAGAAAATTTTCTTCTTTTAAGTCACCCAGTGTGTGGTCATGTGTTACAGAAGCCACAGGAAACTAATACAATGATGTACAAGAAATCAGAGCCACAGATGACCAAATAAGGTTTTTTTCCAAACCTCAAAAGCCACTCTTGGAGGTTCTGACAGTCCCCCAGGCTGAGAGCCATTGATGTTGTCTAATGCCTCCAACTTACAGAAAAGAAAACTGAGGTCCCAGGAGAGGTCACAAAACCAGCCATTGGCAGAGACAGGGCTGAAACCCAAGGACCCCAACTCTCAATCCTCCCAGGGCCCAGGCCACCTCTTCCACCCCTTATGCTCCTGTCTGGGGAGAGAAGGAGCCAAAGAGGTCTGGTGAGGGAGAAAGCAAGCAGGTGCAGGGCCAGGCTGGGGAAGCCTGGGGCAGCACACCACGGGATTTGAAGCTCATCCGCAGATATGGTGCAGATGTTCTCATTTTTTTCTTACTAAAAAGTAAGAAAAAATAAATGACTTCCAGATTGTGAGAAACATCAAATCTGGCTTATAATGCCTTGAGGGAAAGCCTGCAGTTCTAAACAATATTCTTCATAAACTCCAAAATAAAAGTCAAAATTGGACACCTGTCAGTCAAGAGAGGCATCGGGTGGGAAAACAGTGCAGAGGAGAAGGACAGAGGCTCTGGCTGAGAAGGGACAAGGACTGAGGCCAGGGACAGCCTCCGGCTCCTCCAGCTTCTCAGCTTTTCTCAAGTCTAGCCCTTGCCATGACCAGTAGGCCGGGGCAGATGTAGCTCGGCCTGAGCACGCATGCACATTTGTATACACACATGTACTCAGAAGCACACACTTGGGCCTAGACATGTATGCACACACCATATGCGCGTGCACACACACACACACACACTCACACTTACACACTGGGGCTAGAGCCAAGCCTGGGCAGCCAGGAAGAGCTGTTCGTAATTTGTCAGTTGCCCTTTGGTTACACTTTGTCTAAAAGCCAAATGGAGCGTGTTGCCACAATTTGTTCTCCTGGCATCACAGCTTTTGAATGAACCTAGCTCCCCAGCATGAAATGCCATGTGGCAGGAAATCCACACAGCTTCCTGTCTGAGTGGTCTGCTGCCAGAGCTCCTACCTGGGGCTTCTCTCTCACCCTGGGCCTGCCAGAGCCCCACTGCAGGCCATGGCTTGCCCAAATCTCCGCGAACCACCACCAAACCCAAGCACTCAAGGATTTAAGAAACATTTTTCCCTATATTTTGTTTGTTTGTTGTTTTTTGTTTTGTTGTGTTTTGTTGTTTTAGGAGGTGCCAGGGATTGAACCCAGGACCTTGTACATTGGAAGCAGACACTCAACCACTGAGCCACATCTGCTCCCCAATGACAGTTGGTTTTTTTATTTGTTTGTTTGTTTTTGTTTTTAGGAGGTACTGGGGATTGAACCTGGGACCTCATATATGGGAAGCAGGTGCTCAACCACTTGTGCTACATCCTCTCCCCTCTAACTATTTTTAAGTGGGGAGAGAATTCTTGAACTTAGAGGAGGAAGAAAGGGCCAGGTATGGCAGCAGACTTAAGAAATGGAGCTGCTCAGGCTTGGCCCTCCTGTCATTTTGCTCCAGGGTCTATTAGCCCAGAAAGACCATTGTCCATGAGGGACAGGGGACATATGCAAGAGGAAATCAGCCAGACACCTGGAGCAGGACGAGAGTGCCAGGCGCACAGTCAAAGGTGCAGGCACAACTGGACCGCTGCCCCCTTGGCTTGGAGCAGGAAGCTGCCAACATCAGCACAGCCACCTGGGATGCAGGGACCAGAGGGCAACTTGGCTAGAACCCCGAGGAGGAAGGACAGGTTCCAAGGAAAGAAATGACAGCAACAATGATTCTGTGTTGAGGTTTTGTTCTGTTGCTGCTATTTTCCCTAAATGGTCTGGAGGCAGGCCCTGCCACTGGGAAGACAGCCAGGACTGATGACCAACGCCATGCAAAGACCAGGAAACAGTGTCTGCTGTGCCCAGCTCAGGCTGGCACGTCCGTTCAGAGCTCTTCCCCAGGGCTGGAGCAGGGATAGGTTCCTGGGAAGCAGACCGGGCCGAGTGGACCCTGGGCCTCCGAGTCTAGTCTTCCCTCTCTTCCTGTAAAAGCTAGTATGGGGACTGTGTGAGAGCAGCGCGTGGGGTCGTTGACCCCAGCTGCCACGGTGGGCAGCAGGCATCTCCACGCAGCCTCCGGCCTGCTATGTGGTGCTCACTGTCTACAGACCTCTCCCGGTCAGGCTTGGAGCCTCAGGGGCACAGACTAGAACCGAGTCATTCCTGACCCCAGCATTGCCCAGGCCAGGCCTGGACACAGAGCAGGCCCAGTGAGCTCCCCATCTTGGGGGAGGTGCGTGGATGCCAACAGGGGTCTCTGGTACCTGTAGGCTGTACTAGAAGCTCTCAGAAGTCCAGGCACTATGTTTTGGGGTTCTCTTGGTGACAAGTGATGGAAACCTAATTCAAGTTAAGCACAAAGGGGATGTTACTCTATTACCAGCCCAACTGGTGGGAAGGGAAGGGACACAGCAAGCCTCGGGGACACTGGAAGTGAGGCTCCTACGCAGAGTCCACCTTCTCGGCCACTCCTCTCTCTTCTCATGGCTGTCGGCCTCCTTTTCTTGTGCCAATCTTCTCTACAAGGCCAGAATTTTGCTCAAGGGCTGCTTGAAGTCTCCTCTCTTCCCAGTGCTCCCTGCAGAGAAGAAGGGGGATCTCTTTCCTGAATTTTAAGTTTTAAAATCCCAAGGCAGAACGCTGATTGGCCAGGCTTGAGTCATGGGTGGGAGGTGGGGGCTGTTCTGTGATTGGCGGATTTCTGGGAAATAGAACTCTGTTATCAGTGGTTTTATGTCATGTGTATTTTACCACAATTTTTAAAAAAGGTTTTAAAAAAAGAATCAGCAGAGAGAAGACAAAGCAAAGGGTATCTCAGATCACCTGCGGCCTCCCCTCCCTCTGAGCCAGGGTCAGGGTGGTACAGGTGGGAAAGGAGTGCAGGTGATAGGCAAGGGATGACACTTCTGCCACTGTCATCCATCAGATCAACTTTCAGATCCTCTCTTTGGCATTTAAGTCACTTTACAACTCCTCCCTACTTTACAACTCCTGACTACTTCTACAACCCCTGCACCCAATACTTCCCTCCAGCCAGGTAACTTCTTCACACACAACAGAGCAAAGTAACCACAAGTGTGGTCTCTGGAGTTAGAGTGTTTGGGTTCAAATCCCAGTCTTGCCACTTACTAGCTGTGTGACCTTGGGCAAATTACTTAACCTCTCGGTGCCTTAGTTGTCGTGAGTAGTAAATAAATCCAGCCATGCAAAGGTGCTGGGAACAATGCCCGGCACATGGTGATGCTCAGGAAGTGTTAGCCCTGGCTCTCACCATCCTCCCACCTAGGATGCTGTTCTCTTGTTCAAATCCCCCTTGTCCTAAGGCTTCCCTGAGCTCTGCACCACCAGGGACAACCCTCAACTTGGACTCCCTAAGTCTCTTGGAGTTAGACATCTGATGGCACACCATGCTGTGGGAAATTCAGGGTCCATGTCTCTCCCGTCTTTTGGAGCACCCCGCCCCCAGAGCAGTCTAGCATGGGTCCAGACATGCAGGGGTGTCAGGAAGTGCTTGCACCCCCTCCCTGCAGCACAAGCAGACAAGCTGCTGGAGATCAGCATTAATGGGAGCCCATTAGAGCTAAGCAAGCATGGCCTCCTTTCACGGCCACCCGCCCCCTGGGAGCCAGGAAGTCCCTGTACCTGTGACATCACACCTTCACCCCCAAAATAACCAGCACATTTCAGCAGCCTGGGTGCAGCCTGCTCTGTGACTTGACAGGCTATGAGTGCAAGCCAGCACCTGCCGGATGGATGACACCCAGAGTGAGGGGCATGCTTAACCACCGGCAGGGGTCTCCAAGGCTGGGAGATGGGAGAGAAAGACGGGCAGAGGCAACGTGTACAGAATTTCCCTATTTACTTCTGGAAACTGGAGTCTGTCTGTGCCCGTGTGTCTGATGGGGTGTCACTCTGGCTCTGGAACTGGGTCTGTGCCCCTGTCCCTGCCTTTGTCCCTCTATCTCCTGAGTGTGTCCCCAGCTGAGGTGGTGCCCAGAGCTGTGGGCAGCTGGGGTTTGAGGAAGACAAATACAGATTAGTCAGGGATCGCCAGACCCGATTACATCTCTGCGGAGCCTCACAGCGACATCGTTCAGTCCTTGGGCACCTCTGAACCCAGAGGCTAAATTCCACTGCCACCCACAGGGCTCTGGCCACAAAGGGTACCTGGAGCGCTCCCACCTGACTCTCTGAGGAAGTCCAGGATGAGAGCAGGGGCCGACCAGTCCTCCCAGGTTCAGTGAATGGCCAAGGATTGGTAAGGAAATTCCATGTGCCCTCAGTAAACAATGACAAAGGGCAGATGAGGCCATCCTTGGGTCCAAGGACCTCCCTCCCAACCTTTCTGTGCCCAGCATCTGGGAAGTTATTAGAGGCTCTAAGTGCTCAGAAGCAATGGGTATGGTGGTGGTGGGGTGACTGTGTAACTATGGAGGTGCAAGCTGGGGAGGCTTCCTGGAGGGGGAGAGAGTAAAGAAAGTGCCTCACACATTTCCCTGGCCCAATCCCCTTGTCCTCTACATCATTTCTATCTCTCTCGGTAAAGAATGGGGCTAGATAATCCCAAACACTCTATCTATTTAACTTGGGGCCTCATTACAGAATTATGTTTTCCATCAGAAAATTTGCTGAAGCAAAATGGTGTTTGGTTTCAGCAAATATTGAGCCAGTTTGCTTTTGCAGAGCTCACACTGGAGGGAGGATGGTGAGGAGCCCAGGGTGGCGAGAGGCCAACTGGGGCCCCTTCATGGACAGGAAGAACCCTCACGTGGCTGCCCAGTGAGCCAGCCACATACCACACAGGACTCACACCTCTGCCTTTGGGGGGCTGTGCCCCCCGCCTGCAGCGCCCTCTCCTCCCCTTGTCCACCTGACCCACTGCTGTCACAATGTGAAGCCACCTCTGACTCCCTTCTCCTCATCACAGCACCCTATAGCTTCCACCACAATCATCCAGATCACCCTGAACAGTGGGTTTACATCTCTCCCCCAATGAACCGGGGGCTGGATTTTGTTCAGTTCTCCCTGGGTCCAACACACAATTGAGTCTTTTTTTAAAAGTTTACAAATATTAGTCACCTACTAGGTGTTGGGCAGTTTACAAGGCCTCTTTTATTCCTCAGAACAACCCAAGAGGCAGTTTCCCTTGCTAGCTCGCCCCTTTTTAAAAAGGATGTAGACTCTTCTGCTGCCATTTTAAATCCAGCTCCATACAATGCTCCACTGCCGCCGCCACCGGGACTCGGGCCGCAGGCCAGCAGCCCCCTACTCACAGCTCCGCCACCATGGAGGACGTGGACGAGGACAGCAACGTAGAGGAATTCGCAGAGGGATCCAAGATCAGTGCGAGCAAGAATCAGCAGGATGAGGGTAAAATGTTCATTGGAGGCTTGAGCTGGGATACAGGCAAGAAAGATCTGCCTGAGTATTTGTCTCGATTTGGAGGGGTTGTAGACTGCACAATTAAAACAGACCCAGTCACTGGAAGATCAAGAGGATTTGGATTTGTGCTTTTCAAAGATGCTGCTAGTGTTGATAAGGTTTTGGAACTGAAGGAACACAAACTGGATGGCAAATTGATAGACCCCAAAAGGGCGAAGGCATTGAAAGGGAAAGAACCCCCCCAAAAAGTCTTTGTGGGTGGTTTGAGCCCAGATACTTCTAAAGAACAAAATTAAAGAATATTTTGGAGCATTTGGAGAGATCGAAAACATTAAACTTCCTATGGATACAAAAACAAATGAAAGAAGAGGATTTTGTTTTATTACATATACAGATGAAGAGCCAGTAAAGAAATTATTAGAGAGCAGATATCATCAGATTGGTTCTGGGAAGTGTAAAATCAAAGTTGCACAACCCAAAGAGGTATATAGGCAGCAACAGCAACAACAGAAAGGAGGAAGAGGGGCTGCAGCTGGTGGACGAGGTGGTACTAGGGGTCGTGGACGAGGTCAGGGCCAAAACTAGAACCAAGGATTTAATAATTATTATGATCAAGGATATGGAAATTACAATGTACCTATGGTGATGATCAAAACTCTAGTGGCTATGGCGGATATGATGATACTGGGAATAACTATGGGAGCTGTGGATATGGACAGGGATGTCCAGGCTACAGTGGCCCACAGAGCACATATGGCAAGGCATCTCGAGGAGGTGGCAACCACCAAAACAGTTACAGCCATACTAAAGGAGGACATTGGAGAAAAGAGGAGGAAATGCTAAAGTAACTCATCTTGCAGGACGACATTGTAGATTGGTCTTCTGTTGATCTGATTATTTTGTAAAAGACTTTCTAGTGTACAAGACACAACTGTCCAACTGTATATAGCTGCCAATTAGTTTTCTTTGTTTTTACTTTGTCCTTTGCTATCTGTGTTATGCCTCAGTATGGATTTGTTTATACAAATTTTATTTGTATGATTTCATGTTAAACCTCAAATAAATGCTTCCTTATGTGATTGTTAAAAATAAAATAAAATAAAAATAATAATAATAAAATAAAATAAAAAGGACGTAGAGACTCATGCTGCCCAGGAGTAGGGGCGGGCACTGAACCCATGTCTTTTCTGCCTCCTCTAGAGATGGCAGTACTGGACTAGAGGCAGGAGAAGTGACGCCCGTCCCCTCTGTGCCCCTTATCTCTTTGAAACCTGAAGGCCATGGCTTCTCCGCTGTAAAATGGGAGGTCAGATACTTCCAACTTTCAGGGTCTGTGCCAGTAGCAGGAAAGGCAGTAACTGTGCAGATGGGCATCGTGTTTTCAAGGTTGTCCTCCTTCGCTTTTCTGTGTCATGATGGCCTTCTTCCCATGGCCTCTGGGCACCTGGCCAGGTGAGGCAGGCATGAAACCAGGGCTTTGCTTTCCAGGGGCAGTGGGGAACCAGGGGCAGTGCTCAAAGCGGGGGTCCCAGGCACAGGGGTTCAGTGCCCATGCTGCCCAGGCTCCTGTGTGTGGCCTGCATGACCTAGCCAGGGTCTGATGTCCGAGGCCAGCTGGGGCCGTGGGACAGGCGCTGCCAACTTCAGAGAGCCCCTTTCTCATCTTTGAGGGGCCTGTTGCCCTGCGGGCCCCTGAAATTTTCCAGCCCCTCCAGGGCAGTCAGAAACCCAAGTCCCCAACTGGGCAGGCAGGGCCGAGGGAGGCAGTGCCCCAGGGTGCCGGCTACCTGAGCACCTAGCTGTGCCCACACCACCACTGGGCATTCCCAACTGAGCCACCCACGCCACCCAAGCTCAGACAAAGGAGCCTTGGAAGAATGAATGGATGGGCCCTGAGCAGATACCAATTGACTGCTTCCCATGGGCCTGTGCCTCCCTGTCTTCCCCTCCCAGTTCTGTCTCCTTGCTCCCCCTCCCTCTCCCCACGCCCTCTCTTCTCTTACTCTCTCTTCTCAGACACACACACACACACACACACACATAGAGCTGCTTTTTAAGAGCTCCAGAACTTCACAGTCTTGAAGCAGGAGAAGGCTACAGAGTGGCGGTTGTGTGGTTTGCTCTCCATCAGGGCAAGTTCTCCCTGAAGACAGATAGCCCGATCCAGGTGCTTCATTCCTGATGCATCCAGACTGTGGCCTTCTCACCCATCACAGAAGGACTGACCTCTGATTAAGGTTCCGACACAGTTGGGTGTTTGTCAAGTTGTGAAGTCACCCACCTACCCCCACTATACACACACACACCCTGCCTGGTTAGACCAGAGGCTCCGTGGATGATGGATGGATGTTCAAGTGATGGGAAGGTGGGCTCCACCATGGAGGGACAAATGAGCCTAGTGAGTGAAGGGATGCTGGGTGCAGGCTGGGGGCAGGGAGTGGATGCGCAGCTGGTGAACGGAAAGATGAAAACCAAGTGTTTAGCACTGTCAGTGCACGGAGGTGTGCGTGAGCCCCGCTGGGGGGCTAGGCTGACACTCTCCTCACACCACAGCTCGGGCTGCTAAAGATGTGCCTGAGCCAAGAGATTGCCTGAAGACCTGGGCAGTTTCCACAATCAGGGCATCTGTGAACAACCTCAGGTCATCAGGGCTGGAGGATGACGGCAGTTCAGTAAAGGGACAAAAGCACAAGAGGGCAAGGGATTGGCCTAGAGCAGAGGCCAGCAGACTTTCTGTAAAAAGACAGTTAATATTTTAGGCTCTTTTGGCTCTATGGTTCCGATTGCAAACACTCAACCCTGCAGTTGTAGCTCAAAAGCAGTTCAGAGACAATACATGAGTGCTTCATTAAGACTTTAAAAACTTAAAAACCACTCTTAGCTCACAGACTATGTGAACCCAGGCAGAGAACTGAATTAGGCCCTGGGCCCTTTGCATGGTGGGGCAGATGCTTGGGCCGTGGGACAGCCAATCCCCCAAACACACCCTGCCCCACCCCCAGCTTTCTGATCCAAATTCACCCAGGGGCCTCCTGATCACCTACTCTTGTAACTTGCTTTTAGGAAGAGGGGATGTTCCCAGACCCCTTGGAAATTCTATTTCTCATTGTGAATTCCTAACCCAGCATTTTGGTTATAATTTGACTGCCCATGTAGCTTGCCTACTGGGAGAGACTATGCTCTGCCAAGGCAAACATCCGCTCTACCTAAGCAGCATTTCTTATTATAAATTAATAAATTGGCATCAGGGTTGTGTGAGTGTATGTGTGTCTGAGTGTGTGTGTATATTTGTCCCTGTGAGCTGGGTAAATGTGAGTCTGTCACAGAGAGATGAACCTCCTTAGTATCCAATTCACCAAAGCAGGTTCCTGTGGCCTCCAAGGCTGATGGCCAAGCCTTTGGTTCTTTGAGCAGGTGGACACCACCTCCATGCAGCCAGCCAGGTTGCTGGTGATGAGCCGCTGCACTGCTGTGCTCCTTTGCCTGCCTTTCCATTTCAAAGTGCTCTGTTGTATGGGTAGCTGGCTGAGCTGGTGGCTTCTGGATGTAGGGTGGGTGAACAGTGGATAGGTAGAGGGGTAGATGAATGGGTAGATGAGTGAAGGGGTAGATGATGGATGGACTAAGTGTGTGGGAGGATGGATGGGTGGGTGGTTCCAATTGGCAGGTGTGTGTCCCCTGGAAAGAGTGGCACTGATAGGGATGGCATGTGGTAAGGCAGACACATATGCCCCAAGAAGTAAAGAAAGAGCTGAGAACTAAAATGTGATGGACACCTACTCCACGCCAGCCCTAAGGCAAAGGGCTTGTTCTTACTGCCTTGTGCCTTCTCTCTGCTCTCATGACTGTATGTGCATGAGCTTGACCTTCCCATGGGCCTTGCTTGGGCCCTTCCTGGCTCAGTTACTAATTGAGATAATTATCTTATGTTGCTAGGGCTTTCAGAAGCCTAAATTCTCCTCCCAGACCCTCTCACCAGCTCCAGCTCTTAGCTTATTTGCAGTGGGTACAAAGTCTTTTGCCCCAAACCCCACTCAGGGCCCATCTCAGAAGAGATTTTGCAACAATTTAGGCTTCTGAACTGACATCCCAGCCAACTCACTGGTCTTTTTCCCCTTTCTTCCTTCCTAGCAGCACGCACTGTGCCCTTCTCTGCCTATGGCCCATTATGAGTCAGGCTCAGACTCCCCTTTCCATTCTCAGATCCCCAGGTCCTTTCCTCCAGGAAGCCCTTCCTGACTTTCCCTTATTGATCCCCATCTCCTACAGGATGTGGCGGCTCTGTGCCTGAGCGTCATCCTTTCACATAGAGAGACATAGCAGGGGGTGGTTCCTGTGGGCGTGTGTGTTTGGGGCTGGTGCTCTGAGGCTCGCCGTCTCTCCTTGGAGCTGAGCTGCAACGAGCCCCCATAGGTTCTCATCAGCGACAGGCGCAGGGCTGATTGTGCCATCTTAGATGAGGGGCCGTTTAATTTTCCCAGCGAAGCTTCCCTCAGTGAACGCGTTGAGGGAGCATAGCGGGCACATTGGAGGAGGGAACTGCCAGAAAATAAACACCGGGCTTGGCTATTATTACTTTTTTTGTTGTTAATTTATCCCCGGCTTGGCTTCTGATAGGCTCCAAGATGACTAAATTAACCCAGGAATTGACTCCCCACTCCCCCCAAACACGGTCTTCAGCAAGGGAAAGCTCAGTATGCGGCATAAATTAGCGGAAGCCGGAGTGTAAAAATATGATTCTGTGAACAAACAAAAGCCTCCAGTCATGAGACCAGCAGCAGCAGAGCTGTTCCCACTGCCGGCAGCCCTGTTTCCAAGCAATTAAAAGGCAGAGCGAGAAGAGAGCAGCGGGCCGCCCGGCAGGGCCAGGAGAGAGAGGGGAGAACAGGGTGGCCCCCCGAGCCCCCCACAGAGAAGGCTGGGGCAGAAGGCCCTCGAGGTCCCCGAGCCAGGGCTGGAGCTGGCCTGACAGACAGGAGACCTGGGCCGGCTGCTGGGAGCCTCCAGGCATGGTTTTCACCTCTCGCAGCCTCAGTTTCTTCATCCTTAAAATGACCCATAACAACTTCTGCTGGCTTTCTTACAAGTCTGCCATGAGGATCAGACAACATAAAAGGTGAGAAACAATTTGGGAAAAGGTAGAGGCGTGTGAGGGGTGATTGCTGAGATGTTGTGGCAAGCCAGGGGCTGTCCCACCCGAGGCCCCATTTCATGCCCACAATCTGCACCCACCACCCATTCTACAGAAGTTGAAAGCCAGGCTCAAGGAGGCTGGATCTGGCCCAAGGTCATACTCTGGCAATGAAGCCATGTCTGCCAGGTGCAGAAGCAGTGACCTCCCCACCCCACCTCGCAGACAGAGCCTTGCCTGGCAAACTGGAACCAGATAACAGGCCAGTGTGGGCAGTGGGGCGAGCCGGTGCCCTGAGCGTGCCGGTGACTTGGGCCTGGCTTGACCAGGCTGATCTCCTCGAGGGCAGTGCTGCCCGGCCCTCAGCAGCCCCTGCCAGGATGGTTTGGACAAGAACTACCCTCATGTAGACCCAAGCATCAGTTCTCTGGCCTCTTGCAGTAAGAGATTCTGGCTACTCAGAACCCAAGAGCACCCTCCAGGAGCAAGCCCCTTACTAGGTGGGGGGACCCTGGCATGGCAAGTCTCAGGCCCTGTTCCCAAAGGGCTCCCACAGACACCATAGGCAAACTTCATGACCAGCCTTGGCTGTCCTTCCCCTGCCAAAATGCCACATCCAAGACTTGAGAAGTGAGAAAACAGCCAACATTTACCGCATGCCTCCTCAGAGCCAGGCCCCTGCCTTGTGTTCTTCCTGTGCTATGAGTCCATTCCTTCCAGGCACATCAATGGAATGTCCCCTCCATTGTCAGGCCCTGTTCTGGGCTCCGGACAAATGTCAGGGAACAGAATGCAAAGACTCCCACCCCCCTGGAGCTTCTCCTCTAGTGAGGGCAGATATTCAACAAAATGAATTCTAGGACTTGAGATGGTGGCAAGTGCTATGGAGAACAATAAAACAAGAAAGGGGGTTACAGATTTCAACAGGGTGGTCTAGTCTCACCCTTAAATCAGCCCTCATTTGCCAGTTGAGGAAACGGAAGCCCTGGAAGGCTAAGTAATGCCCCCAAGTTCAGACAGTCAGGAAGGGAAGAGCTGGGGTTTGAACCAGATTGTTCTGACAGGGGAGCCCTGCTCTAAACCACCAGGCAACCGTGACCCCAAATGACCCCCAGCAGACGGAGCCGCCTGAGTAGAGGCTCCAGCAAGGAAGCGAGCAGATCGAGGCGTTCTGTGTACACTGGCATCACAGGAGGTGGCAGCACTTGAGGCTGGTGGGGGAGGGTCACCGCTGCCCCACAAAGAGGCTGTGCGGGGCCTGGTGCGGGGTGTCTGTGGGGGCTGGGGGTGCCTCCAGATTCCCTGCCTGGAGGAGGGACCCGTTCTCTCAGCCCGACTTGAGATGACAGCGCTGAAGGGACGAGTAGTCCCTTCCTGTGCCAACCTGCACCGGCCCCAGGCCCAGGCTCTGCGCCCAGCCCCCGGCTGCCCGCAGGCGGCAGCAGCCTGTCGGCCCAGCAGAAGGGCTGCTGGGGGAAGTCTGGCCGAAAAAAATGTAGAGTGAGGAAGTATGGTGTCTTTTTTTTTTTTTCCAGCAACACGGTGGTAAACATAAACTGGAAGATGCATCTCTTGCTTTATGGGAGACCATCAAAAACACAATACAAATTTATGGAGTGAATGTGTCTTTCTTACACGGGATACTTTCCCCCAAACACTTGGCAGCCTGAAAGCACTTCATTCCTGAGATAAGTAATCAAGTGGAAAAGGAAGGGGAGGGGAAACCCAAGGATTTATGAGCCATACATCTGGTCAGGGCCTCCCAATCAGTTAGGCACCAGGTTGGTGGCTCTTCTTATTTATCTCTCCCCTGGAGACCCAAGTCTCCGGGCAGTCTGAGGTGGTCCCTGGCACCCCCAGGGGCCTGGTTGGGGTCATGATCCCATGCTGATTTTTTCAGTGCCGATTCCTTGGGCATCTCCTCTATGCCAGGCCCCGTCCTGGGAGCCAAGGATACAGATGGATTGGACCCTATCCTTGCCTTTGAGGAGCCTGCCAGTCGGCATGGAAGGAAGATATTTAGGCAGCTAATGATGACCATAAGCAAAATGAATTAGCAGGATGTCAATGTCAATGTCCCCTCCTCCTAAGTCTCTCCTTCTTTCTCAATTGCACACCAGGGCAGCCAGCTAGACACCTGCTAGCAAATGCTCAATAAACCTTGCCCACTGGGTCACTGAGCCAGCCACTTCCTGTGGCAGCAGCCGGTGCCCAGAATTCAGTTGCTCGGTACCAAATGTGTCTAATCCCCCTAGCAGAAGCCGCTTCTGGATTTAGCCGCACTCAGCGGTGGACAGTTCTATGTAAGCTTAGTGCCTGCCTCAAACGCTTGCTGCCAGCCTTTCCACTTTCTTCCTGGGGCCACCGATGCCTGCTTGGCTCTTAGGCAAGTGCAAGCCAGAAGAGAAGAGGAGTGAACATCCCACTGGAGCAAACCCCAGCCAATGGGGGATGGGAGCCAGGGGAGAGATAGCCCAGCCTTCCTTCTGCCTGTTAGGCAAATAGTTCTGGATGGTCCCAGGGGAGTGGAGCCCATCACCCCCTTGGCTTCTCTGTTAATGCAACTCAGTGTCATCTCTCCTTCCTTCCCTGTCTTGTGCTCCCCACTGCCTCCCCCCACTTCTTGGGATCCCCTGCCCCAATAGAACAGCTGCACCCAAGTCTTTGCCTTTGGTTTTTACCTCCGGAACTCAAGTTTTTGCCTCCGGTTTTTGCCTCTGGAACTCAAACTGAAAAGGTGCCCTTCTTCCATGCCCCCAGTCATACAATATTGCCTGCCTGCCAAACACCCCCAGAATTGCTTAACACAGATAGATTCTCTCCTCAAGAAGTAGAGCTCTGTCTCAGCTAGGCAGACAGGGAGATGACAATGGCCATGCCTCTACGCCCACAGCCCAACCTGAAGCTGTCCCTGCCTCCTCTCCAACTCAACCACAGGTAGAGTGAGGCTTTGGAGCCCAATGGACTTGGGCAGGGCTCAACTCCAGCACCGTCTGTGTAACCTTGGACAAGCCACTTAAGCTCTCAGAGCATCTATAAAGTGAGGACAATAACACCCAACAGAGTAGTGAGGATTCAATGGGGTTGTGTCTGGAAGTAGAGCACGATCCAGTCAGAAAAACATGAACCACTATTTGGATGAATTTCGCCTCCCTAGACAGACTGCCAATTCTTTGAAGGCAAGGACCTTCTTTATTTTTTCCTGTCTCCCCCACAGAACCAGCATGGAGCTGGGAACACAAGAGGCTCTCATTAAAAACTCCCTGGGTAGGGTGGGGATTGGCCCTGGGCCTTGGGCTGCTCAGACGGGGAAAGCTCTGAGTAGTTGGATGGTGGGACTGACTCCAAGCGTGCCCTAGATGTCATGGAGCTGCCCTGTCCCCATGCCCAGTGCCAGCGAGAGGATGAGAGGCCTTCCCAAGCTGGGGGTGGAGCACAGGCTGACCAGGACCTTGGAGAAGTGAGTGGTGCTAGCTGGTGCAGCCACCCCTACCCTCCAGAAAAAAAAAAAAATCCAAGATGACAGCATCGGGGGCTTTCATCAGCCCCAAGCTCTCTTTGAGTAAAGGGAAAAAATTGGCCTCAACTCCAAGCCCAACTGCATCCGACATCTGGCAGCTCAAAGTGAAGTGACTCATGCAATCCTTAGATCCAAGGAAGTAGGGGGAGGGGGAGAGGAGGAGAAGAAAATTGCACAGAGGGAGGGCGGGCAGGCGATGCTGCCCCAGACAAAAGAATCAGCAGCAAGAGTGGAGAGCAAGGCTGGGCCCATGCCAAGGTGGCTGACAGCGAGCTGCCTGGACTTTGTTTTGCTCACCCAGCTTTGGGCCTACTGACAGGACCTCTGGCATCAGGCCCTGCTGACCTAAAGAGACAGAGATTCTGACCAGCCCAGGCTGGATGTGAAGTGCCCCTACAGGTAGTAAACAGCTTGTCATTGGAGGCATTCAAGAGAAGCTGGATGGGCATGTTTTAACGGCCCTGGCCTGATTATTACATGTGCTTGTCTGGCCCTGAGAGGCAGGATGGGGTGGAGGGGCCCTGCTACAGCTTCCCCTAGGACCAAGACTCTTCTCTTCTCCAGCATCATTGCTCCAGGGAGGAGAAGGGAGGATTGAAGGGCAGCTTGCCACAGGCTCCTCCCTTTGGGCAGCTCAGAGCATGGCAGCGAGGAGTAGGAGGCACGTGGAAGAACGAAAGAAGGAACCCTGATTTCACACAACTCCTCTCATCTCATCAGAGCCAGACTCAGGTTAAGAGCCATGGGAGGGGATGAGGGGCAGCAGGTGGGGCAATCCTGGGAGGCTTCCTGGAGGAAGCAGAACCAGCAGCTGGGTCCAAGGGTGAGAAGGAGGCAGGAGGTCATTCCTGGTGGGCAGGACTGCTGAGCAAAGGCAAGAGAAAGAAGCTGGCCTGGGAGGTGCTGCCCTTTCCAGGTCTTAGCTCCTTTCTCTCTTAGATCTGTCTCTTCAGGGTGTGCCCCGGATGCTCAGAAACATCAGACAATGTGTTCTGCAGCCTGTTCCACCCATGCGGCAGCAGGGGGTAGGGAGGTCGGCAAGCCCTTCCTCTCCCAGGACCTCCCATTTCCCTTTGCACAAGGAGGGCTGGGCTACCTGGTCTGTGAAGACCCTTCTAGCTAGTTCCCAGTTGTCAGGTCTGGGTCAAAGCAGAGGTCACTTTTGCAGAGCTTTCAGCCAACTCGCCAGCATAACTGCAGCTTCTCACTTTGCCTCAGCCAGACCAGTGCTCCATTTCAACACTGGCCTGGGGGTCCTCAACCTCCTCCTCCCCTACCCGGTAGGAATTCCTCAGTTGCCCCTCCAACCATTCTTCTCCTCCACAACCTTCACGCAACCCATCCTCACCTCTAGACCTTAGCTTGCGCCCTTGTTCTTCCTCTCTGACCAAACTATCCACCGGGAAGTCCCCGCTGAAGGTCCACATGGTATTCTGCCTTCATCCCACACTGGAGGCTGTGCAGGGCCCGGGACTGGGGGCCGGTCACTCGCAGGGATCCACAGGTCCTTGCCACACTGAGCCGCTTGTCCTTAACCTCCCCCAGCTGCCCTCTGTCTGCTTCTCAGGCGGGAACAGTGTGGGTGGAGCATGGGCTTGTGAGAAAGCTGCCTGCCCTCCTGGCTGTGTGACCATGGGCAGTTAGGGAAGCTCCCTGTGCCTCAGTGTTCTCATCTGTGAAATGGGCATAATGACAGTACCTACCTCATAGACTTATCATGAGCAATGAATGGAATAAGCCATATGAAGTGCCAAAGATTGCCCCTGGCATGCCGTAGGGGGTTAATAAGTGTCATTGTTGTTACGGCCTGTGCCCCTCTCCCCTCTTGTCTCCAGCCTCCACAAGGGCAGGGACTTTGAGGCACATCAAGGTACAGAATGCATGTTTGAAGAATATATTATGAAAGTGTAGTTAATCATTTTATTAATTCCTTGAGTCCCACTCTCTCCCAGGGAGAGCCTGAAGAGAAGGGGCCCAGGACAGGTAATTCTGGATGGCAGGGATTACAGAGCTTGAGGGGGAGTGAGGGCAGAAGGGGTGCTTGGTAAGGTCTGGGGCAGAGACTACTGCCAAGGACAAAGCAGATTTGCCCACATCAGGCCTCGTTCAGTGCCAGGGAGGCCAAAGCAATGATCTCAGGGCACAGGCCGCTCCCACCTCCCTCCTCAGCTCCCCAGTCTCTCGGGCCTTCGGCCCACTAGTAACACTGCCTTCCCACCAGGCTTCAGGTGGAACCCAGGCCCCTGCGTCTGCCGTGCTACAGACCTGGACTGCAGATGGGGAAGTTGGGGGCTTGACAGGGAGCGGCCCAGGCCAGGAGAGGGCTGGAAACCACCTGCCAGAGAAGACTTTCACCTCAGGAAAGGGTGGCTCTGAGGAGCCAGTATTCTGGCTTTGGGCTCTTTCCTTCCCTGAGGTACCCCGGGCCTGCATATGGTAGTTGCTCAGTAAGCCTCTGTTGAATGAATGAAGGAAAGAATGAATGGGGGCAGGAGTTGGGTTACTAGGCAGAACTTATCCTGGGGTGCTCCCCTAAGCTCCCCAGGAAAGCCCATTTTCCCCAAATCTTTCCACCTCTCAAGCCCCTCCCCCCGACACCAGCTGCTGCCCCTGGCCCAGACCCTCTCTCTTCCCCACTGCACAGGAGCCCAGCCCTCAAGCCCAGGCCCCAGCCCTCACTTGGCCCTGCAGTCCCAAGTAGGCATTCTGGAAAGCTGGGGGAGGGAAGCCAACGTGCTTGCGGCTTTCTGTTGTCATTAGCTGTCAGATCTCAGGTAATGGCTCCTGTGGAGAACCAGCTGCCTTAACTGAAGAGTTTGCAAATGCATCTCGGGAGGAGGCGGTGGGCAGCAGGGCAGGCTGAAGGCCTGGCCTCCCAGGGACGCCCTGCCCCCTCAGCTCACCCTGGGCTGCAGCTCTCCGGCACTCTGAGAGCTCCTCCTGCAGGCCAGGCCGCAAAGGCCTGTGCAGGCCCTTCTTGGTCCCCACACAGCTCTTTTTTTTTTTTTTTCTTTTTTTTTTTTTTTTTATTATGGGTAAAAATCAAAATTCTCACAATACATACAAACATTTGTAAAATGATATATAAATATATATGCATATATGTGTATTTGCTTACAAAAATGTTATTTTTTATATATATATATATACATATATTTTAAGAGGTGCTTAGATTACCTAAAATATTATACGGAACCCACTCGGATTCCCATGTTGCCCACCTCCCACACCTCCCACCACATCCAACACAAACATCTCCCATAGTGTGGCCCAACAACCTCAATGAACTTACACCTCCTGGAGCCTTGCCACCAACCATAGACCACAGTTCACACTGTAGACCACACTCTCTCCCACTCAGTTCTGAGTGGTGTGTGCTGATTTAAAATGGCCTACATCCATTGCCACAACAGTACTCAGGACAACCTCCAACTCCCAAAGAAGCCCCTGTATTTCAACTGCTCATCCCCTCCCTACCCAAAAACTGTCAAGTGGCCACTGGCTCCACCTCATTGTTATAATTTCTTGCATTGCAAGAATCACCATATGTGAGCAAGAGAATACCATCAAGTCCACTCTAGTCCATAGTTCTTCCCCCAATCCAGAGGCGACTGGGATGGTGATGTCCACTCCAACTCCAAGTGAGAGAGGGCTTATATCCCATGGATATGGTGGGTGGGATGATCCTGCCTGCAGATGCAGGCCCTCTCCATTCCCTGGGATGGCCATTTCCCATCGTTGTCTCCTCACCAGGTGACTTGGATAAGTCCATTGAGCTGTAGGGTAGGAATTGCAGCTCCACCTAGATTTCATGCACACCTGGCACATAGGTAGGCGGGAGGCTCCAGTCTCTGGAAGTATACCTAAGAAACTCCAGCATCACATGTAGGTTTGAATAGAAGGGACTGGTGAACCATGTGCAGGGAGGACTTATTTGAGTCTAATTCTGTCACTCTCAGGAGCACAGATTCCAAAACAGAACCCACTGATAAGGCATCAGTCTCTGGGGCTATCCCCCTTATACAAGACCAGGGTGTCTCTGGAGCTCTCAGGAACCCCACTGAGTGGGGTGATAGGCATTTAGATGTTCTATGAGCTCCTACTGAGGTGTGCGTAAGAGTCACCTCTGGGATGACCTCCCGACTCTCTTTGAAGTCTCTTAGCCACTTGAACTCATTTGTCTTTACCGTTTCCCCCTTTTATTCAAGGTCTTTTTCCAGTTGTGTTGCCAGTTGGCACTTGGGAGAAGTTTTCAATTAGCAATAATCGTGCCTCGGATAAACCTCATTGGCTACGATACTGCCACTGCACAAAGCTGCCAGTTGGCACTTGGTATTAATCCCTCGTTGCCAGGGAGGCTCATCCCTGGGAGTCATGTCCCACGATGGGGGGAAGGTAATGCAATCATATGCTGAGTTTGGCTTAGAGAGAGGCCACATTTGAGCAACAAGGAGGCTCTCAGGTGGCAACCCTTAGGCACCCCACTACTGCAGGCTAAGTCTCATTAGCAAGAGCAAAAACTCACAAGGGTAGTCATTAATAAAAAAACAAAACAAAAAAAAACAAAAAACAAAAAACAAACAAACAAAACAAAACAAAACAAAACAAAAAAAACATCAGTGGGTCATCCTATTATGACAGGCACTGTCCCTACACTCAGAGGACTATTGCTGCTCCCTTGGAGATTGTGGCAGAGCTCTCCAGGCTAGAAATTCAGATTCCCTCATTTATTGTGTGATTATCCACCCATCCTGACCATGTCCCATCCCCCGATCTTTTGAATGATTTTGTATATCTTTCATGCATATTCGGTTGAACCAATCCCCACGAACCCCCCCCAGACACCCTCCCCCCAATAATCCCCCGCAGTACCCATTGTAACCCTTCTGTGATCCAAATCCTCCATGAACATTTAGTCCATAAAATAATCAAATACACTTACTAGGAAAAAGAAACAAGTGTGATAAGCTTACATGCAAGAGACAAACATAAGGAAACTCGGGGAAAAAATAAAGAGAGAGAGAAGGAAAAAAAAACAAATAAACAAAGAACAAAACAAAATAAAATATAATTAGTGGATTGGGACATTCAAAAAATAGGCAAAAAAGCAAAGGAAATGCCTTTAAAATATATATATATATATATATTCATTTTTATTTCCTTTCTCTCTTCTTTTTTCCCTCTTTTCCTTCCCTTTATCACTGTGTTATCGGATGTCTGGTGTGCCATGACACCTTCCTCCTCTCAATCCCCATTGTCTCCCAATTTTTCATTTACTTTTCAAAGAAGTTTTAGGTCACAGCAAAGTCACACACGGAGACTCCCAGATACCAAACCACCCCCGCTTCCCCACCCCATATTAACTCCCCCTCCTTTTTTTTTTTTTTTGGTTGTTAGCATTGTTATAACTGTTATGCAGATAGCAAAATATAGCAACTAAACATTGTCAGTGATTTACAGTATAGTTTACAATTTAGATGATACAGTTAAATAATTTTGATGATATTTACCATGTCCTGTGTCCATTACTGAAAGGTAATGGAAAACCTTCCCCATGACCACCAAACATCTTCTCCATTAGATCTTCTCCCCAGCCCCCCAGGGCCCATGATACCCCCCTCTCCTAACCCATGGAATGTCAAGATTCACAGTTACATGCCCTGGGGATTTGAACCAGCACTTCCTAATCCATCCACCCCCCAGTGCTCTACCACCAAACCCAGGAACACCACTGCTCATCTGCCCCATCCCCCAACATGCAACCACACTCTATCCCTTTACCATAGATTATGTCCATATGGGAGATGGCTCAAAGCCTGCTCTTCTCTTACTCTCCTTTGTTAACCTATC
>JAKSZT010054396.1:5764527-5801851 GCA_026826555.1 Tolypeutes matacus
GATGGCTCAAAGCCTGCTCTTCTCTTACTCTCCTTTGTTAACCTATCTTTCAGACAATGGTTCTCAGAGACTGCTCACTTTCCTCAGTTCAGATCAGTGAGGTCATATACTGTTCATCCTTCAGTGCCTGGCTTGCTTCACTCAACATAAGGTCTTCAAGATTCATCCACGTTATTCCATGTGTTAGCACTTTGTTCCTTCTTACCACTGAGTAATATTCCATTGTATGTATGTGCCACATTTTGCTTATCCATTCGTCTGTTGATGGGCACCGGGGCTGATCTGTGTCCATCCACAGGCTGGAAGCTCCAGCCCCAAGAGAGAGGGAAGATGGGGAAACTGAGGTCCAGACCAGTCACATGTCTTACACCAGATCAAATAATAAACTGTCTGTAAAGCAGGGCCCAGAGCTCATGTCTGTCTCACCCACCAAGTGGTGAGCTATAGATGGCTGGGAAGAATGAACGAGTGAGTCTAGACAAAGAGACAAGAGGCACCAACAGACTCTGTGGATCCAGAATGGCCACTAAAGGTCAAGGTGTCATACTTCAAAGGCCAGGGGTCAAAGGAAGGGCTGGCTCCTCCCTCCTACAGTGAAGAGGCCCCTCTCACCCAGGAGGAGCCTCAGCTGCAGCTTCTCACTCCCCAGTACTAGGATATCAGGAGGGCTGACTACTTCCAGCCTGGGTGACCAGCTCATCACAATTTGCCTGGGACCTTCCCAGTTTTAGTACAGAAAGCCCTATATCCTGGAAAACCCCTCAGTCCCAGGCCATCCTGGTATCCACCCTCCCAGCTGGGACCAGCCTGGGCTCTAATCTCCAGGGTTCCTCAGTCACCTACTGCACCCCTGCAGGGCATCGGGGCCTCCCTGGAAACAGCCCTGGTCTCCAGGTCTCCTGCAGGGGCCCGCAAAGGCTTCCCACCATGGGAAGCTCCAGCAGCCCCACTTGGGGAAACTTGCTCCAGAAGAGGACTCTAACAAGCCAAGTGGGGCTCATCGCACTGTTCTGTCAGGACCCGCTACAGCCATAATGAGACACTGACAAATGGGACGTTTCAGGCAGCCATCCCCAGCGATCAGGCCAGAGGACAGAGGGTGCAGGCCCAGGGCCCGAGGCAGGGCTGCTCTAGAAACAAGGTCCAACTGGGCCCAGGCTGCCCTCTGACTCCCCTCTCTGCTAGCTCAGTGCCCGGTCCAGCAGGAGCCAAGCAGCTCTAACTGGGTCGTCCCCCAGCCCCACCCTACCGTCATGCCTCCACCAGAGAGAGCATTTCAGCTGCAATTAAGAATTTCGAGTTGCAATTAAAAATTAATTGGAAACTGTGGGTTGTTTATGTCTCTCTGACCTCTGTCACCCATGGGCTGGGATGGGGGAGTGGAGGAGGGAAAGAGGACAGGTGTGAGGAGGATGACTTTTCAGGGCAGTTAGCCATGGGAGGAGGGAGAATGCTGAGATGGCCTAGGTTGCATTGGAGCAGATTTCTCCTCCAGGCTGGAAGGAATGACATCAACCAGCTGGCCTTGAAAGCCACAATCTCTGTATTTATTGAGAGTCCAAGAGCATGGGGTCTGTGGGTAGGAGGAGGGATAGTGGAAGAGGCACACATGGCAGCAGAGCCAGGCCTGGGGGAGAAGTTCTGCATGTCCCAAGTTCATGGCTGCTTCCTCTGATCCTAACAGAGAGGCTCTGTGCAGGAGGGGAAGTGGGGATACCTCTGGTATCCTGTCTCGGAAATGGCCCAGATGGTCTCTGCCAGCCAGGCCTAAAAGGCAGGGCTCTCCCTGATGTTCTTAGGGTAAAGAGATTCTGAACGCGCATCCCTCAGTTGCCCACCAGGCCACGAGGCCTGGGTCTGACCGTGATCACTGTGGTTTCAAGTCCCCCTGGTCAGTCCCCTATGGACACAGAGGTCTCAGTCCCCTTAGCATTAAGTGTCACCTTAGTCTTCTGTCCTTCAGGTGACTGTCTACTCCGCATCTCCTACCCAAGGCTTGCAAGCCCTCGGCTGACACTCCCCAGGGCTGGGGCTCCTCCTTCTCCAGGAAGCCCTCTCGAATTCCTCCAGGCCACAGCCATCTCTGAGCTCCAGAGAACCTCCCAGCCATGACCCTCTGTGGACCTAGATTAGATTCTATCCCATCCATACTGGTAACAACAATCTGCGAATCCGCGTGAGTCTAGTTTTCCCCAGGACTACGGAGGGCATGCTCTAGATTTTCTTCGACTCCAAGACACAGGAATTTGATCTAACAATACTAGAAGTGCAGAGGCTGTCAGTAAAGAAGAATCTGCATTCCAGATCATGCGTTTGTACCCCCAGGGCCCAGAAACAGTGAGAGACCTTGACTAAGACCTGGGGGGAGGGACTAAGGAGATGATCGAGTCTCCTAACCTGGTGGGTGCTTCTTCCCTACTGAAATTGTGTGCCAAATAGTGTGTGTGTGTGTGTACAAGCATGTGCCCGTGCCTGCTTGCAGGGGTATGTGCCTGTGGCATGGGTCTCATCTGTGATCACGTTTTCAAATGGATTAGTGCATTAGTTAGGGTTTACATTTAGCTTCTGCTGACCGAAACTCATCTACAGCGGCTTAAGCAAATTAGAGGTTTATTTTCTCTCAAGAGAAAAGTCTGGAGTTAAGCAGTCCAAGGTGATGTGGCAGCTCCACGAGGATCAGGCATCTGGGTTTCTTCTGGTTTTTGACCCCAACATTTTTACTCTTTTGGGCCCAAGATGGCTACTTGAGTTCTCTTCATCACATCCGTGTTCCAGGCAAGAAGCAGAAAGGAGGAAAGTGCAAAAAGGGTACATGCCAGCTGTCTGACTTCCTCTTAAGGAATCTTCTCAAAACTCTACTTATATATTGTTGGCAAACCCTAGCTGTAAATTAGGCTGGGAGATGTCGTCTTTTATCTGGTCATCTTGCCCAGGAATAAAATCGAGGTACTATTACTAAGAAAAAGGGAGAAGGATGGGTATTGGGAACAAAATAAGTGTGCTCTGCCACAGCCTGCAATGCTAACAATCTAAGTAAGTCCTGAGACCTTGAGCTTGACTGGCCTGGGGTTCAGGGTGAGGAGGGGGTCCAAGCAGTCCCAGGCCCAGCCCTGAGCCACCAGAAAGCGGGAGGCCAAAGGTTACTTGAGAAGTGCTCAACAGAGCTACCTCCTGGCTGGAGTCCATGGCTAAGCAGGAGAGAACTGGTGGGAGGAAGATAAGGCCAGGTGATGGCCAAGCCCCGAGATGAGGAATGAGAGCAGGGGCTTGATTATTTCGCTCTTGTATTTTCTGTTTTGCTGTGCATCTACATCATGCACCTCCACCTAACTCCTAGGGGGCAGTGGGCACCACAACTGACCCTCCCCCTTCCCCAACTCTCTTCTAATGAAACACCTTTGCCTGCCTTTTGCTCCTGCCAGGAGAGGCGCGGGCTGCTGCCCAGAATCTGCAATCCACCCCGTTGTTTTAATTAGGAAAAAGATGCCTTCTGAGGATGTCCACAGCTAGGATGGTAATTGGGGAGCAAACTAACTGCCTGCTCTTTACAAACTGACTTGGATACTTTGGAAGAGACTGCCTGGGCATCTCCTGAGCCCTCCCTCCCGGTCCCCTTGTGACCAGCGCCATTTGGAGCCTCATTCAACAAATTTGTTTTGAGCACTTGGCATGTGCCAGGAAGGTGCTAAGTGACAGGGAAGATGGACTCCCAGCAAGTGATTACAAATGCGATAGGTCATGAGAAGAATGCAAGATGCAAGGACCAGCTATGAAACTGGCAAGTTGATGAGTGGGAGAGACAGAGGAGGAGGAGCCCCTGGGGATCTAGGTGAGATAGAGACACAGCTCAGCCTCACAGGGCAGTAGGAGAAATGCATTCATTCACCCAGTGTTTCCTGAGCACCTGCTGTGCATCAGGCTTGGTCCTAGGCCCTGAAGATCCTGCACTGAACAAAGTAATGTTCTGCCCTTAAGGAGTTTTCCATATAGCTGGCCAAGACCAACAGTAATCGGATGAACTAGTGGATGCATGTGCTCTGTGGGAAATAAAGCAGGCTAAGGAACGAGGAAGTGCTTCTGGTGGGGTGGGGTGGAGAGACAGGAGGGCTGCTATTTTCTATTGACTGGTCAGGGAAGGTGGCACTTGAGATGAGACCGAAAAGCAGAAGTAGCGTCAAGTGTGAAGGTGCAGAGGGGATGGTGTGCTCGGCGTTTGTTGAGAAGCAGCAAGGAGACGGATAACTGGAACAGAATGAGTAGGAGGAGAGGAGCGGGAGGGGGTCAGGTTGGTGAGGGGAGGCAGATCCTCGCTGTGTAGCCACCATGGGACACCAAGGGTGTTGAGCTGAGGGCTGGCTTGACCTGACCTACTGGCCCAGTATGCAGAGTGGGCTGGAAGAGGCAAAACAGGAAGCAGGGGGACCACTTGAGAAATTATTCAGTAATTACAGGAGATGGTGACTGTTTTGTCAAGACTGTCAGGTACCTTTGATTTTAAAAAATAAAACCTAAAAAATAAATAAATAAAAGGAATTTCCTGGCACATATAAAGGAATATGTTTCAGGTAGAGTTGAATCTATCTCACATGGGTCTGCTTTTCACTGTGCCACCCCTCCCCTGTGGTGGCAAATGGTCCCCTGCAGCTTCTAGCTCACATTTGACTGGCTTGGCAATTGCGATGGATGGCACCTCTTTCCCAGTGGCTCCAGCGAAAGTCCCACAGCAGGTTCTCATTGGCCCGGGTTGGATCATGTGACTTCCATTGTGCCTCAGATTGGGTAGGCCTGGGGGATGTGCCCATTTTTAGAGCTATGGGGAGTGAGGTCAACCCCACCCAACCCGCACAGACTGAAAGTGAGGGAGGGAAGGCTTCACAAAAGGAAAATATAGTTATGGTTTCCAAAAGAAGGGAGCACAAAATCAATAGGTATGCTTTATACAGCAGACACAGAACAGAGAGCCAGGCTGTGTGCACAGCTGCTATTAGATAAAAGGAAAGGAGACAGGTAGGAAGGAAGATTCAATCCTGAGAGGACTAGTTCCAGGGAGACTAAGAAGAGAAGAGCAATCAGTGAGGACTTCCAGGAGGAGGAGAGATTGATTTAGAGGCAGAACAGGACAGGCATGTTTGGACAGAGAAGGGGCAGAAGGATTGCACTGGGCAGGCACAGAGCTCGGTGGGCTAACTGCAGTAAGAAGGCTGTGAGTAGCCAAGGTGAGTCTGCATGTGCCCACCCCCACGCCCGTGGAATATGTCCCACCAACTGCCTCCCTGGCCTCCTTCCTATTTGTGGAGCAGTCATCACGCCCCATGTTAGACATGGTTGCTGTTCCAAATGGATTATTGCAAATGATTTAATCACCCACATTAGCACTCCCTGCCTCCTACTTGCGGGCCCCAGGGCCTCTGCTCTCACATTGGCCCTGGCAGAAGGTTTTCTGAAGGGCCTGCTGCCCAAATCACTACAATCTGCCCAAGCTGGCAGGTCTGCCAGTACATGCAGGGGTCTCCAAAGTTCCTTGCTTTCCCCCAGGGGGGACTCAAAAGGATCCACGGAGATGTGGAAAGGAAGTATTAAAGCTTCCATTTGTATCTGTTTCCTTTTATCTTATCTTTTTAAAATGACTGTTACTATACATTTTATAACATACAGAATATATTAGTACAGAAATACATGTATTTAAATTACAAATGAGTAGAACTCTAGATAGTGTGCTTAAATTTCTCTTACTGATAGGAGTGAGCTATCAGAAAATGTTTGAGGTCTACTAGGTAAATAATAATAGCTAACAATTATAAGGAATCTACTGCATGCCAGGTCGTGTGCTCAGGGCTCGTTTACTCCGCATGATAGCCTTGTGGGGTAGTAATAGCATTATTATTGCTACCCCCATTTTATCAATGGGGTAACACAGAGTGAAGCAACTTGCCCAAGGTCAGTCACTCAGCCAGTAAGATCCAGGGCTGGGAATCCATGTTGCCTCTCTGGAAAGATCAGAGTCCTGGGATAGGAAGAGAGAGTCTGAGGTTATTGAGGTTACTTGTTTCTGACAGAATATCCCCTGCAATACCCAGGGTCAGAGGTCAGGGTTCCAAAGGAGCACAGCCCACCTCCAGCCCATCCCAGCCACTCACTGCTCTCCCTTGCCAACCCAGCCTGTCTCATCCCAATGGACCCCAATGAAATTTCAGCCCTTTTCTCCTCCAGGAAGATGGAAAACAGATGATCGGTTGTGTTGCGTGGGGCAGAAAGGGCTGGAGGTGGTTTGGAATTCTGTCCTCTTAGAAAATATGCAAGTAAAGGAGAGGGAAAGGAAGAGGAAGCCAAAAAGGATTCAAGAATCCTAGAGTCTTGTCATGGGAGCTCCTGTGTAGTGGGCATGGGGCTGTTGGAAAACAGAGAAAGAGGCACATAGAATTAGGTCAGCAAAGAGCCCTTGAGATGGGGCAGACTGGAGGGAGCCCAGCAAGCTGGAATCTAGGAAATAGGGTCTCAACCCATATCTGGGGACAGAGAGCACAGGCAGCATCAGGACAGAGGTCCCAAAGCCTGGTGAGAAAAGTTGATGGTCATCAAAGAGGTGAGATTCCTGCCCAAAAACCTGCCCTCTCCCCGTGATTCCTGCCTCCAACAAAGTACTCCAGGGCCTATGGCACTACTGGCACGGGCAGAGCAGGGAGACTGATCCAGTGACCCTCCTGAATCAGGAGGGCAGGGGTGGGGCAGTTGTGAAGTGAGTAGACCCTGAACCTCCAGATGATGATGATAATATATAAAATAGAGTCTGCCAGGCTCAGAGCTAGGTGCTTTCCATCTTACAAGAGGTGCGTACCTGTATCCTCATTTATAGGTGAGCAACTGAAGTTTTCGAAGCTAAGGACATTGCCTAAGGTGAGAGGTGCTAAGTGGTGGAGTCACGATTTGAGCCTAGGTCTATCGGACTCCACAGCCAATCCTCT
Source organism: Tolypeutes matacus (assembly GCA_026826555.1). NCBI lineage: Eukaryota > Metazoa > Chordata > Mammalia > Cingulata > Chlamyphoridae > Tolypeutes > Tolypeutes matacus. Next base: position 5,771,490 of record JAKSZT010054396.1, read on the forward strand.
TAAGGAATGGTTTCTCTGGTCGTGGCCTCCTCGGCAAGGATTTGGGAAGTTTATACCATGTGAGATGCTGATGAGGGGACACTGGGAGTTTGGTTGGAGGCTAAGGATCTATATGGGCTTCTTCCAGTGGCCAAGCTCCAGCTCTTAGAAGACAGCCCTGGAAGGCACACCAGACGGGCACCCAACAGGCAGGATGACCAAGTTGAGCCAGAGCTGTCTGGGGAGCGAGTGGCTGGCAGAGTACAGGCATGGGCAGGGAGGGCCACCTCGTCCGACCAATTCACCAGTCCCTGCTAACTGGGAGTTTAGCCTTCTCACGGAGAGAAGAAGCACTGTCCCAAGGACCCCTCCCCAGGAACTCCCAGCAGGTCTAGCAGAGGAACCCTTTCATGCTCCCCCTAGAAAATGGCAATTACCTCTTGAGGATAAGGTAAATTCATTTTCTAGAAATGTTGGGGGCTACTAGGTAGATAATACTGGCTAACAACTAGAAGGAACTTTCTGTGTTGCCAGGTCTTGTGCTCAGAAATCATTTACTCCTCATGATAGCCAAAAAAATTGAAAAGGAGGGAACATTTCCTAACTCATTCTATGAAGCTGTCACCCTAATACCAAAGCAGAAAAAAAAATCCACAAGAAGAAAATTACAGACCAATATCCTTTATGAATATAGATGCAGAGATCCTCAACAAAATACCGGCAAACAGAGTCCAACAGCACATTATACACCATGATCAAGTGGGATTTATCCCAGGTACATAAGGGTGGTTCAACATGAAAAAACCAATTAGCGTAATAAACTACATTAATAGAATAAAGGGGAAAAAAACATGATGATCTCAACTGACAAAGAAAAGGTTGCATCCATGTGGGAGAAAACATTTGGAAACCTTATAGGATTTAATGTCCAGAATACGTAACTGAACAACAAAAAAAACAAACAACCCAATTAAAAATGGACAAAAATCTTGCATAGATATTTCTCCAAAGAAGATAAACAAATGGCCAAAAAGCATATGAAAAGATGCTTAACATCATTAGACATTAGGGTAATGTAAATAAAAACCATGATGAGATACCATTTCACATCCACTAGAATGGCTACTATTTAAAAAGAGCTGAAAATAAGTGGTAGAGAGGATTTGGAGAAACAGGAATACTCATTCATTGCCAGTGGGACTGTAACATGGTGTAGCCACTGTGGAAAACAGTTTGGCAGTTCCTCAGAAAGATAAGTATAGAATTACTATATGGTCCAGCAATCCCACTTCTAGGTATATACCCAAAAGAATTGAAAGCAGGGACTCCAACTGATATTTGCATACCAAAGTTCATAATAGCATTATTCACAATTGCCAAAAGATGGAAGCAACTCAAGTGTCCATCAACTGATGAATGGATAAATAAATTGTGGTATATACACAATGGAATATGATTCAGCCATGAGAAGAAATAAAGTTCTGATACATTTGACAATATGGATGAACCTTGAAGATATCATATTGAGTGAAATAATCCAGACACAAAAAGACAAATATTGTATGACCTCATTGATATGAAATAATTAGAAGCAAATTCACAGACTCAGAAACCAGCATACAGGTTACCAGGGGCTGGGATGGGGGCATTAATTCCTCACTGGTACAGTTTCTATTTGTGGTGATAGAAAAGTCTTGGTAATGGCTGGTGGTGATGGTAGCACAACATTGTGAATATAATTAACACCACTGAATTATATATTTGGATGTGGTTAAAAGGAGAAACTTTAGGTTGCATCTATGTGACTAGAATAAAAGTTTTTTAAAAAACCATAGAACTGTGCAACACAACCAGTGAACCCAAATGTAAATTCTGAATTATAGTTAATAGCATAATTATTATAATATTGTTTCATCAATAGTAACTAAGCTATCACACTAATGAAAAGTGCTAATAATAGGGAAAACTGAGTATAAGGGGGTATATGAGAACTCTGTATTTTCTGCGGGTTTTTTCTGTCATCCTACAACTTCTCTAACCAACAAGATTTTTTTGATTAAGCATGTAAAGCAACTTGATAAGTGGGTAGGATTGAACAAAGAACCAGGTACAAGGCCTGGCACTTAGTAGGTGGTCAATTCAGCAGACTCCCAGTTCCTATCTTCTGCCTACCACATACTCTGTGGCCCAATTGGCAAGCCATAGGGTAGGGTACACCTGACTGGCCAAGGAATCCCTACATCTCAACACTTATCCCCATTGAATCCGTAGGCCCCTTCTCCCTGACAGCTCATTCGAGCCATTTTCCCACTCTGCCTCAGCCTCTCATTTGTTCTTGTAGTTATTGGTTTAATGTGCACAATACAATTAAGGCAAAATGGGTTTCCCATCAAATCCCCAACATTCCTTCTCCCTACCCCCAACTCCCCACCCCAGTGTCCCTGGCCTGATTCTCTCACTCCCTGGGGGACCCATGGAGTTTAATTTCAGGAAATAATTCCCTGACTAGCTCTCCCCTATCAGAGCCTCACACACACCCCCAGAGAACCCTTGGAAGGAAGGACACGGGGTTTTGTTGGACAGGAAGGCCCAGGAATAGGGGTCAGAGCCCAGCGAGAGAGGGCAGCTGCAGTCAAGCAATTTCTACAGTGTAGGTCAGGGACGTGATAAGGGTTTTCTCCAAAACTGAACCCAAGACCAGGGCTTGGGGCAGAAAGGTTATGTGAGAGCAAGAGAGCAGGAGAGGGAGCAGGAACAGCAGAACATCATCAAGGCGTGCATGGGGACTCCATTTAGCCTTGACCTCTGGGAAGCAAACCGATGAGCTCCCTGGATTATCTCCGGAATCTGGAGCAGTCACAGGCTGGCTCCCGTGCCCCACGGGTTGAGGATTGTCCCTGGGGATAACTTGCCTGTGAGTTCAGCCTGCACTATTCACAGGTCAAGCAGTCTTTCCTGGCATTGGGCAAGGCCCTGCGGCAGAAAGTGAACCATCCCAGGGGTGTGCTTGAGGGAGGGCACTGCCAACATGGGGTGAGTCTGAGTTTACCCAGAACTGTTGACTGCAGCTGTGGTTGAAATCAGAGATGGGCAGAGAGGATGCTGTGCAGGGCACAGAGAGACCTGCTACGCCAAGCAGTCTCCTTCCTGCTTAGACTTAAGTGGCATCCTTTTGTTTGGAGACCCTAGAGAGTAGAGATCATTGCCCTCTTCCATTGGAACCATCCTGGACAGTCACTCATTCGTTCTACAAGCATTTCCTGAGGCACACTGAGTGTCAGACCCCGTGCTGGGCCCTGGGGTCATGGAGATGAATCAGGCACAGACTCTTCTCTCGAGGACTTCCCAGGGTAGGAATTGGTGCCACAGAGATTTGGGAAAGAGGGACCATAGAAGGAATTAGCCTGGAAGAGTCAAGCAGGGCATCACCAGGGAGGCAGTATTTGAATTGGGCTTTGAAGGATAAGTAGAAGTTCACCAGCTGTGAAGTAGGAAAGGCCTGCCCACAGCATACCCCATAAGCTTTTCTCAAATCCATATCAACCCCTGGGCTGAGAACGCTGAGATTCAGCACTGGGGAAAGCTGCCAGCTGGACCTGAGCCACCTGCACAGGGTCCCTTTTGGACACCTGGGTCATGCCTCTACCCCCATTTCCCAGGACCTGGATCTTTGCCTGTACCAACATGCCCTGCCGTGTTCCCCCCTCACCTACCAAGCCTCCCTTGATACCACCTTGGCTCACTGGGTCCCCTGTGCCACCAGCCCCATGAACTCAGTGGGGAGACACAAGGCCTTAGAGTAGGAGTCCTGAGTACACGCCTGGGTTTTGATCCTGGCACCACAGTTATGAGGTCTGGAGCAAGTTACCATCTTCTCTGAGTCTCATTTCCATGGGCTGAGCAGTGAGGTTTACATAAGATAACTAAGATGCATGAAATAATTAAGACGTGTGAACCATCTTCACAAAGACTGGCACACAGACAGGTAAGGTACATGGTTATTGTCAAGTGGATTGTTATTTGTGTGGGGAGATTCAAAAGGGGCAATTGTCTGGCTCATAGACCTTGAGCTGTGGAATCTACCCAGCCAGCCCAGGAACTCGCCAGCACTGCTGGGCTTGGGGCTGGAGCCCCCACGTGGGCCTAAGTACTGGGCAGCTGCGCTGGAAAGAACACCAGAGACCCTGATCCTCTCCCTGGAGCCCAGGTTTGGGGTGGGTTTCCTACAATCAGCAATTTCTCCTTCAAGCAACTACTCCCAAACCCTCTCTCTGCATTAGCATGAGGTCGGAGCTCCGGCTGGGCTCCCAGGGTCCTAAGGTATTTGTGTATTCCAAAGAGCTTCCTCGGTTCCCTCAAAGTCTTTGCAGTCAGAGCTGGGAGGCTGGGCCAGAATCCAGAGGCCACTGCGGGCCAGGGGAGAGTAGTGTCCACCAGACGGGAGCCTGCCCCGTGCTCCCCACCCTGCTTCCCCTCTTTTACCAAAGGGATCTCAGAAAGGGCTGCCCCCAAGTGCAGCTCTAGGTGTTCTCACCTTCCGCCATAGCAAGCCTCAGCCATGGGGGAGAAGGGGGTGCTCGTTAGTTTGCAAAAGCACATTTCAGGTAATGAGTGCTTTGATTTGTTTCTTTGGTACAACCTTTTATTTCTTTGACGTTTTAAATCCTGTACCATTAAAGGGGGGAGTTTGAGGTTTAGATGCTTATCACAGGGGAGCCTGGAATTTTAAAATGCTGCCCAACGGGACTCATAATAATAACCATAATAATGGCTAACACTTTGTGAGCATTTGTCCCATGCCAGGCATTATGCTAAAGATTTTCCATATATTACCTTTTCCAAGCCTCACAACAACCCTATGAGGTACTGTTATTACCCCCATTTTACAGATGAGGCCACTAAGGCTCAGAAAAAATAAAGTAACTTGCCAATATTATAAAATTAATGAGTGGCAGAGTGAACAGCACTCCCCTGACTGCCTCACATCTCAGGCACCTTGATGGGGACAGGCTGCTATTCCAGAAGGAAATACTTCCCTCAGGCCCCTCCCCGCAATTCTACTCCAGCAGTGCTCAAAGCAGGCCAAGAACACTCCAGGGGCTTCGGCTGCTCCAGTGCTCCAGTGTGGATGGAAGAAGCTGCCAGAGCCCAGCTGTGCTGGTCTTGCCCACAGACGCTCCAGCCAGGCCCCATGGGGAGGCAGGCCTAGGAGCTACCCCATGGGCATCTCTCTACAAAGCCTGCCGCTTGCCGTTGTTTCCCATTCCAGCAGGATTTTTCAGGTGTCATACTGACCAGAAGCCCTAAGGTCTGGCTTTGTCACTTGCTCATCAGACCCATCCTAGCCTCAGGGTCCTGACGTGGTCTTGTGGATTCTGACCGCTCCTTCCATATTGGGTAAGCATGCTGATGGTGTGATCCAGCAGGGGGGACTGCAGGCTCTGTGGCAGAGAGAATCCAGCTAAGCCCTGTGCTCTGTGCACCTCACAGGGCCATGGCCACTGGGTCCCACTGCAGACCTGGGCACCGGATCTTAACCGGAGCCCAGAGAGGCTGGAGGGGGAGGGCAGGAACAGGCTGGGTGCTCACCGGGTCCCTGGGTAGGAGCGGCCTTGCCCAGGCTTTTCACCTACCCCTCATTATCCTCTCTTTCTGCCTGAGAAGGTAATTAAGTCTTCCTTACCATCAAAGGCTGAGGGCTGGCTTCACCCCAAGGCCCAGCTCACATGGAAGGGAGATAATGAGCACTTTCTCCTCTGACATGGGGAGGGAGTGGGAGCCTGTCACAGGCACACACCCAGGAGGCCTGGTTTGAGATTCCGCCATCAGTGCTCCCCAAGGCTGGCTCAAGACCCAGCCATGGACAAGCCCAAGGAGAGGCATAGGTGCCCGCAGGTCACTCCTCTAATTCAACAGAGCATGGATGAACAAACAGGGTGCATAGTGGGGAACCCCAAATTCTCACAGCAATAAGGCTGAGCTGATGGCGTAGACATGGCCCCCTTTGCTTGGGCCCTCACCACGGGCCAGGTGCTGTGCGGAGCCCTGGATGTGCATTCCCTTGTTCAGTGAAAGTCTCCCCACAACACTTTTTTTTTTTTTTTAAAGATTTTATTTATTTACTTTATCCATTTTAAACACCCCCCCTTCCCCATTTGCTGTTTTGTGTCCTTTTGCTGGGCAATTCTCTGTGTGTGTTTCCTGCCATCTCTTCTCATCCTCCTCCTCCAGTCTTCACCAGGATTCGATCCTGGAGACCTCTGATGTAGGACAGAGGTATTCTGCTGCCTGCGCCACCTCAGCTCCTGGCTTCTGGAGCTTTCGGAGCATCTCATCTTATCTCTCCCCGGTTACGTCATCATCCTGCTGCATGGCTCCCGGGGCCCGACAGCTCAGCGGCACACAGAGCCTGGCAGCCCATGCGCCTTCTATATATATATTTTTTGTTTTACCGGGAGGTCCCAGGGATCGAACCCAGGTCCCTCCATATGGCAGACGGACACCCAACCATTTGAGCCACATCCGCCCTCCTCCCACAACACTTTTGAGGTACATTCTTGTAGTTCCTTCTTTTTTTCCCAGAGCTTGGAAAGATTAAATAACTTGCTCCACTTACAGAGTGGAGGCAGGAAGGCTTCCTGGAGAAGTGGTAGGAACCCACAGGGGTGATGGAGGGGAGGGCAGAGGCAGGGGCGAGTGCCGGGATTGGTGGGCATCTCAGTCGGGTTGAGGCTGGTGATGTGGGAGCTGGGACAAAAGCAGGGATGGCAGTGGTCCTTGAGGTAATGGGGAGCCACTGAATGTTAAGGAGCAGAAAAGTAACAGGAACAGCCTTCAGAACAGTATTGAGGGGTGGGGAGAAGGAGAAAGTCTGATCCTAGCCCCCAAAGCCCTAGTCCCTGGCTCTGATCCAGCAGGGAAGGTGGTTCCTGGAACCCAGGAGGTGGGGCGCTAGCCCAGAAAGAAGCAGGAAGGCCTGACATTTGACACGGTGCAGCAGGACTCAGCCATAACGCTTGGAGCCTCAGTCCCCTCCTCTGTGAAATTGGAGTAATGATGGGGCAGGGGAGGATTGAGTGACATAATGTCGGAGCAGACCTGCTCTGGGCCGCTACAGGTTTCCTCCTGCCAAAAGACCTCTTGTCTTTTGAGGAGGCTCTCAAACCCCAGGGATGAGCACATTTAATGGGAGGATTTCAGGCCCAACCTCCAGCTTCCATGTAGAGAGCACCTCGCCCAGAGCAGCTACTCGATTACCCTTAATCTTCTCAAGGTGAAGCAAGGCCAGCTACTGCAGGGCCTCAAACCAAGTCCCCAAGCCCTGTCCAGGTGGCCCTCCCCTTAGCCCTACTCCTTTTAATGATGACTGGGTGGGGAGTGCAGATGCCTCAGGAAAGCTTTTCCCTCTTGCTTAAAACCACCTCCTCGTGCCAGCGGGTCAGACTGGCAGGCTGGAAGAGAAAATGTTTTGGGCCACAGAGACCTGTGTTGAAATTCCACCATTAGCGCTTGGCTCTGGGCCTGGAGGGCCCTTCACAACCCGCAAATCCCCTCTGGGCACCCTTCTCAGTCAGGAGCAGCTGCCTCTAGGAGTGGTTTTATTAGCTCCCTTCTAACCAGGAGCTCTCTGGTTAGGAGCAGGTTTTGGTAGGAAAGTGAGACAAAGGTATAGGTGCAGGGCAGGTGAGGAAGCCAAAAGAGCACTGCAAACCAGCTGGGCTGGAGCACTCATCACAAAAGCCAAACAGGAGGGCCCTGTCTCACAGCTGGAGTTTGGGTTAAAACTCGCTGCAGGAACCCCGGAATGAAGTTGCTGAGACTGGCAGCCCAGGCCGACCGCACTTGTTTGTGGACTCACTTTCTTCTTCTGGAAGATGGGGAGATTTTCTGACCTCATGTGATCAGCAAGTGCTTCCTCATCCCAGGGTTGATGAAAGTGCTCCGCAGGACAGAGACCTGCGCCTAGAGACTGGAGGTCTGAGCTGCGATTGTGTCCCTCAAAAGTGGCCTTGAGAAGAGACAAGCCTGGGCATGGTGGGAAGGGAGGAGTGGGAGGGAAACATGTTTTGTTTTGTCTTGTTTTTTACACCCAAGCACTTTGGCTACAGGCAAACGCTGCCACAAGGTGTCACTAAAAGCCCAGAGAGGTTGACTGACTTGCCCAAGGTCACACAGGCTTTCTATGCCAGGCCTGGGCATTTCCCACTAGCCCCAGGGTGGATCTGCATTCTTTCTGAGGTTAGGTGGGGAAGCAGTGGCCAAGTCCTGAATGACCTTACTCTGCCATAACCTCAGACCTAGGCTCAGGCCTCTGAGAGGTGAGGCTGCCAGAAAACATGGCTGATTCATCTGCAGAGCAGGAAAAAGAGGGCTTAGTGGGGGAGGCAGGGACAGGCCTGGTCTCCCAGATGCTGTGTGGAGCTGATATTGCCAGGAAAGTGGGGACCCCTGCCCTGCTCTCCACTCCCTCCCAGTGCTGCCCGAGTGGTCTTGGAATAACTCTTACTCCCACTTGTCTACACACCTTCCTTCAAGACTCAAAGGAAGCCACCTCATAAATCTGTCTGATGAAGAGGCCAGATCTCTCTGTTAGGATTTTGAGCCCTATTTAAACTCCTTTTCTTCAAAGGCAAGAAAGGGTCTTTGTAGGCTCCAGATCGGCTGATGTCCCCACCCTTTGTCTAGCACTCCCCTACCCCAGTAAGGGGCTCTCTTTGGTCTCTTTCTCTCCTTTCTTGTATTGAAAGCTCATTTCCCCTACTGGGATCCCTGGGCCCAATTAACTGGGCACAGTGGGAGCAATCACTAGCATTTGTTGATCGACTGCACGAGGGAGGCCTTTTCTGGAACGGTCAGTTTCCTTCCCTGCCCTGCTGGCTCCCCTGCCCAGAGGTGTTTTGCAATGGGTGCAGATACTACTAGCTGGTTAACCCAAGCCCCTCCACAACCCCTTTCTCCCCGGCTATGTTACAGTGATTGGTCTACTTGTGACCATGTGACCCACTTCTGACCAATGAGATGTAAGTGGAAGTTACTGGGAGGGGCTTCAGGGTGCTCTTTCTAAAAGCAACAGAGCAGGCATTGCCTTTACCCTTCCCATCTTCTTTCTGCCTGGAACATGGAGGTAGGTCTGGAGTTGATGCAGCCATCTTGCTACCCAGAGGTGACAAGCATGAAGGTGGGAGGAGCCTGACAGCCTTGTGGCACTTTCACACCAGCCCTGGACTGTCCATTCCTGAACTTCTTGTTGCATAGTACAGTCACCCTACCCTGTTACTGTTTATTAGGTTTTGTTACTTGCAGCCAAGTGTATCCTTAACTGCTACACCACATTACTCCAGTTTAAAAATGCTGAGCCCAGGTGGAAAGAGACCTCTTTCCCCTGCACTGGGATTTGTAGGAGAGGTCAGGACCCTGAGCTTCCAATACACTGAGAGTCCAGGACCCCTTGGGGTCAGTAACCTGCACTAATAGCCAGTGAGATCAGGAACCATATGGCCTCTTACTCCTGTGTAATTGTACGTGCTTTTCTCATCTCTGGGTTCCCTTCCAGCTCCACCAACCTCCTAGTTAACTCCTATTTAGCCTTCAAAACTCAGCTCATATTACTTCTTTTCCCAAAATCACTGTTACCTCCCTCACAACATTCCCAGGATGGATTAGGCATTTTTCTTTTGTGCTTCCACCATACCTATGCCACTTTTAGCACTGAATTTATCACTCAAAGATATAACGGTATGTTTATATGCCTGTCTCCATCACCAGAAGAGGTGTCTTTTTATCTTTATGTACTGGGTACATACAGTAGGTCTTCCAGTCACTCAGTGAGTCATTCATTCATTTGTTTATTCACTCATTCTATGGTTTACTGAGGCTCTTCTAGCTGCCAGGTGGAGCAGGTCTGCTGTACCAAACTGTGGTAGGGCCTGGAACATCCTTACCTAGTGGATACTCAGGACAGCCTCCAGAAGGCCAGGCTCAGGGATGGGTACATCCAGCCACAGACCCAGCACCTTCCAGCTTTACAGGGCAGGGAGAAGACGCAAGCCTGAAGCCAAGAGAGCAAAGTAGGTTCTCATTCTGGGCTTTCTTCTCCCCCCACCCATTCACCCCTGCTGTTCAGGGAAGAAGGAGAGTCAAGGACCAGAATGTGGAGGTGAGTGCAGTGCAGACCCCCACACTGCCCAGGCTCTGGAGCTGGGGGTGGGGGTTGTGGGGCTAACTTGTAGAGCCTGCAATAATCATCACCCCCACCAGCACCCAGATTTTGCATCTGTGGGCCGAGAAGGAGAGCTGCTGGACTCACTAATATGGGGGCCTTGAAGTGCCACGCTGCCTAAACCCACCCTGGCTCTCTGGGGTAGGTGAGGCCTCGGACAGCCCCTCTCACCTCCCACGTCAAACTTTCAGACCTTTCCTGCCCTGACCCAAACATCCCTGAAATTTTAGAAGAGCTCCGGTCCCCACACCCGCAGGGACACTCTGGCTCTAATTGAGGGGAAGGTAGGTGCCAGGGTGCCGAGGGCAGTGTCAGGGGAGCCTCCATGTACAGGAATCGAGTGAATGTGCCACTCAGTGTCACCACACAGCAACCTTACCCCGGAGGGACCATTATTATCTTCTCACAGATGAGGAAATTTACCAAAACGGACACAAGAAAAAAATACAGAATTGGAATAGTCTTAAAACTCTGAAAAAAACTGAATTTGTACTTTAAAATATTCTTACAGGGAGAACCCCAGGCCCAGATGATTTTCCTGGTAAATTCTATCTAAAAGTTAAGAAAAATGAATAAATTATACTTTACAAACTCTTCCTGAGAGTGGAAAACAGCGAATTCTTTCCAAACCACTTTATAAGGCCAGTATAACCGTGATATCTGAGTTCCTAGATAATAATAGGGAGCCTCTACCTCAGAGGACGATGGTGTTTGAGGATTAGGGAGTTGTGTGTACAGCTCTTAGTAGGTGCTCACGAGTGGTCATTGTCTCCGTGTGGCCAAGCCAGGCTTCAGGCTGTCTTGTGGTATACCATGCTGAATCCAGAGCAGTGTCCTTTATACAAAAAAGGGGAAGAGAAAGCGCTGGGGAGCCCCGTCCTGTGACAGCCATGTAGCAAACTTGGTCTCATTCAACCCTTATCAAAACTCTTCAAGGGAGCTCTATCACTCCCATTTTACAGATAGGAAAGCTAAGGCTCGTAGATTCTATGACTACTGTGTAAAGTCAAAGCCAGGCCTGTCTGAAGGTAAACCTCATGACCCACTGAACAGTGGGGACTTCTTGCTAATTAGGCAAGTAAACTAACCAGCCAAGCCACAACAATGGTGCTCTCTGGCCTCGGGTGTAGGCTGCCTCTGGACTTGTGAATCTGCATCAATAAAATGGGTGGAGTCTCCTATCTAAAACCACCAGTCTAACTGAGGAGTTCCCGTGAACCAGCCCACCTGGGCTGCCAAACCCAACATCACAGGCCAGGGCATCTCTGCAGCTCACTGCCTGCCCCTGGCCCCCACGTGGCACTGCTCATGGCATGGGAAGAGGGCTCGCCCAAGGGAGACTCCTTCTGGGTACAATGTTTTTATTGTGCAAGTAAAACACTAATCTATTATCGTTGAAATAAAAACTTAACCAATTCAGAAATATATTGAATATTCCGCCTTTACCTCACCTCCAGTCTCTCACCCAGAGATGTATACTGTTCAGACTTCAGGAAAGATCTCTTTCCAGATGTATTTCTGGGCATTTACTCCCATATATATTTATACATATCTATACAAGTTGTTGTTTTTTTACATGACTGCAATCATCCTGTATATATTGTTCTGCAACTTGCTTTTTCCACTTCACAATCCCACATGCTATTTATATCTTCTCTCCTTTCCCAAACAGTTTGAGGAGGTTTACCAGAGCTCCAGAGGGTGGAGGCAGAGCAGAGCAGACAGCCCGGGCCCTGGAGTCATGCTGGCCTCGATTGAAATCTTGCTTCTGCCACCTGCATCTCTGTGACCTTGGGCTAGTCCCTAAATTCTCTGGGCTGCAGTTTCCTCATCTGTAAGATGAAGATAATAATAGCATTTACTGCAAGGACCAGCGTGAGACTTCAGGATAAGATGACAAGGAGAGTGTTCGGAGATTTCAGATCCCCCCAGGCTCCCTGGAGCTTTGAGAACAAGGGCCTCAGTCTGGAGGCTGTGGGCAGCCTGTCCTTAGAACCCAGATTCCAGGGTTTTGAGTCTTCCCCTCATCCCAGAGGGAGCAAACAGAGAAGGGGAGAAAGCAGCAAGAGAGCGAGCATGGGGGCATGGCATTGCAGCTCCACGCCTGTCTAAGCAAGGACTGGGTCTCCTGCTCCTCCATTTCCCACAGAGGTGGCAGCTGTGACATCTGCTGAGCTCCTCCTTTCCCTAAGCAGTAGAAGAAGCGAGCTGCCCAGCACATAGTAGGTACTTGATACATGTCTGTGGTGTTTGTTGGAGGACCCCGTGATCCATCCCTTCACTTCTGAAGCCTGTTGGACCACCTTCTCCCTATTTTGAAAATGGAGAAACTAAGGCTTCTAAGGAAGGCCAGAGCTGCTGGGCCTCTACACATCATCTGGTCCAGCTCCTTCATTTGGCAGATGAGGAAAGAGACCCCAGAGGGAAGAAAATAACTGACGTGTAGACAGTCCTGGTATATATTAGTACTCAAAAAATGTTCTATACGGTCAGGGCCAGGTGCTTTATTTAATTCTCACCCAGGTAGGTAGAGTTTTCATTTTATAGGCCAAAAAGCTTAGGTAGCTTTCTTGAGGGCACACCATGAACAGGAGCGAGCTGAAGCTCTGGTATGTGCGTCTCTCACCAACTCACTCCCCCAGCACTGTCCCACAACTCCTGCTCAGCCTTATCCTCCTGACGGCTCCACACGCGGCAGCTCCCCCAGGAAGCCTCTCCTGGCTCCGCGGGAGGCTGCGACCACCCTCCTGTGCCCCCGTGCTCCTGGCACAGACATCTGTCCTGGCTGGCGTTCAGGACCCCTGAGCTTGCTGGCTTGGTGAGGCTGTCTTCTCCCACCAGACGCGAGTCCTCAGAGAAAGGATCTGGCTGATTCACGTCTGCGTCCCCATAGCCAGCACAGGGCCTGATGCAGGAGGCAGATGTGAGTGTTCATTGAAGGGTCAGAGGGAGGGACGGAGGGAGGGAGAGAGGACCCCAAAGCCCATGCTCTTTCCTCCATCCCACAGCTTCTTTTGACAGAGCCAAGGTCAGGAGACAAGCCCCCAAGATTTTTATCCCAAATTTGATCCTTACCTCACTGCCACTGCCCCTTTCCCCCACTCCCCAGTCTCCCTGCCCCCAGCCAAGGACAGAGCCCCCTCCCCTGCCATGCTGCCCACAGCTCTCAGGACCCTGCCAACCTCAATGCCACTAGCGGCCAGGCCTCAGTGAGGGCTCCCTCTCCAGGCCATTCGCCTTGAACTAGAGACAGGGTCTTGACCACACACGAGCAGGGAAGGCTTGACGGCCCGGCCTGGCCTGGACCTTCCAAGCAGCTGAGAAGGTGGCCACCTCCTCCATCTGAGCCCACGCTCCTGCTCTCTGGGAGCTGGTGTGGTCCCTGTTCCCTATCCGAGGTGGGGAAAGGCTTGGGGAGACTCCTAGGGTTTGTCAGCCAGAGTTCCGTAGATGGGAAGGACTACGTTTCCATGGATACACACCATGGGAGCTGCTGGGAGATAGGGCCATGGTGTACACAGACACAGATCCACACAGACCTGCAAGAAAAATAGCAACAGATTTGCTGAGTCATTGGCTCCACATATTTATAGTCTGGCAAAGGCAGACCTGCCTATCAGAGGCTAATAATACCGCAGCAGCGTGTTAATTGCAAAGACTGAGTCTTCAAGCATCCATTCAGACACCCGAGACGGCTCCTTGAATAAAGAGTGGGGCCCTCACAACGACAGCCGAACGCTTGTGAGGCAGCGTGTGGTATGTGTGTGCGCAGGTATGTGGAACCGGCTCTGGCATATCACATCAACCAGAGCATTATAAAGAATTCCTCAATCACCTAAAGATGTCTAGGGTTCCAAGCACTCTGCAGATGGGGAAGGACAGGAGAAGAGGCTGGTTGGCTGATCTCCCAAGGATTGAGCCCCTGGAGAACTGCATCCTACAGCTCCTCGGGGACAGTCACCCACCTCCAGCTCCATCGGGTAGTTGGAAGAAAGTGAGACGTCTTCTGCCTCCTGGGAGTCAACCCAACACACCCGAGCTGATGCAGAGGCCCCAGAATGGGAAGCAGAGGTGAGGACCACGGGTGCCCAGGAACCCGAGCGCCATCTCAAATAAACACCCCAAGGCCAAACTCAACTCCGAAGGAGAGTTTTTGCATCTTTCACCTGTGCTAACCAGGAGACCCGGCCAGCTGTGAATCAGGCAGGACAAGTCTCCACCTCCTGTGACTTCCACCTGGACACTGTGGTCCTGCCCCTGACACTGCTGTATACAGCGACATTAGTTATGCACCTGCCCGTCACCTCTGCTACACTGGGGGATCCATAGAGATCGGAGCCGTGCGTTCCCAGCACGGGCCCAGGACCTGACAGAGAAGGCCTTCTCAAGGCTCCTGGATGAGAAACCAAATCCCTCTGGTTCTTTGAAGGCAGTTCTCAGGCCCCTCTAAGTCTTCTCAACTCCAAGCCAAATACTCCCCTGGTACATGTTCAAGTCTCCTCCCTGGCTTCATTCCTCTCTGGACGTGCTTCTTCTCCGAAGGGGTCCCAGCCTCTTAGATACACTATCCCTATCTCCAGCTCCTCCACATGTCCTCCTGTCTTCAAAACAAGGAGGGCAAGGATTGCTGAGCCAGCAATCAGGCAGCACAGCCTCCTGGCCCTGCCCTCAGGCTCAGCCTAAGGGGACAGAAGCCACACTCTTTCCCTTAGGGTTCTTACAGCAGAGGGGGTGGCCTGCAGCTCTCCAGGGACCCACAGAAAAAGAGCAAAGCAAGGATCTGCAGGGAGGAAGGGAACTGGGCTCGCTTCGTGAGCCGGACCTCAGTTTCTCCCACTCCCATCCCCGACACAGCTAAATCATTCGTGACTGAGCTCACAGCATTCAGAGGAAGTGAGGCAGGAAAGGAGGGAGGGAGGAGGGGAGAGAAGGGAATGGGACATCCTTTCACTTCTCACTTCTCTTCAGGAGAAGGTTGACTCAGGAGCTATTATTAATAGTAAATTAAATAGTGCAGTTATTCTGAAAAATAAAGAGCTCTCTGCTCCAACTTTCCACAATACCTGCTGACGAAGCTGGTGCCAGGTTACCAAATCCACCCCCTCCCCCGTCCCCAGATGTCTCCTCCACTCCAGCTTCATGGTGTGGGGGCAGACAGGCTTTGGGTGCCATGGATGCCATCTGTCTCCCCACCACGGAGGTGGTCTGTGTCCACCTGAGAGCAGGAACCTCTTTGATGGCCTCCCTGCAGGAGAAAAGCTGCTCTCCCACTTGCTAGCAGTGTGACCTTGGGCAAGTCATTGAACTGTTCAGTTCCTTCATCAGCAAAATGGAGATAACAGTATCTACTGCCCAAGGTTGTTAGAAGCATTACAGTCCTTACTCTAAAGGGCTCAGAACTGTGCTTGGCACGTGGTAATCACAATGCATAGGTTGTTAAATAAAAGGCTGCCAGGATGTTCACAGGGGCAGAGACTAAGCTGTGAAACTGTTACTCATACCGAAGAGTTCCTCAGAAGATGCAAGCTCATATTGAGGAGAGGATTGAGCAAGGTGATGTCCTGTGCTTCTCGGGGCCTCAGTTTCTCCACCTGTCAGTGGGGGATGGAGGCATGTGAGGTGACGGCCAAGACCCCCACCTGCTCTGACCTGTAGTTTAAGAGCTACTATCAGTTGAGCTTCTATTATGGGCCAGTCACTGTGCTCAGTGTTTTACTGTCAGTCATTTCAGTTAATCCTCACAAGAGTACTCTAGGCGAGCAGTCTGTCTCACAGATGAAAAAATTGGGTCTCAGAGAGGTTAAGTAACTCGTCCAAGATCACACAGCTAACAGGTGGTGGAGCCAGAATTTGAACCCAGGTCCGCCTGACTCCACAGCCACACCTCGATGCCCATGTCACCAACTTCGCATCAGAAAGCAATTGGTGTCCAAGAATGTGCTGCGTGATTCAGGATTGCCGGTGGCAGGTACAGAGGAGAAGGAGCAGGTCTGGGCTGCCCCCACCTCCACCCTGCCAAAGCAGCACCCCCCCATTTGATAGCAGCTTGTCCCAAGTCAGAGCTGAGAACCTGATGGCTGTGGGGAGGCAGAGAGTAAAAATGGGTTATCTAGAGAGGTGGGGAGAGTCCTGGGGGGACCAGGAAGAAGCAGACACGCAGGTGCTGATCAGGTGCCAGCCTCTGGAATGTGCAGGAAACCCCAGGGGAGGGGCACAGCCCACCAAAGCCCCTCCCACTGGCTCCCTCCTGTCTATGGCAAGTCATCTGGTCCCTCCAGGGCCCACTTGGATTCCCCTTCCTGCATCTCCACTGGCAACAGCGTTCAGGGGAACACTGTCCCCTGGGGCCCCAGTGTTATGTAAGTGGTCGTTTATGAGGAGGAAACAAGGCCAACTGCGTTTTCTAAAGAGGCTCGAGGGAGCCACAGCTGCCTGTGAAGCCGACAGTTGGGGCCTGCCAGAGCTGGGACAGTGATCCCTGGGGGTCACAGACAGGCCGGGGGGCTGAAGCAGGATGTGCTCTTGAGTGTGAACAAAGGGTTGGAGCTGCCAGCTGATTGTGCAGTATTTGCTGTTTGGCAGGTCCTGGGCTGGGAGAGGGCACACAGGG
Organism: Tolypeutes matacus; assembly: GCA_026826555.1. Lineage (NCBI taxonomy): Eukaryota > Metazoa > Chordata > Mammalia > Cingulata > Chlamyphoridae > Tolypeutes > Tolypeutes matacus. Next base: position 5,788,298 of record JAKSZT010054396.1, read on the forward strand.
TGGACCAGGTCTGCCCTCAGCCTCCTGGGGCTCCTGGAGAGAGACGTGAACATACAAACTACCCTTGGCCTGGTAAGTACCAAGGTGAGCTTGGGGGCTGTGGGTCCTGGGGAAGGAGGGGTTCCTGACCCAGCCTGTCTGCCAGGAAGGCTCCCTGGAGGGACCAGTGAGTCTGCCTGGGTAGGGAAAGAGGGGAGGGCCTTCTGGGCAGGGGGAGTAGAGGGTGAGAGGTCCAGGAGGAGCTATGGGCTTGGCAGGAGGGGAGGCCAGAGGCCAGGTATAAGGGGCCTGGGCAATGTGCCTAGACACAGGTTTTCTGCTGAAGGCAATGAAAAGCCACTGAAGGGAGTAATCTTATCTGATTGGCCTTCAGAAAGATCACTCTGGTGCATGTATCATCAATCAAACACTCCGGGACCAGCCAACAGCCCCTTCAGCATTCAGAGCATCACTGCACACCTGCCTGAGATTCCATCCTGGATCAGGGAGTGGTGGGGGCCAAAGCTGAGCACGCTCACGGCCACAGGCTCAAAACACAATAGAGACCTGCTATCCAACCAGATCCTCCTGCAATGAGGCTTCTCTCCATTTCACAGATGGCTACATTAGAAATGGAACGGGCTGAAGTCCATTAAATATCGGAAAAATCAGGCCATATAATAAATCATGTTAAGCAGAAAGGGAAACGTTACAGAATCATCTTAACAGAGGCCAAAAAATGCATTGGATAGAATTCAACATCCATTCTGATGAAAACTCTTAGTAAAATAAAAATAAAAGAACATTTCCTTGACATAATAAAAAATATCTATCTAAAACCAACAGTCAGCATCGTTCTTAGCAATAAAACACCAGCAAGGGGCATTCACATTTAAGTCAAGAGTGGGACAAGAATGCCTGTATTGCCACGATTATTTTACATTGTTCTAGAAGTTTTAACCAATGCAATAATGCATTAAAAAATAAAAAGTAACAAGAACGTTTGAGAAGGAAAAGAAATTGCTCTCATTATTTGTTCATGATATGATTGTTTCCTCAAGAGAATCAGCAACTCATAAAAGAAGATGAGGGGTCAGTAGGGTGGCCTGTATCAAAATAAATAATGAGGAAAATCCAGTTGAAACCCGTTAAGAGAAAGGAAAGAAAAGCAGTTCCTTAATGTGGCTGCTGAACCAGTGACATCCACGGCCTGGGTGAGAGGAGAGAGGAAGCAGCCCAGGAGCACCCGAGGTTCAAGAACAAGCCCCAAGCACCTCAGAGCATCTCCTGTTGGGACCTGTGGGGAAGGAGGGAAGGAAGACAGGGAGCCCAGGGCAGGAAAAGGGGGGAGGGAGAGGGGTCCTGGCGCATCTTCAGGGTCGGCAACAGTAGGTTTGGGCTGGGAGCTGCCCCGTTAGGCAAAGACCCAGCCCTTTGGGGCCTGCTTCCAGTAGCCCCGGCAGCCAGCAGCTCAGGGCAATGAGATGCAACCAGTCCTGAATGGTTCACTGAGTCTGGACTCACTGAAGGAAAGTACTTGCCCACTGGGGCCTCCAGGCTGGATATGGGTGAGGTAGGGGACTGCAGACCCTGATAGACAATTTCCATCCATTCAAGAGCACAGACTCCCGGCAAGTGAGATTCCAGCTAAAAGGACATTTCTGAACAGTTGATGGGCTGATTGTAAATTGCTCCTCCAGATTCATTAGAGGAGATTTCCCAGGAGAACCTGCCCAAGGCTCAGAGGCACACCCAATCAACCTCCAAGCTCCACTGCAATGTCAGGGGCTCACTCCCCAGCTCTCTGCCTCAGGCTCCAGGGAACAGGGTCCTGTCATGCTGGGGATGGCATGATTCTCCCTGTAGGCACCCAGTAGGGGTGCAGGGGCATGGTCGCATTGCCCCCAGAGCCCATCCTCAAACTCCAAAGTTGAGTGAAAGCCTTAGATGTTCCCTCCATCGGCAGTGTGAATATGGAGCGATGGGCACGTGTGGCTCCTCTCACATGTCGGGTCATCCCTGGGTCTTCCAGCACTCACCCTCAGAGAAGCCCCGCAGCCAAAGGCATGACCGCTGGTCAACATTTCAGGGTAACCAGCTCCCCTATCCCCCCTTCCCTTCTGTCCTCACTCACGGGCTCCATCTGCATAAAAAAAAATTCCTGCCCCCACCTGTCCCCCAGACAGGGCAGTGACCTCCCAGGTGAGACGTTTCATTTACAGGGAGTTTGGGTGCCAAGCAATGGAGCTTCCATGGGGGAATTTCAGGCACTGGGATAATGTATAGGGGCATTTTAGTCATTGAATTAGGTGAGGATCAAATTATTCAGTGCCCAAAAGCAGGAAATTATTGAGGGGCAGTGCAGGGCTTCAAACCTCTTCAGGAGGCGGTAACCACCCACTGAGGAAGGGAAGGGAAAGGAGAGAGAAAACACTTTTGAGCACCTACTAGGTGCTTTACCTATGGTATCCCATTTAATCCACAGCCATAGGGAACAGGCATTATTTACACCTGGACCCAACCTGGTGGTTTGGACTTGCAGTTCATGTTCTCAAGCACTGGCCCCTGCCGGCAGCTTAGAAAACCCACCTGTAGATGGCCAGCCCCTGATGTCTAACCGGATGCATGCCTCCTCCTTTCAAACCCATGCCCTCTGCTCTGTTCCTCACCAACCCTGGTCCTCTCATCTGCCTTCTTGTCCCCAAATTCTCCCCATTCATCCTTCCTCGCCTTGGGATCAGAATTGCCTTGCTGTGGATGCACCAGGCCCTCTAGGGAAGGTAGCTTTCCAGAGAGGACCAGGAGGGATGCACAGGAAGGAAAGGCGGGCTCTGTCTGCATGTGCCAGCCTGTCAGGCTCTCTCTGCTCTCACCCTTCCTTCTTCTGCAAGCTCCTTGATATCCTAGAGTCCTGAGACTCTGAGGGGTGGGCTTGTTTGTTCTAATTCACCAAGTCCCCCTGGCTCCTTGGTCTTGTCACCATGGAAACCTTAGGAGGTCACCAGCACCATTAAAAAGGGGAGATAAAATCTCTCTTCCTTTCTCAAAGTGAGCCCCCCACTTGGCTGCAGTGGCTTCTTATGGGAGTGGGGAGGGGAGGGGAGTGTCTGAGGGGAGAGACCCACCCCACCCTCAACAATGGATTGACCCCCAGATGCCCAGATGTTGGCTGCTCAGACACATGCTTTCTGTCTCCCTGAAGTTTTCCAGGCATCCTTGTCTGAGAAGGGAGAATCCTGCAGTTTTGTGCACATGCCAGGCAGGCTTCATGCTGCATCTGCAGATGTGGGGAAAGGGCTCTCCTCAAGCAGTGTTACTGAGTAAAACGTCATCTACCAGAAACTCAGGAGCTTCTGGGTGGCAGGAACCAGGGAAGAGAGAAGGAGCCAGAGTCTTGCTCCAGACTCTTCTCCCTCTCAACCAAAGGTGAGAGCAGGGACTGCTGATAGGGGCAGGCATGAGAGTGGAGGGTGTGAGGAGAAAAGTTTGGATCAGGTGGTACAGGCCCTTCACACCTTCTTCCTTGCTGCCAGCAGACCTGAGATGCTCGCTCACACTTAAGAGGGCCCAGTTTTCCATCTGCTCCCCTTGGAGGCTGCAGCAGGGCCAAAAGCTCGGCTCCTCGTGCGCTCGTCTTCTATCCTACAGGCAACTCAACTCTGGCCCATCTTCCTCCTGGGATCCAAAAAAGTAGCTACGTGCTGGCCTCTTGGAGTCCAGTTTCCTCTTATCACTTGCCAGACCCTTCCCAGCACTCGCCACCATCAGCACTCTCTGAATTTCTCCCTGACCAGCCCCTTTGGCCAGTGGGTCTCTTCACTGTTCTAGACACTAGACTCAGGCTGCTTCCTCTCTTCATGTTGTTTCCCACACCTAAGACAAATTCTCTATTTAATCCTCTCATACCTTTGTCATCATCACTAGCACCATTTTCACCATTATGTTTCCCACAGCACCCAGCGCTACCATCAAGAACTTCACCAATGCTTCACCATCACCATCATCATTGCCACCATCACCCTCGGGTTCACAATCACCACCACCACTCTCACCACCATTGCGTACTACCAAAATTCCTTCTATCATACTGCCCCTTGCCACCATCAATCACATCTTACCACTATCCCATTGTCAATGCCACCACCATCCCCATCTCTACCACTACCACCATTCCTACCATCCACATGGCACTCACCATCACCACTGTTATCAATGCCATTCTTACCTCCTTCATAATATCACACCACCATCACCACCACCACCACTCTGCTGCCAATACTGTCACCACCATCTCTATCATTGACCCTGAACTCACCACCCCCACCACTGTCAACACCACCATTCTCACCGTCACTACCTCACTCATCACTACCACCAACTCTGCACTTGTCTGCATGGGTGTCATTTGAAGGGAAAAGATGTCTTCTTCCTTCATAAACTCAGTCAATCAACCAACTTCAGTTCCTCCGATGGAGGCCACAGAAGAATCCACACAAGCAGGGGCAGGAACACATGGCCCCCATTCTTGTCCCTGGGATGTTTCAGTTCTTTGGGGAATCTCTCACTAGTTGCCATTGTTACCACCCAAGTGGCTAACAGGGCTCTTTCTTTAATACACCAGGGCATAACTGAGACAAAGCTAGAACATTTATATTAAGCGGGGGCAATTTTATCAGCTGCTGATGGGAGGATAAATTGGTGCACACTTTCTGAAGAGTAGTTTAACAACATGACGAAAGCCTTTGGAAAGTTCATTCTCAGAAATTTTACCTCTAAGATTCTATCCCAAGGAAATAATTAGATAAATGTGCAAAGATGATGTGTGGGTGTTATAATAGAAAAAAAAAAAAAAGAAGAAGAAGCCTAAATGTGTAACAAAAAAAGAGATTATTTAGAGAAACCATATGGAATAATATGTTGTCACTGAAACAGAAAATATAGACTTACCTATTGACATAAAAATACATTGACTCTATATAGTTAATAAACAGAAGCAGATTCAAATCAGCATTTGTAGACCAATCCTTTATTTCTAAAAATATAAATGTGTGCATGAAACAAGGTGAAAATATTTTTATCTTAACAGCTGGTACCAAACTTCTTCTTGGAGAGGAAACTGTCTTTGGTGAAAAAATTTTACTTTGGACAACTATTCAGATGATGATTGCAAACCACTCGGCTTGAGGCAAAGGAGAAGAATTCCTTTTGCTCCTGAGGACGATGGCAGAGAAAGGTGAGGTGATCAGAAAAGGAAGAGAAGGAGGAAAGTCAGTCTGGAGGAGAGAGGCTAGATGGGCATGGGAGACAGGTGAGAATGCCAGGAAAACCCCCTGGTGGGAGATGGGAAGGACCATTTAAGAGCTGGGACCTCTGCCCTTTACTGAAAACTGCTTGTGTGGTTGTAGTATGGACCATTTCTTCTCCCCCTGCCCCCTGAACCCTACCAAGTTTTCTATTAAGTTTACTAAAATCTCAGAGGTTTTAGATGAATGGTTTTTCAATGGAAATTGTAGAAGGGGCTAAATTTCACTCCACTCCAAAATGGAAATAGTGGTTATTTCTGGTGGAGAAAACTTTAGATGATTTTTCAAGTTTGGTTTATTTCTGTTTTCTAATTTTCTAAAATAAACATAAAAGAAAAATATAAGTTTCAAGGACCACAAATTGGGCAAACACCATAAAGTCATATGGAACTTGATAAACCAGGTGAAAAAATATGGCCTGCCCCTTTCCACACAGACTGCCTCCCACCCCAGCCCCTAAGCCATCTGCACGTCGTGGGCACTGTTTTGAACCCACCACCTAAGAGCATCCACCAAGATGTCTCAGCACCTTGAAGCCTGGTCCCCAGAAAGTGACCAGGGAGACACAGGGAATCTCTGCCCCAGTGCCTAAACTAAGTCCCATCTTCTCATTCTGGTCTCTAGTCAGGGGACCCATCCCTTTCCTGTGTGGCTAACAACAGACATGGCCACGGCCTTGTGAATAGGAAGACTTCAGGGGGGTGTGCTCCCACTCCCAAGGACCAGGCATGTAAGCCATCACGAGATAGATCAGGTAAAGATAACACCACGGCAATTCTAATAATTATACAAAAGACGCACGCCCAAGATAGCAAGGGGGTCGGCCATTTTGGCACGCTACCATCACCTTTATCATCACTATTGCCACCATCAACCTCCATTCTCATGTTTATCCAGGCAGTGTATATCCGTCCAATTCTGCTGACATTCAGGGTTAGCTTGAGGAGAGCCTGAAAGGACACAAAGAAGAAGAATGTGGAGGGAGGGCTGCTTTGCTCCCATCTCCTGACGTGTCCCTGATCCGCACAAAATCCTGTGCAGTTCATTCACTTGGTATTCAATGGAATAAAGTAGTTGGGGTTGAATTTGTTTTGCATTCAGTTGGATAACACTGCTAGTTATGAATTTATAATTTGCAGAGGGATGAGGCTTTTTTTTTCCTTCGAGGCGTCAGAGAAGCTGTTGCTTACAAACTTGTAATTCGCCGCTGCAAATCCATCTGTAAATGACACTATTGCAAGCTGAAAATCTCCCAGGCACGAGGAATACAGCCGCAGAATTAAATTGTGTGTTTGACAAGGACCTGCTGTTCTGTCCAGCCACAGCCCCATTGTCCCCGCCCTTCCTCCTGGGCTCCGTCCCAGCCTTGACGGCTTCCCTCCCGTCAGTTCAGCCCCCACAGCCCCCGCTTTCCAGAGGTTCAACCTCCAGGCGCTTCTCCTTTCATACCCGGGGCATAAATAGTCAAGCCAAGGTTGCTCAGCTCTCTGGGGAAAGTGCAAACCAGGTTGGCCAGCATGGAGTGAACACGGAACCCCATTGTGCAAAGTTCCTAACTCTTTCTGTACCTTTGTTCCCCATCACTGGGACTCCAATTTCCTCAGAAGTGTTTCCCCCAGGTATGCCAACCAGTGTGGATACAAAGTGAGTTTGCCCAGGGAAGCCTTCCAAAGTCTGAGAAGTGTTCAGCTCACCAGGACTGACCCCAGACAAAGTGTGGGGGCAGGAAGGAGACTGTCCCAAAGACCAAAAGGACAGAACTGGATGGCGCACATGACCTGTGAAAGAAAGCTCAGCCCACACAGACTATATGAAGCTGAGCTGCTTTGCCTCAACCATTTCCAGTCTGTTTTTTTGTTTTTAATTTTGTGTCCTTTCACGTTTCCCTCAATTTTACACTGATTTTTTTTTTTTTTTTTTTAGTAAAGCTTTCTTTTGTAGAGTTAACTGAGGATGAAAATTTAAAGGAGATTTAAAGCATAGCTGAACTGAAGAATAAAATTGGCGCTTGATGGGAAGTCAGAGCTGGAAAAGAATTTGGAGGAGTCATCGGCAGAGAGTCAATCAACAAGCATTCATAGTACTCCTTTCCCACCACGTGCCAGATGCTGAGCTAGAAGGTGAGGACATGGAGTGAATAAGACAGTATGACAGCCCAGCCTCTGCTTTAGGGGCTTATGGCAGCAGGGAAGACGGGCCAATGAACAAGCAGCTATAATAAGCTGTGATTAGTGATTTGATAAAGGAAATCTGTGTGGTGAGGGGCCCTATGTCAGAGGCACCAAAATTGACCTAAAGGGGTTTAAGATGAGACCCGCTACTGATGAGCTATGTGACCTCAAGCGAGTTACTTAGCCATCCTGAACTTCATCAGTTACCAGTCAATACTTATTCGTTGAGCACCTGTATTGTAGTCAATGAAACAGATGTACATTCTAGCTTACATTCTAGCAGGGAATGCAAATGTTAAATTATTACAGCCAAAGGAGGCATGACCTACTCTGGCAGAGAGGCCTGGGAAGGCTTTCCTAAGGATTGAAATTTAAGAGTGAGCAGGAGTAAGCTGGGTGACAAAAGGATAAGCATGCCCCAAGCAGAGGGAACAGCATGAGTAGAAGTCCAGAAGTTCATCCAAGGCTTGGAAAGAAGGCCAGTGTGATTGGAGAGCAGAGAGCCAGGGCAAGCAAGGAGGGAGGAGAACTGGAGAGAGCTCCAGGGGCCAGATCGCAGAGGGATGTGCTGAGAAGCTGGGACTTCGTTCTTAGGGAAATGCAAAACAGGAGGAAGTTTAAGCAAGGGTGTGATATGTCAGACTCTGGGTTTTTTAGATCATCTTGGCTGCTCTGTGCAAATACCTGGGAGGGGACCAGAGAGCATGTGGGGAGGGTATCTTCATTATTTAGTCAAGAGATGCTGGTGCCTCAGACATAGGGGGTGGCAGCAGAGAACTGAGAAATATTCGGAAGGCAAAATGAACAAATGGAGGTGGAGTCGATGAGGAGGGTGAAAGAGAAGGTATAAAGAAGACTTCCAAAGTTTGGGTAAGAACGGCTGAGACAGGGACCACAGCGGGAAGAAGAATTTAGGAAATATCCTAAGTTCATTTTTTAATTGCTCAGGAGCTTGAGCTTGAGGAAAGCCAGGACTGGAGGTGTGTAGCTGGGAATAGAGACCATATTAGTGCTAGCTGCTCCACAAGAGCGGGTGACACAGCCGGGGGTGGGGTGAGAATTGAAAAGAACTAGAACTGAGCCTTGAGCAACTCCAGCATTCAAAGACAGGAAGGGTAGGGATGTGGGCAGAGGAAACTGAGAGCCAGCAGACATCATGGAGGAAGAAATCCAGGCATAGTTGGCATCCCTGAGGCCAAAGGAAGAGAGGTGGTTGGCAATAGAGGGGGCTGACTGTGCCCAGTGCTGCAGGAAGAACAAATCAGATCAGAACTAAAATGTGTCCTGTGAATTGAGCACCATGGAGGTCCCGGGTGACCTTAGCATTTAAAGGTTTTTTCAGGGGAGTGGTGGAGGGAGATGCCAGATTGCAAAAGGAAGAGGAATAAGTGAGGGCTGGGGAAAAAGAGGCACGGACTGGGGACAACCCTTGGGATAAGTTTGGCTGTGAAAGGAGAAAAGATGAGACAGTACTTTAAGAAAGGAGAATTTAAAGGGCAAGTTTAATGGTGATAGAAAGGCACCAGGAAAGGAAAACAGAGGGACAGAGAGAGAGGAGATATTTAACTGAGGGGGAAGGCGGGAACTGGACAGTGGAAGATTCCCCAGAAGGCAAGAGGGGAGGATAACAACACAGTTTTTCCATGCTGTTACCAGAATAATTGATGAATCTTTGTGTAAAGTACTATCTTCCTGGACTAACTCAATGTCCCATTTTCGGAAGATGAAGCAGAAGCACAGAGAGGTTTAATAGGATTGGTCCAGGTCACACAGCAGGGCTCTGCATACAGGGCTTCTGAGCCCTATGCCTTGCTCTGTCCGTGATTCCACCCTGTGGAGGACAAAGCCTGAGTGTTAGAGGAACAGGGGCCAGGCAGGAAGGCTCAGGGGGAAGGGAGAGGGGAGGACTTGTGCCATGCTCCTTCCCTTCATCTTGTTCCATCTCTGGTTTACCTTAAGAATATTTTTGCTTAATAAAGATATTCTATTAGTTTCATAGGGCTGCTGTAATAAAGTACCGCAAACTTGGTGGAGAAATATAGTCTGTCACAGTTCTGGAGGCCAGAGGTCTGAAATCAAGGTGTCATCAGGGCCATGCTCCCTCTGAAGGTTCTAGGGAAGGATCCTTCCTTGCCCCTTCCTAGCTTCTGGTGTTATTGGCAATCCTTGGCATTCCTTGGCTTGTAGTTGCATCACTCCAGTCTCTGCATCCACCTCTTCTCTGTGTGTGTCTCTCTGTGTGTCCTCTCCCCTTCTTATAAGGACCCCGGTCATGGGGCTTAGGGCCCACTCTAACCCAGCATGACCTCATCTTAACCTATTACATCTGCAAGGACCCTGTTTCCAAGTAAGGCATACGGTGCAGGGACTGCTCTCCAACAGCCTAGGGTCTGGTGTGAGAGAGCCCGATGCATGGTGACAATGCAGCACAGCAAGTGCCATAACCTATGGAGGCTCAGAGGAGGGACTTCACATAGCTGGAGAATATTCGAGGAGGGCCTGGTGGTTGGCCTTGAGGAAAAGGCTGAGGAGGGGAGCAATTGCAGGCAAAGAGGAGAGCAAGTGTGAAGTGTGTGGTGAGCGTTGTGAGGAGGAGGCAATAAAGAGAGACAAGGCTGGAGAGAGAAAGACCGGCTCCCGACGAGTTATGAATGCCCAGCTAAGGGGACTGGACTTACCCTGGAGAGAAAAGGAGGCCATGGGAGAACCAGGGAATCCCAGGGATCTGGGATTCTTTGATTGCTGCAGCCTGGGTCCTAGGCATAGCTGATGGCAATGGGGTAGGGATGGGTGGGTGTAGCTTGCACATTAACTGATAACCCACCAGGACCATGTGGCAACAGGAAGAGATTTCCCAAAGGAAAGGAATGGTACCAGAAATGGGGTGATGGAAAGCAAGCTGGGGAGGTAGAAGTCACCAGCTGCCACAGTCCAGTACACTGGTCCACGTGGGAGACAGAGGCAGACACCATCCTGGGGAGTTCTCAGCTTTATGAGAAAATAAAGCTACAGACACAAAGCCATGAATAAAAGTGGAGAGCAGCCGCCATCTACGGAGCACCTACCAGTACCAAGCACTGGGTCAAGAACTTCCACATGCATTATCTTATTCCATGTTCACAATGACCCTGTAGAATAGATGCTATTATCATTCCTATTTTTCTGAGTCAAAGAGACCAAAAAAAAAAAAACCAACTACCTTTTTTTTTTTTTTTTTTTTTGCAAGAAAGCCAATTCAGGAAAAAATAAAAATGTATACAGGCTCCTCATCCCTGCTCAAAGAGGTTAAGTGACTTGCCCAAGGTCACACTACCAGCACATTAAATGATCATCCCAAGAGGCATCTGATTAAGGGCCAAAATAATGCTTCTGTTTTCCCCCATAGACTGGAGGACTAGGGAAGGCTGCCTGTAAGGGGGAGGGGAGAATCTAAGCAGAGTCCTGAAGGAGAGGGCCACCTGGGTAGATGACCAAGGAGGCTCCAGGGAAGAGAAGATGGTCAATCCCCCAACAATAGGGAAAAAGCCTGAGTACCACCCAGGACCTCTATTCCTTCTTGCCTGTGGCAGACTTTCAGGGATTTACAATCAGAGACCCCTTCCCCTGAGTCTTCTCTTGCCCAGCCTGCCCTGACCAGACCAGCCCTTCTTCACGGGACATGTACACCAGTCCCCTTCCTCCTACAACCTGGCTGCCCTCCTCTGGACACAGCCAGTATGTCAGTATCACCCAGAAAGTAAGGTCCTAAACATGGCTTGCTCCGCACAGACAGAAACAAAACATCACCTTCTTTTTTCTAAACAGTGTATTTTTATTAATGAGACCCAAGATCTATTAAGAAGCCACATCCCAAATGGAGCTCACTGTGTCCTAACACACCTGACACGAATACATCTCCCCTATCCTGGATGTGGGCAGGCAGCGGTCTCAGTGGACCTAAGACCAGAAGCTCATTTTATTTTTTTAGGCTCATCCCATTTTTGATCCTAACTATCCCTTAGCAGCACAGCTTCCACAAAAGCAATTGGTGGTTCCTCTGGATCCACCTCCCCAGAAGAACATCTTCCTCATCCTGGGTGGCTAGATTCCCACCCTCACAGCTTCTGGATGGCCCAACGCCTCCAGAAGACCCCTGTGGACACAATGCTGAGAGAACACGGAGAGCCAGCAAAGCCGCAGCACCACCACTGTGCCTGAAACTCACCAAACTACCACCCCAGCCCCACCTCTCTTGACCCCTCATCTGCCTCTAGTTCAAGGTCTCTAGTCCCCTCTCATCTGAACTTTTGTGACCACATCATCTATATTCACTAACTCCTATTCTTCACCACCCAATAATTTGGCCCCTGCCACCCTCCCTCCCCAAACAAACTGTCCCTGCCACATCTCCAGAGGCCTCTTCAGTTTCAAGGCCAATGGACATTTTCCTTTCCTTCTCTCACAGGCCCTCTCTGCAAACTTTGACACTCTTGAGCACTTGTTTCCTCCAAACCTTCTCCCTGAGCCTACACAACTTCCCACTCCCCTGGTCCTTCTCCTACCTCTCTGACCATTCCTTCTCCATTTCACTCATGGACTCTTTTCCAAAGTTATAGCCTGGACTTGCTGCTTTTGTTACTAGTTTTCTCCTTTCCCCTCCTTAATCTCATCCCTCTAGTGATGCTTCAAATATATGTATCTCCTCAAGCCCAGGCCTCTTTCCTGAGTACTGATCCATGTACTCAATTGTCTTTTGGGTATCCCCCACCTGTCCCAAACTGGACTCCTCATCTTCTCCCCCAACCTGTTCTTCCCCTCTCTTCTCTAACTCAACCAGTGGCATAACAATCTACCTCCCAAGATAAAAGCCAGAGTCATCCTGGATTCTCTCTCCCTTCAAAATGCACTTCGTCTCTAAGTCCTGCCATGTTTTCATACATGTTTGCTACTCAGGTTCCTTTCTCTCTCTGTGTCCCAGCTGGATTCCTGGAGCCTCCTAACCAGTCTCCTGACCTCTAGCCTAACCTTCATACCCACCGTCCACAGTGCACCAGAAGGATCTCTCAAGAAGGCAAGCAGGACCAGATTCCTCCCCAACATCATAGCTTCCTATTGGCCCCAGAATAAAATCGAAGCTCCTTACCATGGCCTCCAAGTCTCCCCACCTTCTGGTCTTCCTCTAATCCCACTTTCCACAAAACTGTCAAAATGGTATCTCTAAAAGGCACAGCTGACTCAATGCCTCTCCTCTTTCTACTTTGAGCCTTTGCTCCCACCTTCCTCCTTGCCTGGAATATTCATCCCCACCTCCCCCAGCTGACAGTCACCTGGGTGATCCCGACTTCTCTTTGGAGATTCAGCTCAGGGTTGCCTCTTTGGGAGAGCCTGCCCAGCCCCTTGCCTAGGCTGGGTTCCCAGTGCTACCATGGCTTCTAGAATTTGCCTTTAGTCACGTATTTACCACCCCTCAGTTTACTCAGGAGTCTCCCCTCTGAGCCCTGAGCTTCCTGAAACCCCAGCCTAGCATGGGGCCTGGTACCCAGAAGGTGCTTAATAAATGTTGAGGAAATGGACGTTTAACTGTATGAAATCATCTGTGTCCCAAGACATACCTGTCATCTGCCGAAGCCTCCAACCCCAGTCCTCCCACCAACCCAAGTAGGTGCTCCAGGAAGCCTGGCTGTTTTCTATTTCCTGAATTAATCTGATTTAAGGCAAGTCGGGGATACTTTGAGATCTGATAGGGGTCCGCGGAAAGGGTCTGGATGCGGAGAATTGAGGCAAAAGGGAAGCTTGGGGCGCACCGCAGTGGGGGAAGGGGACAATGGAGGGAACCGGAAAGGTGGGAAAGGAACTAAGTCCCTAGCGCTTGGTCCCGAGTTCAACCGGAGTCCGGCCGGGTTTGCCCGCCTCCGGCCCTCAAGCGCAGGACCCTCCCCGCTCGCCGGGGAGGCGAGACCCCCCGGCTCGAGCGCTCAGAGCTCGGCGCTGGGCGGCGTGTGTGTCGCTTTAAAAGCTCCCTCCCGGCGCGCCGGGCCGGCCCCTTCCCTGACGGCGCCGAGGCGAGCGGAGCCGAGCGAGCCGGGCGGCCTTTGAGGGAGCCAGCGCCCGCCCGGGCGGCC
>JAKSZT010054396.1:5806851-5874343 GCA_026826555.1 Tolypeutes matacus
CGCGGAGCCCGGCGGGGCAGGCAGGGCGAGGCCGCGGAGGGAGGCCCAAGCCCGACCCGCCGCCTTTCTGCCCCACCGGCGGAGACCCGGGTCCCGCGCTGCCGAGGCGGTGAGCCGAGAGCGAGCGGGCAGGAGGCGGCGGGAGCAGAGCGGAGGCTGCGAAGCCCGTGCGCCCCGGCCCGGCCCGCCGCGCGCCCCCTTCCCTCCTCTGCCCTCGCCTCGTCGCCTGCGCTCGGCGCGCTCCCGCCCGCGTCCCGGCGGCCGAATCGAGCCGGGCCGGGCCCCCCTGCCTCGCCCGCTTACTGCGGGGCCCGGCGGGAACTGGGGCCCCGGGCGGCCCGCACCGCCCCTCCCCCCGGGGCCCGGCCCATTCCGGACCTTTCCGGCCGTGGACTGAGCGGTGGGAGCGTTGTCGCCCCCGGCGGACCGCGGACTGGGCTGAGCGAACCTTCCCGGCCGCCCCGGACTCCGCGGGTTCCCGAGCGCGGACATTCCCGGTCCGGGCTGAGCCCCCCGGGCGCCCGGCGGTGCCAGCTCACCCCGGCGGAGCTCGCACCCGGCCGGTCTGGACTGGACAGCGACTCCCGGACCGTGCCGAGCCCAGGGAAAGCCGGGCTTTGGGCTGAGGGGATCCCGGCGCCCTTCGAGCCCTCCGACTTTGGTTCACGCGCTGGGACCGACCCGGCGTCGCGTCGGTCGCCCTGCGCCCCGGTCACCTGTGGCCGCGGAGCCGCGAGCCCGCTGGACCCTCGCGTATTCCCAGCCCGGAGCCTGGCGGGGGTTGGGGGAGATTTTTCCTGCCCCCTTCTTTGGAGCGCGGAGGCCCCGCCCCATCCCACCGCCCAGATGTCTCCGGCGGCGGCTCCGAGGACCTCCCTGAGGCCAGGGGCTGAAGGGTCCAGAGAAAGAAGCCCGCCCTAGGGAGCCTTGGGGGCCCCCCAACCTCATCTTGGGGCTTGGCCCCCGACGCGCATTGAGGGAAGGCCGGTGTCCCCACCCTCGGTGAGTCGGGGAAGGAAGGGTGCTGAGGGAAGGTGGGGCTGGGGAACGAGGGCACCCTGGGGGGACCAGGGGGGAGGCCAGACGACAGGAAAGGCCCTCTGGTGAACCAGCGGGACCAGGCCTGGCTGAGGGAGGGCGCCTCCGTGAGCGTGCCCCATAGCAGGCGGAGGACTTCGGCCTTTGAAGCAGGGGCCTCCCTCCTTCCCCTCCAGAGGAGGATCTGCCTCCACCGCCCCAACCCACAAAATAAATAAATGAATCGATCCCCAGCGACGGAGGGTGCAGGAAGAGGAGAGGAGGGAGGCAGCGGCATTGCCGGCTGTTGCTGCAACCTGGGAGGGCTGACGCCAGGCTCGCTCTCTCTGCAGGGGGCTGCCCTCCTGCAATCCAGCTCCCTCCCCAGAGCCACCCACATCTGGAGCCTCTTCCACATCTGGAAGACCCCAGCCACCACCCCCTCTGCAGGTGTCAATTGCTTCTTGAGACCTCTGCCTTCTCAGCTGTATAGGAGTTGTGAGGGGGTTCCTGCTACCTACCCCTCTCCATCCCAAGGGCATTTCTTACCCTGAGTCCCTGCAGAGTCATCTCCCTGCCTCTGTGTCCAGGCTCACCCAGAAATCAGCTCTGCCCAGCCACAGGCACTACAAGTCCTGGAGACCACTCCTGAGACATAAGCCACCCACCCCCCCATGTCATTGCCTTTGCCCTCTCTGTTAGATTCTGTCCCCCTCTGGGTTCCCCATTCCCCACCCAGAGGCAGAGGAGGCGGGGTGGCAGGGGGCAAGGGCTGGGTGAGGGCTGCCCAGGGCCAGGGTGGGCTGGGGGGCCGTTAAGATGTGGAGCTCTGCCTGGCTGAGGGGGGCTCCGCGGAGGCAGACGCAGCGTGTGCCTGGCTGGGGGGAATATGGGCAGGCCCACGGCCACGTGGTGAAGGATGAACATCCGGGGCACCCCGGACCTCGGGCAGCCCAGTGACGACCCCAGCAGTGGCGGCGAGCGGGAACGGATTCGACAGCGCATGAAGATGGTTATTGGGCAGCTTGAGGACATCCTGCGGGAGCTCAAGGAGGTGGCCAAGGAGCTAAGGGAGGTGAGTGAGGGGTGAACTGGAGGCAGACAGACCCTAGACCTGCCTTGCTGGGCTTGGCACAAAAACGTGTTTGAGTGTGTGTTCGCTCGAGGCTGTGTGCACATGTGCTGCCCACAGGGTGCCTCCCTTCTCCTTGTTCTTCTTTCTCCAAATCTGCTTTGCTGAAAATCTCACCATAGCCCAGGGCTGGAGAGCCTTGGGGTTGCAGAGGCTGCCTGAGCAGCATGTCAGTGGCTGTCCCCTAGCTCTGTGGTTAGCACTCAGGGCTGCAAAGGTGGCCAGTCAAGGACTGAATCCCACTTCATCCTCTTAGTGAGAGGCACTCTTCTGGGACCCAGGCTGACCCTTGATCTCACCATCTGCCTCCCAGATTCTGACCTGGTCACAAGGGGCCATGGGAGAGTGTGGATGGCTCTATTGAGGCAATCTCCACCGCTGGTGGCCCAGCTCAGAACATTTCTCCCAGAGAGCACACAGGTGCTCAGAACTCTCTACCCTGGAAGAACTGAAGCCCTCCCTGCCCTGGGGTGAGGAAGGGTGCTGCTAATGGGTTGTAGAGTTCCTTGTATACATCGGCAGGGGCCAGTCTCCCCTAAGGAATCTCCTCTAAGGGAGCTTGTCCCCATCCCACAGTTGTGAATGTTTTCTGCTAAGGCTAAAAAGTCACCAAGAGCTGCTGGACTGTGTGTGTGTGTGTCTCTCTCTAAGTGGAGCCTGGTTTAATTACTGCTTCCCACATCACCAAGGTAATTAGGTACACATGTCCTCGGCCCTGCCCCCTGGGCTATGTTCGAGCCCAAAATGCATGACCAGCGTTCTGAGCTGCTGGCCTGAATTTGCCCGTTGGGTACCATTACGCCAACCAGGTGGGCTTTAGGCAAATTTCAACTCCTTGTAACCAGGGCCCCTGCAGAGATGGCAGGGAGAGTGATTGAGCTGGAGTTATGGGCCCTAGCTCTTCCCCGTCCAGCTGTGTGGGGAGGATAGGGGCTCTAGGAGGGCTGAGGAGGCAGGGTGACAGTGGGTACCAACCCCAGGCTGGCAAAGTAGCAGTCTACCCTGGAGTTCAAAGGCAGCTCTGTTCAGAGTGGAGGGGCTTGTGGAGATGTAGGGGCAGGAGCTGAGGTTGGACCAGGCAGCTCCTCTACCCAAGGTCAGCCTCATGGAGCCTGCCAGGAGGTCCTGTCTGAGGAGGTGAGAATGGCTGTTGCTTCAGACAGGTGGTGGTGCTTCTGCCCGTGGCCTGGGCTGTCCAGGATCTGTGTGGAGCACAGCTTTGGGAAGTACAGTTTGGAGGTCAAAGGCCAAAAGACCCTGAGCACTCCCCTCCCTGCTTCCCCTTCCTCCCCTCTCCCAACCTCATGCATCCAGATGGCTACAAACCCCACCACCACCACCAACCACCTCATTTCAGATGCTCTGAGGTTTGGGCAGAGCCTTGGGAGCTGTCCAGAGTTCTAGTGTCAGGCAGGGGAATGGGACGCCTTCCCCAGCAGGCCCAGTGGGAAAGAGCCAGGATTGATACAGCTCAGAGCCAACTCCCAAGTGAGCACCTTCCAGGCCCCTGCTTCCCCCCTGCCCCCAGCAGAACCATCCAGAGCCTGAAGGCATCTCTCAGGTAATCCAGACCAGCCTTGTCCATTTGCTGTTGAAGAAACAAGCCCAGAGAGGGATAAGCAGTTGCCCAAAGTCACATGGCCTACCAGTGGCAGAGCTAGGCTTAGAACTTAGGCTCCTGCCTAGTCTGGGGCCACCTATTTGCATTTTGGCAGGGGCCTTCTGGAGCTCCCACTGTGATGCTATGAGAGGATGCCCTTCAGGGGTGAGGCAGGGAGATCCAAAGCACTAGGATTTATTGTCGGAACTTTTAGAAGCCCCCTCCTTTCTCAGCACACACACTCACCCACTCCCATGTCTCTAACAGCAGAGCTTCAGATTCACAGGCTGTGTCAGCCCAGGGGCCTGAGCCAGGACCAAGAGCAATGAGTCCCCTCCCCCACACACCCTGTAGGCCATGTGCCTCCACCCGAGACTTTGGCAGGTTGCTACAGCAACCAGAGTCTACCCCGTATGCCACCCGCCCGCCTGCTGCCAAAGGCACCCAGCTGGGAGAAGGGGTGCAAGCCTCAGAGCTCTCTCACCTCCCAGGCATGGTTTGGACATGGGGTGATGGGCGAAGGGCAGTGAAGGGAAAGGCAGGTAAGGCTCTGGGAGGCCTTGGAGAAGAGGGGATGCCATAACTGGGTTCCAGTGGAATGGATTTGTCAGGGATAGAGTTACCAGTCAGGAGTACTAGGCCCTGGTTTGGGGAAAAGGGTTGCCTTGCAGCCCCTCTGCTCCCTGGGACCTGTGCTCTTGGCTCTTTGACCTCCATGGAGGCTGTAAAGCTGGAGCTGCCTGGCTCTCCTTCTCAGGCACTTCGAGGAGCATATTTCTGTCGGGGGCATGGATAGGCCCAAGGTGGAGAGGGTGGCAGGCATTTGTTCTCTCATCACACCCCACGTCCCTCCTGCATCCAGGAACCCTCTTCCCCAGTTCCCAGCCACCACTGGTCATGGCAGACCCTCCTCATCCTTGGCCATACAGCCTAAAATTCATCAGAAGAAGAAACATCACCTCCCTCCCCAGGCCCCTGAGCCTCAGGGTGCTCAGCTCTGAGACGGAGATAGTGATAATTTGCAACTCACCATAACCTTACAAGGGTTTCTGGAGGGCCAGCACCTGTGCACACCCCTGGAGGGTTTGGAGTTCCCTCTCCCATGCCATCCCCACCCTCTCCAACCTCTGCCACCAGCTCCCTGGGTGATATGGAACAAGTCCTATCCCGTGGGTGGGGAGAGTAGTTTAAGGGACTGAGGGAAGTGAGAAATAGAAAAGTGCTGCAGAGGGTCTGATAGTCGATTGTTATTTAACCTTCATCTCTCCTAGGTTCCCCAATACTCCAGAGTACCAGGCCAAGCTTGGCAGGCTCTCTAGGGCCCAGCCCCTCAAATTTTGGTAAATATTAATTTAAAGGCTAAGAGCATGGGATCTGCAGCAAGATTTCTCTGGTTCAAATCCCAGCTCTGCCCCTTCTTGGCTGTGTGAATTTGGGAAAGTTACTTTATCTCTCTGTGCTTCTGTTTCCTTGTCTGTAAAATGAGGATAATAAATTTCACACACCCCTTCCAGAGTTGCTGTGAGAATTAAATGAGATATTATATGTAAAGTACTTAGCACAATGATGGGCATGATGTTTAGCTCAGTATCAGTTAGGTATTGTTAGTGAGTTGTTGTAGCACTGGCTTGATCCTCATTTTTTAATTTTTATTTTTTTGAGTCTCATCAGCTTTTTAGCCATGATCCGGGAGGTCCAGGATGGGAGCCCTGCCTCCTGGCTAGTGGGAGCCCTTTAGTTTCTCCTGCAGTAGGTGGTCCTGTTCTCTACCAGCAGGGAAAGGGGATAACGTGATAGTATAGTGACAGGAGCAGGAAGGGGGGGGCCTCCAATAAGGTGACTTTTGATCAGAGAACCCAAAGGAATAGAAGGAACAAGCCAAATGGATTTCTAGTGGAAAAGCCTTCCAGGCAGCAGGAGTAGCCAGTGCAAAGGTCTTGAGGTGGAAGTGTGCTTGGCATGTTCAGGAACAGCAAGGAAGCCAGTCCAGCTAGAGTGGAGTGAATAAGGAGGAGAAGGTCAAAGAAAGAGCAGGAAGCCAGGTTACATAAAGCCTCGCAGGCCATGGTATGGAATTTAGATTTTGTTCTGAGTGAGAATCCCACACACTCTCTAGGAATCTCCTGGGTGTATTACTGGGTAAGAATCTTCCTCCCCCCTATTCCTCCTCTTCCTCTCCACCTGGGAGCCCCCTAGGGAGGGTCACGGGCCCCCATCCTTGACTCTCAGGTGTTGGTTTTCCTTGAGCAGGTACCTGGCCTCTTCCTCCTCAGTTTCCCCCTTTCCCAGGATGCCACTCAGCACGAGCTGGGCACATAAGGGGGTCTACCTGTACTTGCGTTGACCACCTGTAATCCCCACACCATCACTGACTCTTAGGTAGGACATAACTTAAGGGCACAGGTACCCACCATAGCCTGAGCACCTTAGGAGGGCGTGTCGGGGGGAAGGAGGGCAAAGTCTTCCCTGGCCGAGAGTGGTGGTAGAGGACCCCCCACCCGATTTTCACGGGAAGCAGGCAAGGTGACAGCATGTTCTCTGCCCAATTGTGCAGTCCCTTTGGCAAGGTGCTGTGTATGGAGGTGGCAGGGAAAGCCACGGCCGTGTGAGCGTGAGATAAATGTGGCCCAGCCAGGCAGCAGCTGGAGCAGGAGAGGCTGGGGACCACGGAGCCTGTGCCATAGTGGGTCAGCTCCATCACCCGCAGCTCAGCAAGAATTGCACGGATTTTTTTCTTCTTGTTTTTTTCTCGCCTTCCTTTCCTCCCCTTTCCCTTTGCATTCTCCTCCGGACAGATTCACCCATGCTCCGTGGCCAATTAGACCAAATTGCAGGATGAGAGTCGTGAATCACGGTCAGCTCATCCACTTCCCGTGCCCAGCCCCGCCCCCAGCTTCAGCCCCCCCCCCGGAAGATAATAAATAACATAATCATGGAATTAAAAAATAATCAGTAGTCATAAATAATGCAGAATCCCTGTTATATAACCAGCTGCCCGGGGAGCTGGGAAGGAGGGAAGGAGGTAGCAGCTTGTCAGGAGAGGTGAGGGGGCCAGAGGTGAGGACAGGGGGACAATGCCAGTTCTCAGACTCTGGGGTTCCCAGATCTGGCACATAAGGAACATAGACGTGCTTTCTTTGGGGAGGGGGCTCAGCCAGGGCTGGCTGGGGCCAGGCAGTATTGGGGTATCCACAGCCGTGGTGCACTTCCTCATCAAAGAAGCCTCTAGCAATTTTTACCAAGTCCTCTATCTCAACTCATCCACTCATTGACAATTGTCTTTGTAAAGAGTGTGCCCAGCCCTGTGCCAAGATGGGGATACAGTGGTGGGCCAGACAGACCTGGTCCTGCCCACAGGGGGCTTACTGTCTGGGGGGGACAGACAGCAACCACATCATAACACGCATACATACGTGTAATTTTTAGCAGTGGTAAGTATTTGAAGAAGAGGTGCCGGCTGCTCTGAGAGCCTTCCATAGGGAGCTGACCCCCACCAGGGGTCAGGGGAGCCTTCCCTGATGAAGGGCACTGTAAAGGAAGAGGGCCAGGGCAGAAGTGGGCCGAGTGTGGAGGGCTGGTGGGGAGGCAGGCCTGGCAGGGCAAGAGCTGCTTACTGGAGAGGACGGGGCTTGGAGCCAGATCTGGAGGGGACTTGTGTTTGGGACGCTTAGAAGTTTTGGAGGCAATGATGGGCTAGAAATAGAGGCAGGACATAGTGCTGAAGGTTGATTGGAAAGTTCCCTGGATATAGCATGGAGCAGGAGCTGGACAGGAAGCTGCTGGCAGCAGGAACGCAGAGTTGTTCAGGCAAGGGGTGCTAAGGCTGTGGCTAGGACAGAGGTTGGGGATGCCTGTCGGACAGGACCTGAGACCCCTCCAGTGGGTTCTGTCACAGCCCTCAAACCTGCCCCTCTTGAGAGTGCTCCCTTTTGGCATCCTCCAGAGAAGGTAATTCTGGATGTCCAGGCCCAAAATCAGGACTCCCAACTCCTGGTCTCAGCCCAGCCCCTTCCTGCATCCCCATCAGCAGCACAATGAGAAGGGTGGACTCAACAGCGTCTCTGATCCCTCGGCTTTGAGGGTCTGTAATTCTGATTTCATGGTACCACTTCTCCCTCCTATCTCTCTCTCCCCTTCTCTTTCCTTCTGTGTATATAATTATTTCCCTGCATTCCAAGACAATCCCAAATTACATGTAGACAAAATGATTATTAAATCTGAGAGAAATCACAGATTTCAAGACATGCAGAGCAGAAAGGCAGGTAGCAGGGAGCCGGCCCCACACCTGCCCTTTTCCACTGGCCCCTTGAGATGAGGCCCCTGGGGGGGGGCTGGGTTTGTGGACAGACCCAGTCCCTGCATCCGAGCCATGTGCCACTGTGCACATCACTTCCCGTTCTGAGCTCACTTTACGTCATTTACCAAGGGGTGTGACTGGGCCCACCTCCTAGACAGATTTGCCTGTGAGCCTCATGGCCACTGGGCTTCCCTCTTAGATCCTCTTCTGCTTTTATTCATCAAGAGCAGGGGTTCTTAACCAGGGGTCCACGGACCCCCAAGGAGTCTGTGGAAAGATTTCAGGGGGTCCGTGAGCTTGAATGGAAAAAAATCAACTTATTCTTTTTATTTTCTCTGACCTCTAACTGAAATCTAGCTTTTCCTTCACTTATGAATGTATGCAATAAATAAATAAAAATGAATAAAGTAGTAGTCATTTCACCTGACTGGCAGAGGGGTCTGTGGAACAAAAAAGGTTAAGAACCCCGGATCTATAAACAGCCCTACTTTAGGCAAACGCATGTGCTAGAGTTTGAAAGGCCCAGTACTTCTCCATTATCCTGCCACCAGCACCGGGGATCTTCCCCATCAGGGTGCCACCCCTCTGGTGATGTCTGGGTCCTGGTCCTGTGTTAGCGCTCCCATTTTGCATAGTAGGTGTTAGTAGCCTCTGTTGTTCTGCATGCTTTACATACACTGAGTCATCAAATACAACAGGTAGGTACTACTAGAATTCTCCTGTAACAGTTGAAAAAACTTAGGCACAGAGAAGTTGAGTCACTTTGCTAAGGTCACACAGCTGGTAAGTGATGGGACCAGGATCGGATCCCAGGTCTGGCTCCAGAGCCCAGGTTCTTAACCACTTGGCTGTGCTGACCCTAAAAGTTTAAAGCACACTCGTATCTGTTAAATCCCCATTACCCTAGTGGAGGAGAGGAGTGTCACTCCCGTTTTACATGGGAGGAAACCAAAACTTTGAGAGGGGAAATCACCTGCCTAAAGTCCCTCAGCCAAGAGGTGGCATACTTGGGACTTGAACCCAGGCCTCCCTCTCTCCCTTGCCTCCGTATCCCCAAGCCATCGCAAAGCACAGGGTGAACCACAAAGAGATGGAGAAGGGGAAGGGCCCACATGTGGAAGCCTCCTGAGCAGGGGCCAGCAAAGTCTTCTTGGGTGGGTGGGGGGAGAGCATCCGGGCCTGAAAGCTTTAAGCTCCAGCTCTGGACCCCCTGGATCTTGCCTGAGGCACTAGGGCTCACTCTCCCTGGTATAGGAGGCCCAGCTCTCGCTCCAGCCTTGCCTCATCCAAGGGTGTGAGATCATGGCCAAGTCATTTAACTCCCGATTCCCACAGGCATTGACCCTGCCTCCCACCCTCCAGGCAGCAGCAGGCTCTCAGCGCCCTCATTTGACCAGGGGAGCCTAATTTGAGGGAGTGGCTATTTCAGAGGCTAAAGGACTTTTCCTGAGGCCCCCAATGCCCTGGCTGCTGTGTCTTCACCTGGCTTAAATCCCTAGCACCCTAGGCCAGTGGTTCTCAAAGTGTTGTCCCTGGACCAGCAGCAGAGCACTCCATGGGAACTTGTTAGAACTGCACCTTCTCGAGCCCCATCCTGAATCTACTGATCTGAAACTCTGGGGGAGTGTGCACAGTCAAGTTTGAGTGCTCCCACCAACCCTCAGGTGGAGATTGGGTTGAGCTAGGGCTTCTCTGAGGTAGGAGTCATCCTGGAATGGAGCATAAGAAGGGGCATAAGAAGGCCCAGCAATCACGGAAGCGCTTCGCAGCGGTATGCAGTTTTGCAGGGATGCTGCAAAATCAACCTCAAAATAAAAAAAACCCTCAGACTCCTTATCTGTAAATGTAGGAGGCGATGGTCTTACAGGTGGTGCTGAGGACTCAAGAGTAGGGGTGGAAAGCCTGACACATAGTAGGGCCACACGAGATGGGAGATGATTCACTTTCAATCCCAGCGATCCCTGGAGCCCTCTTGCTGCCCTTCTTGTTTCCTGTGATGCTCTGGTGTGGTTGGCAGGCTGGGATTATCATACCCACTTGGTTGTGAATCAAGTTAGGACCAGAGTGGTCGTGTGCCCTGCCCAAAGCGAAGTCTGGTGCCCAGGTGTCTTGGCTCTTCTGAAGGTCTCAGCCAAGTGGCCACTGCCCCCCTGCATGAAGCCATGGGGAGTGGGCATCTCTAGGCATAACACCCAAAATAGCTTCTCAGGTCACTTCTAAAAGCATAGAGTCCTAGGATCTCAAAGATGGAAAGAATCTTAAACTAGCCCATCCCTCCTCCCCAGTTACCTAGAGAGGGGAGGTGACTGGCCAAGGTCACCTGCATTGCTCACCAAACTCCCGCCAGCAGTCTTCCCACAGACCCTAACTACTTTTGCCCTTGCTTTCTTCCTTCACTTCGGGGCACTCGCCACCCCCACTCCTTGCCAAACACCCAGCACATCCCTGGACAGCAGTAGTCCTCAGTAAATGTTTGTTGAATTAAGGAATTAATTAGTAAGTTAATTAACTGACTGCTCTGACCCCAGGTGAAGAACACCAGGGTGGCGCTGGCAGCTGGATTCTGGTCCTGATGATTCACGGTGCATCTCTTCGTCTCTGGGTCTCTGTTGCTCTGACTTGGCCCCTTTGTTTTGCTTTGTGGTTTTGTTGTATTGTTTTTGTCCTGAACCTTGTCCCTCCTGCCTCATGCTCTGTCCTCTCCCCGTGTCTCTGGCTGGGTCTCCTGACCCCTCCCCCTTCCTCCTTGGTTTGAGTACTGACTGTGGTCCAGCCAGGGGCTGTCCTCAGGCAGGGCCACCTGTATGGAGACCTCCCACCTGCGTCTGCCAAGAGCTTTGCTTTATGCAGGGCAGAACAGGGTGCAGTGACCTCTGCAGCTGAGCTGCCGCCTGAGATCACTTAACAAGCAGCTCTGGGCCCAGATAGATGGTTTCTTTATTGCTTACCAAATAATGCTTGCTTTTTTCCTTCTCCCAACAAGCCAGGATTGATCTCTGCTCGTCAGTGGGCAGGGAAGGGGAAGGAGGGAGGAGGCTCCAGAGGTTGGGGGGGTGGGGTTGGGTAACCTAGCCAGCACAGCCCCAGGAGGCTTGACTCAAACCATCCCCCACCATGCCGCACACCTGGCATTCTTGGCCTGAGGCTAGTGGAGACCCTTGGGGGACAGTCACTGACCAGCTGACCTGGCTGGTCCAGGAGGCTTTAGGAAGGCCCAATGGAGTCTTTCTCACGGTCACTCCATATCATTTCCCCTCTGAGGCTGGGCGGGCTGCTGAGTGAGCTTGCTGGAATCCCCCAACCCCTCCTTAATGGTCCCTTCTCAATCAAAGGAAGATCAGGCCCTGATCACTAGGGCAGCAGCTAGAGTGGGGGAGAAAGGTATGTGAAGGAACAGAGTGCAGGGCTGCAAGGCACCCCCCCCCCCCCAAGGAATTGAGGAGTGGCGAGCAGGCCTTTGGGAATGACTGGAGCAAGCGCTATTCGCCTTGGTCCATTCTGGGCCCTCAGCAGGGCAAACAGACTTATGACTCCAAGCCCAGCCTTCCTTCTGTGGGTCACCAGCGGGGCCCTACCAGGGCAGGGCAGGGGCACACTCACATCTAGGGGATTCTAGGCCCCCGCCCAGCCCCTCTCATCTCCTCTCCCCTGCCCTGGCCAGGTGGTGAGTCAGATCGATAAGCTAACTTCAGATTTCGACTTGGAGCTGGAGCCGGACGACTGGACCACGGCCACTGTGAGCAGCACCTCCAGCAGCGACAAGGTCGGCGTGGGCGGTCCCTTTGACCTGGGCCACCTGGACTTCATGACAGCTGACATCCTCTCGGACAGCTGGGAGTTCTGCTCCTTCCTGGACGTCTCCACCCCCTCAGATTCCGTGGACGGCCCTGAGTCCTCACGGCCAGGGGCAGGCCCTGACTACCGGCTCATGAACGGCAGCATGCCCATCCCCAATGGGCCCAGGGTGGAGACCCCAGACTCCTCCAGCGAGGAGGCCTTCAGCTCCGGCCCCACCAAGGGCCAGCTGTCCCAGCGGACCCCGGGCACGCGGGAGAGGGTGCGGTTCAGTGACAAAGTGCTCTACCACGCACTGTGCTGTGACGACGAGGAGGGGGATGGCGAGGAGGAGGCAGAGGAGCAGGAGGTGGGCCTGCCCCCCGAGCCTCCCCGCACAGAAGCCCATGCGGGCCCCCTCAAGCCCTCCCTGGCCCCCCACAAGCCGAGGCGCTCCCCACTGACTGGCCGCCGCTCAGGCCCCACCTCAGCCCCTGAGCAGACCCGAAGGGTCACAAGGAACAGCAGCACCCAGACAGTGTCAGACAAGAGCACGCAGACGGTGCTGCCCTACACAGCCCCCAGGCAGAAAGCCAGAGCCAAGAACTAGGGCCAGGGTGGGCTGGGGGGTGGTGGGCACATAGAGCTATAAATATATCTATATTTAAACAAGCGTGGTCATAATAAAATCTAAAACTGCTGAGGATCCGGCCCCACAGGCCCCAAAGTGCTCGCGGAGCTCACCTTCCACCCAAGAGATGCCCACCCACCTCCTAGGTCCCAGGAGGGATGGCCAGAACCACCAAGATGTGGAAGGGCATCACTGGTTAGGAATCCCTTCTCTGGGGTCATGAGGCCAAGCCTCTCCCCTGGGGAATGTGGAGTAGGGAGCTGTCTGGCCCAGAAGCCCTCTTCCAAGCTCCTAAGCTATATGGTACAGTTGAGATGCTGGTCTGGGCAGGTTCTGCAGGGAGCAGAGCTCAAGGCTGGTAGTCAGGGTGGCTTGGAGGAGACTGCAGGAGTGAAGGCCCAGGTCACTTGCAACCCCCCCTGCTCATGACTCCAGGGCAGCCTTTGGCCTCCCCTTCCGGAAGGCAGACTTAATGGGACATGTACAATCCTGCCTCACCTCACCCCTCTTCCAAGTATCATGAGCAGCCTGCACCCATCTGTCATCAGAAGATAAATGGGTGGTTTTCCCAGAGTCCATTTCTGACCTCTTCCATCTCAGGGCTGCCCGGGACACAGAGGAAGGGCAAGCTGCTTCCATGGGGCAGGCCTCCAGGCTATGAAGCTGGAGGATTTGGCCATGCATACAAGGGTCTGTTTGGAGAGCCTGTACCACCTCCAATCCTTCCACCCCCATGCTAATCCTGGTCCACACTCCTCAAGGGGTCAAAACCCAGGGCAGAGCCTCGCCCAGCCCCTGGCTTGGCCCAGCAGACCTGAGGTCCACATGAGAAAGCAGCCAGCAGCCACCATGGGTGATGAACAGGGCCACAGACAGGCTTCTGACCATCTTCTAGGCAAGCATCTCTGGAGAGGAGTCCAGGGGCCCCACTCTGCCCCTGCTTCTCCACGCCCCCACCCTGAGCCCACCTTAGCAGGGCTTGAATGATGCCAGGAGGGACAGGGTATGAGCCTGGAGGCACCAGGGCCCTGTCTGGGCCAAGGTCCACACAGGGACAGCCTCTGGATATCCTTGGAGCAATAATCACAAGCGTTGCTCACGTTTATTGAGAAGTCTGTATGCCAGTACTATGCTGAGTACTTTTTATGGTGGTGTCTCATTTAATCCTCACAATAACCCAAGACAGGAACTATTATTATCCCCATTTTTCAGATGAGAAGACTGAGGTTCAGAGAGGCTAAATAACTGGCCCAAGGTCACAGAGCCTGTGCTACCCTGCCTCCCATGAGCAAGTGGTCTCCTGGGTGCAGGGTGCAAGACCTGACCGGGCTCTGCCTGGCTCTGCTAGTCAGCAGCTGTGTGATCTTGGGCCAGTCAGTTCACCTCTCTGAGCCTGTCCATCGTATCTATAGAATGGGTCTGATCACGTTCATCTACCTCACTGGCTGTGAATGTGAAAGTGCTTGATCAACACGAAGGCACTGGACACGCTGCGTGATCTAAGTGGCCCTGACCCAGATTTCCCATGATTTCCAGGTCAGGGGTTCCTGAGTGGGATGGAAAAGAAGCATCTTCCATCTGGCTGGGAACTCCCCCTGGGCCACAAACACTGCTCTGCTTTGTCTCCTGAGGCAGCTTGAGATGCTGCAACTTGATTCACTGCCCCTCAGAGCAGAGACAAAGTGGCGTGGCAAGCAAGGACATCGCTCCTCGGAGGCTCTCCTGTTGTACATTTCAATTAAGGCAGATTTACAGCCCTGCCAGGGCCTGTAGGGAGGTGGCTCTGCTCCTTACGTGGGGGCCCAGGAGGGCCTGACCAGCAGGCCTGGCAGCACCCATTGCCCTTGCGGGAGGGACCAAAGGAGTGGCTCTCCAGCCCCAGCCATGGGGAGACTGTGCAGGCCATTCCGGATGGATGCCGAGTTTTCTGCAAGGATGAGCCTGAGCAGGCCTAGTGTTCTGCAGTGTGGGGGTCTCTCCTCAAGCCCGTGGCCAGCTTAGAGCCCTGAAGAGCAAGCTGGGGTACAGCCCATCAGTTCTAGGAGGGGAAGGGCCAGCTGGGGCCTGTCCTCTGAATAGCAAGGAGAGATCATCCCTGCCCACATAGGTGCACACCTAGCTCTGAGGAAAAACATCCAGGCCTACTGAGACTCATTTTTCCTCTCCAATGACAGGGTTGTTTTTAGACTTAGGATCTCTTGTTTTTACAGTGGTCAGGGAAAAGAGAGACCTACAGAATGGTCCCGGTTTTACAGAAGAAGAAACTGAGACACAGAGCCAGGGAGCTCTGAGACAGCCCTGGGTAAGGAATTGTCCACTCCTGAGGGCTGGCCGTGTATATGTATGTGTGTGGTCATCAATTGCTCCCTGACCTGCCACCTGGCTCCTTGCCCAAATGGGGCAGTGGGGCGAGGTTGTGCTGGAAAAGGAGGAAGTGAGGTTTGAAATGGGTGTAGGTTCCAGAAGGCCCCATAAGTACTTGACTACCTTCAGAATTTTGCCACCACCAGTCTGGGCCTCCATGACAAGTGGAGTGGAATCCCTGTGGCCTCCTTCTGACATGAAATACAGAACATGGTCACAAAGGAAGACAGGGAATTCTGGCTGTCAGAGCTGTTGAGTGTCGGAATGGGCTGCTCCCGGGTAGTGGGCTTCCTGTCCCTGAGGCAATCATAGCTGCCCCTAGGGACCCTCCTTCACGCCTGCCCACTCCATCCAGGTACGGCCCCTCAGTGCTCTACCCCACCTCTGAACCTCTACCAGTGCTGGTCTCCTTGCCCATAATGCCCCATCAAATCTCAGTGTTTCCAGGAAGTCTCATTTCCTTGACCACCTCCTGCTTGCGTGGGCCTGTGCCGAGCCGTGCTGTGGAGGGGGCAGGAGGGAAAGGGACACTTGTGCTCACGCATAGTGAGCGCCTCCTATGCACTGGGCATTGTGCTAAACACAGGCCTTATCTCATTTATTCCTCACAGCAAACATGAGATAAGCCATTTTATTAATGCCCTCCTTTCCGGGCGAGGAAACTGAGGCTCTGAGGAGTTAAGTAACTTGCCCAAGGACACGAGATGGGTTATGGAGCCAGGATTTGACCCTAAACTTGGTGACTTGGTGCCTGAACATCTGCTGCAGTCAAAATGCATGGTGGAGCTGCTGCTCTGGTCTCTGGGGTTAAGGGAGGGGCCTGGGGGCCTGAGAACCATGTGGGCCTTGGGAAATGAGATGGTGTTGGAAGCAGGGAACCTGCCTGTGGACAGGATTCAGTCTTTGGAGAGCTTGGTGACTGTTAACCCAAATATCACAGCCTCTGACACAGAGTCTGGCAATATTTGTTGAATGACTGAATGAGCCTCATTTGCAGAGGTGGCATCCACTATGCCTTCATTCAATCAGCTTTTATTGGCCTCCTGTTGCTTGGTCACACATATACAACTCCCCTGTGAGTATCTGGTCTGATGTGATGGGGGGCTAGGCAGAGTCAAAACTGAGCAGGGTGGTTTCAGTGCTGAGAAGCCAGAGGGGGTGTTGGCTCCAGCCGGAGGTCCCAGAGGCACCCAGGGAAGGAGCCAGAAGCATGAGGTGGGAGGCCAGCTTGGTGAGGAGAGGGCTCTGGGACATGTCCGTGGGGTAGGGGCTCCTCAGCCTGACACCACTCTAATGGACCAGGCAGTGCCCCCAATGCATCACTGTCTCCAATTCACAGAGTAGGAGAGGTGATTTCATTTACAGAAATCATCTCATGGGCCCAAAGGGCAGAAAGAGGGGTAAACCCTTCAGAGGTCCCAGCACCATCTCCTACCCTTAAGACAAAGAGAGGCTATGTCAACAAAAAGGTAAAATAGGCGGTGGTGGTTGGGCCTGGGGATGTGAGCAGAAGCAGGCCCAGGCTTCCATCTCTATCCCTCCTGAGTGCCCTCTATTCCAACCCACCCTCCATTCTCCAGCTGGACCTGAGGGAGAAAACTGACAGTTATTGCCCACCTAGGACATGCCTGGCATTATGCTGCAACTTTTAACTGACACTAAATGACAGCTTTGGGTGTGCCCAGCACACAGTAGGTTGTTCATTAATTATTTGTTGAATAAATGGAGTAACACAATCTTCCCTTTACAGATGAGGATACTGAAGAACAAATAAGAAATTGTTTGAAGTTACTTGGACAGAAATTGGCAAAGCTAATAATATTGTTATTGTTATTTACACAGTGTAAGAGCTACTAGTTATGGAATACCTACTGTGTTGTTAGGCTCTTCACATAAATTATCTCATCCACTTTGCAGCAACCCTTCAGAGTAACGGTGACTAATTTTACAAATAAGAAAACTGAGACCCAGAGAGGTTTAGTATCTTATCTGTAATGACCCATATCCTCAACAGTAGCAACAGGAGCTGAATCTAGACTTCACCATGCTGCCTATACTCCTAGCTTCAGGGGATTGGGAACCCTGGAAAATAGATAAATTTCCAGTATAACTGTGGCTGGCCCTGGATGAGCCAGGCCAGCAGTGCCTACCAGGACTCAGGCCCTGCCTCCTCCTCAACTCAGCCCGCCTGGCCCTGGGAGCAGCAGGCCAGAACCCACCCAGAACTCCCAAACTCCCCTTCCCGGTTCCCTGTGCGTCTGGGGCACTGTCCAGGTGACCAGCAGAATACAGGTAGCAGCTCAAAGTGTCCTTTCCCCCTTCTCATAGATCTCTAGCAGAGCCAGGAAGGCTAGCTTGCCCTCAGCCCAATAAATGCCCCGCTCCTTTCTGGTGTGGGCTTAGCTGGCTCTCGCTGGGGGCTGGGGTATCTTGGGAAGGGCTTTGAGGAGGAGGAGGGATGTGAAATGGAGCTTCATTTGAAATGGAGTGGAACTTGGGCACCTGGAGGTGGGAATGGAGGGCATTTCAGGCCAGCGGAACTTCATGAACAAAGATGGTGGGGGTGACCCACGGTGGACAGTAGGGAGGCCCTGCTAAAGTGGAGGGTGCATGTTGGGCAAGGTTAGAGCACTGTCCGCAAAGGACTTTAGCTTCCCCATAGCCCTTCTCAGAGCCACTCCATCTTCTTGACTGCGGAGGAAGGAATCAGGGTTTCCTGACTAGTCTGAGACTGGAAAAATAGATTTAATATAGCTCAGTGGAGACCATCATGCTAGGGGCCCAGTTTGATGAACAGATAAGAACAGCATGAAATTAGCACATTGGTAAGTAAAATAGATAGGCTAAAGTCCTCGAAAATAACTTCATCTTATAAGTAGGTTAAACATCCCTCCTGCAAAGCGTTCTCGGTGAACCTTTCCTTCCCCTTGGGCACAGGGGCTGGGATGCTGGGGCCTCAGGTTCCCTGTTACACAGGAGCTAGCCGGGATCCTGAGACCTGACTCTGACGACCTACCTACCCGACTGCAGAGAGGGGCCCAGCTGCCGCCACCACCCGCCTCTCCCACTTTACCGTCCCCCTACCATGCCAGCCAAGGAGACCCAGGGGCATTGGCCTGTGACCTCAGGCTGCTGCTGTCCACGGCCCAGGCACTGCACCTGATCAGAGATGACTCCCTGCCAGGAGCACTCAAGCTCACACACCTGCCTGTGGCTGTCCGTTTCCTGCTTAGGCTGCTCCCCCTCCTGTCCCAGCTGGGACGCGCAGAGGTTTAGGAGCTTCCGGCTGCTGGCAACAAATACCGTGGTGCAGGGCCCGGCGGTGCCCTTCCCAAGGCCACCTCAGGACTGCCACAGAAGCCCAGTCTCCAGATGCCAGCCACCCATTCCGCCCACCTGGCCTCCGCCCCCAAGAAAGGGGAGGCAAGCCTGGGGAAAGCAGAATCTGGGACAGGTTGAGCCCGACCAGGCGCAGCCGGTGGAGGAGCTGTGGAAAGAGGCCTGGGGGCCCTGATTCCAGGGGCATCTCCTTGACTCATCCTGGCCAGTGATAGGGTCCTCCCAGGAGACCCCAGTAAGGGTGGAGACTTTTTCCCAAGCCAAATAGGAAACTGATTTAAAGGAGGTGGCAATGGCTGCGTTCACATTGGAGAAGTGGGGAGGGGCCTTCCCACTCATTCTCCCAGGGAAGGGGTTCACTGATGGGTCGTGACCCAGGATGCCAGGAGAGGGACAGAACGCTCGCGCCTGCTCACTGACAGAAAGCTCAGCACCTTGCCCCCAGAGACTGACCACTCCCGAGGGAGACGGTGTTGGTAGGCAGCATCTTCCCCTGAGAGACCCAGGGGTGTGTGAAGGGTTCAATCTGGAAAACCAGCTGGGGAGAGACCATGAGTCCCACGAGTGGTCTGTAGTCAGGGGTGAGGACAGTCAGTCCCCAGCCCTCCGTCCCTCAGCCCCTCTCAGGACGGCTGCACTCCAGGCCTGGCACAGGCAAGAGGAGAGACTCTTTTAGGGTGGGCTCCCCAGGAGTCCAGGCTTTCCCACTAAGCATATGGGTCTCCCTGGGGTTCGTGTCCTCCTCAAAGGTAGGCTTATCCGGGGAGTTCCTCCCCTGTGGCACTCAGGCCGAGGCTGGGAGCACAGCCCAGGGAGAGGCTCTGAGAACTTTCCACCCCCAGGCCAAGCTGATCCTCCTCATCTCCAGTCCCCTAGATATTTCTCTTCCTCTTGTCCAGAGGCTGCAAATTGGTGGCCTACACACTGTTCTGTTCCTAAACATAGTGTTTTTTAAAAAATTAGATCTGCCCCTGGGTATATGTCCTAAATAATTGAAAAGAGGTGTTCAAGCAAGACCTTGTAAACAAATGTTTAAAGCAGCACTGTTCACAAGGGCCAAAAGGTGGAAACAACATTTGTCCACCAACTAATGAATGGATAAAAAAAAATGTGGTGTAGCCATACAATGGAGTATTATCCAGGCATAAAATGAAGCTCTGGGAGCGGATGTGGCTCAAGCAGCTGAGTGCCTGCCTCCCACATGGGAGGTCCCAGGTTCAGTTTCTGATGCTGCCTAAAAACAAAAACAACAAGCAAACAAACGAATAAACCAACTCAGGGAAGCCGATGTGGCTCAGTGGTTGAGCACCAGCTTCCCACATATGAGGTCCCCCAGCCCCCATTATCTCAAAAAAAAACACAAAAAACGAAGCTCTGATATATGCTACAACCTGGATGAAAGTTGAAAAATTATGCCAAGTGAAAGCAGCCAGACACAAAAGGACAGATATCGTATGGTCCCATTTATATGAAATATCCAAATAGGCAAATCCATAGAGACAGAAAGCAAGTTAGTGGCTCCCAGGGGCTGGGAGGACACGGGAATGGAAGGAACTGCTTAATGGATATGGGTTTCCCTTTAGGGTGATGAAAAAGTGCTGGAACTAGATAGTAGTGATGGTTGCACAACAGTGTGACGGTACTTAATGCCACTGTATTGTACACTATAAAATGATTAAAATGGTAGTTTATGTTACATGTATTTTACCACAATAAAAAAAAAAAAAGTAGACTTCATGTAAAAATCCTGATTTCAGGTTTCTTAAGGGGGTAAAGTCAGGAGATCTGACAACACTGGGCTGGTATTCCCACATGGCCACAGTCAGCAGGAGCCAAGCAGCAGGGGTCTTCAGGCAGGGCAGGCCCTGGGCAGTACCCCGCACCTTCCACTGTTCTCACTCATTACATTGGCGCCTGCAGACATATGAGTCTTTGACACCCCCCGCTGACCCAACCTGCCCCAAATTCATCTTTTATCACATCTTCCTACCCTTTCTGCCCCTACTGTGTCTTAAACATACCTTTGATCTGCCCTCAATACTGCCCTCAATACTGCACAGCTTTCCCCCTCAAGTGGATTGCAAGCTCCTTGCGGGCAGGAACAACTGATGTGCTGCCAGGAGCTGGCACAGGGCTTGGCACGTAGAAGGGACTCAGAGAATATCTACTGAATGAATATGCCCCTCTCCCCTGCTCATGCCCCCTTTTAGCCCACCTTTGCCTGTAGAGCCTAAACCCCTCTTCAGACTCGTGGTGGGGTACCCTGGCACCTGAAGTCTTCCCAAAAGGAGGGGCTGGGATTCCAGGTCTTAGAGGAGTGAAGGGACAAGAAGGGTACCTTGCCCACCCCTCCTGCTCCATGAGGTGGCCAGCCTTTGCTGGAGGTTCCAAAGCACCCCCAGTTTTGTTTTAAATCCAAGCACCATAGCAGGGCTGAGGGATGATTTCAGACTTTTTAATAAAGGAAACTTCAAATCAAATAATCCTTGTAGCTATTGAATCAATCCACAGGAGCACCAGCTGTAAAGATAACTCATTCATATAAGTAATTGTTGTCATTCAAGTGTTGGTTGGGAATTGTGAGATGCCCATTAAGTGAACTTTTCAAGTGCCTTTGCCCCTCAAGGTTTGTACATTCTGAAGACCCAGTGAAGCTCAGATATGCATGGTCTAGTTAAACCCATTGGCATCAGCATCCCTCATTTCCCCCACTGCTGGTAGCCTTGACATCTGCCTCAGAAGCCCCTCTGGCACCCTTTCCTCCTGTGCCCCTGCCCCAGCCCTATGAGAACTTGCCTCACTGAGAAGGTAGGAAGGGCACCCACCAGGGCCTCCATTCACCCTCATTCCAGGAGGACGCCCCTCCCTGCAGCACAGCTCCAGATGACCCCATGGGGTTGACGCCCAGTGGTGTGCAACATGCAGCTTCCAGCACCTGCTTGGGAGCACAAGGATCTGTGACCCAGACCCTGAACTGAGACTGCCAGGGCCTTCTGGACCCCAGATTCACAGCCTCCTCTTACCTCTAAGCTCCTGCTGACCCTGGAAAACACTCACTCCACAAACTGTGGCACAGAGAGGATCCTATGGGAAACAGAGCAGAGGCAGGGTGTGGCTAGTGAAAGGACCTCTGCCCTGGCCTCAGAGTAGCCTCCAGAGGCACCACCCTTACCAACCTCCCTATAACCCAACCCCTGGCAGAGACCCTGGGGCAGTTTGAGACTATTTTATGAATCCAAAAAAAGAAAGATTATGTTTGTAAACTAACCTATTCCTCTGGGTGTGATACTCTTTGATTGCATTAAATTCTGATGAGTGGCCTTTGATTAGATTTCTTGATAAGATCACTTTAGGGCTTTTGATTCAACTACCTCAGTAAGGCATGACTCAAGTCCCCACCCCCTTGCTGTTAGAAATGGACTCACACAGACAGACAGACACACAAGAAGAGAGAGCTCCGTCATTTTTGATCCCGCCATGTGACAGAAAGGATAAGGCTCAAACAGCTGAGGCCCCAGGGAGTGATGAGCCATTTTGCCCAATAGTTTACTGCTGAGATTGGGAAGAGAGCAGAGCAACTGAAACTGATATAGGAGGCCTGGAAAGAATGCCAAAAGAGGACTACAGGATCATTTAAGTATGAAGCTTCAAGAGGCTGGGCTCACGGAGCTCAAGAGGACGAGAAAGCCTAGAGGAGAAGGAGAGACCAGGCAGATACCTTCTGTCATCTTGCTTCAATTCATGGCTGCTGACTTTGGCACCACTTATGGTGCCTTGAGTTGGACTTTCCAGAGCCTTGAGTCTATAAGCTTTTACCCCAAATAAATACCCTTTATAAAGCCAGCAGATTTCTGGTACTTTGCATTGGCATCCCTTTAGCAGACTAATAGACCCCACTCTGGAATTTCAGAGGTCAGAGAGCAGGATCTATGGAGCCCAGGCTCAGCAGGGCATCATCCCAGGGGCTTGAGGCTCGTGATCGCTGACTCACATGACCGGAGTCAGAAGCTGCCGGCACACTAGACCAAGCAGTGGCCAGGGCCTGCCAGGAGGAGGCTGGCCCAGAAGTAACACAGTGTGAGGGCCGAGGCTTTGGAGCCAGAGAGACCTGGCTTTCAATTCAGACTGTGTCTCTCACTAGCTTCGTGATCTTGCACAAGTTACTTAACCTCTTGGAGCTTAAGGATTATGAGACCCACCCAGCAGCTCTGTTGTGAAGGCTCAATAACAATACATAAGTAAAGCCTGGCAGAATGTGAGCCAACAATGTGGTCCTTATGTCATCACAGAGACTGGGCATGAAGGTGGGGTCAGAGCAGAGACCCCCAGATAGCCAGGAGATTCCCAGCTTTGCTTGAAATGGGTCCACCAGAACCAGTGTTGTCCTGGAGACTTTAACAAGCTGCCCATTTGGAAAGGTTTACCTCCCCCACCCCCTGGATGATCACACCTGGTAGTAGACAGAACCTTCCCTTGCCCCCTGGAGACGTTAGGGACAGGTTAGTTGCCTGCTGGACTAGAATAAGTACAGAAACCTGCATGGAGGGGCATGGCCCAAGTGACAGGTAAAGCAGGAAGGGAAAAGTAGGGGAGTTGGGGTGCAGAGGGCAGTGCAGGGGCCCCAGCTCAAGGCAAAGGTTTACCTCCTCTCTATGTTGGACAGACCCAAGCATCATGAGCAGCCTCCACCCACCTGCCATCAGAAGATAAATGGGTGCTTTTCCCAGGGTCCATTTCTGCCTGACACCTCACCTGACGTGCAGCATCTTGCTGCCTCCATCCACAGAGTTGTCTGTGCTTTGTCAGTGGGTGTCTAAGAGGGATGGGCTTGGCTTGCCCTGCTTAGCAGCTCTCCTTAGCCCTCTTCTTGATAATTCAGACCCAGCTGAGAGGTGGCTGTAGGAGGGCCCAGAAGGCCCAAGGCCAGAGCACACCTAGCTCCAGGTTGTCACTACCTACCCCCCACTGCCACCTGGCTATCAGGGAGCTCCACATTTGTAATGAGTTCTCCTCTTCATTATGGAAAAGGGAACTTAATGTTCTAGGAACTCACCTCCTGCTCCTCTTCTTCCTCCACCTCCTCAATTCACCAGGCACTAAGCAAGCATTGTCAGGTCATCCTTCATGTGGAAGCTGACACTTCTCTGCTTTTTTAAGATGTGAATATTGGCCTGAGGACACAGCACAGAGAAAGGCTGTATAGAGCAAATCACTCTTTCACCTGATTGCCCTCATGATCAGTGGCATTTCTAGGATGGTTGGATGAGATAAAGGGACAGGTCCAGACCCAGTCTACAACTAGGGTTCAGGAAAAGGCCAAAGATAGGATTCAGACTTGGTACTCAGTTTGTAAATCAGGGTGAGGGGTCAGTGTGGGATCAATGTAAAGGCTCAATATGTGACTGGGGTCAGGGCTCAGTGTGTGACCAGGATCAGGGCTCAGTGCATGACCAGGGTCAGGGCTCAATATGTGACTGGGGTCAGGGCTCAGTGCGTGACCAGGGACAGGGCTCAGTGTATGA
This sequence comes from Tolypeutes matacus, assembly GCA_026826555.1. Taxonomy (NCBI): domain Eukaryota; kingdom Metazoa; phylum Chordata; class Mammalia; order Cingulata; family Chlamyphoridae; genus Tolypeutes; species Tolypeutes matacus. Next base: position 5,830,528 of record JAKSZT010054396.1, read on the forward strand.
CTGGGAACACCACTCTGTCTGGTCCAAAATTTTGGGTTTGGTCTAAGGAAGAGAAGAGACCTCCTAACCATTCACTCTAATCTCTAGGGTAAACCATTCTTCACATACACAACTGTGATCTTGCTAGAAAACAAAAACTCAAGTCACACTCCTGCCATAAAAAACTTCTATTAAAAAAAAAAAACAACAAAAAAAAAACTTTAATGGTTTCTCGTGATCTTTAGGATTAAACTGCAGCAATTTAGCAGGACAGTTGACACCTTCCATAGCCTGATAGCTGCTTTCCCTGCAGCTTTCCCCACTGCCCCACTGCTCCCCTCCACACAGCTATTGCTCACCGCACACAGGAGCTGCTTGCAGTTTCCGGAAGTGCCTGGCTCTTTCATGCCTTTGTGTCCTCCAAGGCCATCCCACCTCCTGGGACCGGCCCTGCCTCCTCATCAGTATCATGCAGTATTGTGTGTAGTATTGTATAGACACTGGAGCTCAGAAGCAGAGCAAAGCTGTGTTCAAATCCAGGTTTAACCACTTCCTTGCTATGAGATTTTGAGCTTGGCCTCACCTGAACCAAGAGGATAGCTGCTATACCTGGGCATAGGTTGGTGCGAGGTTCTTGGGGTGACCCCACAGACAGGTTTTTAACACACATGACTCATTTTAACCCTTAATTATTCCCCAGTGTATTTGACATGGTTACCACTCAACATCCTGTCCCTACCTTCTCCCAGTGGCCTTGATGGACTGCAGAGGCTGGAGAGCTGAAAAGGACATTTCCCAGACTGCCTTACAACTGAAGTTCTATTTGCGAATTGAGTTCCAGCAATTAGATGCACTTTTGTAAGATGTGAAAGGCAGCTTTGGAGGCGATTTGTTGCTGCTTTGGGTCGTTTTCGGCCAGCAAGCCCAGTTGTGGAGATGCCACAGCATTTCAATATTGAGTCCTCAAATTCATGTGTGTGGAGAAGCAGCAGGGTGACTCCTGATCCCTGGACCAGGCTATGGCAGCACGTCCTTGAACCCAGTGGTTCAAGACTCAGCTCAAATGTCACCGCCTCTGGGACGCCTTCCCCAATTCCTCCAGGGTTCCTTGCTCCCTCCTCTGCACCCCACAGTTCCTCCCAGATCAACTTTGTGTAAACATTTATCTCCCCTATTGGACCAGGACCTCTCTATCCGAGTACAGCTTAGAATCTAATAAAGGAAGTCTGCGTAAAGAAATGAGCTATGAACTGTTATGGATTGAATTGTGTCCCCCCAAAAAGGTAAGTTCAAGTCTTAACCCCTAGTCCCATGAATGTGATCCTACTTGGAAATAGGATCTTTGAAGATGTTATTCATTACGATGAGGCCAAACTGGAGTAGTGTGGGCCCTGATCTAATCTGATTTTTTTATTTTATTTTTATTTTTTGGGAAGTACCGGGGGCCAAGGACTGAACCCGGAACCTCATATGTGGGAAGACGGAACTCAACCACTGAGCCACATTGGCTTCCCTGGGTTTTTTTGTTTGTTTTGCTTGTTGTTTGTCTTTGTTTTTTCAGGAGGCACCAGGAACTGAACCTGGGACCTTCCGTGTGGAAGGCGGGTGCTCAACTGCTTGAGCCACATCTGCTCCCCGGCTGTGTCTTTTTAAGAAGAAATTGGACAGAGACAAAGGGCAGAAAGCCACGAGGTGTCAGCAAGCCACCACCAGAAGCCAGGAAAGAGGCATGGGACAGATGCTTCTCTACAGGTTTAAGAGAAAGTATGACCTACTGACACCTTGCTCTCAGACTTCTAGCCTTTAGAACACTGAGACAGTAAATTCCTGTTTTAAGCCACCCAGTTTGTGGTGCTTTGTTACAGTGGCTCAAGGAAACTGGCCCAAGAGCAGACTCCTGAGCATCAGGCCTGGGAAGCAGACGAGACAGGGATGCACTAGAAAGGAAGGGGATCTGCCAGGGCGAGGGTTGGAACACAAGGAAGTCTGAGACAGGAAAGCCTTCCCAACCTCACCAACCACTAGGGCTCAGAGGAAAGCAAAAGGAATTTTCAGACTTAAAGCCAGCTACTGGACCCTAGGCAGGGAAGTCCATGGCCCTGAATCCAAAATGCAGAAACAATGACATGTGACAATGAGACAGTCCAAGATACACAGGAAAGTGTGGAGGATTACATCTGGAAAGCCAATGAGCAGAGGATGAGTCCACCTTGTTTGAGGCATGAGGGGCAACAGGCAAAATGATATTCTCTGTCCATGGTGGCCCCTGCCCCTGCTCCACCTGGGATAGGACAAGGGGTCTGGCCTCAGGATCCAGAAGGGTATACTCACAGCTGGGTATAGATGGAGCAAGGAAACTGCTGCTTTGCATGCTACCTTAGGTGAAGTGGCTATAAAGGTGGCACATAAGGGGGCGGATGTGGCTCAAATGGTTGAGCATCCATCTCCCATATGGAGGGACCTCGGTTCAATCCCTGGGACCTCCTGGTAAAATAAGGAAAAATATAGAGGGTGCACGCATTAGGCTTCATGAGCAGGTGAGCCATATGGCCCCGCTGAACCACGCAGCAAGATGATGACGTAACAGGAGAGAGATGCAGGGAAGAGCGAAGATGAGACACGCCAAAAAAAACAGGAACTGAGGTGGCACAGGTGGCAGGACTCCTCTCTCCCACATCGGAGGTTCCCAGGATCGAATCCTGGTGAAGACAGAAGGAGGATGAGAGGAGAGGGCAGGAAACAGACACAGAGAATTGCCCAACGAATGGACACAAAAACAGCAAAAATGGGGGGGGGGAGGGTTAAATGGATAAAAAGTAAATAAATAAATCTTAAAAAAAAAAAAACAAGGCAAAAGACAGCCTTGTAGAAGGCCAAGGCCACCTCCACTGGAAAGCATGCGCTAAAGAGCCTAAAACTGGAAAGCCTGATCCCTGCTTTTCTGTGGCTAATGGACTCTGTGACACGAGACCTCAGTGTCATGGGCCTCAGTCTCAGTCTCCTCTGTCTATATAATGGGGACAGTCGTCTCTGGGCTGAAGGGCTTAGGAAAATAAGTAAAACAAGAAACAGCTGTGCAAAGTAAAGGACTAAGGAGGGGGGAAAGGGGCCATGGTGGGAGACAGACCCAGGTGCCACCAGTGAGGTCCCAACAGGCAGGGCTGCATGTGAGCTTGGGGAACTGACCCTCCTCCATCCCAACACTCAGCACACTTCAAATTAATAATTAAAATGCTTCCTGTCAGATTCCAGCTTGCCACGTAATTAGAGCAGCTCCAGGCTTTAGGCAATGGTGATGAAATCAGGTCTTGTTAGAAAGAAACTCTTCTGGGGATGAGGTGGTGCAGATAGAGCCTTCCTCTCCAAATCTCTCTATCTGCATGTTAGTTCTCTAGAGCAGAGAGATTAATAGGGACAGGGGATATCCTAGTCTGGGGAGAGGCAGGGGGCATAGAGAGGAATCTCGATATCCTCGTTTTGTACCAGCAGGTGCCATCCTAGCTGGACAGGATTAGGCAGATCAAGGATTTGTGTGAGAAGGAGGGCAGTAGGGAGGTCCTTGAAGTTTCAAAGGCAGAGAGACAAATCTGAAACCAACTGCAGATCCCAAAGTCCCCTCCCCTGCCCCAACATGTGCACATGAGGTACTGCCAGCACCTCCCACCAACCCATAGCATTCGTTGCTTTCTTCTGGAGCACAATCCTTCCCCATTCCTGCCAACCAAGTGTGGCACAGACCCGGGAGTCCTAGCTCCCAGCTCCTGGACTTCTCAGTCCCCCAGGAGCATAGTTTGTTGGTGCTGCCCATGGTTCTAGAGAGGCTTCCCGTCCTCAGCTTTCTCCCTTGTCAGTTCTCCCAGCCCCTAGACCCCATCTCACTGTCACACTTCCACACATGCCACCAGGCCTGGCCCCACTGTTCTGAGAGAGGGAAGGGATCCTCATTGCTTAGCTCACTGATGGCGATCCCTGAGCGCCCACCCTGGGGCTCCATGCTGATGGGCAGGCCCTTGGGAGCCCAGGAATAGGAGCGCACACCCATGCCACCTATTAGAAGAAAACCATCGTAAAGCAATCTTGTGTTACTTCATTGAAGTTGCCTTCATAAATATTTTAAAGGCATTTATTAGGAAAGCCACGGGAGCAGAGAGGAGGTGGCTGAGGCTGGGAGGAAAGGTGCCCCTTAAGGTCTCAGCTGCCACCATCAGCACCACCATTGTCTACACTGAAACATTGGCTCTCTGGGGGAGGGTCTGTGAGGACTGCAAAGAGGAGAAGTCCACTTTGTCATGCCGTCTCTACCCTTCCAGGAGGTGGCTGCGCAGGTACCCGTGCTCCTCCCTAGAGGTACATACATTGTTGAGCTGGAAGAAGAGGCCTCTTGGGTCTCACCTGGGCTTTGATCCCACTTGCTGGGGCAATGCTTCCCTTCTGAGCTCAGTGGTACAGTGGGGAGGCTGGGAGGCCCTTCCTTGGCAGGTTGCTGTTTCCAGGTGTGTGGATGCCTTGTCCTTTGCCCTCCTCTCCCCACCTCCTCATCCCTCCCTTCCCCCCCTCCCCCCCATGAACACACACAGCCAGGCCACTCAGCCCTGGTGTCCTCTTGGCTGCCCTGCCCCACTCCGTCTACTGGGGTTCCGGAGGAGGAAAGGACGGGATCCTGCCTGCTGACCCATCCTCCCTCCATTGGGAGTGCGGCAGGATGGAGGTACCATGGCCGCCTCTGACGCAGCTCCTCTCCTTGGGAAAGAGCCTCTTTCTCTTCCCCAAGCCAAAGCCAACAACCCAATTAAACTCTGAGAAAGGAGAATCGATCTGCAAGCCTAGGGATTACATTATCTGCAGTGCTGATACTCAGGGGGCCATGTCTGCTTCCCCCTCACACCTCAGGCTCCCTCAACTGCCATCTTCAGGGAGCAATGAGCAATTCTCCCCACTCTCACTCCCACCCTCTCCCTCCCCACCCCCACCACCCTGTCTTTTCCCTCTCTATGGCCAAATCTCTCTCTTCTGTTCAGACCTGTCCATTCAGGCGAGGCAGCTCCATGAAGACTGTCCTCTGGGCAATCTTTCTCCACCTCAGTCAACCAGTGGAGAGGGGGTGCTTGACCCCATTTTACAGATGCAGACTTGAAGGACACTGAGCACTTAGTACTCTGCTCTCCAAGGTTAGCAGGTTTTGCTCCCCACGCAGAGAGTGGGAGTGGGTGAAGTGAGCTTAGGGAACCTTCTCTGGTAAATAAAAAAAGAATGACGTGCAATTACCATCTCAATTGTTTCTGGGTAAATAGGGGCTTCTAAAAGATTTTAAAAATAGATTATTCCTTTAAATAGGTTAAGCATCCTTTGACAGCTTCATTTACATTATTCATTTGCTGGGAAATCCTCTTTTTTTCCCCCATGGGTAATGCAGAAGTAAACTTCAGCCTCAGTCGATTCCAGTCAGAGACCTGAATTAATGTGGCTTTAGGTATTTCCCTGCTTGCACTGTACCCAAGGATGGAGGCTGCTCTGTGCCCAGCCCTGCACTGGTGGCAATCCAGACCTGTTCTGGGGAGAAGATGCGCTTCCAGAGAACAACGCATGAGCAAGTGCTTCATCCTGGCTGTGCAGTCGGAGATTTGCAAGGGGAGAGGGTGGGATACACAGGAAGGGGTGTGAAGGATTTAGCCTGGGTAGAGGAGAGGGCCGATCTGGTGGGGGAAAGTTTTGAGCAAATGTTTATAAGCAGGATTGAATGTGGGACATGCAACTTTTGCCACCCCATCAGTCATTTCTCTGTCCCCTTCTTCCTTATACTTCCTGGGTGCAGTCCCTATCCACACTGCCTTCCTTATCACCCATCCTCCAGACAGAACAGAATGTGTTCTCCTCTGCCAGCCCGGCAGAGCCCACTCCACAAACGCCCAAGGCCCGGGACTCCTGCCTGCCAGCACATTTTCTCGTTGGGCTGACCCAGGGCCTCGCAGCTGCACTGCTGGCTGAGCACTCAGAAGGACAGCACAGAGAGATGCCAAGGAAATCAGCTCCCTGACCATGCCTCCAGGTCACCAAAGCCCTTAGCACGGTCACACAAGGAGGATGGGCTCCCTCTGCAACCAGGCCAGAATGTTTCCTGGAGCTGCCAACAGCGAACACGGAGTTCAATGCAATTACGAAAGCTATAGGAACAAGAAGTAGTGTGTGTTCGTTCACTAGCAGCAAATTACACTAGATTATTTTAGCAAATAAGGCAAGACGCTAGTTCAGCGGCTGGCAGACTCTGCAGAGATGCATATTGGGCCCTCCTTCCCACCCTCCAACAGTGGGGGTCACACTCTGCAGGAACTTTTCAGGAGAGGAGAGGCAGTGATGGCCTAGGAACTGTGGAACTGGGTAGGTGCTCCAGAGAACTGTTCTGATACGAAGGAAGGACTAGAGGCCAGAGACTGTACAAGGGGGTAGAGGGTGGGGTAGAGGAGAGATGCTATGCTCTGGTCAATCAGGATATTGCAGGCCTGCAGCCTAGCAGAGACCTCAGGATCTCCTGGGTTAGGAGCAAGTTTGAGGCAGGGAGAAAGGAAAGCAAGAAGAGTACAAAGGCCGTTGCATTCCCCTTAGCGTGGTGCACGCGTACAGGCTGACAGCTGCAGGGAGCAGGACAGATGGTCCTTACCTCCGCAGAGAACATGGTGCTAGAGAGAGGGAGGAAGCCAGAATCAGCACATGACTCTGCACATCTGGAAGCCTGGGGGCAACTAGGGAGGGAGACAGAGGGAGAAAGGGAGGCAGTCCAGGGGGGAGGGGCACTCAGCATGGGGAGGGGCCTTTCCCGTACACAAGGTGAGAGGGGCATAGCCATCATCTCTGGCACTGCATCCTTCCTCTCTCCCCCAGACCCTACATAGGTGACTGGTCTGACTCGGGGCAGGAAATCAGAGTTCCTGCTCCCACTGGGCGGCACAGCAGAGGGAACAGGGCCCCCATCTTCTCCATAATAAACATGATCACTTGCCCTAAACCTTCTCTGCATCTGTATTTTCTGTGCTTCCTTTCATTATGAAATGAGAACCCTTGGTCTGATTTAGTGACCACTGAGAACAGCCGGCTTGTTTCAGGGACCTGGTCTCAAAGGTTTATGCCCAGAGCTGTCCCTTGGAATCCCATTTTGCATTAACTTGTAAGCTAGAGTCCCTGGGGTATGCACATCAAATATTTAGCAATGATCTCAACCAATTGCATCAGGACTTCTGGGGTTGAGGGCCTAAGTACCAGTGTTATTGGAAATCTCCTTCAGTGATTCTAATGCGCGGCCAGGGTTGAGAACCACTGGACTAATGGGATCTGGAGCTGTATCATTAGGAGTATAGTGCTCAGGACCAAGGAGGTGACAGCCTGATCCATTATGAGCCAAACAAGTGCAGAGGAGGGCCATGAGGGTGGAGAAATCAGATCAGCTGAAGGAAGTTGAGGGGAGCGGAATATTTTGCTGCTCAGATATCAGGGAAAGGCCAGAGGCAAAGGCCACAGACCCTTTGCCTCTGAGGGTGGGATTGAGTCTGCCCCATCAGACCCAGGCTTTTCTCTGCTCTCACAAAGCACCACCTCATTGGCGGTGAATTAATGTCACCATAATTACCTGGAGTGGTGGAGCCAATAGCGAGTTAGGAAAGACCTTGGATACAAGTGCAGCAGATTAAACTTTTACGTCCAGGCACCTGCATCCAACCAGGTGCTGAGCATGGATCCATCAATTACATTCAGGTGTTCCGGGTGTTCTCGGATGGCGGCACTGCATCCTCACCATCCAGCAGGAGGCAGACCCAGTCATCTCCGGGACTGGGATTCCAGAAACGTTAAGGCTGATCCCTGGGGAGTGAAGCGGTAGCCCCCACCCCCCCGCAAGGCAGATGCTGACCAGGAAGGTGGTCAGGGTCGGGTGGGGGAGGGAGCGGTTACCGCGGTCCCGCCCACTGCCGAGTCCCGCTCAGCCCTGCCCCGCCCCGCTTCAGCCCAGCTGGGGCCAGAGTTCCAAGCCCGGTTCCACCCTGTGCCTGTCCTGTCTAGAATCAGTTTTGCTAATGGCCCTAGGTGTTCTTCACTTGCACATTCCCGCTGCCCCTTTAAACCCAAACAATTGACAACTCTTCCAACACTTAAAATGCACTCACTCTATGACTCTGACGCAGAGATCCCACTTCTAATTCTCCATACCAGAGAAACTTGAGCACAAGAGTGCGTTATTTGTACCCAAACTTTAGGACCTGGTAAAATATCTTCTAGAATTGCAGTGCTATGATATATTTTTTAGCCACTTCAAAAGCATGAGGGGAGCCTTTGCAAGACACTAGACACAAGACGGTACATACTGTAGGATTCCATTTACATGAAATTCAATTTAAGAAGGAGCAAAATAAATCCAAGGGGAAGGACGTGGGGATAAGATCTCTTACCTGGGACTACTAACTGGAAGGGCACGAGGGAATTTTCTGGGATTTTGGAAGTGTTCTGTGTCTCAGTTTGGGTGGTAGTTATATGGGTGTATACTTGTGTAAAAGTTCATGGAGCCATACACTGAAGATTATCATACTTTAACACACTAGACACACGTTACACACCAATAAAAAAAGTAAAGGAGGAGGAGGAGAGCACTCTAGAAGAACTGACTTGGAAAAATGATGACGGGAAAAACATCTCAAAATGTTGCAGAAAAAGATGTGTGACTTCATTTTTTAAATCTGTAACCCTAGGAGGAAAGTCTGGAAGGCTAGCTAACTTGTAATAGTGCTTCCCTCTGGGCAGGGGGACTGGAGTTGAGAACAACCACTTTGTACAATTTTATATTGTGTGCATTTCTATTGTTTGACTCTGTAGCCCACTAGCCACTCCCCCCCGCCCCCCACCACTACCGCTCTTCAATGCACGCTGGCCTCTGGCTTATGCTTTTCTGTGAGTCCCCTGCATTTGGAGGCCCAGGGTATCGGCTGCTCAGGGGAAGTTTTGGCTTCACTTCTCAATTTAAGCCTTGGACTTTGCAACAGAATCTTTGAACATTACCCAGCTCAGAATCTGACAGGGTCTCTGCTCATTGACCCACGTGTACCAAATTCCCATCCAGCAACCGCCTCCTGGGATGGAACAAGGTCAGGTGCCACTTCCTGAATAGGCATCAGTGGAAAGCACCCTTCATGCCTGTGAGAGTCACCAGAGCTCTCTGAAAGCAGCAGCAAGCACGTAGAAAAAAAGGCAGGACAACTCAGGGCGCCCAGAGCTGCTGCGCACCATCCCCCCCCACCCCGGCTCCTCCCTCTAAGTGGTCTCCACAGCCCTTGTTACAAATTACAAATGGTCCTGGAGGCGAATTCTGGTCACACCACAGTCGGGCAAATGAAACTTTGCTCTGTCCCCTCTTTAATATGGATGTGACACCTGCAGGCTACAGTGTGGAGCACTGTGAGAATTATTTCTCATTAAAACGCAGGAGTTGGAACTTTGCCCAGCTTTTAAAGATACTCCTCTCTAGGGCACTCCTCACCAGGGGACTCAGTGGCCACCTTCCTCACCCCTTGGCCCCTAGGCAGGCCCCACACCTACTGAGCTCCTCCCTCAAACATTCGCCACAGCAGCCTGGCTGGCCCTTATCCCAGCCCTGTCAGAAATAACAAGCACCAGTCATCAAGCCTATTGTACAGGTGGGTAAACTGAGGTACAGGCAGCTTGCTCTCTGGGTCACCACACTGCACCTGCAAAGCCACCTGGGGAGCAAGAGTGTGTGGCCCTGATGTAAAGAGGAAAAGTACCATCCCTGGCATGTGATCAGCCCTCCAGAGCTTCCAGAGTCCTCTCGCCCATTGCCTTGTTCAATCCTCACAACGGCCCTATGAAATAAGCACGGTACCATCTACGCTTCACGGGTGGGGACCGAAGTTCAGAGCCATGAACTGACAAACTCAAGGGCACACGGTCAGTATAAGGAGGAAAGGCAGATCTTCAGCACAAGTCTTTTGGGTCTAACACCTACTCAGAGCCTCCATGGTGCAACTTCAAGCAGGGTGTGTGATCTATCTCCCTCCTAGAGCCATTGACTTTATAATAAACCCTCCAGTTCATGAAGAATTTCACATGCTTTTCAGGAGAGGCTCCATTGCCCCTATTTAAGAGATTAGGAAATTAAGGCTCAGATGTAAAAGAGCATGGTCACAAGTTAGCAGGGGAGCCAGGATTAAAAACCCAGTGTCCTGACCCGCAGCCCAGGCTCTTCCTTCGTCCCAGGGCCTGCCAGGTTCCGGCAGTCTGGCTGGCCCCGGGCTGAGACGCTGTCATCAAGGCGCAAATGAACCCAGTCGGCTCTGTGGGTTCACATCCCTGAACGTGGTTCTCTCTGGAAATGTTTGTCTGCAATGTACATGCCCTCCTCAGAGTCAGTTGAAGTGGAAGGTAGTTAAAACCTCAGTCTCATTTTTCATATAAGAAAACTAAGGCCAGAGAAGCTAAATGGGCTACTCGAAGTCAAAAGGCAGAACTAGGTCCCGGACTTGGACCTCTGACCTCTGACTCCCAGCTTGGTGCCCGTTCCAATGGCTCAGCCGAGAATATTACAGCAGAACTCTTTTTCCCAATACTGGGTCTCAGCTTTCTTATCTATAAAACGGGAGTGTTAGCCAAAGCTCTAAACAAGTCTAAGATCTCAGTCTTCGGAGACAAAGAAATCAGATGCTGCCTCCACGTGTGGGTGGAACCCCACACAGTGACCAAGGAAGGGCCTGTCTTTCTGGAGCCAAAGTTCCTTTACCAATATGGAAACTGAGGCCAGGGAGTGGGGACGGAACACATCGGCACAGAAACCCAGTCATTTAAGAAGGGTGAGAATAAGGAGATTCGGGCATCCCCAACCCAGTATTAAATTTCCAAGAGGGACTCGTTCCCATTGAGTCTTAAAGCCCCACTCTGCTTCCAGACACTTCAGAGAGAAACCTTTTTATGAAGGCATTTATTTTTCCCAAAATACACCCCCAGTTTACAAAATTCCTCAGAATCCCACATTTACATGAGAAATCTCCCACCTTCTGTGCCTGGGGAAGGGAGAGCTATCACCGAGAGGACATCAGAGCACCAGAAGTTCTGCTCTCCTGGAGGCTGGGGCTGGCCAGCCCCAGAATAGCACCATGGTGGGGTGGGGGTAATGCCAGTGTCCCCAAAGCCCTCCTGGCCCACCCCACCCCTAGGCTCACCTGTGCCACTGCTAGGCCAGGCCTGGGGGCCTTGGCTGCCTGCCCACCTGCCTGCTGTTCTAGGTGTGTGCCTGAGAAGACACTTTGGAAACCATCAGAGTCCCTAGTCATGGCAAGAGGCTACATCCCTCTCTCTGGGTTTCTGCCCCTGCTCTGTGATGTAGGTAAAGTTTGGGGATGGGATGGGGGTGAGGTAGCCAGGAAGCTGTGGGCCCAGAAGAGGGGTACAGTAGAGAGGAAGGCAGAAGCCGCCCTCCTGGACCACTTCCCTGTCGCCCCCACAGGTGCAGGCTGTAGTAGCACAGAGAGTGTTTGCTCACAGGCATCCCACTGGACGGTGACATCGTTGAGGAAGGGACTTGTCTTCTCACTCAGTGTCCCCAGCACTAACACAGTGCTGACACCCTGTGGATGCTCAATAAACATTAGTTGAATGGATAAGCGACAAAATCAAATTTAGTTTGAGGCTCCCAAGGCAAAAGGACAGAAGCTAACCCGTGTCCCACCGTACACCCCCAGAGAACCAGTGTGACCAGCACATGTTCCCGTGGGGGGGTTGGGCAGAGGATAGGGTGGTCTCAGGCACAGCCCAGGGCACCACTGAGGAGATGGGGTGGGGGGCAGAGGGGTCCACACATGGTCCAGCACGTGCACCTGCGCATCTGCATACCTGGAGGGGGCAGGGACACTGTCTTCACTTAGCAGGGAGGGGAAAAGGCCAATGCTGGGGCCGGAGCAGGCGGCAGGAGGAGACAGCTTCTAGACTCAAGGAGATGCTGGGACTGCAGTGCCCCAGTCTGAGGAGATGAGCTTATAGGCAGATGAAGGTTTAGAAATGCTAATGTGTCAGAGCCATTGGAGAAACAAAGCAAGGGCTGACTGTGGATCATGTCTCTGGAGAAACAGGGCAGTGGGTCAGTATGAATATTGTGTCCTTTAGAAGAAAAGGCAGCTAGATGGTCCATGTAGCATATTCACTGGAGATATAAGGTGTGGGCTGGTCTGTGTATCATATGCTTTGGAGAAACAAGATACAGGGTGGTCTGTGTAGTGTATCCATAAGAACTAAGGCAGCAGGATGTCATAGGTATCATGTCACCAGAGAAATAAGGCAGCAGGATGACTTGGGATCAGTCCAGTGGAGAAAAAAGGCTGCAGGGTGGTCTATGTATCGAGCCCTTTGGAGAACGAGCAGACTCGCCATAGTGGGGTTCGTCTGTTGGGGGCAGTTCCCAGTGCAGCCAAAGGTGGTGGCCCTGGGGCAGGGGCTGAGGCTCCCAGGTGCTCAAGGTCAGGCTATTTCTTGTCCATCATCTGCATTTCATCATGGGAAAGAAAAAGGGAAAAACAATGAAACATCTCAAGTTCTACTTTTGGGGTAAGGGTGCATGAGAACCCCAGGTGTCTGTCACATGCCAGGGTGGCGAGCGTGTGTACGAGTAGCCACAGCAGTCCAATGGCAGCCCCTGTGCTGACCACTGCCCTTACAGGCCCACTCCAACAGGAGCTGGGCGGGTAACATGACCCAGAAGGCGCCTGAGGGAGGCCATCTTCTCCTTACTGCCCACCTCTCCATCCCATGGGCCCACTCACACGCCACATGCACCTCCCACTGTCCCCATGTGTGGAGTGCTCTTCCCTTCCCACCGCCTGTCCATCCAATCCACCCTCCAGGCCGGCTCATTTCCCTCCTCCCCACTTCCCCTTCCCATACTGATTTCCCTAAGAACGATGCTGTAGGGGGACGTCCTTCCGCCTGGCTTCTTGTCTCCACATGGAGGGGTGTCCATTAGATTCGCTCCACTCCCGGACCTGAACGGAGGGCCCAGGCAAGCATGACCTCGCCCCCTCCCAGTCTTTGGACTCTGTCTGTCCCCAGGGGAAGTACTCTTAGCTGCTCTTCCATATAGGGACGGCCTCTGCAGTTGTCCAGTGTGGCCAGAAACTGGGGGACAAGGCTGCTCCCTGGGGGAGCAGGATAGGAAACTCACTGTTTCACACAGCCAGGCCATATCCTCTGACAACTCCCTTCAGAAACCAAGCTGACGTGGTGCTCTCCGGTCTGCTACACTCTTCTATGTCTCATTTGGTTCAAAACAAGGAGGGTGGGGGTGGGCAGATCCTTTATCTCTATCCCCTCACACCCCAACTGAGGCCTCTGCTACTGCCACTGACCATGGATTCAGCACTGTAGAGTTGACAGAGCATGTCTGCATTTGTCACCTTGCCTACTCCTCCTGTAAGGGAAGCGTGGCAGGGTTCCACTCCACTCCACAGATGAGGAAACTCTCAGGAAGGTTATGGGGCCTGTTCAAGATCCCACAGCCAGTAGTACATGCTGGACAAACTAGAACCAAAGCCTCTCCCTCCCAATCCAGGGGCGCTTTCTTCTGCACTTCGCTGCCTTTCTGAGTACTTCTTAGTGCTTTCCCCACCCAGCTTTTTATCGTATATTTTGTGCAGGTTTCTGAGGGACCACCCTGCCACTGAAAACCTCCTGAGCACAGGACCCATGTCCTCCTCTTCTCCCCTCTCCCCAGAGGAAAGCTAAGTACAAGGCTGAGCATCCAGGAAATCAGTGAAAGTTTATTTCCTAAAATGGAGGCCTAGAATCAACTTTGCTTTTCTAGGTGGAAGCCACTCATATCTATGGCAAGTCTGCATCATAAAATATCTTTTCAGAATACACACACACACAGATTCACAAACATTTACAAACGCATACACACATAGATGTGGCTGTTGGTAACTTTTAAAAAGGAAGAATCTCAAACCAACCTCCACCCAACCATTTCTTAAGGTATCTGCTGATGTTGTAACAAAATGGATAATAATGAAGGCTAGCATTTATTATGCACTTTCTATGTGCCAGGAAAGGGCTACCCAGCTGAAAACCATCTTTCCTAAATAAACTTTCACTGAGTTTCACTTTCCTAAACTCACTGAGGCAGGGAGCCTTTGACTAGGTTCTGATAGAGGGAGGTAAGCAGAAGTAAGTTAGGCTATTTCTAGTCAAGACCTTAAACCTGGAGCAGCCACCTTGGACCTGGGAACAGAAGCTTCTGGGTGAAGAGGCCAGAATCCTAGACAAACGGAGCCTGACTCCAGGATCTCAATGGCCTTTGACTGTTTCAGGAGAGAGAAACTCCTGTCCTGTTTGAGCCTCTGCCATTCGGGTCCCCTGAGAGCAGCTGGAACCCATACCACAACTAATTTGGGACCTTGGTTACTCAGCCCGCTGCCATCTCACAAGGGGGTTAGCTGGAGCAGCTCTTCTGGGGACACCGGTAAAAGGGTGACGACCACCCGCACCATGAAAAACCCTCCCAGTCTCCTACACACAGATGCACAAACACACAGACACACAATCTCCAGCACCATGTGTCTTTACCTTCTTTGCCTTCAGAGTGTTTCAGAGGCTGCATGGCTGCAAAACAGGAAGGACCATGATGAGGGTGGAACCGTGGAAAGTGGTGGGGTAGGGGGTCAGGCAGAGGGCAGAGGAGCTCAGGAAGTAAGGGACAGAAGGACTGGGAGGAGGAGGGAGAAGGCGGGGAGGGCAGGGCCCAGGCTGCTGCCAGGCCCACCTCCTCTCGGGGGCGCCTTGCTCCCCCTCTTTGGACCTCGGGTTTCTGCATCTATCAAATAGGGACACCACGCTGCCCTCTAGCGAGCTGGAGATGTGAAAGCGCACTGAGCCTGTGAGTGAAGTAAAGAACTGGAGGAGGACTGGCGTATCCGCAGATGTCTGGGGGTGGGCCTGGGGCCAGGTGGAACTGAGACTCATCAAATCTCTAACCTGCCCCCTCTCCCCAGCCCCTCCCTTCTTCCAACTATATCTGCCTCTGAGCTTGAAAAATGAGGCCTGATCCCAGGGCTGTCTGCGTGGCATACAGGGGCACCAAAAGGCGGGGAATGAATTGGCCTAATTTACAGCAGTCCCCATGTGTCAAGCAACTGCCGTTCCTTCTGTGGGAATGTGGAGGGTACCAGAGTCATCTGAAACCATCCCAAATGGCTCAGCGGGAATCCACCTATCCCAGTCCAGGAGGCCCTGGAAGCGAAGGCAACGAGGCCTCCAGTGACCACAGGGCACCAGTGAGTTGACATCCATCTCGAGCTGGGCTGGTTTGTAGCCCATGTCCTGTGCAAAGCACCTTCCTATCCATTCACTCGGGGAAGCTTCCAGACAGCCCTCTCATGCCATCAGGGCTGGGCTGGGGTGACCATTTTATTTTACAGATGGGAAAACCGAAGCCTAGAGAAACAAAGCACCTTGCCCAAAGGTGTACAGCCTCTAACTAGAACAGGACAATCTGCCTAATAACAAGGGCTCCCATTTACTGAGCATTTACATATCTCATTTAATTTAACCCACACAACCTGTTGTTATGCCCATTTTACATATGAGGAGACTGAAGGTCAGAGAGGCAAAGTGACTTTCCCAAGGCCACTCAGCTTGCACAGGCTGGAGCTGGAACTTAACCTAGGCTACCTGACTCCAAAGCCCATTCCCAGGATTACCCTGTATCCTCACTTCTGTCTCCCCCGCTCAGGGTAGAACAGGCCCTGGAAATGGGTAAAGGTACTAGGAGAAATGAAGTCCCATCTGGGAGGGAATCAGGGGAGATCCATGTCTATGTCTAACTTGGAGCAAAGACCAGATTCTGGCTTGGAGCCTCAGTCCAGAGAACATACTTTTCATTCAAATCTTAAAACAAATATGGCCCCTCCAGATCCTGGAGTCTTCTCCCTTGTCTCCAGACAAGAAGGTCAGCTCCAAAATCAGACTTACCCGTCTTGGATCCTTCTCCATCCCCATCCTGATCCTCAGCTCCTGGAAGACAAAAAGTCTGAGTAAACAAAAAATTTTCTCAGCCCCACCTTCATCACTTCCCCACCTAAGAGTACAGAAGGTAGGTTAGTGGGGCCTGAGCAGGGCTGAAATGTGGTTGAAGGCTGGACACAGGGTCCAAACTTGAAACCAGCAACTCCATAGAACACAGCAGAGCAGGGCAGTGATACGATAAAAAGGATACCCAGCCAAGAACCTACCACTCACCCAGCCAGGGACCATCTACCCACCCTCCACCAATCTACTGGCCCTGTCACCTCATCCATCCCCTCACTCACCTACCCAGGCAACCATCACCTTCTAAGATATATACCCATCTATCTACCCATCCACTCATCCTTCCACCAGCCCCCACCCCACCGCCATCCACCATCAATCACCTCCATTCACATATGCACCCTCCTCCCAGCCTCTGAATACCCATTTACTCTCATGTCTCTCTTTACCCATCCACAACCCACCAAGGTCAACTCACCCATCCACCAAATGCCATTTATTCATCTACTACTCACCAGAGTGAACCCACCCACCTAACCAAGGCCAACTTACTTACCTACCAAAGTCAACTCATCTATCTACTAATGTAAAATCACCCATCCATCAATCACCAAAGTCAACCCATACTGATGTCCAGCCCAGGAAATGGCCTCTGCATCAAAGTCCACCCACTCTAGAGCAGACACACTCTCACAGTGACACATAAACCACTGACCCATTCATGGTTGTGCTGCTAAATTTCCATGCTCTAAACCTGCTCTTGTGTGCACAGACACGATCGTGTCACCGACTTACACGCTCACACTTACGCCTGTCATCCTCTTGTTGTGTTTCAGTCTTACCCTCCATTCACTGACTGCCAACCACACTCACATCCACTCATCCTGCCATATTTGCACACTGACACATGCACTCTTGCCCCTATACACAAGACATATTCAGCCTCAAGGTCTCTCACACACTCACACACGCCCCCTCTTGCTCACCGGCTTTCTCCTCCTCACAGCTCTGTTTGATCTTCCTCCAGCACACGAAGGCCAGGGCCACCAGCAGTGCGACGAGACAGACAGAGAGCCCCACCGTCACCCACAGGGCTACTGGGGGGAATGTCACAGGCTGCCCTGGGAGGAGATGTGGGGAGAATGGGGAGAGACTGTCACATCTGGCCCCCAGTGTCCTGAGGACAGCACTCTCTGGCCCTGAGGTATGAATGGGGGCTCCTGCCTTCAGTGGGCACCAATGACTAGAGCTCACTTGGGTTGCCACTGCTCCCTCCCCACCCATCCATATGCCCTCAAAAACCCTGACACTGCCATGATGTGGACATGCCTCAACCTGGCAGAGCTGAAGAGTTTGTGGTCGACTGGTGCTCATAAACTGTCCATAGCTCCCCTCCGACTTTAGAATAATGCTTCAAACTTCTCAGGATGATTCAAAGCCCTCCATAATCTGGCTATCGCTTACCCTCCCCCAGCCTTTCTTCTTCCAAATTCCACTGCAGGAACCTCTCTCCAGCCAAAGTATTGTCCTACCCATTCTCTGAATAGAACTGGCTCCTTCCAGCTCCTGCACATTGCTGGAAGTTTCCCCTCCCTACTAAGTACTCCCAAACTCTCCACCTAGACATAGAGGAAGGCTTTGCTTCCTCAGGAGGCCCTCCCTGGCTCCTCCAGCCCCACCTGGTGATATCCCTTATCCAAGAGGAGTCAGCAAACTATGGCCCATGCTGTGGCCTGTTTTTGTGCAGCCCATGAGCTAATAGTGGTTTTTACATTTTTAAAGGATTACTACTTTTTAAATGAAGATGCAACAGAGACAGTATATCAGGGATGACAGGGATGGCCCACAAAGCCTAAAATAGTTACTATCTGGCCCTGTGCAGGAAAAGTTTACAACCCCTCCATAGAGATGAGGTCAGTAGAGTGAGGGCTCTGGTTTGGGCCTAAGCTGAGTTAACCCATGGATTTACATCAGTCTGGAGGAGCTTTGCTAGCAGCATATTTTTATGGGAAAGGCTAAGGACCCTCCTGTTAAATATCTCATGTCAAGAGGGAGGGAGTCGAGGGGCCCAAGCCTGAGCACGATACCACATCCCTCACATGCGCCATCCTCCAGCCCAGTCCCTGGGCCCAGGCTGAGTCCTGGGCAGAGGCAAAAACCTAACAAAAGAACGTGTTGCTGTCCTTTGCTCTCTGCAAACAATGAATGTCCAGGGCATTGGCAGCACTGGGGCCAGAAGTTCTGCAGAAGGTACTGCTAGTGGAGATGGCAGTGCCACCAACCTTTCAGCATTGGAGGCCCTGGCACAGGCCCTGGCACAGAAGCCCTGGTAGGCATTTGCACCAGATGTTACCTTCCATAGGCATGGGTGGCAGAGCTGCCCCTCTGGACACTGAAAGCAAAGGAACCCATCACCCCAGTGAGAGGGAGCAAGAGAGGAGGACGGCAGCTGGGTGGGTGGCAAGGAAGTTCAATCCATACAGCACAGGTAAGAAACCCCTGGGGATCCCAGTTTGGGGTTCCTGCAGCAGGGGGAGGAGGCAGGGCCCCCAAAATACTTGGGGAGTCTGTTCCTATGGTCACCCCCAGGCTGGTGTTGATGCCTGCAACAGAAGTCAGACTTGCCCCCATTCAACCAACAAAGGATGGAGCTGGGGCTCAGACCCCCATCTTCAGGCTCCAAGTCCAGTGCTCGTTCCACAAAGCACCTACCATTTTAGAGGTTCTGTACTGCACAGCCAGCTTCACTAGGCCCCATCAGCTGTGGGAGAGACCCGGCTGGATGCCTGCAAGTCTGAATCCCAGAATATTTTACAAGGCAAAACACTGCTTGAAGGCAAGTACAGGCCAAGGGCTCCAAAGTAGGCCAGACCAGCTCTAACAAAAACAGGAGGCTGGGTGGTGGGGAGAAGAGGAAATTAGGCCAAGAAGCTAAAGTTGGATTCTGATCCTGGTTCATCAGGGCGTGGGAGCAAGGTCCAGAGACCCCCATGGATATGTTTAAAGGAGCCATGAACCCTCAGTTATATGCAAATGCCTACACATGCAATTGTGCACGTCTGGGGAGAAGGTCCTTATCCTTAATCTGATTTTCAAAGGGGTTCCTGATCCCCAAAAGATTCAGAATCACTGTGCTATTCTGGGGCTTTGGGAAAATTCCCTCTTCTATCTGGACCTCAGTTCCCTCATCTGTGCAATGTGCTTAGTAACACTGGCCTAAATGAAAACATTTCACATTTCTAAAATGCCATACAAATGTAAAGAATGACTATTATTTGCAATTAGCACTTTAAATGTTTTACAAAAATGTTAGCTGCTAAAGCAATTTATAAAATATATACACACATATATATTAAATGTTCTCCCTGCAATCATTTTTATTCATAAACCCATTCTTCACAATAATGCAAATATCCAATTCAGTCCAGGGTGCAAATTTTTATGAAATCCATTTATCCTTCAAGGTCCTTCTCAACTTCCACCTGCACCTGGAGGCTTTTCCTGGCCACCCCTCTCCCCCTCCCCTCCCCACCAAAGCGTCACATTCTCTGTCAATCTCACTATCTTATATTTCTTATCATCTCTGTGTACACACTGTTTTCACCATCTGACCATACACTGCACTCTAAAAAGAGTCTTCTCAGAGCATGTGTAGGGTAATGACTCCTACACAGAAAGAATGGTCCCAGGGGGCCTCTGGAAAGGAGGTGGACTCAGTCTTGGGGAGGGGGTGGTCAGAGGGAACACAGCCTTTCTTGAAGGAAATACTCAGAAGAGAAGGTGGAATGAGGCTGAACGCCTAGAAGACAAGTGTGATCTTGTCTTCTCTGGCTCTGAGCTTGTCAGCCCTGGCCCACCCAAGGGTGTGAGAAGCAAGACAGGAGACAAGTCAGTGAGTCCTGAGGTTTCTGCAGAAACTGGGGTCCAGGAAGAAATCAGAACCTGGGTGGGCTGCAGGGACAGGGAAAAGTCATGGGAAGAGAAGAGAACCAGACAGACAGAACCTGCTGTCCTGACCCCAGAGTATGCCCGGAGGTCCCTGTGAAAGCTCAGTTAGCCTGGGGGAAGGATTTAGGAGTCAGACTGAACCAGCAAGCCTGTGGAAAGACTGGATAAAGGACTCACAGGTCCAAACGCGAGGCAGAGACGGCTTCCCTCAGCCTGAATGTGGGCCTGAGTCCCCTTCACACCTCCAGGCACAAAGGGTGCCCATTGAGATGGGCACTCAATGAAGAGAGGGTGGCTGGGCCAGGACCGGGCCAACCGAAGATTGAGCCAATAGCCAAACAGGCGGCTTCCTTCTAGCAGCTGACCACATGAGGGCAGCAGAGACAGTTCTAGTCTTTCCAGGACCGCCTGGGTGGAGCTCACCTCTGCGGGAAGAGCTGACATTGGCCTGGGTGAGGGCAACTGACTGGCTGGAGAGGCCCAGCTGTCTTTCAGGGCTTTGGGATGAGATGTTTCCCAGGGATACAGCAACACCTTCCCATCACCTGGAGAAGTTCCCGTCGGAAAGCTCTCCCACATCACCTCCCCAAGCCAGGCTTTTGAGGCTGCCCCAGAACTCACACCCCTACCTCCAGATTCCCAGTGTACTTCATCAACACAAGAAGCACAAGTACTATCTAAGGGCTCTGGTGAGGGCAAATATTACAAATTATTCTTATCAGCATTGAAGCAAGTCCCTTCAGGGCTTCTTGTTGGGGAGCTTTTGTGACCCCTGAAATGCATGAGTGATTTCTGAAAAGTCTCTGACAACTCAAGTCTATCCAAATTCTAGCTCAGGGTCTAGAGAAAAAAGGTGGTCATTCCCTCCCTCCTTCCCCACCTGTCCCCTCACCTGAGATGGTGACGGAGCCGTGGGCGTCCTGCTGCAGCACCGGGTTGCGTACCAGACAGCTGTAGATGCCATTAGCACCCAGCACCACCCTCAGGTCGCTGTGCACATCGAATAACCCCTGCTCGTTGGCCACCTGCCGCGTGGTCACGTTGCCGGTCAAGAGCGCACCCTGCCCGTCCCGCCAGAACACCTCGGCCTCCGGGTAGCCCCGGTAGCTGGAGCACGTAATGATCACGGTGTCCCCGGGCCGCAAGTCCTTGCTGGGTTCCAGGGTCATACTGGGCTTCGTGTAGGGGGCTGGAGGGTGGCGTAGGACAGGGGTCAGGGGTGGGGCAAGGGCACAGAAAGCGCCGTGGAGGAAAAGGGTTCCTGGGGCTCTGAGTGCACCGGGGCTTGGACTCATAAGGGGCTGCAGGAGGTATGAGAGGTGCACCAAGAGGAGGGCGCCCTGTTCCCTCCCGCCCGGCGCTCACCCGCCACCTGCAGGCTGACAGCTGCGCTGCCGATGTCTGGTATGCTCACAAAGCAGGTGAAGCTGCCCTCGTCTGCCACGCGCACGCGCTGCAGCCTCAGGGACATGTTGCCCTGCGCCAGCAGGTCTGGGAAGAGTGTTGTGCGGTTGGCGTAGGCGCTGCCCTGGTCCCGACCCTCGGTGAAGCTGTGGACCCGCTCTTTGGTGTCTGTTAGCTGCCAGATGAGATTCAGCTGGGCCAGGCTGAAGCCAAGCTTGGGCGAGAAGGAGCAGCGCAGGATGGCATCCGTGCCCACTAGGGCCACCACTGGGTCTTCAGGGACCTGGACCTCCACCGCACCTGGGGGCAGCGGCAGGGCGGTGAAGTGAGGCAGTGTCACTCCAGGCCTCCCCCCTATTCTCCTCCCCACCTAACCTGTGGTCCTTTCCACCCCTGGCTTAGGCCTGAGACCCCAAAATAAGTGCCTGTGGCCCTCATTCATTCATTCAATGAGACTATAGTGACCACCTACTCTTGGCCAAGCGCTATGATAAGTGTTAAGACTAACAGAGAAGATCAAGGTCATACCCCTACAGAGCTGACATTTTAATAAGAGAGAGAGAAACAAACTAGCACAAAAATTCCCATTAGCATGTGATCAGGGGTAGGAAGAAAAGCAATGGATTAGAAAGTAAGGTTTCAGCTTCTCAAAAATTTGGCAGGTGTTTTACACCTGCCTGTGATGTTTGCATTTTCCCATAAGTACATATCATTTTTATAAATTAGGAAAGTGAGGTCTTAAAATGTATACATGCAAATATTAATAGTGGTTTTCTCTGCATGAGAGAGGATTACAAGTGCTTTGCACATGAATAGTTTTTACACAGAAAAGAGAGAAAGACCTACTTTAAATATGGTGGTGTGGAACATTCTCTCTAAAATAGATTATAATAAGCTGAGATTTAAAGTGGATGAAAAAGAGCCAGATATGCAAACAGCCAGGGCAAGAGAGTTCCTGGCAGAGGGAGCAGCAGGTGGGAAGGCCCCAAGGCAAGATCCAGCTTGCTATGTTCACATATCAGGAAGCTGTCTAGTGTGGCCAAACCAGGGGGCTTTGTGAGACCAGGTATGGTGGCTTGGAACTATGTACCCCAGAAAAACATGTTCTTAAACTTAATCCGTTCCTGTGGATATGAACCCATCTTAAGGAGGACCTTTCAATGAGGTTACTTCAATTAAGGTGTGGCCTAGCTCAATCAGGATGGGCCTTAATCCTATTATTGAAGGCCTCTTGGGGAGGGCCACAGAGAGAGAAAGTTAGAGGGAGCAGCCAGAAGCTGAAAATCAATGGAACCCGAAAGAGAAGGGAGAGGCCAGAAGAGTCATCAGGATTGCCATGTGACAGGGGAGCTAAGGACCAAGGATCACCGGCAGCCAGCCCCAGAATGCATCTTTGGGTAGAAAGCACTACCTTGATGATGCCTTGATTTGTGTATTTTTGTTTGATTTTGTATTTTGATGATGCCTTGATTTAAAGGCTTTTCCTAGCCCCAAAACCATGTGCCAATAAATTCCCATGGTTTATACCAACCCACTGCAGGGTATTTGGTCTAGCAATGAGGAAACTAAAACACCAGGTAAGGAGTTTAGGCTTTATGTTATGAATAATGGGAAGTCATTGGAGGGTTTTAATCAGGCATAAATCTGGGTAACAGTTCTTCAGATTCACTCTGGGTCTTCCGTGAGAATAGACTGTAGGAGGGCAGGAAGGAAACCAGGAGAGCAGGTAGGAGGCTATTTCAGTGGGCCCTGTACCAAGTGATGGGGCCTTTGCTTTGCAGGGCAGCAGTGGAGACGGAGACAAGTTCAAAGTTTATTTAGGAGGGAGAATCAGCATGACCTGCTGATGGATTTGAGGTCAGAAGGCAGAATTCCAGCAGTTCAGGGTCAATGTCATCCCCAGAGGCAGGGCCCCAGACATGTCCAGAGCTGCAGCCCCCAGAGAAAAGCCCCTCGGAGTAGGCTCCCTGCCTGTACCTCTAATCTCCAACTAGTGGACTTACCTTGCAGCCTCCCCACCCATTCCAGTAACCTCCACCTCCATTCCAGCTCTTCTTTTAGAGTCCTGGAAACTTAGGCAGGGGACCCCGATAGGCTTTCCTGGAGGAGGGACACCGCTACCCTGGCACTGACATTCTTTGGTAACAGTCAGACTATGTGCTTTGGACAACAGCAAAGCAGACACACTCACAAAAATGTGATCAAGCTGTCTTGGGAAACAAAAGGTAATTGAATACAGCACATGTGAAAGGTTTCTTCTATTTAGAAAAATAATATTTATTTTATGGCTAGTATTTCTACTGCGAATTACACACAGGGAGGGGGTAGCATAATATTTGCGGTTGCGTGGAGTTCTCTATGGGTCTTAAGTTGGCCCTGGCTTTCTTGCTGCAACCCCAGGTGCCCCTGACAACTGGATCACGGGGCCCTTCTTAGGGACCTGGGGAGGCACCTAGACAAAGCCTTTTCTCTCTACAAAAGTCAGAGCATCCATGGGTAGAGATGTTTGGTACCACCTCTTTGTGGTCTCAAGATGGCGCCAGACACACCTTTGTCTTACCCAAGGAGGACAACACTCCTCTCTCAGAGCAGAAATTCTAAGGTTAGGGTCTGATGTATGATGAAGGTATTATTCAAAAGTAGCTACCGTAATCAAATGCTTGCTACATGCCAAGCATGGTGTGGGAATATTTGCATCATTTTTTTCATTACTTAGCATGGTTACTGAGCACCTGCTATGTGGTAGGACACAATCCTGGCCCTGGGGATAGACCCTGCTCTTAGAAAAGGGGGGAGGCAAACAGTAAGGAAGTAAACATAGAATGAAGAAGGAATAAAGTCGGGGATAGGGATGGGGGAGGGTGTGTGCTATTTTCTACACGGTAGTCAGGAGTATTGCTGAGGAGGTAAGGCATTTGGGCAGGGACCCGAATGAAGTGGGGACCAAGTCATGCAGATGTCTGGAAGCAGAAAGTTCCAGGCAGTGGGAGCACAAGGCAAAGGTCCTGAGAAGGTAGCACACCAGTGTGTTAAAAAAAAAACAAAACAGTATAATCCCTATATCACATTGAATGTTCACAGCCACACAGGGTTAGGGTCATGCCATGACTATCACTTGGAAGCTAAGAAAAGAAAGTAAGTTGCCTGTTGGATTCCAAAGGTAGAAATGAATGTGGACAGGGTGCAGGCGGGGTTGGGAAGAAGTTCACCAAGACCTTCTGCGTTCCTGCTAGGCAGAGATGTCTTGGCAGGACCCCTAGTGGGATTGGGAACCCTCCCAATGCCATGATCACCATCCTCTGTCCCCCTCCACACCTCTCACCTGTGAGGCAGAACCACAGCATTCCCAGGGCCGAGGCTGCACGCACACCCATGCCAGGGATGCCCCATGGAGGCAGCATCTTCCCGTGAGGCAGGTGACAGCTGGGATCTCCGTGGTGGAAAGCAGCCTCTGCCTGAAAGGAAGAGGAAGTGAGGCCTTTGTCCTCCACAGGCTCTATCTCACCTCATCTCCCCTGGAACCAGCTGGAGGGAAGGCTGCACTGCCTACTGGGAGATACGCCCTTCCTTTCTCCTGCCTCCCATATCCCACAAGGCTCCCTGCTGAGAGGTTTTTGGGAGAGATGCTGGCAGGAGGGAGTCAGACCGCTGAAGAGGCTCCAGAGGAGGCAGGGCAGGGGGTAGCTGCTCCCCCCACACACACACACCCTTTTCAGCCCTAAGATATTGGTAGACAAATATAAGGAAGAGGAGGCAAGGAGGCAAATAAAGGCAAGGTTGGCAAGTCCAAGTCCTGCTCTGGAGGAGGACCGTGCACGGATCAATTTAGCTCAAGAAAGCAGCTGGTAGGGATGAGTGGAAGCTGAGGTTGGAGCCAGATGTAGAGACAAGCTAAGGGGTCTAAACTTTATCCTGAAGGAAGCTGGGAGCCACTGAAGGTTCCTGAACAGGAGATGATATGCTCCGACCTGTCCTCATAAAGATTAATCTGGTAGAGAGTTAATCTGCAGGACAAATGAGAGGAGCTGGACAGAAGAGGCAGCCTGGGTGAAAGCCACAGCATTTGGGGTCATGGGGAGAGAGAAAGGGAGCAAAGTGTCCATGGTCTCAGGCTGAGACAGAACACAGAAGGGTTCAGGGTAGAGAGGGTAAAGTTAGTACAAAACTTCTAGGAGAGTTCCAGGAGGCAGCTGCATGTGAGGGTGGGGCTTGAGAGAGAGGATCTGTGCCAGTTTGATGTGTGTGTAACGAGTGACCAAGACAGAGCAGAGGTGGAAGAGGCCTGGCCTGCGGCTGAATCAGGGCTGAGTGAGAGCAGGTCTGTGACCAGTGGTCAGGCCTGAGCCAGGAGGGACACAGCCCTGCTCCCAACCCTGGCCACTCCCTTGAGTGCCTGATGTGGGCAGGCAGCAGACACCTCTTCCCTGTTTCCCACAGCTACTGCCTAATTGTTCATGCCACTTCCTGATCAAGCCATATAACCAGAGTTGGTCTATGCCAGCTCACACCGATCGCCAAGAACATAAACGATGTCACATTCTCATAACGACCCTGGAAGACAGTTTGGATGGCTGGGGCCTATTCTGCAGGATAAAATATTAAAGCCCAGAGAAGAAATGACTTCATTAACGTCATGTGATTTGCCAGTTTGCAGAGATGAGGAGTCCAGGTCCCCAACCCTCTACCATACTTTTCTGCCCTTCCAGGGAGCAAACCTCAGCAGGAGCTGTGAGCATTAATTCCAGTCGCCAGCACCCAGCCTCAACCCTCCAATCTCAGCCAAGCATGCTGCCCTGGCCTTCCCCCCAACCCTCCACGGCAGAAGCGGAGCTAAGGGACTCCCCATCCCTCAGCCAAACCGGGTGCATCCTGCCCAGACCTCCCCCCACCCCTCCCAGCTGCTGGCTGTGGGGAAGCCCTGAGCAGCCACTTCCTTCCCAGACACTTCCGGTCCAAAATCCAGCAGTCTCAAAGCCTTGCCGCCTGCTGAGTCAGCAGCCTTCCCGG
Source organism: Tolypeutes matacus (assembly GCA_026826555.1). Classification (NCBI taxonomy): domain Eukaryota; kingdom Metazoa; phylum Chordata; class Mammalia; order Cingulata; family Chlamyphoridae; genus Tolypeutes; species Tolypeutes matacus. Next base: position 5,856,928 of record JAKSZT010054396.1, read on the forward strand.
CTCTATTCATTAAGACACCCTGGGTGAGCACCACATCCTGCCCTACACGGGCCACCACAGCCCACAGGACAAAGCTCTGCAGGAAGTACCAGAGGCTGAGGATTAAGGAGCATCCAGATTCCCAGCCCCTCCTTTCTCTTACCCCCAGGCAGAACCAAGGTCTGTCTGTTCTTCCTGGGCCAACTCCCTCATCACCCCCACTACTGCTCATGTCACCATATCCCACCTTGATCTATATTCGCCAGGACTCCTTGGACTCTCCTGCCACCCTCCCTCACTGGCCCCACAAGCTCCATTCTTTCCCAACCAACCGCTTCTCTAAGGGGCCTTCTCTTAGGACCTAAGATAGGAATTTGTTCACATCTTCCCCCTGCTCAAGAACCTTCCATGGCTCCCCATCCTTTATAGAAGCAAACCACATTCCTCTGCCTGGCACTGAAGACCCTTCTTGCAACTGTCTCCTCCACACATCAAACTAATTCCAGCCACTGGGGTTTTACTCCCCAGAATCTCCTGGGAATGCCTGCCTGCCTTCCACCCTCTGTGAATGGGAGACAGGGGCAGGGGTGTCGGGGAGCACCTCTCTCCTGGATCAGACCAGCCAGAGCTCCCCAAGGGCTGAGCTGTCCTTCCCTGCAGAGGGAGGATGAGGGTGTTCCCAGAGGTGGGCTGGGACTGCTCTCCCTTGGGACTGCTCTCCCTTCAATTCCTATCCTAGACTCTGGACCCAGAAAATTCACCCTCATGGCCTAACAGCTCAGAACCAAGGAGATGGGAGAATTCCACAACTCCAAGAGACTCCTACCCCCAACAGCAGGGCCCTGGGAAGCTAAGGGCAGGAGGAATAAACATACATCTCAGGGACCAGGTGCTGCTGAAGGAACAGGAGGGTGGCCTGGGAACAGAAAGCCAACAACTGCCCATCTGGACAGAGGGGTGGCCCCAGTACACAGAGCCACATGGAGACATGCAGACTACGCGTTGCATATACACTGCTCCACCCACCTTCCCCACAAAGGGGAATTCTCATCCTCAGGCGAGACCTGCCCTGGACGCAACATGCGCCACCCCTCCCGGTGAGTCACCAGCCAGCCAGCCTCCCTCCTCCTCCTCCTCCTCCTTTCGCCCTGGGAAGACCAAGGAGCCCTGCCAGGAAAGACCACGGTGCACCCTGGGCTTTCATGGAGAAGCAGGAGTAAAGAGCTCATGCCATCCTCAGTCTGAGGGTACAGGAAGTGCACGGATCAGTTTGGATAGAGATAACAGCTGGTAAGGGTGGGTAGAAGCTGAGGTTGGATGGAGCCAGATGTAGAGACAGGCTAAGGAGTCTGAAGGAAGCTGGGGGTCACTGAAGGTCCTTGAACAGGAGATGATATGGTCAGACTAGTCCTCATAAAAATTAATCTGGTAGATTATTATCTGCAGGATAAATGAGAGGGGCTGGACAGAAGAGAAGAGGCAGCCTGGGTGAAAGCCACAGCATTTGGAGTAATGGGGAGAGAGAACCCCAGCCAAGGTGCAGCCACAGGGAATCTTGCAAGATAACCCCAAATATGCCAAAACCATTAAGCCAAAACCAAAAAACAAGGACCAAGACTGAACGTGGGGTCCAGATGCCCTGGATGTGGAAATGCCCAAAAGGGACTCTTTTCCCCGACCATGGCCACCAGCACCATCCTCTATTCTCCTAACCCCAGGCCTCCTCCCAATCTCCACAGCGGCTGCTTGGGCAACACTTCCCACAAAGTGGGCAAGAAGGGCCAAAGAAATACAGAGCCCTGAAAGCATCATTTAAGCCCCTGGATCCAGCTATGCCTGGAGCAAGCTGGACACCTAGACTGACCAAACACTTGAAACAATAATTTTCTGTTGTTGTTAAGCCAGTTTAATCTAGGTTTCTATTACCTACAACGGAAGGAGGCCTCGAATACACATTTATTAATATATTCAATAATTCATTTAACTATTCACTTAGTGCCTGGTAGGTAGGCACTAGGGACATAGAGATGAATATATGCCTGTTCTCGAGCCTGCATTCCAATAAATAAGGCATGCATATAAAGAAATCACACAAAATAAAACCATTGCAGTTCAAAATAGTTTATCACACACAATTCAATAAAGGCTACCTCAGAGACAAGGTAACCCCAAAGCTGAGTCCTGAAAAATGATAAGCAGCTTCCCAGGTGGACAGGGAAAGGTGGCCCTCCCCAGCCCAAGATGACCTGCCCTAATGGCACTGCCTTTCTGCCTCTCAGCCAAATCTTGAAATGGTAGATATTGAACCCAAAGTTTGGGGTTCTGGTCCCACTTCTGACACTTTGCTGTGCAATTTTAGGATGGTGACTTGTCCTCTCTGAGCGCCATGTTCCCATCTATATAAGAAAAGCTTTATGCTAGTAAAACTTCATTGGTACTTGATGCTTTCGTGGACTATACCCTTGAGGTTTAGCCAATTAGCTGTTATGTAGGTCACACTGAAATATACAAAGTGACTGTGGCAGAAACAACTAGCTGTTCCCTCTTATCCATTCTTCTCTTCTTCTATAGAATTTTTAGTCAGACGAATGACACCCAGCTAAAGACTACAGTTCCCAGCCTCCTTTGCAACTGGGTCTGGCCATGTGATCAATTACACAGGATGGAAGAGGAACTGATGTGTACAAATTTCGGGTCACGCCCTTCAGGAGAGGGAGCATACCCTCTCCTTCCACTCCCTTCCCACTGCCTGAAACATAGATGCGATGAGCCACCTGGGACCACACTGTCAAAACGAACACTCTAGGGACTTCAGAGCAGCAAGGAAGGAGGACCTGGAGAGGCTATAGTGTCGGCCCTGGAGATACCTGGGCTGTCACATGGGTGAGAATTAAACATCTATTCCAGCGAAGCCACTGGTGTTTGGGGTCTTTCTTACAGCTCTGAACTAACCAGTATAGAGAGGCATCCTTCCCTTACTTTCTCTCCTTCTCTTCTCCCTATCCCCAAACCGTGAAAATTGCCACTTGTTCAGAGCAACAAAGGAAACAACATCTAAAATAGGTATCTCAAAATAGGATCTGGAGACTACCTCATCAGAATCACTAAGTGGTATCTGGCCCCAGCTTTGGGAGATATTTCAGGGGTGGAAGTGACCAGGCATGGAGACTCTGTAAGAGTCAAGGAGGTACTGAAGCCTTGAACTGAGTGAATGTGGGCGTATGTTATAGGATGTGGAGTCTGGGAAATGAAGACTATTCAGGGAGAAGATGGCTGTGGGCCATCCAAGCCAAAATGACCCACGAACTCCTGGACACATAGAGCTGGAACTCAGGACAGAAAGGAATTGGGGAGCCATGAGTTAGAAATAATGGAAGCCAAAGATCACAGAGGGAGGTCTTTGGGAAATATGGCCTGGGACAAAGCCTTAAGAAGCTGCAGAATATGGCCTGGGACTAAGCCTTAAGAAGCTGCAGAATTTAATGGCCAGATAACAGAACAAGCCGCCTTTGGCCACCTACAATCTCTGCATCCTCCAGGGATACGTTCCCAAGGCAGTCCACTTGGTGTGGGGCAGCTCTCACTGGTGGAAAGCTCTACATTATTCTATGCCAAAACTTGCCTCCCAGTACAGCCCACCTCAGCCCTCACTCACCCATTGACCACTCAGAACGTGTCTGCCCCCTTCCTTGTACCAGCCATGCAAGTATTTGATCTTCCCTGCCCTCAATGAGGACACCATTGGGCAGCCATGTCACGCTGTCCACCAAAATAACCCCAAATAATAGTGACCATCAGTTCTGTGGCCCATTGGGTCACACGTCGTTCATACTCACTGCTGCTAAGCCACTACTGCCAGGCCACTGCTGCCTTCCGCTTCTGATGGAGTTGGGGAGGGGTGGAGTTGCATAGGGTTTTTCATTTGTTCCTATTAAACTTCATCCAGTGAGTACTTCACTCAGGCCAAAGGGCCAGAGTAAGCAAAGTCACAGAAGATTGAGCATGCACAAGGTACCCCAGGAAGACAGCACTCCTGGGAGGAGATGAGGCAAGGGGTGGTGGGGGTGGTAGTCAGGGACCAGGTTAAGGACCTAGATTGGGGGAGGTGGCTGTGGCTCAATCAGTGGGGCTCCCGTTTACCATATGGGAGGCCCCGGGTTAGGGCAGGCCCGCCCGCGCAGCGTGGTTGGCTGACCCAGCGGGCACGGGCGGCGGGGGGGGGATAAATGAATAAATAAATAAAATCTTTAAAAAAAAAGGACCTAGATTGGTCTGCACACAGTGGGAAACTCTGGAATGCCATGACCCACACCTCTGTCCCCTCCCCCTCACTTTCCACCCCAGGCTGTCCAGAAATATCCCTGATAGCTACTCAGAGATGTTATCTCCAAGTTCACTCAGCACCAGAACAGGCAATCCCTGGTGCCAGAAGACAAATCCATTTAAAGCATTTTATCATCCCCCCACCTGGCCTGAACTTCAGTTCCTTCTTAACAACCTCTGCTCCTTCTTCCCTTGATGGAAAAGCAAACTAGAAGCTGAGCAGATACACTCTGTCTTGGGTACCCAGTCTCGATGCGCCCAGTTATTTTGCTCCACATCCTTTATCCTATAGTGCCCCTCTCTTGTTCTAGACTGGTTCCTTCTGATCATGGGGCTCTACCTTCCTGTAGGGAGCCCACCTCACATGGTGCTGGGGAGGCTGCAGTGGGACTGACTGCCCAATCCTGGGACTGAACAGACTTGACTCATTGGAGGTCCCACCCCCACTCACTGACCAGTTCAGGAATGGGCCTATGGGTCCAGCCACATCCAGTCAGTGACTTCCCAGAGCTTTTCTGCTGTAGCTATCAGAATAGACTCTCTTTCTTGCTGAGGTTGCTAAGCAGAAGGATGTGGCCTGGAACTATTAGAAAGGAATTTAAGAGTTACCAGCAATCGAAAGAATTGATCCAAACTCAAATAAACAGGGATAGATGAAAGCTGAAGAGATACAGAGTCCTGAAAACATCACTTAAGCTCCTGGATCCAGCTCTGCCTGAAGCAAGCTGCACACCTAGACTGTCCAGACACTTGAGCCAATACTTTTTTCTTAAGGTAGTTGGAGCAAGGTTTCTATTACCTGCAACTGAAGGAGTCCTCATATACACCTTCATTCATGTATTCAGTAACTCAAGTTAACTATTCACTGAATGCCTGGTAGGCAGGCACTGGAGACAGAGAGATAAATAAGCTTTGTGCCTGTCCTCTAGGGGACTGCCTTCTAATAAGGAAGATGGACATGCCCACAGACCACTGCAGTTCAGTCTATCACACTACATAAGACACGGTGAGGGCTATTTGGAGATACCTCAGAGACAAGGCAACCCCAAAGATGAGTCCTAAAAAATTATGAGTAGCAACCCAGGTGGTTAGGCTGGGAAAGGGCATTCCAAACAGAGAGAGAAATCCGTGCAAAGGCACTGAGGTAGGAAGCAGCATGGCAAGTTGGAGAAATTACAAGCAATTCAGTATGGGCCTGGGGCATGACATGCAAGATGGCAGTTACAGGAGAAGAGTTTTGTTTGTAGGTAATAGGGAACAAAGGATTTTAAGTAGAGGAGTGACATTATTGCTTTAGGAAGGCTCAACATCATTTGGTTAAATAGTCAATATGTAATTGTCAATCTTACTGAGAAAGTTCACATTTTAAAGGAAGATATTTTAAAAGGGCAATAATTTATTCAAAGGAGGAAAGAAAGTGCCATGGTGGAATTTTGGGTGGAATAGATTTTGTTCTAGATCGTACCTTTACTGGAGCTGCTCAAAACACCCCACTCCACCTGTGCACGGACCTGCTGCTGGTCCTGGATCAGGTCAGGCAGGGCTTAGCAAGATTTTTCTGTAAAGAGCCAAAGAGTATATATTTTAGGCTTTGCAGGCCATCCAGTCTCTGCTGAACTATTCAACTCTGCCATTGCAGCACAAAAGCAGCCACTGACAATGCATAAATGAATGAGCATAACTGTGTTCCAATAAAAACTTTATTTATGAGCTCTGAAGTTTGAATTTCATACAATTTTCACATGCCACATGATTTTTGCAACCATCAGAAATGTAAAAACCATTCTCAGCTCATGGGCTGAACAAAAACAGGCAGCAAAGATCTGGCCCATGGACCGTAGTTAGCCTACCCCTGCTTTATTGAAACACTAGCACCAGCATTCAGAAATACCCAGACAGGGGAGCAGATATGGCTCAAGCAGTTGAGCACCTGCTTCCCATACGGGAGGTCCTGGGTTCGGTTTCCAGTGCCTCCTAGAAAAAAACAAAAACAAACAACAAGCAAAACAAACGAAAAAACCAACTCAGGGGAGCCGATGTGGCTCAGTGGTTGAGCGCCGGCTTCCCACATACAAGGCCCGGGGTTCAATTCCCAGCCCCTGGTACGTTAAAAAAAAAAAAAAAAGAAAGAAACACCCAGATAGGGTTGTTCATCGCAATGGCATTGGTAGTGTAAACAAGAGTGCACTGGTAAATTAATGGTGGCACATCGACATAATGGAATAAGTTTAGAGCTCTTCAAAAGAATGTGTATTAATATGGAAATAAATCCATGACATATAGTTGAATGAAAAGATTACATTGCAATATGCATGATCCCATTTCTGATTTAACAAAAGGTAAAGTCCCATGGAGCTATCCAGATGTAGTCACCCATACCTCTACATCTGTATCACCTCCACCCTTCCTTCTCCCGCACTGAACCCTGCATGCAGCAGTTCCCTGAGCCTTGTTCCTACCTCTCTTTTCAACTCTTTCTACAATTTTCTTCCTAGATGATTTCACCCACTGCCATGGCTTTAAATATCATTTATGTGATGGCAACTCCCAAATTTACTTCTCCAGTCCACATCTCTCAACCAAGCTCCAAATTTAAATCCAACTGTCTTAACATCTCTCTTCGAGTGACTCACAGGCATCTCACTTTTAACATGTCCCTGATCAAACTCTTGAATTTCTGCCCCCAGTCTTTCCCATTTGCTAAAGGAACCACTATCCACCTTATTTCCTCGAGTCAGAAACCTCAGAGTCTCTCCCACCCCTACAATCCATCATCAAGGAGAGCCATTTCTAACACCAAAATATATGTCAGGAGTCTACAAACTATAGCCCAAGGGTCTGTTTTTATTTGGCTCACCAGTTAAAAATGGTCTTCACATTTTTTAATGGTTGGGAAAAAAATCAAAAGAGGAATACTATTTTGTGACACATGAAAATCGCATGAAATTTGAATTTCAACATTTATTAATAGTCGTTGGAAATGGTCATGCCAACTCATTTACATAGATCATCTATGGCTGCTTTCAGCAGCAAGGCAGGCAACAGAGATGGGGTGGCCCACAGAGCCCAAAATATTTCCTATATGGCCCTTTGCAGAAGAAGCTTGCTGACCTCTGATATATCTTCACTCTTTCTGCTTCTCTCCTTCTCTCTTCTCTCCATCTCTGCTTCTCTTTTCAGCCTTACGTGTTGCTACCATCTTTTGCCTGGGTGACTGCAAAAGCCTCCTCTGTGTTCTCTCCACTTTCTCTCTTCTTCTGCCCCCACCCTACCCCACCCTCTGCCCCCAATTCTATACTCTCCTCAGCAGCCAGAATAATTGCTTTAAAAACATAAATTTCATCATGTCACCTCTACCTTCCCTCACCCTCAGTATTTAATCCCAGGGTTACCGTTTGCCCACCCCACCCCCACAGTGGGCATCTTCCAGTTCCTACAACATAGGACTCTCTCAGGACTTTTGCAAAACAGTTTCTCCTTCCTGGATGACATGGTGACACCTCTTTCTCCCGAGGATCACCTTGGCAGAAAAGCAGGGTCAGAAGTCTGTCAAACCAAACTGCACCCAGTTTGTTTTCCTCATATCAGGCTGGAACCTCCCTGAGAAGGAACTATGCCTTCCCTATTTACCAATGTATCCCTAATTCTAGCTGGCAACTGGCACGTCCTAGGGGCTCAGTGCAGTGTTTGATGAATGTGTGTGTGTGCATGTGTGTGGAGAGATTCAGAGAGAATGGATGGGTGAAGGTTTGTATATGGGGAAAGGGTCTGAAGCCTACTAGTGGACCCAACCCTGGGGTGTGGGAATGAGCACAGGAGTCTACTTCTACTTTCTACACTATACCACTTCTAGAATTTTGACAATGAACATGTCATTCTTTTGCAATTAACAAAAGAAAAAAGCAACATCAAATAAATTACATGGATTTTAGAGCTGGCTCCATCACTAACTTGCTAGGCCAAGCAAATTGCCCTTTCCAGATCCAGTCACCACTTGGTGCTGGGACCATGTTCAGAGGCTGGGCTGGGGCGAGCGGCGTCCTGGAAGAAGTGAGCCCTGGCATTCAGGAAGACGACTGTGAAATTGGCAGGGCAGGTTCAGATCCAGACTCTGCTCCTTCTCAGTGCAGTGATTTGGGGGACCTATCCTCTCTGAGCCTCAGTTTGCTTGTTTTAAAACAGGGGCTGTAATTCTTACCCTCGTAGGATGCTTATGAGACTCAACTAAGCAGATCCATCTAAACTGACCGAAGTACTACTACTACTGGGTGCTCTCTGAATGGGCAGGGGCCTGGGGAGAGAAGGGGGAAGGGTCTTAGGGTTTCCTTCCCTTTTCTCTTCTTTCTCCTTCCCTTTTCCAGATCAGCTGAGTCAGTTTGGGCCTTTCGTGTTTACAGCTGTGCTCTGGGCACTGCTCCTCAGCCCCGTGATCCCACTCAAGAGAAGAAATCAGTTCTTGCTCTCAAAGTGATCTCCGCGTGAGTCAGGATGGCAGTGTGTCATCAGGGCCAGCCCAGCTGAGCAGCCCACATCACCGTTCTCCACCCTGGGGTCAGAGCCTCAGAATCTGAAGGAGCCAAAGCCTCAGAATCCACCATCTGAGCAGGTCCCAGAGCATGGTGAGACTTTTTCTGCAGCAGCTGGCCTGCCTTTGACACCCCGCTTCTGGCCGGGGGCCCACCCCACATGAGTTTGCATCTTCTGAGCTCCCAGGAGCCACTTGGCAGGGCAGCATGACACCATCTTAGAACCGGCAGTGTGTGCAAAGGCTGAGGACTGCCCTACACGTGCACATGGGTACACACCTGTGTGCACACAAACCAGTACACACCACTGGAGGCACAGAGCCCTGAAAAGAGTGAAAGCTGCACTGAGCCTGGAGAGGGTCCAGCCCAAAGAAGCGATGGGGAGGAGCAGAAGGGCAAGAGGAAGGGATGAGAGCTAGAGACCAAGTCAGCGTGCTGGCCCCGGGTCAGTCACTGGCAGGCCTACGGCACACACACCTGGCATGCACACGACATCTGCTGAGGCCTGCTGGGTGTCCACTGAAACACGTCTGGAAATCCCACTCCTCCCAGAAGCCTTTCTCAGCCCTCAGAGCTGTGGAGTTCCTGGTCCAGTTCCCACCTCCACACCTGCTGTACAGATGGGAATCCGAGCCTGGAGGGGGAGGCAGGCTGCCCAAGAGCCCAGCTTACAAGTGCCCCAGGCCTCAATTCCTCACCAGTTCAATGGAATCACCTTGCCTGCTGCCTTGCCTGCCCCAGATCACAGGCATGAGCTGCTCCAGAGCAGGCAGCCCTGGAATCATACTTGGCTCAGGGACCCTGCTGGCCATAAGACCAATTTCAAAGGGACTAAATTACTTAATCCCTTTGAAACTCCCACATCTCAGAAAAACAAGGATAACAATCCCTACCCTACAGGGTTGCTGTGAGAATAAAATAGGACCAGGTATGCAGAGTATTTAGGAAGCCCAGCACCAAGATGGTAGTAATTATTATTACCATCTAATAACCATAGCTGTGGTTATTGCCACAGGCATGGCCTCCTGGCCCCTGTGCACTGACCCGTACCCCCCCCCCCCGCCCCCCCTAACATCTCCTTTGTGCTGCTCCACATCCGGGTTCCTGGTGGTCCTCCCCCTCTTTCTCCCTCCCAGAAGCCAGGGCCCAGCCCGAAGCATCATGGCTCAGCTGCTATGGCACCCATGTCACCCAACATGGGCCTCCCCCAAGCACATTCCAAAGGGTTGACTTTAGAGGTGACCTGGGGCCCCTGACCCCCTGAGGCAGTACCTTTCCCTGCTCTAAGGCTCTATAACAAGAAATGCTTCTCATTCCTACTCCCAGAGGGCTTCCCTCCAACATCCTTGGCCTATTCACTAAGGAAGGTCAAACGCCCAAAGGCATCAGGGAGGAGAATGGGGGCAGCAGCTGGAGCAGTAGTCAGAACAGAGGAGAGGAGGGACTGCTGGAGGCACCAGTGTGGTGAGGACCAGACCTCTGGTACAGCAAGAACTTCCAGTAATGGTCCCAGCTGGGCAGCGAGGGCGGCTAGTCTCTAGGTGTCCCAAGTCAGGCCTGCCCTCTGCCAGGCTCCCCAGACCGAGTCCTCTCTGCCTCCCTGTGAGGACCCTTAGCATATCCTGCAGGGCTCCAGAATAAAGAGAAGGAGCCAGTTCTGGAGGCAGACAGCCCTGGGCTTGCAACCCAGCTCCACCACTTGCCAGCTGTGTGTCTTGGGGCATGCTGCTTCCCCTTTCTTAGCCTTGGTTTCCCCATCTGTACTAGTAGTACCCTGCCTCACAGGACTCCTATGATGATTAAATGAGATGATGTCTATTAAGCATGCAGCACAACCCCACCCCCAAAATCCAATATTGCCACCTGGAACCTTACACTGCAAGAGTGGCAGGACTCGGGGTGGCAGGGGAGGGTTATATAACAGCACATGTGGCCCTCTCCCAGATGTTTGGTGCATTCTGAGCCAGGAAGACCAGAAGTTTCTCAAGGATCATATGGACGGGGTTTCCACCCTATCTCCCTCAAGCCCCCTCGGATTGTACCCTTCCCCATTGCTGGTGGAACTCCCTGCAACTCCTGCCCTGGGGACCTGGGAAAAGGACAGCAAGGAGGAGTCTCCACCCACTCACGGGAAAAGCTCATGGGCAGTGACATCATCCTCCCTGCCCTTCCTCCTCCTCCCCTGACCCCATGACTCAGGTCCATGGGCTTGGCCACCTCATGTGGTCATAATCTTAGAGGCTGCTTTGATTTGGGTCTTTTTTTGTGCATACTTCCCAAACACCACATGTCCAACCGAAATTCAGCCAGCAACAGGCCAGATATTTATTTTACAATACTTTCTAGGAGTCTCTTTGGTTGCTCTGGAATCCCAACTCATCACCTTGCATCCCTGACCCCAAACAGTATTGCCCAGCTCAATGTCAAATCCAAATCCTGAAAAATGAAGATGTGCTATCCCAGAGAAGATGGAAGTTTAAGGACGGGGGGACTTCCCACAGAAATCAACCTCAATAGAATAAAGACACAGCTCCCTAGAGGACTACTCTGAAGGGACAGCACTTTTCTAACGCCTTCCATGAACACCAAAGCGCCCAACCAAGCTGTCAGGCATCTGAACAGCTCAGACTTTCAGCCAAACTACTTCCGTCGGGCAACCAGGCGGAGCTGAAGGGGGCAAGGGCCAGAAGAAAACTGGGTCCTCAAAACCCAACACCTCTCCTCACCTCTCAGGCTTGCATTAACACAGCCTTCTCACTGTCTACCAAGCTGGAAGGTCTGATTTCTGGGAACACAGGAGTCCAGTGGCAGCAAGTTGGAAAGCTCACTGCAGGCAGGCAGGAGAAACCACCAGTGATGTCATCAAGGAGACAGAACTCCAAAGACCAGCCACAGGACCGAAAAAAGTGCTTAATGCAGGAAGGAGCAAAAGCTGTTCCTTCAAGAGTCTCCCACGCATTATGACCCCTTAGTGTGAAAACTGATGTTCAGTGTTGACCCAAATTCATAAAGAAAAATTCACTGACACCAGGACACTCCATTTAAGCAAACGGGGATGTATATCATAAGGGGGAGAAAGGATTCCATGCTCAACAGCTAACATAGTGTTAGTGCTCACGCTCCAGAACTCCAGATTTCAGGGAAATGTACTCACCCTAAATACTCTCATTCCCAAAAATGCTGGAAATATTATGAGCCGCCACTTCATTCCCCACAGCCCCAAAGCCCTCCACCCCTCCCTGCCACTCAGATCAGCCCAACCCAGGCCAACAAGTTTAAACTCCAGTTTCAAGTTTAGATGTCAATCCGCCCCCCTCCAAAAGTGCCCCACCTATTTGCAAACCCCCAAACGATAAGGAAGGCTGCAGGGCATCAGATTTCCTTGGGATTTCTGGGAAGCTAAAGGGAATTAGAGAGGAGGCCCAACTAAATAAAGAACTCTCTTAGAGACAAAACAACTTCACTACATACTAATATAGAAACTAACTGCTAAAAATGTAATTTTAAGAAAAAGCCTTAAATTAATGAAGAAATCAGACTTATTTACAATTATCCATATCCAATTTGAAGCTAAATAGTTTTTCCTCTATCAAGTCAAATAATCCCACGACATCTTCTTTGCCTTACATTTGCTTAACATTTCCCCTCGATGATAGACCCATATCTGAGTCATCCATCACACATTTCTCATTAAAGCAGGTTTTGCTTAGAAATAAATCCCCCTTTCTGGCAGGCCACTGTCTTAGATCCTCAAAGCCACTAATTCGCTAGCCTAGCCTGGGACGCTGGGATTCAATCTCCTGCCCTCTAGTGTGCCCCCCACTCTGGGTCCCTACCTTCCATAGTATTTTCCATCTCCTCTCCATCCCCCCTCATCCACCATCTCCAGAAGACTTCCTAAGTCAAAACTGCACCACCCCCTATTAACCTCCTCCCCCTCCACCTATTCACCCCCTCCACCCTGGCCAGCGTCCAGAATCCATTCCTCTCGAGCCCACTTGTGCCTGTGAAACCCTTCCTCCTTCAGGCCCTGAGTAAACCCCCCCCACCTCGCCCCCCCAACCACCCCCGCCCCCAATCGGTGGTCTATTAACCTCAGGGCGTTTCCTTCTGCAGGGTCCTGAAGGATCTGCTTCCCTCCTCACCAGCTAATGGCTTTGTTAAGCTTTTCAGACTCATCAACAGTGGCAGATCTGCCTCCATCCTCCGCTCCACACCCAGGACCTCCGTAATCACAATCACCCACCCAGCCTCCTCCAGCTGCTTCCCGGGTGCCGGCAGATCCAACAGCGCCCCAGCCCCCACTCTTCTGGAGACAAGGGGAGTCTAGGCTGGGGCCGGATTCTGGCAACCTCCGCTCCCTCTGGGCCCTAGAGCCCGGGACTCGGCCCGGGGGGTTCACAGGGCTCACGTGCCTGGAGGCCACCGTGGGATCTGGGGAGAGGGCTGGGCTGCGGGTGCCCGCGCGAGGGATCGGACGCGTCACTCCCGGCTATGGCAACCCTGCAGCAAGAACGCCGCCCGGCCCCGGCACGGCCGCAGACAAAGGCCTTCCCCACCCCGGAGGCCCGCCCGCGCCACGCAAACGCTCACCGCGCACGCCGATTCCCGGGACTCGGCGACGCGGCGGAGCGCAGCCTAGTTGCCACCGCCGCCGCGAGGACAGGCCCGAATGGGGCCGGGGGACGGCCGGGGAGCCCGAGGGGCGGGGCGGGCTGGAGGAAGCCGCGGGCCCGGAAAGGCTGCCCGGGTGCGCCCCACAGGCCGGATTGGCCCCGCGGCGTAGGTTTAGGGCGAAGCGCTGAGCCCGCCCGCTGGGCTGGGCACTGGCCTGGGCCCTGCCCCCGCACCCCTCCCCCCGTCCAGACCCGAAGGCGCTGGTCTATAACTGCCCATCCCCCAGCCCGTTCCCATAGTTGCAAAATCCGAAGTTTATTTTCTGTGAGAGGGGGCAGGTGACTGGTCAGGGACCATCAGCACCACCACCACACCTCCTCCCCTCCTCCCCATGCAGGTGGCTGGCGGCACAGCCAGGGCTAGAATCCGGCTGTCTGACCCCAGTCCGGTGTTTCCCTCTGCACCCGACCGGCACCGCAGCCTGGAAAGGGTTAACTCGGCTGTTAGGAATTGAGAGCTGCAGGGAGCTCTCTATAAATACTGTGTCGTGGGCGCCTGAGCCAACCACAGGGCAATTTCCACCGAGCTGGTTTTCCTCTCTTCCTTCCACCCACAGCCACCAGGCCAGCCCTGCCCCCAGCCCCATGCCAGGCAAAAGGGGAGCAGGCCTGACACCCCATAACCTTGGGCTCTGTCCTTACAGAGCCCAGCTCCTGCCTGGGGAGAAGATGGAAATGAGGCCTGCCTTGGTCCCAGGGCAGTGTGCCTCCCTAGAATATGGCACCGCCCCTACACCTGTTCTTGGACTTATTCTTCACCCAGTGAAGGGTAGGGAGGCTTCTGTGGGCCAGGGTTTGGCTAGGAACTTTCCATGCTGGGCCTCTTTAGAGCGTCAAAATAGCTCCACAGAGTAAATAACAGTATCCCCATTTTATAGATGAGAAAACTGAGACTCAGAGGGATGAAGGGACTCCAACCTTGTGCTGTTGCCAGGGTCATGGCCATGTGATGGCAGCAGTATAGGAATGGGCTTAGGAAATAAGTGTGAATACAGGGTGTCTCTGCATGGATACACATAATGTGATAATGTGATACTATTCATTGAATATTTCTTATGTGTCAGCCACTATTTTAAGGTCTTCACCATTTATCTCATTTACTCTTCACAACAACTCAGTGAGGTGAATGCCTTTTATTATCCTCATTTTCACAGATAAGGAAATGAGACACAAAGAGATTCAGTGACTTACTTTTGGACACTCAGTTATTGAGTGGAGGAACCAGGATTTGCCCCCTTGAATTTAAGTCCTGAACTCAAACTTAACTGAGTATGGTGTATGGGGGGGGCAGGGGGGAGTGCATGGGCATATGTTTTTGTGAACACATGCGAGCCATTCTCTATATTTGAGTCTATGTGCATATGTGTTTCTGAATATAAGTTTGGTAGCAGCTGTGTCCCTGTGAAAGCCTAAGGATAGGGGTGGGGGTTGGGGATCAAGGCCTGGCCAAATGGTCCAGTGGTCATCAGCCTCCAATCAACTCATCTTGATAAGGAAACAGCATCCTCTCTTCCATTCTGCTCCCATGTCCCCGTTGCCCTGCCCAGCCTGAGCCTGGCCTCACAGGTCTCAGGAAGTATAGCCCCCACCAGGCCCAGCAACCTGGGGGAGACACACAGCTGAGTGTTCCTGGGTTGAGGGAACCAGGATCCTGCAAGTGGCATTTGAACTGATCTAGAGGAAACTCAACTCACTTTCCTTCCCTGCACTGAGTGTCTAGAGTGTCGGCCCTGTGGCAGTGACACACCTCCTGTTCCAGAGGACTTACAGTCTGGCTGGGAAGGAAATGGGTATCGGCTCCCATTCCTGGAAGCAGTGGCTTTGAAAGGGCCCTGATCTGCCAGAAAGGGGAGACAGCTTGGGCAGGGCATAGTCAGCGTCTCTGCAGGACTCAGCTCAACTAAGCTCAGATGCTTGGTCCCAAGCAAAGAGCTAGCCTAACCATCTCAGCACACAGGAGTTTCCTTACTTCAGAGAATGTTTTTCAGGTTGTCCCTGGGTCTTCAGGAATGGGGTGGGAGGCTTCTTAGAGGTCCCTGCCCAAAGCAGAAAAACTCAGGTTGGAGAGTTGTCTCAATGACTTCTTTCTAGACAGTAGCTTCCACCTGCTTTCTGAGCCACACACAAGAGAGAGTGGGGACTCAGAGCAGTCTATCTCCAGTTAAGCCTCAAGTTCCCCAAAGAGGTCACAAACCAATCCCAAAAGGCCCAGCTTGGGACAAGCTTTCTCCTCTTTTATCTACCTATACATCCTGCAGGCTCCTCAAACTCCAAATGTGCAATATGGAACTATCATCTTGTCCCCCAAAACCTGTTTCTTCTCCTGGATCTCCATGGAGGCTTCCAGTGATTCAAGCCCTAAAACAGGACTCATCCTGTACATCTCCCACCCTCCCCCTGCCAACCACTGCCCAAATCCAGACAGGTAGGAAGTGATGCCCCTGATGGAACCCATTACCTCCTCTGAATACCTTACTGCCACCCCCACACACACACTCCCCAATCTAGGCCCCCATCCCTCCTCACTGGATTGTGATGGTAGCTTCTTTTTTTTAATTTTTTATTTTTTTTATTATGGGTAAAAATCAAAATTCTCACAATACATACAAACATTTGCAAAATGATATATAAATATATATGCATATATGTGTATTTGCTTACAAAAATGTTATTTATATATATATATATACATATATTTTAAGAGGTGCTTAGATTACCCAAAATATTACACGGAACCCACTGGGATTTCCATGTTGCCCACCTCCCACACCTCCCACCACATCCCACACAAACATCTCCCACAGTGTGGCCCACCAACCTCAATGAACTTACACATCCTGGAGCCTTGCCACCAACCATAGACCACAGTTCACACTGTAGACCACACTCTCTCCCACTCAGTTCTTAGTGGTGTGTGCTGATTTAAAATGGCCTACTGGTGGTAGCTTCTTAATTGATTTTCTTTCTCTTCAGGTCAACCCCCTCTGCACAACTGCCACAGAGGTTTTTCTTAAAATACAAGTCTATCCATGCCCCTTCTCTGTTTGAAGCCCTTCCATGGTTCTTCTTATTTGCCCTTAGACTCCTAATTGCCTCCTAAAAGTCATTCTCCCTTTCTTTCTTATCAATAGAGTACAGTTTTTATTCTAAGAATCTCTATGCCTAGTTGAAAATGCATAGTTCCCCAGACCTCCTTGCAGCTAGAGACAATCACGGACCCGGTGTGGCCAATGAGATGGAAGTAAAACCCTCTGGTTGGAGCTTTGGGAAAAGCTTGTTCAAGGGGCCGGCTTAGTTGGCGTGTGCCTTTGCCTTTTGCCTTTTACGCTTCTCTTTCTTTGGGCCTGAAATGCAGATGCAGAACCAGAAGGGAAAACAGCCATCTTGCAGCCATGAGGTCAAAAGCCAAGGGTGGCAGAGGAGAAAGTCAGAAGGAGCCTGGGTCCTGCAGGCATTATGGAGAGGTCAGACCAGCCCTGGATTGCTTCCAGCCCTTTGCCTGGCCCCAGAGTTGCCGTGGCTCACTCAGGATTGCTGAGGGAGGAGGAGTGAGCCTGGATAGTCTTGTGCTCCCAGGCTACCCGTCAGGAACATGAGACCACCATTCCGGCAAAGGGCAGGGGTGTTCTGATCCCTTGATTACTCTCCCCAGGACAGAAATTATGAATTCGTGGTTAAATTCAGAGACAATTTCCTGTGCCTCTTTGGCATACAGAAAGACAAGTTTCTCCCTCATCTATTTAAATACACTAAGATCAAGCAAACTACTTTCCTTAACTTAGCTCTAAGTAGGAGCTATGCAGGCTTTTCGGGCTCTCCATTAAAGCAGCCATGCAGCCCATTTTCAGGAGGAGGCCCAGAGCCGTTGGCAAGCCTGGCCTAAGAATGATGCTCAAAATCTATTCATTTCAT
>JAKSZT010054396.1:5874353-5903691 GCA_026826555.1 Tolypeutes matacus
TCTTGGCAGTGCTGGGGCTTTCAGGCCCCATTTGGGCATTTTCTTGAGGATCCCTTATGACATGTAGCCAACACGTCGGCCTCACTCTGCTCTGGCTGGTTGGTGTATATTACCTCCTGAGTTGTTGGGATTTTCCTTGGTGTCCTGGCAAAGGTCACTCTCCCTGCCCTGCCCACTCATCTGGGGCTCACAGGGCTGCCATCTGGAGCAGTTCCATCTAGCCCAGACAAAGGCAGCCCACATTTCCCCCAGGTGACCAAATCCAGGGTAGGGTTGAATCTGGTGCTCAGAGAGTGCTGCAGATTCCTGCTTTCTAGCTTCTTATTCCTGGCATTCAAGTCTCACAATAGATTTCAGGTCTTCAGGTGTGTAGATCCAAACACTTCCAGCTGGGAACAACTGGCAGGCAAAATAACAGGAGCAGCCTGAAGAGAGAGAGGAGCCATTGGCAAGCCTGGCCTAAGAATGATGCTCAAAATCTATTCATTTCATCTCCTTCCATAAGAAAGTAATCTCCGATCTTGGCAGTGCTGGGGCTTTCAGGCCGTTGATCTCTGAGGAGGTCAACGGCGAACATCTCCCCATCTATCCACCTCCCTTCACTTACAAAATAGCTCCTAACAGAGCATATATAACTAACTGCCAATGTCTGATTTCCAATACCCCCTTTTCTTCCATGTTCATCCTTTCCCGTTGTCTTTCCCCCTGCCCCTGCCCCTGATAGGCCCATTTAAACCCCCTTTCCTTTTCCGTCTCCATAGGCCAGGCTTAAAATACTCCCAAGTACCAGGAATCCAACTCAGAGTTTGCGTCCTGCTGCGAGAGGCTCTCCAAATAGGAGAGTTGGGATAGAGTTTTAAAAAACAGCAAACAAGTAAAACAAAGCAAAAACAGGAACCATGATGCCAAGGGAGAACTCCCATCTCAGTAAGAGTTTGTTGTTTGTCTTCCTAATGGCATTTAGTTGCAAACAATTGAGTATTCAAAGCAGAGTCTGCACTTGCACTAATCTGAAAGTGAGGTGTCTCCTTAAATTCTGCCACAGGGGCCTGGCTCACCTCACCGTGAGTCCCGGCCCTACTCTTTGGTTTGGCCTGTGACAGCTTGAGAGAAGAGAGAATGGAGCAGAAGACCAAATGAGGATTCCAGCTATGGTAAGATGGTGTGTCTCTGCCCCCGGAGACATGGTCCAAGAGGAGTAACTTCCATCACACACTAGAAATCTCCAGAAGAAACAAGACGTCCAGCACCAAGAGCCAGCAGAGAAGACCCTCTTAAGGAAGACAGTGGACAAACAATCTGAAATCCGGAAATCCTAATCTTAAATCAGATGCTAAATCTTAAGTAGTAAAATCGCTGCTTTTCAAGTCATAGGGACTCACTGTGATGACTTGTTATGGGTTGGGATTGAGACACCATGCCTGGGCATCCTCAGGGTATCTGACCATTGTCCCAGCCCTGCTAGGAAGTTCAAGGAAAGGTTTACCTGCCCTAGTAGTGATTACAGTTTATCCCATCCTCCCTAATGGGGCTCCCCCCACCCCAAACAAACACTTCTCCTTCCCTGATCCCCTTGTAAACTCCAATCTGCTTTATAGCTCTGCAAATTTGCTATTTCTGTCTTCTGTTATAAGTAATATCATACAATATTGGTCCTTATGTGCCTTGCTCATTTCACTGAGCATAATGCTTTCAAGTTCCAAGTTTCAGCATGTCTCATAATATCATTCTTTCTTATGGCAGAATAATATTCCATTTGTGTATTTCCACATTTTGTTTATTCATTTGTTGAGGGGCCCTTGGGTTGTTTCCAGCTTTTGGCTGTTGTGAACAAAGCTGCTATGAACATTGGTGTACACGTATCTGTTTGAGACCCTGTCTTCACTTTCTTTGGGTGTATACCTAGAAGTGGAATTGCTGTTGCCATATGTTAGTTCTCTTTTAACTTTTTGAGGACTTCCATCTTGCTTTCCACAGTAGCTGCCCCTAACGGGGCTTTCTTAACTACTAGTTCTTCACGGTAACCCCATCACCTACTGTCAATCCCTGCCCCTTTTTCTTCTCTTGCTTCCAGGGTAGTGAACTCTCTCAGTCTATTGTCCTCTTCTGGAGGTTTGTAGTGTGTGATGGAAGTGACTTCATTTGGACCATGTCTCAGCTGCTGCTAGGTCTCCACTTGATCACTGATCCTGGGAAAAGCGCAAGAGACAAGCCAGGTCTCAAAGCAGGACACGTGAGTTGCAGCGTCCACAGCCTGTGGCCAAGCCTCAGTCCTCAGAGTTTCCCTAGCCCACTTCACTCGAGGTTAGATGCGAGGTATTGCTTATTATTGGCTTAACTGCTTTTTCCATTTTTGTGGTTAGCAGTTGCTAATGAATACAATCTTGTGTTTGTTTTCTTAAAATCAGGACCTTCAGTCCAACAACATATTTGGCACCTCTTTCCTCATTCCCCATGCTGATATCATCACTAACACATCTTCTAAAGAAATCGCCTACAGCTAGACTTTCTGGGGAAACCTGACAGCTCCACAGACAAATGGCGCTGGACCCTGGGTTTCCCTGCAGGAACGTTAGCAACAGCGCTGACATTATCCATTCAGGGACGTGTACCACCACCTCTGAGGAATGACCCTAGCCACAGAATTTTTCCTCTCACCTTAAAATCCCCCCACCAACCCTTCATCCTCCTCTTGGGGTCAGCACTGCTGTCAAGATACAGTCTATCACTCCCTCCCCACCCTTCCCTGCTCCATAAATATGCCTACAATCCTATTCTTCCCATCCAAAAGAAAAGGGCATCTATGAGGAGGTCCTCTCAAATTGGATAAATCCACTCACTTCCCTAGGTCTTCTCCAAGCCTCCAATGCCGACCTCAACCCTTGTTTGTTCTCACATGCATTGCTGCAGCCTTCTCTGCTTTTCCTGTGCCATGTGTCATATCTCCTCAATCACTGACAGTTCCCTGAGGGCAGGAATCCCAGCTCATTCTCTTCCGGGGCCCCCCCCCCCCCCCGCATGGCCCTCCTCCACCGCCATGTAGCTAAACTAAAGCTCGAACTCTGCAGTGAATGCCTTCACCCTGGCTTGCAGGAGTGGAGTGTAGATGGTACAGAGGCTGCAAACCTGGACACCAGGACTCAACCCCCCAGTCCTATTAAGGACTGGCTAGATGGCTGGGAGAAGGGAGTTAGCTGTTCTAGGCAACTCTTGTTTTCTTTTCCTCCAATAAAGCAGGCTCCTCCCCAGTCTGCTGAGCACTGATTGTTTCTCGCTGAGAGTCTCAGAGGGATTCTCCCATTGGCAGGTAGCAGGCAGGACTAATGAACCAAGCTAGAGGCTTGGACAAGCCACCTGCAAAGGCAGAAGTTACTAACAGTCTCCAGCTGTTCTTTCCACTGTAGCTGACATAGACACGGGTTATCCTGAGCCCCCTGCTGGTGAAAAGTGGGAGTGCAGCTGAAGAGGGCTTACCTCCTCCCATCATGCCCTACAAGGATGATCTTTGGTGCCAGTCTTGGAGTTGGAGGAAGAAGTGGGAGAGGAGGAGAGGGAAAACAGTGTGGGCTGAGGCTGCGAGGGTCAGGGAAGGTTCCCAGAGGAGGGGAGCTGAGAGCTGACTTTGACAAGTGAAAGGCATCAGGGATCTGCCCAGGTCTGGCACTTCTCTAAGACAATGCACAGACAGGTTGGGAAGACTTCCCTCTAATGACCCAGCTGGTGTTCATCATGGGGCCTGTAACAGGGCAGGGGGGCTGGGTGATGGAGGCAGAAAGGGAAAGCTCCCCTTTAGAAGAGCAGAGCTGCAAGGGGAGAAAAGAGCATCTGGGCCCAGCGCTCTGCCTTCCCTCCTGGTGCTGTGGAAGAAGGGTCTGTGCTCCTCTTTGTGCATCCTCACTACTCAAGGACATCACTCCAGCGAGTCTCCCTCTTTCCTGCGTCATCAATCTTTACATTTTCTCCTGAATCACTCATTATCTTTCTTGAAACACATTGTGCTTCTAGAATATTCCCCTTTCTTGCTTTCTATCACCTCACTGGTTGCTCTTTCTAATCTCCTATGCTAAGTCTTTCTTTCTTCTTTTCTCTCCAACTCCTTAATTTTGAGGAACCCAAGACTTGGAACTCAGAACTCTTTTATTCTGTGTCTATACCCACTGCCTTGGCCATCTCATCCAGTCTCATGGCTTTAAATACCATCTATGGACAGACAACTCTCATATTCAAATCCCCAGCTTGGACTGTGTCCTTGAATTCTGTATTGCCTCCACCTTCATAGTTATCCAGAATCAGACTACCTCTAATCACCTCCGCTGGTCACACCAAACCATTGTTCTCTTTGCTTCCACCTTTGCTCTCTATAGTTTATTTTCTACCCAGCAGCTAGAGTGATCCTTCTAAACACAAGGCAAATAAAGTCATTCTTCTGCTCAGAATTCTCCAGTGGCTCCCCATCTCATTCGGGCTGAAAGCTGAGCCCTTAAATTGGTCTACAATGTCCTACATAACCTGGCCCCCTACATAACCCTGACCTCATGTCCTACCATTCTTCCCCTTGCTTCCTCCACTCCAGCCACACTGTCTTCCCTGCTGTTTCGTGAACACCTCAGGCACGACTGCCTCAGGTCCTTTGCACTTATTATTCCCTCTGATGGGACACTCTTCCCCTGATGTCCATATTGCTCCTTCTCTTACTTTTTTCAGATTTCTGTTTAGATGTCTCAGTTTACCAGGGCTGATATGACAAACACCACACACTGGTTGGCTTAACAATAGGAATATTTTGTCTCACAGTTTTGAAGGTTAGACATCCAAAATCAAGATGTTGCAAGACCATGCTTTCTCTAGGAGTCAGTGGCGTTCTGGTGATGGCAGTCCTCCATCACATGGCAATCTCTCTCTCTCCTTTCTGGTTTGTTCTGACTTCTGGCTTCTTCTGGCATTCTCTAACACTGCGTCCAAATTTCCTCTCTTTATACGGCCTCAGATTAAGATCTACCCTGATTCATTTTGGCTATACCTTAACTAATAATATCATCTTCAAAAGGTCCTTTTTACAACTGAGCTCACACCCACAGGAATGCAGATTAAAACTTGAACATGTCTTTTTGGGTTACATGATTCAATCCCCAACAATCCTATATAAAATGATTCCAACCTCCAGTGGTCCCCATCTTCTTAACTCTGCTTTATTTTTTCCCCTTATCATCTGACAATCGTATATATATTACTTGTTTATTCATTTATTTTCTATTTCCTTCCATGAAATATAATTTCCATGAGAGCCAGGATATTGTCTTGTTTCCTGCTGTATTCCTGCACCTAGAATAGTCCCTAGCATATTATAGTAGGTGTTCGATAAATATTTGTTGAATGAATGAATGGATGAGTGGGAGGGCTAATAGATGAAGAAGCATATGGATGAGAAAAGGCTGATGCTTTTGCAAGATATAACAGACAGAAGCATGTTTATGTGCTAATGAGAAGATACAGGGAGAGGGGAAGAAGAAAAGAGAGAAGGAATGATTGGCACCTAGAGATCTCTGAAAGACAGAAAGGGACATGACCTGGGGACAGCCAGCCCTTCCTTGGGTGGAGGGAAGGAAAAGAGGATGGAATAATAAGGGTGTTCAGTGAGAAATCATGGAGGCCTCACTGATGGTTTCATTTCTTTTCCCTGTGAAGTATGAGGGGCAGTCATCTATTGAGAGAGGAAAGTGAGAGTGGGCAGGGGCCTGAAAAGAGGGGTGAAGATTTTCAGTAGTGGTTATAAGGACTGAGAGTGATTGCTCACCTATGAGTGATTTAGCTTACCCTAAAAAAATAGAATATTTTTATTTTAAATAAAAGTTACCGGGGGGAAGCAGATGTGGCTCAAGCGACTGAGTTCCCGTCTACAATATGGGAAGTCCCGGGTTCGTTTCCTGGGGCCTCCTTGTGAAGGAGAGCTGGCCCACGTGGAGAGCTGGCACAAAAAAAAAATAGACAAAGAGGAGAGACAATGAGAGACACAACAAACCAGAGAGCTGAGGTGGCTCAGGCGATTGAGTGCCTCTCTCCCACACTGCAGGTCCCAGGATCAGTTCCTGGTGACTCCTGCAGAGAAGATGAGAAGAGAAGCAGACACAGAGAGCAAGACAGCGAGCACAAAAACAACAAGGTGGGAGAATAAATAAAATAAATCTAAAAAAAAAAAGTTACCAGGGAGCGGATATGGCTCAAGCAGTTGAGCGCCTGCTTCCCACATGGGAGTTCCCGTGTTCAGTTCCCAGTGCCTCCCAAAAACAAAAAAAACAAGCAAACAAACAAACAAACAAAAGGACCAACTCAGGGGAGCCGATGTGGCTCAGTGGTTGGAGCATTGGCTTCCCACATATGAGGTCCCAAGTTCAATCCCTGGCCCTGGTACCTTAAAAAAAAAAAAAAAAAAAAAAAATTTAAAAGTTACCTTTTAGAGCAGTTTTACACTTACAGAAAAATTGTGCAGAGAGCACAGAGTTGTCATATACTCACTCTCCTCCCTACCAAACTGGCCCATCTCCCCCCCAGTTTCCCCTGTTATTAACACCTTATGTTAGTGTGGTACATTTGTTACAATTGATGAGCCAATATTGAAATATTATGAACTAAAATCCATATTTTATATTAGGGTTCACTCTTTGGGTTGTAGAGTTCTATGGGTTTTGACAAGTGCATAATGCCATGTATCCACCATTACAGTATCATGCAGAATAGATTCACTGCCCTAAAAATGCCGTGTGCTCCACCTTTTCATCTCTCTCGCCCTCCCTCTGAACTCCTGGAAACCACTGATTTTTTACTGTCTCTATAGTTTTGCCTTTTCCAGAATGCCATACAGTTGGAATCATACAGTATGTAGCCTTTTCAAAGTGGCTTCTTTCACTTAGCAATGTGCATTTTTAGGTTCTTCCATGTCTTATTGTGGCTTGATAACTCATTTCTTTCTATTGCTGAATAATATTCCACTGTATGGATGGACCACAGTTTGTTAATCCATTTACCTATTGAAGGACCTTTTGGTTCCTTCCAGTTTTTGGCAATTATGAATAAAGCTGCTCTAAACATTCATAGGTAGGTTCGTGTGTGGACTTAAGTTGTCAGCTCATTTGGGTAAATATGTAGGAGCAAACTTGCTGGATCATATAAGACTATTTAGCTTTGTTAAAAAAACTGCCAAACTATCTTCCAAAGTGGCTGCACCATTTTGCACCTCACAAGCAATGAATGAGAGTCCCTGTGGTATTGTCAGTTTTTGGGATTTTAGCCATTCTAATGGGTAGGTATGTGGTGGCATTTCATTGTTTTAATTTGTGATTTCTTTTTTTTTTTTTTAAGATTTATTTATTTATTTACCTTTTATCCTTTTTGGGTTGGTAGATTGTATTTTTCAAGAATTTGCCTATTTCAATCTAAGTTATCAAATTTGTAGGCATAGAATTACTCATAATATTCTTTTATTATCCTTTTAATGTCTGTGATGGTTGGGCTAATGTGTCAACTTAGGCAGGTAATGGTGCCCAATTGTTTGGTCAAGCAAGCACTGGGCTAATTGTAATACAAGGGCATTGCGTAGACTTTAATCATCAGTGAGGTGATTGCATATTTGGCTGATTACAATCAACTGAGGAGATTGCCATCAGCAATGAGTGATGCTCATCCAATCAGCTAAAGGCCTTAAAAAGAGAAGTGATTTCAGCATTCATAGCGAGAATCCCCATCTCTACTTCAGACAGCCATCGTCTCCTGGGGAACTCATTGAGGACCTTCATTGGAATCCCTGGCTTGCATCCTGCCCAATGAAATTTGGACATGGGCATCCCCACGGTCATGTGAGACAATTTTATAAAATCTCATACTATTTACAGATATTTCCTGTTGGTTCTGTTTCTCTAGAAAACTTTGACTAATATGTTCATGGGATCAGTGGTGATGGTTTTCTTTCATTTCTGATATTAGTAATTTGTGTCTTCTCTCTTTTTTTTCCCCCTTATGTTAGCTAGACTAGAGGTTTGTCAATTTTATTGATCTTTTCAAAGAACCAGCTTTTGCTTCTGTTAGTTTTCTCTATTGTTTTCCTGTTTTCACTTTCATTGATTTCTACCCTAATTTCTGTTATCTCTCTTTTTCTGCTGATTTGACATTTAATTTGCTCTTCTTTTTCTAGTTTCCTAAGGTGGAAATTTCGATTACTGATTTTAGATCTTTCTTCTTTTCTAATATATGCATTCAGTGATATAAATTTCCCTCAAAGAACTGCATTTACTGCATCCCACACATTTTATTTTATTTTTTAAAGATTTTATTTATTTATTTATCCCCCCCTTGCTGCTTGTGCTCGCTGTGTCCATTTGCTGTGCATTTTCTGTGTCTGCTTGTCTCCCTTTGTTGAGTCGTCTTCCTGCATCAGCCCACCGCGCCGCACAGGTTGGCTTGCCTTCACCAGGAGGCCCCGGTAATTGAACCCAGGGCCTCCCATATGGTAAACGGGAGCCCTATCAATTGAGCCACATCTGCTTCCCCCCACACACACATTTTAATAAGTTGTATTTTCATTTTCCTTTAGTTCAAAATATTTATTAATTTCTCTTGAAATGGCTTTGACCTATGTGCTATTTAGAAGTGTGTTGTTTAATCTCCAAATATTTTGGGCTTTTCCAGTTGTCTTTCTGTTGATGATGTCTAACTTAATTCATTATTCCATTGTGATCTGAGAATATTCTTTGTATGATTTCCTGAATTTGTTCAGGTGTTTTTTATGGCCCAGGAGTTTGTCTGTCTTGGTGAGTGTTCCAGTTAATCTTGAGAAGAATTCTGCTGTTGTTAGATGAAGTATTCTATAAATGTCAATTAAATCTAGTTGATTGATGGTGGTGCTGGTTCCATTCAACTATATCCTTATTGATTTTCTGCTTAATGGATCTGTCAATTACTGACAAAGGGGTGTTGAAGTCTTCAACTATAAAAGTAGATTTGTCTATTTTTCCTTGCAGTTCTATCAGTTTTTGCCTCATGTGTTTTGACACTGTTGTTAGACATGCTTATTAAGGATTGTTATGTGTCTTGGAGAAATGACCCCCTTATCATTATGTAATGTCTCTCTCTATCTCTGATAATTTTCCTTGCTTGGAAATCTGCTTTGTCTGAAATTAATATAGCTACTCCAGCTTTCTTTTGATTAGTGTCAGCATGGTATATCTTTTTCATCCCTTTACTTAAAAAAAAAATTTTTTTTTTAGGAAGTATCAGGAATTGAACCCAGGACCTCGTATGTGAGAAGCAAGCACTCAACCACTGAATCACATCGGCTCCCCAATGACAGTTGGTTTTTTCATGTGTTTGTTTGTTTTTAGGAAGTACCAGGTATCAAAGCTGGGAACTTGTACATGGGAAGCAGGCACTCAACCATTTGAGTTACATCTGCTTCCTCCATCCCTTTACTTTTAACCTATCCATGTCTTTATTTTTAAAGTGGCTTTCTTGTAGGCAATATACATATAGTTGGGTCTTGCTTTTTTATCCACTCTGATAGTCTCTGTCTTTTAATTTGTACATATGACAGTCTGAAGTTCTTTTATGAATCCCAGAAAGAAAAAGATTATGTTTTTGAATTAATCCATTCCTGTGGGTGTGAGACCCTTTTGACTGGACTACATTAGTGAGGTGTGAGCCAGCTTGTGTTTCTGTCCTCTTGCTGGATCTGATATAAATGAAGACAGAGAAACACACACAGGAAAAGGGAGCTCTGCCCTTTTGACAAGGCCATGTGAAAGGGAGGACTCCAGGTTTGCCTACAGCTGAAGAAAGACAGAGAAGCACCAAGAGATTGAGAGAAGAGGCCTGGAAGAAGACCAGCCCTAAGTCTGGTTGCCCACAGCTGAGCTCCAGGAGACAATGAGGCCAGAGTGGAAGGCAGGGACCTCAGCAGAGATCAGCAGCCATCTTGTTTCACCAGGTGGCCAGACACCAGGATCAACAGTAGCTGACTTTGGTGAGAAAACATCTCTGATAGTGCCTTGATTTGGACATTTCTCAGCCTTGAAACTGTAAGCTTTGACCCCTAATAAATTTCCCATTATAAAAGCCAACCCATTTCTTGTACTTTGCATCAGCAGCCCTTTGGCGAACTAAGACAGTATATTTAGACCATTCACATTTGAAGTGATTATTAATATGTTGGATTTATAGCTACCATATTTGTAACTGTTTTCTATGTGTTGTCCTTGTTCTTTTTTTTTTTGTTTTTGTTTTTGTGGGGTTTTTTTGTCTTCCACTCTTTTTTCTATTTTATTTATTTATTTATTTATTTATTTATTTTTTATTTATTTATTTTTATTTTTTTCTTTTTTAAAATTTTTTCTTCTTTTCTTTTGGTTTTAATAGAACATTTTATATGATTCTGTTTTCTCTCCTCTCTTGACATATCAATTATACTTCTACTTTAAAAGTTTTAGTCATTGCTCTAGTGTTTGCAATAAACATTTACAATGAATCTAAGTCCACTTTCATATAACACTATACCACTTCACAGGTAATGCAGATACCTTATAACAGAGTACTCCCAATTCCTCCCTTCTGTCCCTTATAACCTTTTTGTCATTCATTTCACTTATCCATAAGCTATAATCATTTGATATATTGTTGCGATAGTTAAGAAAAATAAGATTTCATTTTACCTTCATGTATTCCTTCTCAACGCTCTTACTTCTTTATGCAGATCCAAGTTTCTGACATGTAATTTTCCTTCACTCTGAAGAATTTCTTTTAATATTTCTTGCAAGGAAAGTCTACTAGAGACAAATTTCTTCAATTTTTGTTTGTCTGAGAAAATCTATTTCTACTTCACTTTTGAAGGATAATTTCGTTGGATATAGAATTCTAGGTTGGTGGGTTTTTTTTTTTTTCTTTCAACACTTAAAAGTTTAACTCCATTCTCTTCTTAATTGCATGTTTTCTGAAGAGAAGTCTGGTATAATTCTTATCCTTGTTCTTCTATAGGTAAGGTGCCTTTTCCTCTGGCTTCTTTCAAAAATTTCCCTTTGTCTTTGGTTTTCTGTAATTTGAATACTATATATAATGGCGTATTGGGGGTGTGTTTATCCTGTATGGTACCTTCTGAGCTTTCTGGATCTGTGGTTTGGTTCTGTCAATAATTTGGGGAAATTCTCAGCCATTATTACTTCAAATATTTCTTCTGTTCCTTTCTTTCTTTCTTCTCTTTCTGGTATTCTCATTACATGTATATTACACCTTTTATAATTTTCCCACAGTTCTTGGATGTTCCATCTTTTTTATTCACTTTTTATCTTTGCATTTCAGTTTTGGGAATTTCTATTGACTTATCTCCAAGCTTACTGATTCTTTCCTTGGAAAAGTCCAGTCTACTGATGAGACCATCAAAGGCACTGTTCATTTCTGTTACAGTGTTTCTGATTTCTAACATTTCCTTCTGATTCCTTCTTAGAATTTCCCTCCTTCTGTTTCTATTGCCCATATGCGTCTTGCATGTTGTCCACTTTTTCCATTAGAGCCCTTGGCATATTAATCATAGTTATTTTTTATTCCTGGTCTGATAGTTCCAATATAACTGCCATATCTAAGTCTGGTTCTGATGCTTGTACTGTGTCTTCAGACTGTGTTTTTCCCGTTTCGTATGCCTTGTACTTTTTTGTTGAAAGCCAGATGTGATGTCCTAGGTTAAAAGGAACTGAGTTAAATAGGCCTTTAGTGTGAGGTTTTATATTTTCTGGCTAGGAAAACAGGTTTGCCATGTTTACTATTTTGACTGCAATGTTTACTGTTTGCTGTAGCTATAGGTGTCAGAAGCAAAAATTTCCTCTTGTATCCTTGCTTTTGTTTCCTGTATTGTCTTTGGGTTCCCTTAAAGATGTGTTAAATAATGTCTGAGCTTTGCAGTTCTTATCCTTGTAATCCCCTGTTGTTATAAGGAGCCGTAATGCTGTGGTGCTGGGAGGAGAAGTGTTCTATAATCCTATGATTAGGTCTTAGTCTTTTAGTGGGTTTGTAACCCTTATAGTGCTTCTCAGCTTACCCTGCACCCCCAACCTTAGGTGAGACAGGAAGGCTAGAGGGGGCTGAAGCTGGGTGTTTTCCTTCTCCCATGTCAGTTAGTAATGGTAAAACCCAAGTTGGTTAGGCTATGGCAAAACAATTTCTTTTGAGGACAGTTATTTTCTAAAGAGAAGAGAGTGCTTGGGGCAATTTCAAAATGGTGACTTTTCCTCTCTCCATGCTACAAAGAAGAGGAGAGTTTTTACCATTCTTCACTGTGAGGACCTAGTGGGATCCTGGAGGTAAAACTCACAAAAGCACATGGTCCTCCTAAGACTGGGTATCCTGGAGTTTTTAACTCTCAAGACCAGCATTGTCTTCTAGAATTTTCTTGTGATAATGGAAATATTGTACATTTGTGCTGCCCAATATTGTAGCCACTAACCACATTTGGCATGAGCACATGAGCACTTGAAATGTGGCTGGTGTGACCAATAAACTAAGTTTTAGTTTTATTTAACTTTAATTAGTTTAAGTTTAAATAGCTTCTTGTGGCTAGTGACTACTCTATTGGACAGCACAGCCCTAGACTATACCAATATGGAGAGGGAAGTTGTAATACTGCAGGAAGATGAGAACATTTCTCTTGATAAGTGGGAGGACATAAATACGGATAAACTTAAGGAACTGGAGAGAAACAATAAAAATAAATGTGGGTGTTAATATGTTAGAGATAATCACAAAAGAAAGAAATGTGTAGCTCTCAAACCAGCAGAAGAAATCCAATCAATCCAATTAAGAAAGAAAAACAAAAGAAATAAAGAGGAGCGTTAATAAACAAAAGAAATACAAAGAAAAACATGAAATAAGATGGAAGAAATACGTTCAAATATGATAGAATTTACAAGAAATGTAAATAGATTAAATTCACTGATCAAAAGACAAAGTTCTAGACTTCCATTTCGAGTAGGTGTAGTAGGTAATGTCTGGTCATCATTCCCATTTCAATATTAGAAAAACAATTAGAAACTACAAAAAAACCTACTTATAAAGATCATGTTTTAAAAGACATTGGAGGGAAGCGGCTGTGGCTCAATCAGTGGGGCTCCCGTTTGCCATATGGGAGGCCCCGGGTTCGGTTCCCGGGTCCTCCTGGTGAGGGCAAGCCCGCCCGCACGGCGTGGTTAGCTGACCCAGTGAGCACAAGCAGCAAGGGGGGGATAAATGAATAAATAAATAAAATCTTTAAAAAAAAAAAAAAGAGAGAGACATTAGAAAGCTATGGAACAATAAGAAATAGATGAACTAAAATTCCAGAGTGGAAAGCATTCTTCCAAAGTAAGCTGACAACCAGAGCCATTTTCTTCCCTGGCCACATCTGCCAGTTCTGGGCATTAAATGAAGATGTGGGTTGCTTTGGGTAGGGGAACATGGCTGTGGAAAAGGAATCAGTTAGGTTTGGCAGGAAGCTAAGGAAAGGAGGCATTTTAGAAATCAGACTGGAGTCGAGTTCTATTCAAGCAAAGCTTTTAATGAAAGAGCTTAGTAGGAGGGCTGTGTCTGAGTGGGTAGCAGCAGCCAAAAAGCAGGAGAGGGGAGTATTTTTAACTTGTTCTGGGGCTAGACTACAAAGGGGCTAGTTTGTGATGGTTTATGCTAGCTTTGCAATTGTAAGGTCAGGGCAAGAAAACTCATATGGGCTTTGTAGTTCCATCCGCATCCCTCATATGTGGGTTGCTACTATCAGACCAGAATGTTTAGGGAGGGAGCAGGGACAGGAGCTCTGGTTTAGTATCAATTAGGAGTGCGCACCTGTAGGAAGAGGGGGGAAGGAGGCGGGACGAAGAGAGGGGTCAGGATGGGAGCCCTAGGTCTAACAGAAGCCAGTGGAGCTTTTGATGAGTATATAAACTGGTATTATAGATTGGAATCTAGAGGAGCCATTGAAGCCAGTCTTTCCCATACAACATTTGCTGAATGCTTGCTTGGCACAGCAGGCTTGGGGGCAGGGAGGGAGCAGAATAACAAAGTGAAATTTCCCACAGTCTCACAGTGCTTAGGGGACAAAATTCTCCTAGGACTTTGGGAGGGGTGCTTGTGTCAAATATGCAGCTAGTATTCCTCTTATTTGCCAGATTTTTTTTTCTTTTTTTTCCCCTTCTGCCATATTTTTAAGATTTTTGGGTAGGAGACTAAAGAGCCAAACTGTTTCAAAGAGCCAAAATGTCTCAAAGGCATAAGTGAAAATCCCACAGTGTTTTGTGACTGAGGAGGTAGACTTCCCAATTTCTTTACCAAACCAAAGGTTGACTGAGTCTAACAAAACTGCAACCCAAATCTAGCTCACTTACCAATCACAATGTCATGACTGGCCCTGTACTCTATCTGCCCAATAGAGAAAAGGGTAAAACCTATCTGAAAAATATCATCAGCAGGATGAGTTCATTTATATAAAATCTTAAGTACACTATAAAGAATTATAAGGTATGTGAAGAGACAGGAAAATGTGATCACATATTTTCAAGAGAAAAGAGATAATAGAAGAAGACCTACAGATAATTCAGATATTTCAGCTAGCAGTCAAGGCATTTGAAATAAATATTACAAAGACAATAATGGAACATATGATAAAATGGTTAAAAAGAAAACTTTCCAAAACTGATCAAAGATACTAACCTATGATTCTTTGTGTACCCGAAGCAAGATAAATACAATGAAAAACTCACCTAGATACCATATAACCAAACAGTTGAAAAGCAAAAATAAAAAGCAGATATTTTATCCCAGGTATACAAGGCTGGTTCAGCATTTGAAAATGTATTAATGTAATCCATCACATCAACACGAAAGAGAAAAATCATATGATCATATCAATAGATGCAGAAAAAGCATTTGACAAAGTCCAACACAAATTCATGAAAAAAAAAAAAAAAAAAAAAAAAAAACTCAGCAAACTAGGAATAGAGGGGAACTTATTCAACTTGATAAAGAATATCTACAAAAAATCCTATAGCAAACATCATACTTAATGGTGCATAACTAAATGCATTCCTCCTAAGATCAGGAACAAGGCAAGGATGTCCCCTCTCACCCTAACTATTCAGCATCATACTGGAAGTCCTAGCTAATTCAATAAGACAATAAATGGAAAGATAAGGTGTGAAGATCGGGAAGAAAGAAATAAAAGTCTTTATTTGCAGATGACATGATTGTCTATGTAGAAAATTCCAAAGAATCAACAACAACAATAAAATACCTTGTAAACTAATAAGAGATTATTGGAAGGCTGCAGGATAGAAGGTTAATATACATAAGTCAATTGCTTCCCTATACAACAGCAATGAACCACTGGAATTTGAAATTAAAAACACAATGCTGGGAAGCAGATGTGGCTCAAGCATTTGGGCACCCACCTACCACATGGGAGGTCTTGGTTTGGTTCTTGGTGCCTCTTAGAGAAGTTGAGCAAAACAGCAAGCTGGCATGATGGGCTGATGCAACAAGATGACGTAACAAGGAGACACAGAGAGGTAACACAATGAGAGACACAACAAAGCAGGGAGCAGAGGTGGTTTAGGCAATTGAGCACCTCTCTCCCACATGGGAGGTCCTGAGTTTGATTCCTGTGCCTCCTAAAGAGAAGAGCAGACACAGAGAATGCACAACGAATGGACACAGAGAGCACAAACAAGGAGGTGGGGAGTAAATAATATAACTCTTAAAAAAAAAAAAAAAAAAAAACAATGCCAAGGAGCTGTGCCCACCACTGCAGCCTAGGGGGCAGCTGGGGAGGTGCGGGAGGGGAGGCCGTTCCACTGTGTGCGTGCACACACTCACACGCACACACACACACACCCCGGGAGCGAGAATGCAGATGACACGCCAGTAACATGGAAGCAGCCACTGCAGCCCCTGCAACGAGGCAGCAGCAGCAGCAGCTGAACAAAGGTCATCCAAGCAGCAGCCCAGAAGCCCGGGCTTGACCGACCACGAAGGCCAACCCTGAAAAGGGGGCAAATGTTTTTGTGGTCTTCCTTTTAGAAACCACTAAAGGGTGTTGGGGATACTTCTGACTATTATGAAGGCCAAAAGGCCTGTTGACCAGGACTGCTTTTAACCCTTTCATATTTGCAGAGAATGCAACCATGTGACAGTAACTGAACATTGGTCAAAAGTCTTTCCAAAAGGTCAAGGTTCATAAGAACATCTGATCACATTCATGACCTTGGGGGATATGAAGACCCCAGACTGTGATGACCTCCTGGCAGCACTGGACATCCCATATATGGTCAATCCTAAAGCAAACTGTTGAATCTAGGCATGATGACCATGAAAGCCATATCAAGCAGCACGCACATGGAGAAGCCGACTCGACACTGGTGTCAGCGTTATCGTTAAAAATGTTCAGAGCCTCGATTCCCCTGAAGGTGCGGGGACAGATGCCATAACTGCACAGGCAGCGGCCTGCACAATGGGCTCTTTACAGCATCATCCCTGGACACTTACAGAAGAGAAGGAACAAAGTCCTTGAAAGGAGATGTGCCTACCTCAGGGGTGACTTTAAAAGACTCAACTTTCAGCCAGTTTAGCCCTTAAGTGCTGAGGAATTTGACGATGATGATGATGAGAAAATAGAAGTGGATGACCCCCCTGACAAGGAGGAAATGTGTTCAAATATGAGGTCACATGTGTTGACGGGGTCTGTTTCCCAACAAGACTATGACAAACTCAAGGCACTGGGAGGAGAAAACTTAAGCAAAACCGAATATCGACTTTAGGCAATCTAGATACAAAGTTGTTAAAAGAGAAACAGAACCAAGTTCTGTAAATCTTGAGTGTGTATGAACCTTTTAAAGTTAAAAAAGTGGAAGATAAATTAAAGGAAAATTATGAAAAAGTGCTTGAAAACAGGGTACTTGATGGAAAGCTGAGCTGTGAGAAGAATGACATTAACCTTGCCACATTGCACAGACGAAGTCGTCCTCCAAGCTTTCTTCATGTATAGCTGCAATCGCGGCACTTAGTACTAAAAAGGCTGCTTCGGACTCTTGCAAAGAACCAGTGGCCAATTCAAGGGAATCCTCTCCTGCGTTAGTCAGCCAAAGGAATGCTGATGCAAAGTACAAGAAATCTGTTGGCTTTTATAAAAGGTATTTATTTGGGTTAAAACTGACAGTTAACAAGGCCCTAAAGAGTCCAACTCAAGGTTGCTTTCTCACCAAAGTCAGTTGCCATGTGTTAAATTAAGATGGCTGCTGATCTCTGTGAGGGTTCAGCCTTCCCCTCTGGGCTTCCTCTCTCTCAGCTACAGGCTGGCATAGGGTTTGTCTCACAGGGTGTCCTCTCTCTCCTGGCACAGGGGTTGTTTCTTTTGGGGCCTTTTCAGGTGTTCTGGTCTCTTCCCAAGGTCAGCTGCAAATTATCAGTCGAATGGCTCATCTCTCCCCATTGCCCCAGGATCAAAAATGACAGAGCTGTCTCTCTTCCCATGTGTCTATGTTCATTGAGTTTCCATTTTATATCAGACCCACCAAGGTGGTAGGGACTCAACCTGAGTCACGCCCTACTGACGTGGTCAAATCAAAGAAAGCCCTCAAAGCAATCTTAACAGGTAATCTAATCAAGGACCCCTCAACTGAATCCAATATAATCAAAGGATATCATACCCAGAGGAATAGATTAGTTTATAAATGTAATCTTTCTCTTTTTGGGGTTTACAACAATAATCTCAAACTGTCACATCTTCCTTACCAAAAGAAGTAAATGATAGTCTAAGAGCCATTGAAAAGTCTCCTGGATCCCAGAGTCTCATAGATGGGGAGAAAAGAGCATCCATAAAGCTACCGGATAGTCCCAGGAGTGTTGCAAGTGAAAACAGCAGCAAAGGCTCGCCATCGTCTCCTGTGGGGTCCACACCAACAATTCCCAAAGTCTGCCTAAAAACCATTAAGACTTCTTCTGGGG
The DNA here is from genome assembly GCA_026826555.1 of Tolypeutes matacus. Classification (NCBI taxonomy): domain Eukaryota; kingdom Metazoa; phylum Chordata; class Mammalia; order Cingulata; family Chlamyphoridae; genus Tolypeutes; species Tolypeutes matacus. The sequence goes on from JAKSZT010054396.1 coordinate 5,892,348, forward strand.
AGATCAAGAGAACAGTGACCAGAGTATTGCCAGAAGTAGATCTCGATTCTGGAAAAAAGCCTTCGGAGCACACGATGTCCGTGAGGGCTTCCATGACATCCCTTCCGTGATGTCCTCTCCAACTTCAGCCACTGTCCTTTCGTTGCCCCCCAGGGCACCTCTCCCATTGGTGGTTGTCACCAATGCCGTTTCCCCTGCAGAGCTGACACCCAAACAGGTCACTATCGGGCCTGTGGCTACTGCCTCCCTCCCAGTTTCTGCAGTGAAGACAGCAGGACCTCAAGTCATTCATTTGAATCTTGCTCACAACATGACAGTGAAGGCCACGGTCATATCTGCTGCCTCTGTCCAGAGAGCCACCAGCGTCATCATTAAAGCTGCCAACGCCTGCATCCAGCCTGGCCAGCGCCAAACTCGTGCCAAAGACTGTGCACCTCGCCAACCTTAACCTTCTGCCTCAGGGTGCCCAGGGATACCTCGGAACCCCACCAATAAACCTCACAGCAAATAAAGCAGACAATAATCAACGCAGCAGCTCGCAGTCACTCAAAAAGGTGTGCTGAGTCCAGGTGGTGTCCTTCCTGCAGAGTTCTGTGGTGGAAGCTTTCAGCAAGGTGCTGAGTAGTGTCAATCCAGTCCCAGTTTACATCCAAAGCCTTAGTCCTCCTGCTAATGCAGGAATCACACGACCGACTAGTGGTTATAAGTGTTTGGAATGTGGTAACTCTTTTGCTCTCGAAAAGACTCTGACCCAACACTATGAAAGGCGTAGCGTGCACATCCAAGTCACGCGTAACCATTTTACAAAGAACTTAGTTTTTACAGCAAGTGCAGTTTCTTTTCCCATGCTTGTGGGCATAAGGAGAAAGGAGTTGTCATGCATGCTCCCAGCAGATCAGATAATAGTTTCTTCGCCTGGCAATACTTCTGCTTCATCTTCCACTCTTCAGAGCTCTGGGGCAGCTGGCACACACATTGCAACAAAAATTCAATCTGCCATAACCGGGACGGTCATTTCTGCTCCTACAAATACACCCATCATTCCAGCTATGCCTCGAGATGAAGACCCGTCCAAACTCTGTAGACATAGTCTGAAGTGCTTGGAGTGTAACGAAGTTTTCCAGGATGAACCTCATTTGCTACACATTTCCAGCAGGCTGCAGGTATGAGTGGACAAAAGACGTGCACTTTCTGCCAGATGCTGCTTTCTACCCAGTGCAGTTTTGCATCACATCAGAGAATTCATCAGCACCAATCTTCCAACACCTGTCCTGAGTGTGGGGCCATCTGCAAATCGGTACACTTCCAGACCCACGTCACCAAGAACTGTCTGCACTACATGCGGCGAGTTTGCTTTCGATGTGTATGTTACAATGCTGTGTACTATGATGTGACTGCTTTGAAATCTCACATTCAAGGTTCTCACTGTGAAGTCTTCTACAAGTGTCCTTTTTGTCCCCAGGCATTTAAGTCTGCCCCCAGCACACACTCGCATGCATATACGCAGCATCCTGGCATCAAGATAGGAGAACCATGTGTGACACTGTGCTTATACTGCAAACCTTGCTCTATCACCATTTTGACCAACACATTGAAAACCAGAAGGTGTCTGTTTTCAAGTGTCCAGACTTCTATTTTATGTGCACAGAAGCAACTTATGATGGATCACATCAAGTCTATACATGGAACACTGAAAAGTATTGAAGGGCCTCCAAACTTGGGCATAAACTTGCCTTTGAACATTAAGCCTGCAACTTGGAATTCAGCAAATCAAAACAAAGAGGACACCAAAACTATGAACGGGAAGGAGAAACTGGAAAAGAAATCTCCCTCTTCTGTGGAAAAAAATCAATGGAACCCAAGAAAGTGGCAAGTCCTGGGTGGACATGTTAGGAGTGTGACCACCTACTCATGCAAAGAGATGTTTACATAATCCACGTGAGGAAGGAGCACGGGAAGCAAATGAAGAAACACTCTTGCCACCAGTGTGACAAATCTTCAGTTCATCACACAGCTTGTGTCATCATAATCGAATCAAGCACAAAGGCATCAGGCCCTGCCCAGACTCCAGGCGCACGTTTATGAAGCAGTTGATGCTGGAGAAACACATCCAGCTGATGCATAGCATTAAGGATCCTGACTTAAAAGAAGTGACAGAACCACCAACGAGGAGGAAACAGAAATAAAAGAAGATACCAAAGCAGAAGTTGGAAAAACCAGCTTTAGAGTTCAGACCTTGCAGAGGAGCAATTACTCAAGCACTGAAAAAGCCAAAGATAAATGTCTTTAAGGTTCACAGATGTACTGTGTGTGGCTTCACCACTGAAAATCTTCTGCAGTTCTACCAAGACATCCTGCAGCACAGATCAGATGGTTCCTCCTACCAGTGCCGGGAAGGCGGTCTCTGCTACACGTCTCAGGTTTCACTGTGAAGGCACCTCTTCATTGTGCACAAATTGAAGGAACCTCAGCCAGTGTCCAAGCAGAATGGGTCTGGGGAAGACAACCAGTCGGAGAACAAACCCAGCCCCCATGACGAAGCATCCGATGGCGCCGTGTCAGACAGAAAGTGCAAGGTGTGTGCAAAAACTTTTGAAACTGAAGCTGCCTTAAATATTCATATGCAGACACATGGCATGGGGCCTTCGTTAAATCCAAAAGAATAAATTTGGCTGAGAAATAGCCACAGATGTTCCATAAGGACAATCCCTTCCACAGTGGAATTTTTTTTTCCGGATGAAGATGTTTGTTTGTAATGCATGTAACAAAGAATGGATTAATACATAGAATGTTTTATGAATCCAATAAATCAATCAATAAAAGAACAATTCATTCAACAAATGGGTAGAGTATGATAAGCAGTTCATAGAAGAAGAAATCTGAAAGATAGATGAAACATGCTTTTTCACTAGGAATATAGGTAATGCAAATTAAAATATTTTAGACCCACCAAATTGACAAAAATCAACAAATCTCTAGTGACATCAAATGTTGGCAAGGATTTAAGAAAGAAAAACTCTCAAACCATAGTGGTGGGACTATAAATTGATGCAGCCAAGATAGGAGACATCTTAAAGACATCTATGTCCCAGGACCCAGGAATTCCATTTCTAGGTTTCTACCCTAGAGAAGCTTGGGTAGGTATGCATAAGGGCATGCGTATAAGGATGTTCGTGGCAGTACTGCCTAAGTTTTAAAAATTTGTAAACAACCATAATGGAGTAAGATATAAACTGAATTACATGTATAAGAAACATTATGCAGCAATTTAAATGAATAAACTAGAGACACATGAATAAAGTGCAAACATGAACAAACTCAAACATGAATGAAACTCAAAATTTAATGTTGACTTAAAAAAGCAAGTTGCAGAAGAATTTGAATGACATTACATTATTTGCATGCAATCAAAAATAGAAAATCGTTGCATATTTTTTTCATGAATACAACCTGTGGAAAAATACACACTGACTTCAGGATGGTGGTTATATCTGAGAAGAGAGAGGGAGGGGACCGGGATGGCACATTTACACTATATTTAATTTTTTATATACACACAAACTCAAGACTGCCTTGTTACAAATGTGGCAAACGTTAATATCTCTTAAATCTGGGTGGCAGTTAGGTGGGTCCCACTAGTTTCCGTACTTGATTGTAGGCTTCAAATACGTAATTTAAAATAAAAATTTTAAGTGCATGTTTATTTTTCACATCCTGTTTTTGCCTCCATTTTCTATTCTGTCCTTAAAATTTACTAATATTTGTGACTGATACATATTGCCAAACTGCTCTACATAATAGTCATAACAATTTATATAGCTAAGAGCAGTGTCCTTTTACTTAAGTATTTGCCAGTTTGATTTTTTTTTTTTAAAAAAGGACTTTTCCACTTTGGTTTCTCATTGTTTTAATAGAATTATGAGATTATTGGCCATTTGTATTTCTTCATTTTCATGTCCTTTTATTTCAATTGGGATTTTTATTTTTGCTTTGTTTTTAGGAGGTACCAGGGATTGAATCTGGGGTCTCGTACAGTGGAAGCAGGCACTCAGCCACTTGAGCTAGATCTGCTCCCTATCGTTTTCTTATTGATATGCAAGAATTGTATATATTAAATATATTAATCCTTTAGTATATATAACAAATATATACCCAGTACTTATTCTGAGATTGACTATTACTTTTAATTTAAATTCTTTAAAATTTTATTCAGGTTTTAAGTTTGTATGTAGTCTGATGTATTACTAGTTTTTTCCTTTATTGGTTGTCACTAAAATATATGTTCTTTTAATACTTTTTTTTTTTACTTTATTTTACATATAATAATTAAAAATATAAACAATTAAAAACTAAAAAGTAAACACAGATGAATAAATACATATATTTCTCAATTAATATGTATCAATTTCTGGATACATATAAATTCTTCTTTGAATCAAACAATATGTTACACAATATATTTGGTTCATAGTAACACATTCATACAGTATTTGTCCTTTTGTGTCTGGCTTGCTTCGCTCAACATAATGTCCTCCAGGTTCATCCATGTTGCCATATGCTTTACGACTTCATTTCTTCTTATAGCTGCATAATATTCCATCGTGTGAAGAGACCACAGTTTGTTTATCCATTCGTCTGTTGATGGACACCTGGGTTCTTTCCAACTTTTGGCAATGGTGAATAATGTGGCTATGAATATCGGTGTGCAGATGTCTGTTCGTGTCACTGCTCTCAGTTCTTCTGGGTATATACCCAGTAGTGGTATTGCTGGGTCATGTGGCAAGTCTATATTCAACTTCTTTAGGAACTGCCAAACAGTCCTCCATAGTGGCTGTACCATTCTGCATTCCCACCAACAGTGAAGAAGTGTTCCCATTTCTCCACGTCTTCTCCAACACTTGTAGTTCTCTGTCTCAGTGGCCATTCTGATAGGTGTGAAATGATATCTCGTTGTAGTTTTGATTTGCATTTCCCTAATCAAGAGTGATGTTGAGCATTTCTTCATGTGTGTTTTTTTTTTTTTTTTGCCATTTGTAATTCTTCTTTGGAGAAATGTCTATTCAAGTCTTTTGCCCATTGTTTGATTGGGTCATTTGTCTTTTTACTGTGGAGTTGTAACATCTCTTTATATATCCTGGATATTAAACACTTATCAGATATGTGATTTCCAAATTTTTTTTCCCACTGAGTTGGCTGCCTTTTCACCCTTTTGACAAAGTCCTGTGAGATGCAAAAGTGTTGAATTTTGAGAAGGTCCCATTTATCTATTTTTCTTTTGTTGCATGTGTTTTGGGTGTAAGGTCCAAGAAACCACCACCTACTACAAGGTCTTGAAGATGTTTCCCTACATTTTCTTCTAATAGTTTTATGGTCCTGGCTTTTATATTTAGATCTTTGATCCAATTTGAGTTGATTCTTGTATAAGGGGTGAGATAGGGGTCCACTTTCATTCTTTTGGTTATAGATATCCAGTTCTCCCAATACCAATAGTTGAAGAGACTGTTTTGTCCCGTTAACATGGACTTGGTAGGTTTGTCAAAAAAACAGTTGACTGTATAGGTGAGGGTTTATTTCTGGGTTCTCAATTCTATTCCACTGATCGATGTGTCTATCTTTATGCCAGTACCGTGCTGTTTTGACCACTGTCGCTTTATAATATGTTTCAAGGTCAGGCAGTGATATTCCTTGGTAATTGCCTTCTCTAATTCTGTAAAGTAAGCTGTTGGGATATTTATTGCCACGATATTTATTCTTTCAATTCATGAACACAGAATGTCTTTCCATTTGTCTTAGGTCTTTTTATATTTCTTTTAGCATTGTTTTGTAGTTTTCTGCATATAGGTACTGTACTTTGGTTAAATTAATTAATAGGTATTTGGGTCTTTTTGTTGCTATTGTAAATGGAATTTTTCCCCTGATTTCCTCCTCAAGTTGTTCAGTACTAGTGTACAAAAACATTACTGATTTTTGCATATTGATCTTGTATCCTACCACTTTGCTGAACTCATTTATTAGCTCAAGTAGCTTTGTCATGGATACTTCAGGATTTTCTAAGTACAGGATCATGTCATCCGCAAACGGTGAGAGTTTTACTTCCTCTTTTCCTATTTGGACGCCTTTAATTTTTTTTCTTATCTAATTGCCCTAGCTAGAACTTCTAGTACAATATTGAATCACAATGGTGACAGTGGGCATCCTCGTCTTGTTCCCGATCTTAGAGGGAAAGCTTTCAACCTTTCCCCATTGAGTATGATGTTGGCTGTGGGTTTTTCATATATGCTTTTTATCATATTGAGGAATTGTCCTTCTATCCCTATCTTTTGAAGTGTTTTTATCAAAAAAAGATGCTGGATTTTGTTGAATGCCTTTTCTGCATTAATTGATATAATCATGTGTTTTTTTCCCTTCAATTTGTTAATGTGGTGTATTACATTGATTGATTTCCTTATGTTGAACCAGCCTTGCATACCAGGATACCTTGCATACCACTTGGTCATGATGTGTAAGTCTTTTGATATGCTGTTGGATTCGATTTGCAAGTATTTTGTTGAAAATTTTTGCATCTATGTTTATTAGAGAGATTGGTCTGTAATTTTCTTTTCTTGTAATATCGTTTTTTTTTTCTGCAGTACTTCTTTCTTGATAAAAGCAGTTTTATTGAGATATAATCACATACTTTACAATCCATTTAATGTGTAAAATCAATGGCTTTTTTTTCCCTAGTGCTCTACTTTTTTAATTTTTTAAAAAAGATGCTTAGATTACATAAATGTTACACAAAAATTACAGGGATTTCCATGTTCCCCACCTCCCACACCTCCCATAACATCCCACATAAACATCTTTCATTAGTGTGGCACATCACCTGCAATGGATATACACATCCCGGGGCTTTGCCACTAAGCATGGAACATAGTTCACATTGTAGACCACACTCTCTCCCACACAGTTCTGCATGTTATATGCTGATGTAAAATGCCCTATATCTGTTGTTGTAATGTTACTCATGATAATTCCCAAGTCCTGAAAAAGCACCTGTATTACAATTGCTTTTCTCTTCCCTGCCCCAAAAGCATCCAGTGGCCACTGGCTCCACATCAGTGTTGTAATTTCTTCCATTGCTTGAATCACATTATGTCTACAACAGAATACCATTCAGTCCACTCTAGTCCATAGCTCTTCCCCCAATCCTGAGGACTTTGGGATGGTGATGTCCACTCCACCTCTAAGTGAGAGGGGGCTTATATCCCATGGATATGGTGGATGGGATTATCCTGCCTGCAGCTGCAGGCTCTCTCAATTCCCTAGGATGGCTGTTGTCCATCATCGTCTCCTCACCAGGTGACTTGGGTGAGTCCATTGAGCTGTAGAGTAGAAGTTGCAGCTCCACTGAGATTCCAGGCACAGCTGGCACATGGGCAGGCCTGAGGATCCAGTCTATGGAAGTATACCTATGAACTCCAGCATCACGTATAGGTTTGAATAGAAGGGACTGATGGCCCATGTGCAAGGAGGACTTATTTGAGTCCAATTCTGTCACTCTCAGGAGCACAGATTCCAAAGTAGAGCCCACTGATAAGGCATCACTCTCTGGAGCTATCCCCCCTTATATAGGACCTGGGTGTCTCCAGAGCCCTCAGGAGCCCCTCTGTGTGGGATGATATACACTTTGGTGTTCTATGAGATCCTACTGAGGTGTGCATAAGCGTTACCTCTGGGATGACCTCCCAATTCTCTTTGAAGTCTCTTAGCCACATGAACTCATTTGTCTTTACCTTTTCTCCCTTTTATTCAAGGTCTTTTTCCAGTCATATTGCCAGTTGGCACTTGGTATTAGTCCCTCGTTGCCAGGGAGGCTCATCCCCGGGAGTCATGTCCCATGCTGGGGGTAAGGTATGCTGAGTTTGGCTTATAGAGAGGCCAAATTTGAGCAACAAAGAGGCTCTCAGGTGGCAACCCTTAGGCACCCCATAACAGTAGGCTAAGTTTCAATTACAAGAGCAAAGACTTGTAAGGCTAGTCATCAATAACAAGAACCCATCAGTGGACCCTCCTCCTTTGCCAGACACTGCCCCTGCACTCGGGGGACTGTTGCTGCTCCCTTGGAGAATGTGGCAGAGCTCTCCAGGCTGGGAATTCAGTATTCCCTCATTTATTGAGTGATTGTCTACCCATGTGACCATGCCCCACCCCTTAATCATTTGTACAATTTTATATATCTTTCATGTATATTCAGGTGAACTTCCTCCCATGAAACCCTCATCCCAGACACCCCCCACCAATGATCCTCTCCTGCCCCCTCTGTAACCCTTCTGTGATCCAAACCTTCCTTGATGATGAAGCCCATATAATAGCCAAATACAATTAATAGGAAAATGAAATAATAAAGATAAGTTTAAATATAAGAGACAAAATACATGGAAACTTAAAAAAAAAAAACACTAGAAATAAAGTAAAATTAAAGGATTTGAAAATTCAAAAAATGGGGAAAATTTAAAAAAAATTTTTTTTAAACATTTTTCCTTTTATCACTGCATTATCAGGTGTCCAGTCTGTACCGTGGCACCTGCCCCCTCTCACTCCCCAGTGTCTCCCAAATTTTCATTTAATTTTCAAAGAAGTTTTAGGTCACAGCAAAGTCACACATAGAATACTAGAGACTCCCATATACCCAACCTTCTTCCCCTTTCCTTACCCCTTATTAAAACCATTTTTATGTGGATGGTAGCATTGTTATAACTGTTATACAGATAGTGAAGCATAGCTACTAAACATTGTCAATAGTTTACAGTATAGTTTACAATTTAGATGGTACAGTTTAATAATTTTCTATGATATTTACCATGTCCTGTGTCCATTACTATAAGGTAAATGAAAAACATTTCCCATGACCACTAAATACCCCCTGTTTGATCTTTTCTTCTTGTAATATCTTTATCTGGCTTTGGTATTAGGGTGATGTTGGCTTTATAAAATGTGTTGGGTAATTTTCTGTCCTCTTCAATTTTTTTTGGAAGAGTTTAAACAGGATTGGTGTTAATTCTTTTTGAAATGCTTGGTAGAATTCACCTGTGAAGCCATCTGGTCCTGGACTTTTCTTTGCTGGGAGATTTTTGATGATGGATTCAGTCTCCTTAAATGTGATTGGTTTGTTAAGTTCTTGTATTTCTTGTAGCATCAGTGTAGGCTGGTTGTGCGTTTCTAGGAATTTGTCCATTTCATATCTAGGTTGTCAAGTTTGTTGGCATATCATTAATCATAATATTCTCTTATGATTCTTTTTATTTCTGTGGGGTCATTTGTAACTTCCCCCCTTTCATTTCTGATCGTATTTATTTGTATCTTCTCTCTTTTTTACTTTGCTAGTCTAGCTAGGCATTTGTCAATTTTATTGATCTTCTCAAAGAACCACCTGTGGTTTTGTTGATTTTCTATATATATATATTTTTTGTTGTTGTTGTTGTTGTTGTTCTCATTTTCATTTATTTCTGCTCTAATCTTTATTATTTCTTTCTTTCTGCTTGCTTTGGGATTGGTTTGCTGTTCTTTCTCTAGTTTCTCTAGATCAGTTAAATCTTTTTTCTTTTTTAATATAGGCATTTGGGGCTATAAATTTCCCTCTCAAGACTGCCTTCACTGTATCCCATAAGTTTTGATACATTGTATTCTCATTTTCATTTGTCTCAATATATTTACTGATTTCACTTGCAATTTCTTCTTTGACCCACTGATTATTTAGAAGTGTGTCCACACATTTTCGAATTTACTTTTTTCCTGTCTATTATTGATTTCCAGTTTCATTCCATTATGAACTGAGAAGGTGCTTTGTATAATTTCAATCTCTTTATATTTATTGAGAGCTGTATTGTGACCTAACATGTGGTCTATCCTGGAGAAAGATCCATGGGCACTTGAGAAGAATGTATAACCCGCTGTGTTTGGATGCATTGTTCTGCATATGTCTGTTAGGTCTAACTTGTTTATCATATTGTTCAAGTTCTCTGTTTCTTTGTTGATCTTCTGTCTAGTTGTTCTAATGATGTGAGTGGGGTGTTGAAGTCTCCAATGATTATTATAGAAATGTCTATTTCTCCCTCCAGTTTTGCCAGAGTTTGTCTCATATATTTTGGGGCACCCTGATTAGGTGCCCAGATATTTATGACTGTTATATCTTCCTCGTGGACTGTCCCTTTTATTAATATTTAATGACCTTCTGTATCTCTTATAACTTTTTTTCCAGTTAAAGTCTGTTTTGTCTGATATTAGTATAGCTATCCCTGCTCTTTTCTGGTTACTATTCGCATGGAGTATCTTTTTCCAACCTTTCACTTTCAGCCAGTTTGTATTCCTGGGTCTAAGGTGAGCTTCTTGTAAGCAGCATATGGGTGACTCATGTTTTTTTTATCCATTCTATCAGTCTGTATCTTTTGATTGGGGAGTTTAATCCATTCACATTCAATGTTATTACTGTAAATGCACTATTTACTTCTTCCATTTTATTCTTTGGTTTTCATATGTCATCTTATTTTTGTCTGTCTTTTTACTCTTTTGGTTATCCTTTATGCTATTCTTTCATCTATACTCTCCTCCAAGCCTGTCTCTCCTGTCTTTCTCTTTCAGGTTCTAAGACTTCCTTTAATATTTCCTGCAAAGTGGATACTTTTTTGCAAACTCTCTTAGTTTCTGTTGTTTGTGAATATTTTCTACTTACCTTCATATTTGAAGGACAGTTTTGCTGGATAAAGAATTCTCGGCTGGCAGTTTTTCTCTTTCAGTATCCTAATTATATCATACCACTGTCTTCTCACCTCCATGGTTTCTGAAGAGAAATCTGTTCTAAGTCTTACTGGACATTCCTTGTACGTGATGGTTTGCTTCTCCCTTGCTGCTCTGAGAATTTTCTCTTTATCTTTGACATTTGACATTCTGAGTAGTATGTCTCTAGGAATAGGTCTATTTGGATCTATTCTGATTGGGGTACAGTGTGCTTCTTGGACATGTAGGTTCATTTCTTTCAAGAGAGTTGGGAAATTTTCAGCTATTATTTCCTCAAATACTCTTTCTGCCCCTTTTCCTTTTCCTTCTCCTTCTGGAATTCCACAGTATGTTGCTGCGTTTTGTGTTGTCATTCAACTCTCTGAGCCCCTGCTCAATTTTTTCCATTCTTTTCTCCCTCTGTTCTTTTCTCTCTTCAATTTTAGCTGTTCTGTCTTTGGTTTCACTTATTCTTTCTTCTCTCATTTCAAGTCTGCTGTTATATGCCTCAAATGTGTTTTTTTTTTTTTTTTTTTTTTTTTAAGATTTTATTTATTTATTCATTTATCCCCCCCTGCTGCTTGTGCTC
>JAKSZT010054396.1:5904091-5925813 GCA_026826555.1 Tolypeutes matacus
TTCATTTATCCCCCCCTTGCTGCTTGTGCTCGCTGGGTCAGCTAACCACGCCGTGCGGGCGGGCCCGCCCCCACCAGGAGGCCCCGGGAACCGAACCCGGAGCCCCCCATATGGTAAACGGGAGCCCTACTGATTGAGCCACAGCCGCTTCCCTCAAATGTGTTTTTGATCTCACCTGTTGTGTCTTTCATTCCCATGAGCTCTGTTACTTTTCTGTTCAGGATTTCAAATTCTTCTTTGCATTTGCTTAATATCTTCTTGATGTCATTTATCTCTTTAACTATATTGTCTTTCATCTCATTAATTTGATTTTGGAAATTTGTGCACATCTCTCTGATTAGTGCTCTCAAATTCTGCATCTCTTCTGGGGTTTGATGTATTCCTTTTCTTGGGCCATGCCTTTTATTTTCTTAGTATGGCTCGTAATTTTTCGCTGATATCTAGGCATATGGTTAGGATGTAGTTTATTCAGATGCTCAATTTCTTTCTCTTTTGTAGGGATTTAGTGGCAGGAGGCTGTGAGTTACCACTGATCTTTGATTTTTGGCTCATCTTGGATTGTTGGGATTGTCCTACTGGTTGCTCAAAACTGGGCACTGGGCCCAGCAATTGGTTGTAGAGTTGCTTCCTAGGGCCTTGGGCAGGGAGGCTATAGAGGCTGGAAAAAGTCTCTACTACTTATTTTTAATTTTCTTGTATGCACTTCCTTGGTCTGCCAGGAGATGGTGCTCTTTGGCAGCTCTCAGTTCAATGCCTGGTTGGAGTGTATTTGTTGCAACACAGACAGGATCAATGTGATAGAATTTCGTGTCTGGAGGCTAGGAGCCTTGTAATTCAAATTTTCTCTGAGACAGTTCTCCAGCCTTCTCTGGCAGCCACCTCTGTTTTTCCTAGCTAGGAAATATTTCCACTCCCCTCTGTGTCCTCAACAATCAGTCCCTGTTAGTTGAGGAGGAGATTGGGAGGGTTGTATATCTTTAGCCCTTTGCAGGCTCCAAGGTAAACAGTGGTGCAGCCCCACCTGGCCTGGTAGGGCTCTTGGGACATAGCAGACCAAATCTGTGAGTCAAAAGCTGAGTCAGCCTTAGGCTGTGTCCCTCTTTCTTTCCTTTCCTGGGACATCCTCAACAATTAGTCCCAGCTAGAAGAGAGGGAGATTGTGAGGGTTGGATTTCTCCACTCCTTCATGGCTCCCAGGGCAAACCACTGTGTGGTCTCACCTTGCCTGGAAGAGCTTGTGGGACATAGCAGACCAAATTTGTGTGTCAGAAACTGAGTCAGCCTTAGGCTGTGTCCCTCTCTCTCCCCTTTCCTGGGGTGGTAGATCCCTGGAACCCCCTTTGTCTGTAGTCACAGGCGCAGAGGCCTGAGAATTCTAAAGTGTCTTTAGTGTGGGACATGGTGCTGGCAGCAACAGCTGCTGGTTTCAACTCTGACATTGTGATTTCCCTCCTTTGTCCCTCTCTCCTCTGGGTGGTGTCCAGCCTTTGCCTGCTGTCCTAAACCCTGGAAGACCTTTTTTCGGGTCTGTTTCAGCCTGTCCTCTAGCTATTTTTCTGGAGGAGAAGAGATTCCTGTGTCTTACTAGTCTGCTATCTTCCCAGAAGTACATTGGAATTTTAAAAAGACATTTTTGTTATAGAAAATTTGCAGTATATTAGAGTTAATAGTACTGCCTAGGCTGTTGCAATATATTCTCTTTCAATGTACCTTCTTCACCTTGTCCTATATATCCTCGAGAAGTATTAAAACACTATTTGAGCTTTAAAAGAGTATGTACATATTTAAATGAATAATTTTTTATACTCTTTGTTACCTGTTTGTATCAGTATTTAGTGGAAATGTTTTGAGTTTTTTGGGGGTTAAGATTTTTCTTTTGGTACTGTTTCTTTAAAACAGAATTCTTAGTAACAGGGGCAGTTCTTGAATTCAAATAAGCCATTTTGTATGTTACGGATTTTAATTGGTTAAGTAATTACAGGCTATGATAATGCTTTTAGTGTTTTTAATTTTTAGAATTCACTCCGTAAATTGTAGGTGACGGTGGGTCTCACCAGCACTGGGAACTTTCAAGCGTCTCAGCACTCTCCTCAAGGTGCCTGTCCTAAGTCAGCGCGTGCACGCAGCTGCCCGCCTTTTTCAAGCAGCCTTGAACGTAGCTTCTTTCCTAATGGTAGATTAAAACCTTAGGCCAGGAGTCCAGTAAGGAATGTGGATTTCCTTCATTCCATCTGGAGGAAAGGGGAAGGAAGGTGCTATAAAGGGGGGAAAAAGGGGGGGGGGGTTGCTGGTTAAAGTGTACAAGGAGATGAAAGTTAGGCAAGGGCTGGAGTACTGTAGAAGTTACAAATGTTTAGTTAGGTCAATAGATTTATACAGTCAGGCCTTTGTTGGGTAATTTATGTATTATAGATAGATAGCTAAGAATATCCAGCATTTTTCTGGCTCTTGACAGGAAAAAAAATCAGTTGACTTAACACTTTGCTGCCTAAAGCGTTGGCGTTTCCAGTCCTGGGTGCTGCTGCCAAACGTCCTGGTACTTAGAGGTGGGGTGCTCAATCTCAACCGCCCGCGTGGCAGTGCCGCAGGCTGCGGATTGCATTGGCCATTAGATTGAGCACTGAGTGACCTGGGGTTATCGGGTCATTTCAATAACTATACTATCGGTAGTTCTGCTTTATTGAAGTGCAGCAAAGGTGCTCTTCTATCCCTTCCATTAATAGTTCTCTGGGAAAGTTATATTATTTTGCAGGTTTTGTGTGTGTGTGTGTGTGTGTGTGTTTTCTTTTGCAACTTATATCTTGTATTTATCCCTAAACATGTTTTGTACTTTTTCTTTTTTTCTAAGAAACTCTTCTGTGTATTTATAGATATTTGCATGATAGGCTGTAGCTGGTCCTCAGAAGGTCTTGCTGGTGTCAGGCATTATGCACGACACCCCCCTCCTAACTGTATTAAACATATTTCAGATGTAAATAAACGTGGGACATTTGGCCCTTGTGCTTCCATGAGAGAGTTATTGCTGGCGGGTCTCTGACATCTTCATGAAGTTTAGGAAGTGATTAATTGCAGGAACGAGCTATAGGATATTGCAGAATTTGTCCCACTCAGAGATGCGGGATAGTCTTTCCCATTAGCAATCAGCTGTTTTGTCACTTTCTTATTCACTCCATCGGTATGTTGGTATAAGCCAGGGGCATGACTAAGTATTCCTCAACTTGAAAAATTCAATTGCTCTTACTTGTTATATGTATCTTTGTATTGCTCTAAGTTGTATTCATAGCACTTTCATATGTTTCTGAATTTGAACCTTGCAATAAACCTGTGTGGTGGGCTGCACAGGTCTTCATGTCTGAGTTTTACGGTTGAAAAGGCTGAGCTCAGACCAAGTTGTCTGCCTAAACCCTCAGAGCTATCAAGTGGCTGTGAGGATTACAGCCAAGATATTCTTACCCTGAGGTCTAGTGCTTGCTGTATGTGTTTATGTACATATTGACAAATATTCATTTATTCTACAAAAATTATGTGCAAAACAAAACACAATGCCGTGTATATTTATCACCAACAAATTTAAGTGCTTAGCAATAAATTTAACAAAACATCTACAAGATCTATATGAGGAAAACTACAAGACTGATAAAAGCTAACACAGAAGATCTAAATAAATAGAGAGATATTCCAAGTTCATGGACAGGAAGATTCAATATTGTTAAGAAGTCAGATCTTCCCAGTTTGATCTATTGATTCAATGCAATCCCAATCAAAATCCCAGCAAATAATTTTATAGATATTGATAAACTGATTCTAAAGTTTATACGAGCTCTTTCCCTGTCGCTGCGGAGATATGCGGAGGCGGAAGCTTGGGTGATTTCAAGATTCGGCTCCACCCGTAATCCACCGCCTTGGCCGAGGAAGGCATTGTTGCTGGAGGTGTAATGGACATTAACACTGCCTTACAAGAGGTGCTAAAAACCGCCCTCATTCACGATGGCCTAGCACGTGGAATCCGCGAAGCTGCCAAAGCCTTAGACAAGCGCCAAGCCCATCTTTGTGTGCTTGCATCCAACTGTGATGAACCCATGTATGTCAAGCTGGTGGAGGCCCTTTGTGCTGAGCACCAAATCAACCTAATTAAGGTTGACGACAACAAAAAACTAGGCGAATGGGTAGGCCTCTGTAAAATCGACAGAGAGGGGAAACCTGGTAAAGTAGTTGGTTGCAGTTGTGTGGTTGTTAAGGACTATGGCAAAGAATCTCAGGCCAAGGATGTCATCAAAGAATATTTCAAGTGCAAGAAATGAACAAATAAAAAATTTTGCTCTCATTCTTAAAAAAAACAAACAAAACAAACAAACAAAAAACAACAACAAAAAAATAGTTATACGAAAAGGCAAAAGGCCCAGAATAGTCCTCTAACTGACTCTGCCTGATTTCAAGACTTACTATAAAGCTACAGTGATCAAGACAGTGTGGTATTGGCCAAAGAATAGAGAAATAGGTCAGTGGAATGAGTAGAGAGCCCAGAAATAGACCCATGCAAATACAGTCAATTGATCTTTGATAAGAGCGCAAAGGCAATTCAATGGGGAAAGGATAGTCTTTGCAACAAATGGTGCTGGAACAACTGTGCATTCATTTGTAAAAAAAAAAAAAAATTAATCTAGACACAAATCTTAAACCTCTCACAAAAATTAACCCTAAATGGATCATAGGCCTAAATGTAAAATGTAAAGAGCAAAATTATAAACTTTCTTGAAGCTAACATAGGAGAAAATCTCGGTAACCTTCGGATTAGCAATGAATTTTTAGGTACAACACCAAAAGCACAGTCCAAAAAAGGCGTTAAATTGGACTTCATTAAAATGAAAAACTTCTGTTCTATGTAAGATAACGTGAGGAGAAGACAAGTATTTGCAAAACATATATCTGATAAAGGACTTGTATCCAAATACACAAAGAATGCTTAAAACTCAAACAGGAACTTTCATTAATGTTTTTGTTTCTTTTAAAACAATTTATTGAAGTATATCATTCATACATGAACATACATAAACTATAAGTGTTCAGTTAACATTGTGAACTTACAAAACAAACATGCATAACATCATACAGGGCTCCCACACATCACCCTCCCCCCCGACAAACACCCCACATTGTTGTGAAACATTTGTTAACAAATCATGAAAGAGTATAGTCAAAGTATTACCACCAACTATAGTCCGCATCTTCTTCCCCTATACATTTTTTTTAAGGATTTATTTATTTACTTTTATCCATTTTTATGCACCTCCCCTGTTTTTGCTGTTTCTGTGTCCATTCCCTGGGCAACTCTCCATGTCTGTTTCCTGCCCTCTCTTCTCATTCTTCTCCTCCTGTCTTCACTGGGATTCGATCCTTGGAATCTCCGATGTGGGAGAGAGGCATCCTACTACCTGTGCCACCTTAGTTCCTGGTTTTCGGCACATATCGTCTTGGCTCTCCCTTGTGTCACTCTCCTGTTACGTCATCATCTTGCTGTGTGGCTTGCAGGGCCTGGTGGCACACCTGCATACGTGGCCTGGTGGCCCATGTGCCTTCTATATTTTTCTTTTTAAAATTTTTACCAGAAGGTCCTGGGGATTGAACCCAGGTCCCTCCATATGGGAGATGGATGTCCAACCACCTGAGCCACATCCGTCCCCCTGCTATATCTCTTAAGGTTGACCAAAGATACCCAAAGTTACAGTCTTTTCCCATACAGGATTGTCATAAAATAAATCAGGCTTAGTTTATCACCAGCATTCTAAAAACCAGATCTAGGGAGAAAAACCAGGTCTGGGGACACATGCATGGTTTCTAATATAGCGAATGTTTAGCCTACCCTGATTATCATAAAATCAGGACAGCAAGACTATTCACATCTCTCATTCATTTTTGGTAGGAATGTGAAATAGTACAGCCACTTTGAAAGATAGTTTGGCACTTTCTCATGAAACTAAATGTAAACTTACCATATGATCCAGCATTCGTGCTTCTAGGTATTTACTCAAATAAGATGAAAACTTATGTCCACTCAAAAATATGCATATGAATGTGTATAGAAGCTCTATTAATAATTGCAAAAAATTGGAAGCAACCAAGATGCCCTTCAATAGGTGAATGGATAAACAAAGTGTGGTACATCCATATAATGGAATATTCTGTGATCAAAAGAAATGAGGATAACGAGGTGTCATGTTGAACAAGATGGCTACATCAGACACTGCAGGGTGCCATTGCCCCACAGAATCTTTGAACAACTAGCAAAAACTGGCAGAGCCATTATCCTCAAAACTCTGGAAAACAGGTAGAGGGTTGCAATAACTGGGCAAATACTGAATAAAAAAAATGCACCTTTAAGAAAAAGGTGGGAGTTGGGGGGCAGATGTGGCTCAAATAGTTGGGCGTCTGTCTCCCATATGGAGGGATCTGGGTTCGATCCCCAGGACCTTCTGGTAAAAAAAAAAAAAACAACAAAGAAAAAGGTAGGGGAAGATTGTGGTGCCCTTGCTGACCCCTTTCTCACCCCTTCCCTGGCACAGTGTAGAGCCAGCCCGCACTTACATTGCAGGTCCCTGGCCCGATTCCTGGAGGGAACAGAGTGACCCTTATGCACATATTGGGGTGACTTTATGTCAGCACCAATCTGTGAGGTGACAGCCTGAAAGACTGATCCAGGAAACATGTCTCTAGTTCATCCTTCCAGGACTTGTCCCATACACAGAAGCAGCTTACAGATTGCTAAAGAAGTGTAAGAAACAATTAAGTCAAAGTAGCCTGGGGCAAAGGATTACCTGCAGTAAGTCATAAAATAGAGCAACCCAGAGGGGGAAAATCTATTTCATAGGGAGTTGAGGGGGCATTCAATAACTGAAATGAAAAATTCCCTAGAGGGTTTCAACACAGATTGGAGCTGGCAGAACAAAGAATCTGTGAACTCAAAGACAAGACAATTGAAATGATTTAGGCTACAGAGCAAAAAGAAAAATAATTTTAAAAAGCAGAGTTATTATTATTATTATTATTATTATTGTAATGAAAATGCCCTAATATTGATTGAAGTGATGAATTCACAACTCTGTAATTATACCAAATACCATTGATTATACTCTTTGGATGGATTGAATGTTTTATGAATATGTATCAATAAAATTGATTTTAAAGAGAACTGTGGGATACCATCAAACATACCAATATATGCATTATGGGAGTCCCAGAAGGAGAACAAAGAGAGAAAGGGGTAGAAGGAATATTCAAAGAAATAATGGCAGGAAACTTCCCAAATTTAATGAAAGGTCTGAATATGCACATTTAAGAAGCCCAATGAAACCCAAACAGGATCAACTAAAAAAAATCATGCCCACACACTTAGCAGTCAAACTGTCAAATGTGAAGGAAAAGGAGAGAGTTCTGAGAGCTAGAAGAGAAAAGAAATGTGCTGTGTACAAGGGAGACTCAATAAGATTAAGTGCCAGTTACTCATCAGAAACCAAGAAGGCAAGAAGGCAGTGGGATGAATTATTTAAAGTGCTTAAAGAAAACAATTGTAAACCAATTTTTCAAACTGTCTTTTCAAAAATGAGAAAGATTAAGACATTCCCAGATAAACAAAACCCACAAAAAACATGGAGGATCCTTACTTAATGGAAGAAGTCAAGTCTGTTAAAACTACATACTGTATAATTCCAACTATATGACATTCTAGAACAGGCAAAACTATAGAGAGTAAAAACATTAGTTGTTGCTAAGAGTTCAAGGGGAGAGGGCAAGATGAATAGGTGGAGCACAAGGCATTTTTAGGGCATGAAACTATTCTGTATGAGAGTATAATGGATACAGGATATTATGCATTTGTCAAAACCCACAGAACCATACAAGCCAAAGAGTGAACACCACTGTAAACTACAGACTTTAGTTAATAATAATGTATCATGGTGTTCTCTCATAATCTGTAACAAATGTTCCACAACAACGTAAGGTGTTGGTGGAGGGGTGTTGTATGGGAATTCTGCACATTGTGCATGATTGTTTTGGACGCTCACAACTTGTCTAATAAAAAACATATTTAACAATAAAAATATATTTTTTGAAAAGAAATAAAGATCTCCAGTGTGGGTAACAAAAAGATCAATACAATCAATATTGATTCATCAATTAAAAAAAAATTACCACACAATGCAAGATGTTAATAATAGGGGAAAGTATAAGTGGTGGAGAGAGGGAGTTTTTCGGAACTCTATATACTATCTGCTCAATTTTCTGTAAACCTGAAACTGCTCTAAAAAATAAAGTCTAATAGTTATAAAAGAAAAGGCAAATCTTAAAAGCAGCCAGAGAATAACGGCACATTACTTTGAAAGGGCAACGGTAAGAATTGCTAATTTGTATCAGATACTATGGCTCCTAGAAAGAACCTTATGACATTTTAAAGTGCTAAAAGAAAAACCTGAAAACTTATACTTGAAACATAATTATTGGAACTGGCAGAAGAAAGAAACAGTGAACTTGAAGATAAGACAATTGCAATTATCTAGTTTGAGGAGCAGAAAGGCAGATGAATGAAGAAAAGTGAACAGAGCTAAAGGAATCTATGGCACACCATCAAGCATAGCAATATATGCATTATGGGAGTCCCAGAAGGAGAAGAAAAATGAGAAAAGGGCAGAGAGAATATTCAAAGAAGTAATGGCTGAAATCTCCTTAAATTTAATGGAAGATAAATATACACATTCAAGATGCTCAATGAACTCCTAACAGGATAAATCCAAATAGATCCATACCATGCCATGTTATAATCAAACTGTTGAATGCCAAAGATAAAGAAAGAATTCTGAAAGCTGCAAGAGAGAAGCAATGTGTCACATACAAGAAAGCCTCAATAAGAATAAGTGCTGATTTCTGATCAGATACCTTGGAGGCAAGAAGGCAGTGGGAAGACATTTAAGGTGGTGAAAGCAAAAAATTTCCAACCAGGAATTCTGTATCTGGCAAAACTGTCTTTCAAAAATGAGGGGGAAAGTAAGACATTACCAGATAAACAAAAGCTGAGGGACTTTGTCACTACTAGACCTGCCCTACAAGACATAATAGGAGTTCTGCACTAGACAACTGACTGAATCCACATGAAGAAATAAAGATCAATGGTAAAGATAACGATATGGGTAAATATAAATATCAGCCCTATTGTATTTTTAATTTGTAAATTCACTTTTTACTTAAATCAAAAAGAAAATATCAGAGAATATGCAAACTCATAGAGACAGAGTAGAGTACAGGTTACCATGCATGAGGGGTGTATTAGTCAGCCAAAGGGGTGCTGATGCAAAGTACCAGGAATCTGTTGGCTTTTATCATGGATATTTATCTGCGGTAAAAGCTTACAGTTACAAGGCCCTAAAGAGTCCAACTCAAGGTATCATAAGAGGTATTTTCTCACCCAAAGTGTGAAAAAGATACCTTCAATATCTGTGAAGGTTCAGCCTTCCTCTTTCCTCCTAAGGCTCCGTGGGCCCAGCTTTCTCTGATCTCAGCTGTGGGCTGGCATAGGGCTCAGCTGCTCTCTGCTCTTCAGCTGCAAACTATCAAGTGAATGGCTCCTCTCTCTTCCCGGGGCCACAGGAACCTCTTCCATGTCTATGGAGCTCCCTTCCTATTTTTTCTTCCACTTCTGTCTCCTTGATTGAGTGTCCATTTATAGCCCACCAAGAGGGCAGGGACTCAACCCTGCATGCCTTAATGACATGATTAGATCAAAGCCCTAGCCTTGATTTAATCAACAAACATAAAGCCTTTGAATTTAAATCAATCGAAGGGTATCATGTCCAGGGGAACAGACCAGTTTACAAACATAATCTATATTTCTTTTTGGAATTCATAAATAATATCATAGGAAGCGGCTGTGGCTCAATCAGTAGGGCTCCTGTTTACCATATGGGAGGCCCCGGGTTCGGTTCCTGGGGCCTCCTGGTGGGCGCACGGCGTGGTTGGCTGACCCGGCAAGCACAAGCGCGGGGGGGGGGGGGGGGGAATAATGAGTAAATAAATAAAATCTTTAAAAAATAATAAAATAAAATAAATAAATAAATAAATAAATAATATCACACTGCCACAGGGGGCAAGGGCAATGGGGAGTTAATGCAAACTGAGTGTAGGTTTTCTGTTTAGGGTGAAGGGAAAGTTATAATAATGGATGGTGGTAAGAGTACATTGTGAATGTGATTAATCCCACTGAAGGGTTTTCTTGGGAGGGACTGAGATGGGAAGATTTATGTTGTATATATGTTTCCACAATTAAAAAAAGAAAGAGAAACAAAAGAGATAATAACAATTAAAGGTAATACATGATACTGTATGAGAACTAAGAATGGAAGAGAAAAAGTCTCAAAAGGACATTATTGTGACATAAGAAAAAATTGAAATATAGAATATAAGCTTTATATAGCCATTACATTTCTTGGACTTAATAACTGCCATTAAGGTGATTACATAAGTGAGTCTCCTTGCTACATGGAAGTATTATGTTTTCAAGGAGTATGATATGTGCAACTTGCTCTCAATACTCAGAAGATAGGTAGGTAGGTAGGTAGGTAGGTAGGTAGATAGACAGGCAGGCAGGTAGGCAGACAGATACATAGATATATGTATGTTAGATAGATTGAATGATATAGCAAAGGTGGCAAAATGTTAAAATTGGTGGATCTGGGTGTCTGGGGAAGTAAGGATATATTGGAGTTCTCTTTATGGGGTTTGCATAATTTTTGCAACTCTCTTGTAAGTTTGAAATTATTCCAAAATAAAAAGTTTTAAAAAAGAAACATTTCTTCAATTAAGCCAATATGATATTTTAGTTGTTTGTTCCAGCAGCAAAACCTAGTCTATTCTGACTAATAAAATAGTCAACTTGGAGTAGATGACATCTAACAGGTAACATGTAACTAGGAAGAGATGCTCAAGAAATAAAAATTAAGATAGGAATTAAAGGGAGCCGGTGTAGCTCAGTGGTTGAGCACTAGCTTCCCACATACAAGGTCCTGGGTTCAATCCCTGGCCCCAGTACCTCCAAAAAAAAAAAAAAGGTATTAAATACTTTATATCATTAGATGGGCAAAAATGAATAAGTAGAGAAATAGTAAGTGTTGAAATATATAGGGAAATAAGAATTCCTATGAAGTGTTTATGGGAGTGAAACCTGGCACAGCTGTAACTTATAACTTAGGGAAATAGCTATAATTCTATGACCTGGCAATCTCACTTCTGGGGATATACCCCAAAGAAATTCTCCCATAGGTATATAAGGGAAATTCATGATGATTATTAGTTGTAATATTGTTTGTAGTAGTTCAAGGCAACCTAGTCCAACACCAGAGAATAAATAAGTGAAGTGGAGGATTATAATGGAATACCATGCTGTATTCTAAAGCAATTAATTGGATATACATAGAAGATCATGGATATTTCTTTAAAGCACAATGTTGACTGAAAAAAATAAGAAAATAAGGTTTTCAGTACCATTTATATAAGTTAAAAATATAAACAAACATGAAACAAAATTACATTCAGCCTATAAAGGGGCATAGGAGTTGACATGTACCATGAAAAGCAAAATAAATATTATCATCATCATAGAGGGCCCTGGCAGAATGATGATAGAGAACCACAAATTGAGAATCATGATTAATTCAATCCTATATACCTGTGGTCTGCAAAAGCAAAGAGCAATTAATGAACATAGCGTTTAATTGATGGAAAAAACAGAGAAGAAGAAACTCACATCTTAAACAGATATAGCAGAGATCTGATCATATGTCAGAGATGCTTTTTCTCAAAGAGCTTCAGGGAGTCAGCAAGGACAGGGAGTAAGAGTAGACTGTGGAATAATAATTAAAGATCTGCCCTGGAACAAATGAGCCAGTCATCATCGCTCCTCCCTATGTTTACAGCATCTGATGGCAATGTTTGGCCCCAGGATAAAGCCATAATTACCACTTTTTAATCAAATTGGAGAACCTGCTTCAAGGGGACAAGAGAGTCAGATTAAGTCCAAGACAGCTCTGTAAATTCACAATATAAATGGAGGAAAGGTGAAAGCTAACAGGTAAAGGTAGAAAGGCAACCAATCAGGACAGCAAATAGGTGAGAGCCCTCCTTAATATGAGGTAGGGGGAGAAGGAAAGGCCCGAAAAAGACCTCCCCCAGGGCCCCACATTGTAGCACACCTGCACCCATGTCTCAGGTGGGTAATTATTGCTTTTCTCGTTTCTTAATAAACTCTTTACTCCCTTGCCAATAAATAAATAAATAAACAAATAAATAAATAGAAGGGAAAAAAAAAAGAAAGACAGTCCTTCCATGACTGAAATAAAACCTTCTTTATTTTAGCAACTGTGGAGCTTATCTGACTATTCCTGACTCACAACAAGAGCCTTTTGATGACCCTGAAATTAAGGAGAGGCTTGTTTTGAATATGGAGCTTCAGCTGTTAAGAGAATGAATGCAAGCTATGTATCAGTCTAGGCCTGCATTTATAAAATATAAATGCACAATCAAGACATTTGAGGGAATCCAGCAGCGCGGAAGAGGAAACAAAATGAACAAAAAGGGGGGAACAGATGTGGCTCAAGCAGTTGGGCACCCACCTCCCATATGGGAGGGTTCCCGGTGCCTCCTAAAGAAGACAAACAAACAATGAGTAGATAACAAGCAGACATTGAGCAAAAACATTGAGCAGACAATGAGCAAAAACAACGAGTAAGACAACAAGAAAAAAATGAGCAGACAATGAGCGAAAAAACAAAACAAGCAGGGAGCAGATGTGGCTCAAGCAGTTGAGTGCCCGCCTCTGACATAGGAGGTTCTGGGTTTGGTTTCCGGTGCCTCCTAAAGAAACAACAGACAACGAGCAAAAAAACCGGAGCAGACAATGAGTGCAAACAACAACCAAAACCAGCAAGCAGACAGACAAAGGAGCCATCTTGGCGGGGAGCGGGGGGGGGGGGGGGGGGGGGGCAGGGGGTAAACAAAAAAGACTCTCAACCCTGGAGGAGACAGTTAATGTAGAAAAAGAAGAATTTAAAGCAAACATTTTAAGTGAATTTGTGTTTTTGGAGATAATCAAGAGCAAACTGCACCTACAAAATAGGAATATGCTGCTATGAAAATATAGCAAATGGAAAACAAAAGAAACCTTGACATTTATAAAGAAAATTGCCAAATAAAATTTAAAATTCAATATTAGAGGTCAATAATATAATGAACATGATTAAAGACCAATAAAGGTCTGGATGATTAAAGTCCAGGAAATCTCTCAGAATGGAG
Source organism: Tolypeutes matacus (assembly GCA_026826555.1). Taxonomy (NCBI): domain Eukaryota; kingdom Metazoa; phylum Chordata; class Mammalia; order Cingulata; family Chlamyphoridae; genus Tolypeutes; species Tolypeutes matacus. The sequence goes on from JAKSZT010054396.1 coordinate 5,917,424, forward strand.
ACTACAAAAATAGAGAGACATAATAGAGTAAAATAAGAACAAGGAAAGTAGATCTAGAATAGTGCTATCCAGTAGAACTTTCAGTGATGGTAGGAACATTCATTTTGTACAGATACAGAAAGGACTAGTCACATGTGGCTACTGAGAACTTGAAATGTGTCTAATGACACTGAGGAGCTGAGTTTTAAATTTTAGTTAACTTAAATCAACTAAAATTTAAATTCAAATAGTCACACATGGGGAGGCGGCTGTGGCTCAATCAGTGGGGCTCCCGTTTACCATATGGGAGGCCCCGGGTTCGGTTCCCAGGGCCTCCTGGTGGGGGCGGGCCCGCCCGCACGGCGTGGTTGGCTGACCCGGCGAGCGCAGGCAGCAAGGGGGGGATAAATGAATAAATAAATAAAATCTTTAAAAAAAACAAAAACAAAAACAAATAGTCACACATGGATAATGGCTACCAGATTGGACAGCACAGATCTAGAAGATCCAACGTGTGCTTCAGAAAATTCAGGAATTCAGGAAAGAAAGAACAATAAATCAGATGAATTTTTTAAAAAAGAGAGAAACCACAAAAAATACAAATAAGAAAGGGATTCAAATTAAAGATATGAAAGGCAATTGCAAAGGTAATAGAAATTAGTAGATATATTTTTTTCGTGAATAAATTTAGTAAAATGGATGATTTCCTAGGAAACATATAAAGTACCAAAACTGGCTCAAGAAGAGGCAGAACAATTAGATTAATATATAACATTGAAAAACAAGTCAAAGAACTATCTTCCTTCCACCTGCCCTGCCCTCCCCCAGCAAGCCTTAGCCCCACCTGGTTTTTTTTAAGCAATTTTATTGAGATATATTCATTTACCATACAATCCATCCAAAGTGTACATTCAATGAGTTTTGGTATAATCACAGAGTTGGACATTCATCACCACATGGTTTTAAAGGCAAGTGCTTTCACACTTTCAAGGAGAGGATAATATTGCCATGTAGCTAAGCACTTCCAGCTTGACACCTGCTATTTTTGCTTGGATTCTGTTCTACTCTGCTTTTTTTTTCTTTTTAAAAAATTTTTAAATAAGCTTTATTTATTTATTTATTTTTCATATAAATAGATTTATTGCTGAATTTTCATTAACATTATAGAAATTTTTTTAAACACTGAAATTTCACAATTTATTGACACACCAACAGTTGAACATACTTTTAAAAAAGTACAAAAATGACATTAGAAATTTTTTTTGAAGAAAAGTATACTGTCTAATAGCAAAGAACTATGTATCCAGACAATGAATGGCGCAAAAACAGCACTAAAGGAGTACTCAGTCACCACCTGGAACTCACTGTCTGAGTTATGAGATAGTTTCTGTTTGGAAAAAGTTGCACATTCAATTTCTTTCTGAACTAGACTGCCTTGCTTCTGCCTTTCTTCTGAAGACAAAGAACTAGGTCTTTACTGCTGCTGGGACAAAATACAGCACATGAATTGGAGAATAAGGAGTTGTCATCTCTCTCCTCTGGAACATGAACAAGAGAACAGTTAGTACAGAAATGGCTTTGGCATTTTTTAACCCATAAACATAGTTCCAAACCTTGTTATTTGAATATTATAGCCTCACATGATTTTTAAATACCATATCTATATTTTTTATGTACATTATATATACAATAATAAAATTCCTTCATTCTAAAATAAAACAGATTGATCCCAAACAGGTCCAAGTTAAGCCTCTGTATTAGCAATTCACTTGAGAGCTTTCTTCTCAATCCTTTTGCCATACAGTTAAATTTTTGTTTGTTTAAGCTACCTTCTGGGATTTACTTAAGGCTCTAGTTTAATGCAAATGGTAACAGTCTCAGTATGAATTTCTCTTGAAGCTGAAATCACACGCCGACTCTCTCTTTTGAAGCTGTTTCTCCTTGTTGGATGGATGTAGTGTCATGTCTGGGTAACCCATAGAGATAAATGGAAACACATACAAGAAGGGTACCCAGAGCAAACTTGAGTGTTATCTGTAATCCAAACAGCATCACTGAAGCAGTAGTGGAAAGGACAATGGCTGCTGCTGCAGAAAAGCCTTTCATGATGTTGTCTGTGTATTTGACCACAACAGAAGTATAGAGGCCTCCAACACTTGCAAGAAAGATGACAAACAAGACATAATATGTGTAACCATAGAAAAATCCTTTTTCTTTAATTTCTGCTCCATCTGACAAGTAGACGCCAACTAATGTCACAACAATCCCTGAGAGATACATCTGAATATTTCTCACCCAAAGGGAAGTGTCTGAACTCTTTAAAACTTTTTCAAAATATACTCCTGCAAATCCTGAGCACAATACAGCAATAGCTATAGCACCAAACCCTAATAATGGATTCTGTTCCACCACAACTTTAGTAGCTTGGGCTGGTTTCCACTGTACAAGTGTGACTCCACCACACAGCATAAAAACTGAAATCCACTGTAATTTGCTGAGTGTCCGGTTTAACATTAAAACAGTACATAAAGCAGTACAGGGAATCTTTAATTGGTAGGTCACCTGATACACTGCTGCATCCAGATTGCTAAGAGCTAGGAAAGCCATGTTGTTCTGAACAGCGTACACTAACGATGGCACACTTAACTTCATCAGTTCCTCGGGGCTCCCCAAGACATTTTCTCTTAAAGATGCCTTGAATCTACCCAGACTACCAGTTTCTCTCTGGGGGCAGCCATCGTTCCCCGACAGCCCGGCGCAGAGCTGACGCGCGTCCCTAACGTGCTCCCAGCCTTAAATAAGCTTTAGATTACATAAATGTTACATAAAAAATATAGGGGAATCCCATATACCCGATCCCCTCACCCCCACACTTTCCCACATTAACAATATCTTTCATTTGTGTGGTACATTTGTTACAATTGATGAACACATACTGAAGCACTGCTACTAACCATGGACTACAGTTTACATTATAGTTTACACTTTGCCCCACACAATTTTATAGGTTTTGACAAAATGTATAATGACATGTATCTGTCATTGCAATGTCATGTAGGACAATTCCAATGTCCCAAAAATGCCCACATGTTATACCTATTCTTCCCTCTCCCTCCCCTCAGAACCTCTGGTGGCCACTACCTTTATATCAATGATACAAGTTCTTCCATTGCTAGAATAGTAATAGAATAATAATAAGTCTACTTTAGTCCATTGTTCATTCCCCAGTCTTGAGGATTTTGGGATGGTGATGCCCACTCTGTTTCTGATTGAGAGGGTGCTTAGATCCCATGGGGCAGATGAATGGAACTGTCTTGCTTGCAATTATAGATACTCTCTGTTTTTAGTGATGGGCATTGTCCATCATCATCCTTTTGTTAGTTGTCCTGGGCAAGTCCAATGAACTGGAGAGTAGGTGTTGCAACCTACTCTCCTTCTTGAAGACATTCTTTCTGGAACCCACTGATCTATTATTCTAATATGAAGTGAATGGCTTCCAGACCTGTTGCACCAGGGTCTTAGGGAGTCTTCTTTTCCATGATGAACACTATAAGAAGCACTGTAGTGATTCCTCAACTTATATTCTCATGTATGAATCACTGTGTGATTCTGCAACTCATATTGCACCCAAATGTTTTAGTAGAGGTCAACAATGGTAATCCCATTCACTTTCCTTTCAGCAATGTGACTCAATTCAGGCCAATGAGATATGAGGAAAAATTTGCAAGTAGGCTTCTGGGAAACATTTTTTATTGTTCATGAGAGAAAAACAAAGACAAGAATTACAGTAGATTTCTCATCAGAAAACAAACCAGAACATAATAGAATGGCATCTTTAAATATCTGAAGAAAAAAAAAATCTGTCAACTAGGAGTTCTATACTAGTAAAAGTACCTTTCAAAAGAGAAAACAAAATTAAGACTTTCTCAGACAAACAAAAGCTTAGAGAATTCCTCACCAGCAAAGCTGCCCTATGACAAATGTTAAGGAAGCTTTTCAGGCAGAAGGAAAAGAATACCACATGGAAATTTGTATTTACACACTAAGAATGAAGAGTACTAAAAATGACAAATATGTGGGAACAAATAAATATTTTCCCCATTGTTAAATGCCTCTAAAATGTAATAGACTATTTAATATATATATTTAAAATTTCCATTGTGGCTTCATCTTGGGTTATTTAAAAGTGTGGTGTTCAATTTCCAATTATTTGGGGGATTTTCCAGATGTCTTTCTCTCATTGGTTTCTAGTATAATTCCTTTGTAGTTAGAGAACATACTTTGCATGACTTCAATACTTCTAAATTTATTGAGACTTGCTTTATAGCCCAGAACATAGTCTACTGTAGTGAATGTTCCATGTGCATTTATTTATTTATTTATTTATTATTTATTTTTTTTTAAAGATTTTATTTATTTATTCATTTATCCCCCCCTTGCTGCTTGTGCTCGCTGGGTCAGCTAACCACGCCGTGCGGGCGGGCTTGCCTTCACCAGGAGGCCCCGGGAACCGAACCCGAGGCCTCCCATATGGTAAACGGGAGCCCTACTGATTGAGCCACAGTGGCTTCCCTCCATGTGCATTTAGAAAAAATGTTTGTTCTACTATTAGAGAAAGTGTCCTATTAATGTCCTTAGTTTTAGTTGGTGGGTAGTGTTGTTCAATTCTTCTATATCCTTATAGATTTTCTGTCTAATTGTTTTATCAAGCATTAAAGAGAAGTTTAAAAAATTTCCAACTATAGTTTTAAATTTATCTATTTCATCTTTCTTTTTTTTTTTCAGATTTTTCTTCCTATGCCATGAGATTATGTTATTATGTGCATATTATTTAAGATTGTTATGTTCTCTGGGTGAATTCACCCATTTATCATTATGTAATGCTCTGTTTTCCCTGGTAATATTTCTTCTTCTGAAATCTAACTTGTCTGATATTACTATACCCATTCTAGTTTGTCACAGGATATTTTTCCATTATTTTATTTTAAACCCATCTGTGTCTTTATATTTGAAGTAGCTTTCTTATAGACAGCATACTTAGGTCTTGATTTTTCTTTATCCAATCTGAAAATCTCTGCCTTTTATTTGGAGTGTGTAGGCTATTTGCACTTAATATAATTATAGATTTGGTTGGATTCTCATCTATCATCTTGCTATTTGTTTAGTTTTCTATTGGTCCCATTTGTTCTTTGTTAATTTCCCCCTTTTATGTTTTCTTTTAGATTAATTGAGTATATTTTAAGATTCTATTTTATCTTCACTGCTAGCTTATTAGCTCTAGTTCTTTCATGTTTTCAGTAGTTGCCCTACTATTTAATTTATCAGTTTAACTTCAAGTAATATTATGTCACTTCATATATAAAGTATAAGAACCTTAAAGCAGTATATTCTATTACTCATGATCTCTGTGCTATTATTGTCATACATTTTACTTAAACATATGTAATAAATCCCACAACACATTGTTTTACAGTTAAAGATATTTAAAATGAGAAATGATAAAAAATGTGTTTTATTTTTGCCCACACATTTATTACTTCTGGGGGACTTATCCTGAATAAATTTACAGCAGTTGAGACATTATACTATTGGTGGAAGGCTAGACATACAAATCAATGGAAAAGAATGGAGAGGTCCAGAAGTAGATCACACATATACATGGGCAATTGATTCATAACAAAGGTGCTAAGGTAATTCAATGGGGGAAGGATAGTATTTTCAACAAATGGTGCTAGATCAGTACAATATCCACACATACATAAAAAAAGAATCTCAATGCTTACCTCATACTATATGCAAAAATTAACTCTGAATGGATCATAGACATAAATATAAGAGCTAAAACTTAAAACTTCCAGAACAAAACACATGAGAAAATCTCTGTGATCTTGGGTTAGATGAAGATTTCTTAGATAAGACTCAAGAACATAAACAATAAAAGAAAAAGTCAATAAATTGAACTTCATCAAAATTAAAACATTTGCTCTTCAAAAGATACTGTTATGAAAATGAAAAAGCAGGGCACAGAGTAGAAGAAAGTATTTGGAAAATATATATCTGATAAAAATTTATATCCAGAACATATAAAGAATTCTTAAAACTCAATAAGACAACCAACAAATTAAAATGAGCAAAAGATGTAAACAGATATTTCACCAAAGAAGATATACAGATTGCAAATAAGTACATGAAAAGATGTTCAATATCATTAATCATTAGGAAGGTGCAAATCAAAACCACAAAGGGATACCACTATATATCTATTATAATGGCTGACATTTAAAAGATTTACCATACCAAGTGTTGGTGTGGAGGAACTGGAATTCTCAAACACTGTTATTGGGAATTTAAAATGGTATAACCACTTTGGAAATAGTTCGGCAAATTTTTAAAAAAGTTAACCATATATCTACCATATGATCCAGCCATTCCACACCTAGGTGTTTATTAAAGAGAAAAGAAAGCATATATTTATACAAAGACTTGTACAGGAATGTTCATAGCAGTTTTATTTGTAATAGCCATAAAATGGAAACAACCCAAATGTCCATCAACAGGTGAATGGATAAACAAATTGGGATAGATCCATACAATAGAATACTACACGGTAATAAAATGGAAGGAACTGTTGGTACATACAACCATATGAATAACTCTCAAAATAATTATGCTGAGTGACAGAAGCCTTTGAAAAGAATAACATGGTGTATGATACCATTTATTTAAAACTCTAGAAGACACAAACTAATTTATAGTGGTTGCTTGGAGATGGGTGGGGAGGGATTACCAAGGGACACATGGAAACTTCTGGGGGTGATGGACGGCGATGGTTTCATGGGTGTATAAGTACACAGAACTTAGCAAATTGTATACTTTAAATATGTGCCGTTTGTTGTATGTTACTTATACCTCAGTAAAACTGTTAAGAATAATTATTGACGTCCTACTTTGTGTCATTCACTATGTTAGACACTGGGGTATATAGCAGTAAATACCCAGTCCTTAAGGAGCTCACCGTAGAGAGAGAACATTTGGATTCTTTTTTGGTCAGCTTTATCCTCTTTTTACAGACTGGCTTCTTCCAAATGGCAGGAATCCTGGCCACCAATTCCTCAAGGCTCACATTTCACAGCATATAACACTGAGGAGAAAGACACTGACACTCTTTCCTGAGTTTTAATCCAAAAATTTCCATGGCTTCTGGGTAGCCTGGCTTGAATCTGATGACCACTTCTGAATGAAACAGGGGGACAAGGACTTGTAAGAATGGAGTGGTCCGACTATAGCCATGCAGCTCAGTACCATTTTCCAGAAGGAAAGGTCAAGGCCAAACAGAAATTACTGTGTCCATAACCATTAACATGGTAAATACCAGAAATGAGTTTCCCAACTGTGGGAAGATCACCAACCTAAAGAGCATCTTGGACACTCTGATACCGACCCGATGTGGCAAAGTTTATGTCTTCTAAAGTCAGAACTTATTAGCCCTCTTTTTAAAAATCACATGGGACAATTTGACTTATTTTGGCATAATTATTTTTCCATGGTCCTTCAGAAACAAAAGTTATCCCATTAGGCTTCCCCATGGCCGTGTCAGCTGATGGGGGAAACCCTTCTTTGCTCTGCTCTGTGGAAGGACAATGATTAGCGCAGTTTTCAAAGTGTGATCCTCAGACCACTAGCATCACCATCACCTCGGAGCTTACTAGAAATGCAGATCCTTAGGCCCCAGCCCAGACCTCCTGAATCAGAATCTCTGGGGACAGGTTCTAACACTCTGTGTTTTAACAAGCCTTCCTTGTGATTCTGCTGCACATTCAAATTTGAAACAAACAACAACAAAAATAAACCACTGTGGGAGCAGATGTGGCTCAAGCAGTTGAACGCCTGCCTCCCACATGGGAGGTCCCAGGTTCCGTTCCTGGTGCCTCCTAAAGAAAAACAAATGAACAATGAGCATACAACAAGCAGATAACAAGCAAAAAAACCGAGCCAACAACGAGCAAAAAAAAAAACCAAAACCCAAAAACGAGCAGACAATGAGCAACAAACAAACAAACAAACAAAAACCCACTGCATTTGGGCACCTGTTTTTCAATTTTGGCTGCATTTTGGAATCACTTGGGGTGCCTTAAAACTATACAAGGCTTGGATCCCCCCCTCTAGAGATTCTAATTCAATTTGCATGGTCTAGAGATTGGAATTTTTTAAAGTTCCTCATACGATCTAATGTGCATCAAAGTTTGACAGTGAGCATGTTACAGCATAGTACAGCCCATTATAGAGCATTACCATGCATTACTCTACTACACATGCTGGGCCCCACCCCAGATCAATTAGAATCTGTGGGGCTAAGGCCTGGAGATGTATATGTATATGTATATGTATATGTATATGTATATGTATATGTA
>JAKSZT010054396.1:5925823-6049051 GCA_026826555.1 Tolypeutes matacus
ATGTATATGTATATGTATATGTATATGTATATGTATATGTATATGTATATGTATATGTATATGTATATGTATATGTATATGTATATGTATATGTATATGTATATGTATATATGTATAGGCATTGGTATTTTTTCCAAAGCTTCCCAGATGATTCTAATATGTAGCAGGACAGCTACCCTCCTTTTATTTGCTCCTCCTCAAGGGCACAGGAATGATTTTTCTGATGGGCAAGTATGGGATCAAGCACATTTAGCCTCTCCCTCTAACCTTTGGAACTTTGCAGAGATCAGGTGTTTGACTCTGCTCCTCCATGGTTTTCCAGTGGTAGTTAGGCAACCTGTGGTTTTCCTGCACTTCTAGTATCTCGACTGGATTCATCTGCCAAATCTAGGGCAAAGTTCACTTGGCCAGCAGATTAAGTTGTTTTCCAACATCACGTTTCTAAAAAGATTCCTATAGGCCTGACTCATGTCTATCTCTCAATTGTTTCCAGATTAGAACAGGAATTAAGGTTATCTCTTAGCTCCTGAAACCCTTACCCCAACACTAGGAAGAGCCTAACTGGCTGCTGAGTTGCCCTGACCCCTACCTGCACTAGCCATCAGAGTAGAGGTGGTATCCAAAGTGTCTCCTGAAGAAATGATGAGCACCCCAAGCCCCTGGTCAGGAGATAGGCTGACCTTATTTCAATCTCAGCAGGCCCTGAATGGACAGCTTGTACAAGGAGATTGATTTATCCTCAGAGAAAACCCAAGCTGTCTGAAGTGGGTCATCGCAGGAGATTGTCTTCCCCAAGATGTTGACTCAGCCAACCTCAGCAAATTCTCTTTGGAGTCCAAAGGACTTGGGTTCAAATTCTGGCTCTTTTACCTGCCAGGTGGGTACCCTGAGCAAGTCATTCTCCTCTTTTAGCCTCAGTTACCTTGTTTATGACATAGAGTTGTTGTGATAACCAAGTGAAATAATAGCATAATGGATGCTTTGAATAGTGGAAATGCTTTGTAATCTGTGAAAAGCGGTATAATATAAGAGTTTGTTATAATGAGCTCATGTTCTGCATGGAGATACTGGGTGTGAATATGTGTAAAATTAATCCATCCTGCAAGGCTTGGTAACAGTTTTCAAAGGCACAAATGTATCTTAAAGGAATCTTATAGGTATCTGAGGAGGAAGGAAGCATAAGGGCTGGTAATGCAGCCTTGGTAATGGCTAGAGAGTCACCTTGTGCTGAGAGAGAGCTGGTCCTCCTCACCATCCACCACATCCATCTGTGTACTTCATTCACTTACCCCTTGGGATAGCAGCTACTACACAATGACCTCAGGGAGGGCTCTTGCCCCTCTCTGCTTTAATTTAAGGAACATGTGATCTTTCCCTTAATTTCCAGCAGCACAGCTGAGCCTGGAGGGGACAGCTGAACAAGATGTTATTATTAGAAGGAAATGGTGGTGGAGAGTAACACATGATCAGGCTTATAGAGCATGACTTATTTATTCACTCCTCTCCAATATATGGTCCCTATGGGGAGATTACCTTCATTGCCAACCAAAGAGGTTTTGGACCAGATTTTGTTAAAGGAATCCTTATAAGTAATCAAAATTTCAAATTCTTAACATGGTCCTCAAGACATTGCCTAATCTGCCCCAATATCCCTCATTCAGCCTCAGCATCCATTCCCATTCTTTCCCCCTTGCTCTCCCAGCTCCAGGCAAACTGAGCTTCTCTGTGGCCCTTGACAAGGCCCTCATTCTCACTTTACACTTGCAGTTCCACTTGCATGGAAGAGCTCTTCCCTGTGTATGCTTGCTCCCATTTTTGCCTGGTTAAATCTCATGCATCCTTCAGAGCACAGCTTCACTGTTCCTTCCTCCAGAAGCCTTTCTTGACCACTGCCCCCCCCCCTTAGGCTCACTTAGCTTTATATCATATCACATGCAGCATAACACATAAACATTCAATATGCCTACTTTTAGCATATATCAACATTATCATTAATAAGGAATTGCATCATTATTGTTCAATGTCTGTGTTCCCCACTACAATATAAGGTGGTGAGAACAGATCACATTTGTTTTATTCATGATTAAATACCCATACCCTTGCACAGAGTAGGCACTCAAATTTTGTGGAATGAATGAGGAGTAAGCAAATGGTGAATAGATGGCTTCCCAGAACAAGTGGATTAGAGCTGGGCCTTGAGGTAGACCTGTACTCCATTGTTATCGTGGTAGAGTGGAAGCAACACTGAAGGAAGAGTCAGCTGACTCAGGTTCTGGATCCCACTGCGGGACTTATCCACTCACTCAACAGCTATTCCACAAATGCCCACCGCATGCCAGGCACTGTGTTAGGCACTGAGAATAGAGTGGTGACCAAGTTGGTCATGATTTCCTCCCTCCTGGAGGTCTAGAAGAGGACCCAAATGCATATAAAAAACCATACAAATAAATATAAAATCCCAACTGTGAAAAGTGCTATGAATGAGGTATAGGGATCAATGGGTATATATAATAGGAAGGTTTGACTAAGTTATGGAGCCCAGAAAAGACTTCTCTGAGCACAGGATGATTCTTTTTTTCTTTTTGGTTTATTTTTATTGAGGCATAATTTACATACTATAAAAGACATAGATCTTAAATGTTCAGCTCGATGAATTTTGGCAAGTATATACACCAGTGTAACCATCACCCAGATCAAGGTATAGAATATTTTTGTCACTCCAGAAGGTTCCCTTGTACGCCTTCCCAGTCAATTTCCTACCCAACCCAGGAAACCACTGATCTGATTTCCATCACTAAAGATTAATTTTGCCTATTCTAGAACTCTATATAAATCGAATCATACTGCCCATACTCTTTTTTTTGTCTCACTTCTCTGTCTTTGGCTCAGCATTATGCTTGAGATTCATCCATGCTGTTGCATTTATCAGTAGTTCATTCATTTTTTTGAGGTACCGGGGCTGGGGATTGAATCCCAAACCTCATACGTGGGAAGCCAGTGCTCAATCACTGAGCCACATCGGCTCCCCTGAGTTGTTTTTTTTTCATTTGCTTTGTTTGTTTTTTTTTTTTGGGGGGGGAGACACTGGGAACCAAACCTGAGACCTCCCATGTGGGAAGCAGGCACTCAACTGCTTGAGCCACATCTGCTCCCCAGTTCATTCTTTTTAATTGCTAAGTAGCATTCTATTGTATCTATATATTACAGTTGATTTTTCCATGATGGATATTTGGGTTGTTTTCTGTTTTGACTATTAAGAATAAAGTGGTAAGAACATTCTTGTACATAACATTTAATGAATGTATATTTTCATTTCTCTTGGGCACTGGGGATTCGGGGGTGGGGTGGGATTGCTGGGTCATTGGTTAGATGTTAGATTGGTTAGATTTAGCTTTATAAGAAACTGCCAAACAGTTCTCCAAAGTAGTTTTATCATTTTTATATACCTATCAGCAGTGTAGGAGAGTTCCAGTTGCTCCACATCCCTACTAACATTTGATATTGTCAATCTCTTTTATCTTATTAAATGAAATGCATGAGTATGAAGTGGTATTTCATTGTGGTTTTAGTTTGCATTTTAAAAAAGGATGTGGACCCAGTGGCCAGTGGAGGCTCTGGCGGCAGGGAGAGGGAAAAGTAGTTGTAATATAGGGGCTTTTTCAGGACTTGGGCATTGTCCTGAGTGACATTGCAATGATGTATATAGGCCATTTTATATCATCATATAACATGGAGAACTGTGCGGGAGAGAGTGTGGTCTACAATGTGAACTATGGTCCATGCTTAATGGCAAAGCCCCAGGATCTGTTTGTCAATTGCAATGAATGTGCCACACTAATGAAGGATGTTTATGTGGGAGGTTGTGGGAGGTGTGGGAGGTGGGGCATATGGGATTCCCTATATTTTTTGTGTAACATTTATGTAATCTAAGTATCTTAAAAAATAAAAAAAAGGATGATTTAATTCTGACATCTGAAGACCAGGTGAAGAGGACTAGATGTTAAGCATTCTGGACAAAGAGAACAGAATGTACAAAGGCCCAGAGGTAAGAAGTAGTGGAACAATCACAAAGGAACGAAAGGGAGTGTAATGTAGGTTGAGGCTGGTGATGGAAGCAGTAGGAAGCACCGAACCATTCACCTTCATGTGGTTTTGGGCAACGCATATACCAGAAGTGACCAGGGTGAACTAAGGACAGATGCAGACTAAAATAATCATAATCATAATTATCATAAATAAATAAATATTCTGGGCTGAATACCACCCCCCGGAGTTTCATATTATCCTGGGAAGTGGGGAGGAAGACTCATGATGATCAAAATTGAATTTCTTGACATCTCAGTCATAAGGAGCTCAAAATGGATTACATTTGAGTTAGATAAATAAAAGAAACGAGGCCATTTCTTACATGTGACCATTGTGGTTGCCAATTCATGCTTACCACATATGAAAAAGTAGGATTGCTGGGCGGTGTTGAGTACCCATCTGAGGTTGGAGACAATGAAATTTAAAATGAAGGCATTCAGCAAGTTTGTGTGATTTCTCTCTGGCAATGTTCAGCTGCTCAAGTGTGGGCATGGATACTCATCTTAGACTGTAGTGCTCAGCCAGGTTGGGGTTTTTCCAGAAAAGTATGTCAGAGATTGAGGTGAGAAAGGGAATGATTATAATGATGAATCACGGTCTCTAAGCAGGAAAACAAAGAATGAATAATGAGAAATTGATGGGATTAATGGGTTAGAGTTATCAATGAGATTGAAAATTTTAGTAGATGGGCAAGGAACTGAAAGGACAGGAGGTGGTAGATGGAGAGTAAGGTATTATATTTTCACATTTCAAAGATGGAGTCCTTTTTTGGGTGATTAAATGCTGAAGGGTATAACCTTGTAAGTGGTGGCTCAGTTGAGGAGAAGGTTTTTGGAGGTGAGAAGGTAAAGGGATTGAGAGGCTGGAGTATTGAACAGGTCATCGATATGGATGTTGAACTCATCCTTGGAGTTCAAGAGTGGTGGCACGAGTCAGGAGAGGCAGGCAAAAGATCAGAGTGACTAGAAAGCCAGAAGATGACAGCAATCAAGATGAGTTGCATGGTATATCTGAATGACAAGAGCTTCAAAGAAGCAGGAATCTTTGCAGGTGGAAGGGGGAACCATATTAGGAAGTTCAAGGCAAACTCTACTGACACTATTATCATTTTTGATTGATGTCCTTCCAATGGCTCAACAAACCACACCAAACCAACCCACCTGAAAGCTTTCAATTGGGAATGCTTTATTACAGGCCTTACCGCCAGGGGGCGCGATCATCACTGGAAGCCGGATCTCCAAGCAGTCCCAGAAGGCCACGAAAATAGGTCTCAGCTTGAGCACTGAGGACCCCTAGGGCTTCTCTGAGTATTACTAGAAGTTCAGCCATCTTCCAGCATGGCTGCACTGACCTGTAGAGAGATTTTTATATGTATATAATTTTTAAAAAAATCCAAATTCCTTTAAAGTAGTTACTGAGTTATTGGAAGGTTTTAGCCAATCATGTATTTTCTCAGCAAAAGGGATATAAAAATAAAATCATGTGAGATTTCTCCATGGGTAAAAAAATAAAGCGACCCTATAACTGCACATTTTCAGGGTTGATTGGTGACACCTGGCTTAAAAATGTTCCTCCTAAATCACTTTTTAGAAGAAGCCACAGGGCTAGAGTCAGAACTGTAGCAGCAGCAGCAGCAGCTATAATAGTATTTATCATCATCATCATCAACAACCACATTTGAGTATTTGCTATGCACCAGAAACTGTTCTAAACATTGTACATAAACTTACTACTTAACCCACTTATTTATTTTTTTAACCCACTTTTAATCCTATGAGGTAGTTACTATTACTAGCCCCATTTGACAGATGAGTAAATAAGGTCCAGAGATATTTGGTTGCTGGCCCAAGGTCACATAGCTAGTAGATGGTGACATTGGGTTGGTGGACTTGACGGCCATCTTTCCCCTAACCAGAATTGTCCAGGTTATGAAATAGGAACAAACACCCCTAATTATCGTAGTTTTACCCAACAAATGCTACCTGTTCAATGTGAGCTGGCAGGAGGACTCAGCTCATTGCACTAACTTAGAGACCCAGGTTAGCACAAGCTTCATTTTGACACATACTTTCACCATCATGACCACTGAATACCAAGCAGGCAAAAGAGCATGCTGCAGTGTCTGTGCTGGAAATTAAATACTCCTGCCTGAAACTGTTCTTACATTTCAAGTGGTCGAAGTAAGTCATATGTCACTCCCAAATTTCAAGGGGCAAAGAAATACAATCCTACCATGAGTTTAGAAGGAGGAACCAGACTATTTGGCATTAAAGATACCACAAACACTCTGAGACCCTGAGCAGGTCATGTCCTCTCTGGACCTCAGTATTCTTACCTATAAAATGAGCATAATCATCACTGCTTTGCTCACCTCCAACTCTTGTTTTAAGACCAAATAGGGATGTTTCCTATAGTTATTATGAGGCAGAATGGCTGCATCCAACCAAAGTTTCCGTCAGATGAACATCTTGGTCCGGCCACAGGGCTTTCTGTGGAATGGCCTTTATCCAGCCAGGGATACATGCCAACTTCTCTGTCACTCACTCCTGGGGTCTTAAAGAATATAGTTTTCACTTCCATCAACAACATGTAATAGTTGTAGTCCTGACTCTTGCTACAAAGCTTGTCTGGGACCACCAGCTGTCCAATTCCTGCTGAAAGCTGAGACCACTTTTGCTTGAGAGAGATTGCAGGGGTGGAAGTGAGCACTCCTTCCTTCCAGTTCTCCAAGTGCTTTCTCTGAACCAAGTCTGAACACCAGGGCTGTTTACTTGGCTCTTCAGAGTTTCGTTCCTCAGACAGTAGACACTCCCCAGGATGCCTGCTGAGTCAGAGATGAGCTAAGCTACAGAAACTCCTTTGCCAACTAAGGATTGACCATGCTGACAGTACAAGAAATACCCATATGAAGAATATTTTCCAAACTTCAGAGCAAAGTGTAACGACCACATTGGTCATCACCTTCCAGAATGCTTTGCGAGCTCCTCTCCTATGGGTACCTTTTCTGGTACTACTGTCATTTCCCTTTCCTCACTGCTCTGATAGACTAGGCTGTGAACCGAGGGTAGGAACCTCTTAACATCCGAGCTCCACTTAATAAATGTCCTTTGCATTAAAATGCTTCTGAAGATTCTTCATAAAAGTTAATGAATGATGACTTCCTTGTAGAACTTAATGTCTAAGAACGTGCTATTAGGCAGGTTGAACTCTCAGATGTCAGATCCTGAGACTACGACGCTAAAATAAGGCCAAAATGGAGAACAGGGGAGGGGCGGAAAAGGAGGACGTTTCAGGCAGAGGGAGATGTGAAGGCAGGAAGCATAAGGTTATACCGGGCACAGGAATTGTATCACTTTGCCTGAAAGGATACGGCATAAGATGTGAAAGAGAGGTTGGAGCCAGATGCTAGTAGGGGGTCTGTGGCCAAGGTCCAGAAGAAATAGCAGGACTTTGATAGGGGACAATGAAAGGAAGGCGTAAATGAGGCGATGGTGTATCAAATTATGCAGCTAAGAGCTTTAACAGGGAAGGCAGAGTGGGTGGAGGAAATATATTATGTTTCCAATGTTTCGTCTTATTTATGGGCGATCCCGTTTCACAGAGGGGTAAACTGAACTCAAACTTGTCGGCTCCCCAGTGCCAAGAGAGCAAGAGGAACCCCGCCTCACCCCGTCACGTGGCCAGAAGCGCCCTTGGCACGTGACGTATCTCAGACTAGGCCAATCAGCCTCTGCAGGGGCGGGGACGCCGAGTCCCAGAGGCGGGAGTGTTCGTCGAGGTGGTCTCTTCTCGCGAGCCTTGCCGCCGTCGCTCCTCAGCCGCCCACGGCCCGGCGCGAAAGTCTCGCGAGGCTTGGGCGCTGCGGCGGTAGGAGGAGGACGGAGAAGGACGGAGCCCAGCCGCCGCTGCTACCCTCGCTCACTCCCTCGCGCACTCGCCCGCCCCCTCCCTCCTTCCCCTCCCTCCCCCGGCCCAGGCTCCGGCCCAGACCCATTCGCTCTTTCCTCTTGTACTAGGGAGGATGTCGGGCTCCTCGCCCTCCAGCGCCCTGGCCCTCACGCTTTTGCTGGTCTCTGGCTCACTCCTCCCAGGGCCAGGCGCCGCTCAGAATGGTAAGCAGCCTGGCGGGGGCCGAGGGGCGCCGGCGACCGGTGCGGGACCTGAGGAGGTGCCGGGACGAGGGGAAGGGGGGAGGGCGGTCGCAGCCTGAGAGACTGCAGGTCGGTGCAGAGGAGATGACTGTCGGGGGTTTGAAGAGGCGCGGGTGTGTTGACAGGAGGCTGCTGTAGGAGAGGAGGGGGCGTCCGATATGAGCCTGAATTGTTGCTGACCCAGAGGCTCTCCTTCGAGCTCCTCGCTCCGGGTCGGGGAAAGGACCCCGAGGACGCGGATGCGAGGAGCTGGAGTAGCGGGGGCGGATGGGGAGGGGGCGCAGCTTTTAAAGAAGGCCGTTGAAGGTAGGCATTTGTATTCAAGGCGACGGGGTCGTGGGAAGGGCTGTCGGTCCGGCTCGTCGAGAGAATAGGGTTCCCTGGCTTTGGGGATCGCCTAGGAATCTACTGGGGCTCCGTAAGACTGGTGACATCCTTAAAAATAAGGGAGGAGGAATTGGGGGAAGGGAGTTCTGAAGAATATTGATGGTGAGCAGAGTATTAGAGCCCTAAGGAGGGGTAAAGAATCGGGGACCTGGAAATGGGGGTGGAGGGAAAGTGGGTGGAAAGCTAAGGGAGTGGGTTGACTGCAGTAGAGGGCCTGGAAAGAGAGCAGCAGTGGCTCTAAATAAGATTGGGGGTGGGGTGAGGAGCTGGGTTTGCTAAAGGAGGGTGGAGTGCTGGGCTTGCTAGGGTAATGGTTGGGAGAGCAAAAAGGGGTTTCTAAATAAGGAGAGGAAAAATGAGCACTGGATGGGGAGAAAGGGTTGAAACTGAAGCAGGGGGAATATTTATTAGAGAAGGGGTGCCTGGGTCTAGAGATGGGGGAGGGGCAAGACAAAAAATAAGAGAAGGGAGTAAAATGCAGGAAGCCGGGGGTGTAATGTTCATTTGCAATGTGGAGGATAATATTAGGGAAGGGAGGAGCTGGGTTGTGGCAACTGCTGTATGATATTGGTCGGGCCTCTGGGAAGGCAGGGACACATAGCTGGAGCTGCAGTGGTGGGGTTGAGAATAGTAACTGGAAGGGAGGTGGAGGAAGTGGGTTTTTGAGATCTACAACTTTCAAGACAGAAGAGAGATAATTTCTGTGGAACATGGAAATAGTCCCTGGGAGGTGTGAGGTACGGTGGAAATGAAAGAATTGTTTTAAACTCTGAAGCCTTTTGGAGAAGATGGAGAAATGGTGGAGAATCACGATGGTGGGGGACATAGACAAAACAGATTCTGCTTGAAGGCCTGTGTTATATAATTCACCTGCTGAGTTGATTCAGAGATGAGACTAAAAGTATCAGGAACTTGTTTTTGCTCTTGTGAAACAGCCATTAAGATGTTTTAAAAATATTTTTACACCAAAGAATGTATGAGAAGTCAGTACTGGAAAGTGAACCATAAATCTTTGCTCAGCCTTCAGTGTTTCTTAAATGTTTGCTAGAGCAATTTAAAATTACTCTGTTAGAATAGCTGAAATTTAAATGACGTTTTAAAAAAAGTCAGTGATAGAGCCATCAGAGTTGAGCGTTCTTAGGTGAAATTGGGCTTAAAATGCTGGAGATTACAGTGAAAATACATCAATAAAGGATTGGAAAGGCATCCTTTGGTTAAATATAAAAGTATTTCTTGTACCAAATAGAACTCAGCAAATGTGTGTATGCTTCATGGCCTTGGAGTATCACTGCAGGGGTCAGGAAGGAAACATTTTTCTGTCTTGCATTGCATATGCTAAGTACATTGGATATTTTTCCTGTTTTCCTCCAAAGCTTGAGATACCTGTGGAAGGCAGGGTAGAGTAAGTCTGACTTAGTTTATCAATTTTAATCTGTGTTAACAATATGACTTAAAGAAGCCTAAAACTAATTTTAGCTGTTTGATTTGTGGACTAGCATGGTTTCATTTTGCATAATAGGTGAAAGAGTCCTTATCTTAACATGTTAATCTTTGTGTTGGCATGGCTTTTTTCAGTGATTTATAATAGTGAAATTGTAGTTTCTTAACAACGAAAGAAAGGTTTTTGGATAGACCTATAAAGACTTATCTGGCTGGTCTCAGTATATGTATTCTAAATACAATATGGTATATCCTTTTCCCTGAAATGAGCTTGAATTCAGTCACTTGGCATAACTGGTAAAGTGAAGCTGAGCTGGTAGTAGACCCAAACAAATGTCAGTTAATTCAAGGAAGAAATGGCTATTTTTTTATTTTGAGTTTATGTGTTCATATAGGCGAGGAACCATTTTATAGCTTGCTTTTATAAGATTCAAGTTTTCAGCTGGTAATAGCCCTGACAATAGTCTGACCTCCATGGGGTTTGTATTTTCTTACAGTGCTTCAGAAATGGATACCATGCTCTATATGCACTCAAATATTAGAAATGTTAGATTATCTATTTAAAGTGATCATTTGAAAAAGAATTTAAGTCTCTGGATTGGGTATGTGGTAGTTTAGATTGAATATAGATTTTCTTTTAAAAGGCCTTTTGTATTATTCCAAATGAAGAATTTGGACTAGTTGGCCTTCAAGGTCCCTTCCAGCTACCAAATTCTGAGTCTGTGACCCATTGCAATAGGGATTCAGAGCTTTCATTGGGATAGATTTTGTTTCCCATCCAGGCATTTAGACTTGAAACCACAGTTTCAGGTAAACTCCTTAAATTTAAGGTGTTGATTTTTGTATGTATCAACAAAAATATACTTCATTTTAAAGGAAGAAACCTGCCCTAAAAAAATAACCTTCCTTGATAAGACATTCAAATACTTTAGACTAAAACTGAATGAGTGTAAACCAAGCAGAGTAATATGGTGATCAAGTGCACAGGTTTGTACTCTGCTAGACCAGAGTTTGTATCCCGGCTCTTCTACTCTGTAGCTGAATGACCTTGAGTAAGGTACTTAATATCTCCAAACCTCAGTTTCCTCATCTGTAAAATGGGATTTATAATAAATGCCAATCACCTAGGTTTTGATGTGAGGCTTAAATGAGATAATGGCCATATAAAGCACTTAGATTTCTGCTTAGCACATTGTGAGTCTTATTAAATTTTAGGCTGTTACTATTATTATCCATTAAAAAGTAGCGTTACTAATTTTGTATTTTTCTTCATATATATATTGAACACTTAGTTGTTACTGTTACTCACTGCCATTTTGAATAAAGGTAAATAGGCTATTTGAAGGCCCACAGAGAGAGATTTGTGCTTTTGCTTATGTAACTTTATTAGAAAAGTGACTGGCTGCATGTACTGCCTGTGCAATTACAAGTTCTGGTGAGGAAGTTCATATTCCATTTCACTGTATAGGAGAGATCATGGCCTTCTTTTTCTTTCATTGAACCAAAAATCTTTTTTTTTTTGAGGTACTGAGGGTCGGGGATAGAACCTGGGACCTTGTGTTTGGGAAGCCAGCACTCAACCACTGAGCCACATCTGCTCCCCTGAGTTGGTTTTTTCATTTGCTTTGCTTTTTTTTTTTTTTTTCCCCAGAAACAGGGAATTGAACCTGGGGCCTTCCATGCGGGAAGCAGGTGCTCAATCCCTTGAGCCACATCTTCTCCACAAATAGCTTTTCATATGGGCTAGTTATCACCTTTTCATAAAATACCATTGTTGTGAATGAGAGAAACAGAATGGCACACAGTGGGAGTGTTATATAAATGTTAGCTGAATGAACGAATGTGAAGTGTAAAAACATGGTAATACATTCATACTTAAAATACAAAATTGGGTAATTAACACTGTTCAGTGAGGGAAAATAAGTCTAATAATTTTATTAACAACCTAAATTTTAAGAAACCATTTTTCTTGGGTGATACTAGATAGGTTGTGGACATCAATCAGGCTTTGTAACAGTATCAGCATTTGCAGTAAATGATTTATGGATCTTTTTCTTTTCTATCAGGTGGTGTTTGCTTCAGTGGTTTGGCAATTTTCTCTCTCTGAGTATATTTTTAGAGGTGTATTTAGTATTGTGCATCTCTTCTCTGGGTGAATTGGATTGAGCAATAAAAGATAGATCTTTTCTTTGGCAGCTGTGGCACAAATGACATCCCAAATATCAAGCAACAGATTTTGACATAATTAAAACAATTAAGATCAAAATGACCAGAAGAAATAGTTTGCTTGGAATAAAACATTTCATAAGGAGATCATAAGCCTTTAGTTTCTAAGACAACTGACCAAAATGTTGCTACTCATGTAACTGAGCAGCCAGGAATGAGAAATTGGTCAGGAGTCTTGGGAAAGACCGTGTTACTACATCAGGACCTGTTTCTGGGCTTTCAGTCTTAGTTTTCCAGTGAGTTACTGATCCAAATTAGAAAGAAAGATGCATGAATTTTTGTTGTTGTTGTTAACAACAACAGTTTATTCTCCAGTGCCATCAAACAACAATAGAATTTCATTCTTTCTTTCTCCAGAAATGTGTTACATACTCCTCTGTACTTTGGATACATTTGCATTCAGGGATTGAATGCATGGATTTTTGTGTTGCTTATCGCCAGACATAATAGAGCTTAACCTGTGAATATACCAAGATTTAAACAAAACCAAAGAGATAAAAACCCTTAAATATAAATGTGCTTAATATTCTAAATATTTGCCATAAATTAAAATCGAAGTTCATTACAAGTTGGATTTTGCATGAGTTGCACAAGTCCTCTTGAGAAAATAAAGTATTTTGTCTTGAAGGAATCCCTTTGTTTTTTCCCATTAATACGGTTTTGATGTGAAACATTTTCTTTTGTGGAGTATATCCACAAAAAGGCAACATATTATTGTATTGTGTTTATTTCTATTTTATAAAAAGTAAAACATAATTAACTGGGCCTTCAAAGGTGACTAGATGTGACTAGAAAAGTACTGTTAATTTGGACATTGTTTTTTCATTTATTTGGTTTGAAGCAGCACTTTTTTTTTTTTTTTTTTAAAGTATGGTGTTTTATATGTAAAATCTGGAACTGCTAGATCTATGTAAAGGTTTTTAAAATACATAATCTCATACATGAGGTGTTAAGTAAAAGTTTGAGATTAATTATATGCAAAGAAATTTTGGAAGGAGTTGAATTCTGTGAAAGTTTTTCTGATGCATTCTATTCAATTTATTGCTTACAGTGAGAGCACAATTTGTACAGGATCAGAAGTAGAGAATGAAGCTGTAAGAGAAAGGGAAAGACAGAAGAAAGGCTGCAGTAGTACAAGGAGAAAGCAGGATGCAAGAATGAGGAATGAATCTTCGTTTGAGGAGCATCTGGAAAAATAGAATCTGTCAGAAAGAATAAATAGACCAGGGACCTCTAAAGTAAATGCACACATCAAAATTAAAATAATGGTGCAAACAATTGGTTTAGCTTTCTGTGTGCTTCATTAAACAAAACATTAACTTTCTTTTATCATTTTACGTGAATTTTTAAAAACGCCATTGATAATATAGAGTTTAATTTTAAGCACCTTAAATAATGCATATTTAGCTTGTGGATGAGGTTTTGTGTGTGTATTTTCTGCAGAATTCCTAATTTTAGCTGGTAAGGATTAGTTTTGGGGAGGCAAAATCTGTCAAGTGACATTAGTTGATTATAAACTTAGCATTTTGCAGGTTTATATACATAAACTCACCTAGTTTAAAGTGAAATATTGCAGTGAGTCTGTTAAAGCATTATTATACTGGTACTAATACCTAAATTAAAAAAAAATTGAAGGGAAGCGGCTGTGGCTCAATCAGTGGGGCTCCCGTTTGCCATGTGGGAGGCCCCGCCCGCACGGCGTGGTTGGCTGACCCGGCGAGCGCAAGCAGCAAGGGGGGGATAAATGAATAGATAAATAAAAAATCTAAAAAAAAAAAAAAAAAAAAAATTGAATACATAAAAGTAAATATATACAAAAGTAAGATTTATCTGTTTCTCAAAAGTTTATTTTATATTTAGGAGTGGGGAGTCAAAGATTTGTACCTAATCCCAATTTAGTATGTTACCTGAAATTGAAAGTAGGTCTAACTTTTTTTTTGGTTAGCTTTTGTGTATATACATGATACACATTTATCAAACCTAATTAATTTCAGGTTATTTTGACCTGATTGCTAAGAACTTTTAATTTGGTCTATATGTGTGGAAGTGAGGTTTACTAAATATTTAATAAAAAATTTTTTAAGGATCTACGTTTATTTGCACACAGTAAATTATTGGGAGGCATATTTAAGATTCCTAAGACACCTGCTGAGTTGTTGTGGTTTTTTTGATGTGTTTCAAGTTAAAAATGAGTCTTATCTGTTATTACAGTACATTGTAGTCAGCTTTGATGGAAATATCTTGTGTTAATTTCCTTGTTCTTAAAAGTGCTAAGTGGTATTGTTTTGCATATCTGAAAAGAATTCTGGAAAGTTTTTTTTTTTTTTTTTTTTTTACCAAATAATCTTTAATTACTGGAGCCTTGTGGTATGCTTTATGGTATTTTCCAAAAGATCATCAATTTGGATATGCCTCACTTCTCTTTGTTTAATTTTGATTTATATCATTATTATTTCCAAGTTTTGCTTCATATTGACTAGACAATAGAATATAAATGAGA
The DNA here is from genome assembly GCA_026826555.1 of Tolypeutes matacus. Taxonomy (NCBI): domain Eukaryota; kingdom Metazoa; phylum Chordata; class Mammalia; order Cingulata; family Chlamyphoridae; genus Tolypeutes; species Tolypeutes matacus. Next base: position 5,940,614 of record JAKSZT010054396.1, read on the forward strand.
TGATGTGAAGTCATTTTGAAAATGTCAGGGTTTTATATTATATAAGAGTCTATTAATAGAGAATATTAATTTAAGTCCCAAATTACACCAGTAGTTTTAATCATATCCAAATGGATGCTCCCATTCTAAAAGTGTTTAATATAAAATGCATGACAAAATGTGAAGACTTTTTCTGGTAGAACACCAACAAGGCACAGTGTTCATACGCAATATGTTTTAAAAAACAGGTAAGTATGCGCTTTCATATATAAATTGTTTTGCCATTGACTCTTCTTTTCTTCCTGATTGTAGTCTTTGAAAACCACTGGACTAGATGGTGTCTTAATTCCTTTCCAGTTCTAAAATTAGACAATACTATTGACCTTATAACTTAGGTACTTCCTCTAATGAGTAAAGGGTCCAAAGAGATAATACTTTCTGTTTGAATCATGTTTAGAAATTTACTTTTGTAAATAAAAGCTGACCTTGTGGCATGTACTGTTTTGAAATCCAACTGCCTCTAAATCTACTTCAGATAACACAGTTCTCATTGCAAGGAAAGCAACACAGTGTCTTTCATAAAGTGATATCCATACTAAACTTGCTGGGAAAATAGTGTGAATTAAAAAATTAAGAAATAAAAATCCCTGCCAGGTAGTTAGATATTTTGTGTTATCTCTATTTGTTAAAAAGTAGTTGACTTTTGAAGAGGCGGTGAAGAGACAATTAAGTACACTTAACTAATCTAATGGTATTTTTGTTATCCTTTGAGGAGGTTTGTATTCCATGTATGACTTAGTTTCCTCCTGTCACGTACATATTTAAGACATCTATACCTGGCCCTGATAGTTGATGAAGGCAACCCAAGTATTACCTGAATTTAATTTGAGGAAGTTCCTAGATTGATATTCCTTAGAAAGAATGTATTAAAGGTCTCAGTTTATAAACTTTTCTTTTTCTCATTAGAATTTCAAACATATACGAAAGTAGAGCAAATAATGTCATAAACCCCCGTGTACCCATCATCTAGTTTCAACAGCCTCATCTTTGCTGCTTATTAATTAAAAATGAAACTATATGTTACAGTGCAAATTGGAATTTTCCAGGAGCTGAAATACAGTTAGTTGAGTTTAAGTTATGTTTGTAAAATACAAGTATTTGTTTCACATGTAATCATGTTTAAAAATATAAATGCTCTTTAGAAAAAAGGCTTTTGGATTTTTTTGTCTGTGACTCAAAGATATAGGTTTTATTTGTGCTATATGTATAAATAGGTAATGTTTTGTGAAGCAATACCTACCTTTACTCTGCGATGACTTCTTAATTCTTTTTCACTTAAAGAAAATTGTTGTGATCCTCTAACTGATTTTGCAGTTCATTAATGGGTCATGAGACTCAGTTTGAAAAAGAGCATTTTCAGGAATTTAGTAGTTTTTGTTGTTGTTGTTTTTTAAATGGCATGTTAGTCTGGAATAATCTGATGGTTTTGTAAGCACAGTAAGGATTTTCATGAGGCATCAGTAATAGCACATACCATTACTAGTCTTTATTAAAGAAAGTACAGTTTTCAAATTCATATATTAGTCACTATATAATATTAATCTTTTTCTTATTTGAACTTGGAAAATAGGGATGTCATAGAAATTTGAATATCATAATCAGAATGAACTTTTCCAGTATGTTTGGTTGGCCTTTCTTTTAAGTTAGAGCTTGCTTTCCTTATTGTCTAGTCCCGTCTTTGAGTTATTGGTTGAGTGACAGGGCTGGGAGCATTATTGTTTATTCCTAGCTGAATGCTTACTCTGATGCTGTTGTCTGAGGCACATTTCTGGTGAGTACAGATTGACTTGAATACTGGCCAAGGGAAGGGAGGGAGAGGGAAGCAGACTCATCACCGACGATTCATTTGCCTTTCATGTTTAGGTGCCTCCAGTAACAGGATTCTTTCCTTTTTACTTTTTTTTTTTTTTTTTTTTTAAAGCGACATTGCTTCTTGGAGGAAAGAAAAGACAAGATTCCCCCTATCCTGTGTTGGCAACTATCTGTGAAATACTTTTCAATCCATAGTTTGAAGGAATATGTTAAATTTATCATAGAATTTTTTTATTATACAAGTTTAGCAGTTTGGGAGCCATTGTCAAGCAACTGGGGAAAAATAGCACACAGCTCCAGCACTGAAATTATATTCATTAATACTGAATCTCAAATCATTCACCAAGGGAGATGAAATAAATGGCCTTAATTCAAACCAGAGAACTTCTTCCTGGAAAAGAGCAAGTATAAAGAGGTTTCAAATAACTTGCAATGAACTGTCATTGAATTACTCTTAGACAAATAACCTGGTGATCACTTATCAAAACAATGTTCAACTAACAGTGTTACCGTTTTCTTACTAGGATTGAACTCCAAATAATAGAGAACATTTTCTAACCACAATTTTGGAAAAGATATAAATTCTACATCGATGGCTGCTTAAGATTTAGGAAAAAAGCTGAAGGAGCTAAATTTATGAAAAGGGAGCATTAAGGAGATGTGATTATCTATTAATACCTTCAAGGTAGCAGTGTAAATGAAGTAAGGGAATTAGATAGTCTCCAAAGATGGATGAGCTGTATCCAAAAGCAATGACCTAAAGCATGGGAAGAAAAGCGTAAGTTTAGTATTAGGAAGATGATTTTAATGAAACTAGCAGAAGAATAGAGTAGTTTGCACTTATTGTCGAAGCCATTAGAAGTAGGGTAAAGAGCTGATTGAGAGGGACCTTATAAAAGAAGGGGAGGATCTTTTTTTTTCCTGTTATTTCTAGTACTTGTTTAGGAGCTCAATAGGAGAAAATAAAAAGCTTTATTGGAAGTTAATATGAAATGAAATGGGCTTTCCAGAAGTTTTTAGGGGTCAGAAATTTGTTTCCAGCTCTAAAATTCTATTATGAATTCAAGAAAAACGGTAGATTAACTTTGAAATCCATTAAAGTAGCTTTTAGGACTTGTCTTTGATATTTAAAACAGGATTCCATTTATTATAATCTTCTTAAGCAACTTCTTTTTGTATAGTTATTGGGAACTTATACCATTAAATTCTTTCAGTCTGTGTTTAAGACACAGAGGTATAAGCTGTAAAGAGTTTCCTAGACTTTGTTCCTACCTCCTAATTCTGCTCTTACCTCAAGTTAAATTTAGTCACAGGGACACCCTGTAACACCTCATTCCCATTCCTGGCTTCCCCTGAGGTAGGTGATAGAAAGTGTTGTCCCCCTTTTATAGCAAGGTTTTATAACTCCCCATTATCTCAGAATGAAATTTATAGGTGTTTTAATCTACCTACACACATTATTAAAGAAAAAATATATAATGCCCTAAAAGTAATATAAAGGAGAAAATTTTAAAATAGTCAAGTATGTAAATGCTCAGGCATGGATACACAGTGAAGTAGCCTGCTTTTTAAATGCCTAAATAGAAAAAACAAGAATGTAATAGCTGCAAATGCAGATTGATACAGGTTTGTTGGAATGGTGACTCAAATACCACAGGCAGCATGATTGTCTGAAAAGGTGAACAACTCTTGGTAAAGTTCCAAATGAAACAAAGTACAACCTATCCTCACTTTACACAGTAATTGCATTCCTGGAAAATTGAGTGATGATTAAAACCATGCAAGAATACTTTGTGTTATATTTAAAACAGTTCGGTTCTAGGCTCAGAGCAAGTTTTTCACCTACTTGAATGTCATTTGAAAGTTGTGTAGGAAGAGGGACAGTTCTTTACTGTGCTAGACTTTTCCCTACTTTGTGGTATATTGAGCAGCTGTGGTCCTTGCCCACTAAATGATGGTAATAGTGTCCCCTCATTGTATCAACCATTAATACTCCCACAGATTTCCAAAACGTACCAAAAAAGGCAGAAGAGCCTTCATTGAAAATGTCTACATTTGTTTCTGAACTTCCAAGTAGCCTGTAGTATAGAGTTACAGAACCTAGTCCCTAGGACTACCACTAGTGAAACCTGTACTTCTTCTAGGAATGGAAAGCGAGGAGAGTAGCTATTCACTTGTCTTCATTCTTTTTGTTAACATGCATTTAATTTAAGCAGGACTTGTAAACTCATTTGCTACTGGAGGTAGGCAAGTACCATTTGCTAAACTGGAGATAACATGCTTTGACTGAAAACACTAAAACCTGGTCAAATAAAACCTTCACTGGGACCCCAGTTTTTATCCTCTTACCAAAAGATTATAATGTGAAATTTGGAGCCTGAGAAATTGGATTGAAATCCTGATTTTTGGCAAGTCTCTTAATCTGTTTTAGCCCGTTTCCTTACCTAGTTATTAGGAATAAAAACTGACTTCACCAGATGGTGGTTTAGAATGAGATTGCATACCTAAAGTGCCTAGCGTGGTACCTGGTACAAGTATATGCTTGATAAATTTTTTTCTCTGCCACCAATACTGGTTCAGTTATCTTGGCTTACTTTTTTAATTTATTGTTTGAAAGCTAGCTATGTGTTCTATACTGGAATGTTTATATAATTTGAAATCTTTAATATGGGACACTATTGGTCCCATTTTATTTTTTTTAACTCATTGAGCACATTTTTTATTAGAGAAGTTGTGAGCTTATAAAACAATCATGCATAACGTGCAGAATTCCTATACATGACTCTTCCACCAACTCCTTACATTGTTGTGGAACGTTTGTTTCAGATTATGAAAGACTATGATCAGACTATTACCACTAACTATGGTCCATAGCCCTTTTATTTTTAATGGAAGCAAGGAAGTTAGTAAAATGAAATTTTTTTGGTTGACACGCATCCTACCCACCATTTAAGCTATTTGGACCCTGATCATTTTAAGTTTCTTGGAACCTGATGCTTGTAACACTAAACATGCTGATTCCGAACTATTTCAGTAAATTAACCTCTTTGTGTTTTGGTTAGCTTTCAACTGTGGCATATCCAGGTATCAATGATCTTTATTTTTTGAAGTAATGTTAGAGTAGGTAATTTTGCCAGGTCTGAAAATTTAATTTATTGCATCTCTAAAATTAGATTGTGCCATAGAAGTGACTTGTTTTTGTAGTCATTGCTTGAATTTTTTATTTCAAAAATTATTTTTATTAGAGAAGTTGTGAGCTTACAAAACAATCATGCATAATGTGCAGAATTCCCATACATCACCTCTCCACCAACAACTTACATTGTTGTGGAACATTTGTTACAGATTGTGAAAGAACAGGATCAGACTGTTAACACTAACTATGGTCCATAGCATACCCTTGGTATATTTTTTTCCATACACCCCTACTTTGTACATTGTATATTAGTATTGTGCATTTTTTATAGTTCATAAGAGAACACTCATATTTGTACTGTTAACCACAGTCTCTTCCACCACATAATTCACTGTTGTTATACAGGCCCATGCCTTATACATTCTATCCAAAGTGTATACTCAGTGGCTCTTACTTTCATCACAGAGTTCTTCAGTCATTGCCCCAGTAAATCTTTGAACATTTTCTTTAGTCCAAAAGAAAAAAATTTCATACCCCCTACTATTGACCCTTAGCATTCATATAGTACCTTCTTTGACATTGAGGTAAGAATATTACAATACTGCTGTTAACTATAGTCCATAAGTTACATTGTTTTTTTCCCATGCATCACTATATTCAGACCACCTTTTGCTAGTGAAGTATGTGTGTTCTAGTTCATAGAACTTGTATTTGTACAAGTCTTGTATTTGTATTATTAACCACAATCCTCATCCACCTCCAGGTTCACTATGTTATTCATTCCTAGATTATTCTCTAGCTTTCTTTAAATTGACATTTACATTCCTAGGCTACCTCTTTCAGCTACAATCCTGTTTATAAACCAGCCATGTTCGTTATACTCACTGTAATGAGCAACACGATTATTTTTTTTAGTAGGAAACTCTGGTCTCTGATTTTCTTTTTTTTTTTTTAAACTTTATTTTGTACATTTAATAACTGAAAACATAACCAATAAAAAACTAAAAAGTAAACACACATGAATAAATATATACATTTCTCAATTAAATGTAATGGATACATGTAAATTTTTGTTGTTTTGTTTTTTGTTTTTTTTTTTGTTTTTTTTTGTGTGTGAATCAAACAATATATTACACAATATATTTGGTTCATAATAATGCATTCATACAATATTTGTCCTTTTGTGTCTGGCTTGCTTCACTCAACATAATATCCTCCAGGTTCATCCATGTTGACATATGTTTTATGACTTCATTTCTTCTTACAGCTGCATAATATTCCATCGTGTGAATAGACCACAGTTTGTTTATCCTTTCATCTGTTGATGGACACCTGGGTTGTTTCCAACTTTTGGCAATGATGAATAATGTGGCTATGAACATTGGTGTGCAGATGTCTGTTCGTGTCACTGCTCTCAGTTCTTCTGGGTATATACCCAGTAGTGGTATTGCAGGGTCACGTGGCAAGTCTATATTCAACTTCTTTAGGAACTGCCAAACAGTCCTCCATAGTGGTTGTACCATCCTGCATTCCCACCAACAGTGAAGAAGTGTTCCTATCTCTCCACATCCTCTCCAACACTTGTAGTTCTCTGTCTTTTTAATAGTGGCCATTCTGATAGGTGTGAAATGATATCTCATTGTAGTTTTGATTTGCATTTCCCTAGTCATGGGTTATGTTGAGCATTTCTTCATGTATTTTTTTGCCATTTGTATTTCTTCTTCGGAGAAATGTCTATTCAAGTCTTTGGCCCATTTTTTAATTGGGTCGTTTGTCTTTTTATTGTTGAGCTGTAACATCTCTTTATATATCCTGGATATTAAACCCTTATCAGATATGTGATTTCCAAATATTTTTTCCCATTGAGTCGGCTGCCTTTTCACCCTTCTGACAAATTCCTGTGAGGTGCAAAAGTGTTTAATTTTGAGGAGGTCCCATTTATCTACTTTTTCTTTTGTTGCACGTGCTTTGGGTGTGAAGTCCAAGAAACCACCACCTCCTACAAGGTCTTGAAGATGTTTCCCTACATTTTCTTGTAGTAGTTTTATGGTCCTGGCTTTTATATTTAGATCTTTGATCCATTTTGAGTTGATTCTTGTATAGGGGGTGAGATAGGGGTCCTCTTTCATTCTTTTGGTTATAGATATCCAATTCTCCCAACACCATTTGTTGAAGAGACTGTTTTTTCCCATCAGCATGGGCTTGGTAGGTTTGTCAAAAACCAGTTGACTGTATAGGTGAGGGTTTATTTCTGGATTCTCAATTCTATTCCACTGATCGATATGTCTATCTTTATGCCAGTACCATGCTGTTTTGACCACTGTAGCTTTGTAATATGTTTCAAGGTCAGGCAGTGAAATTCCTCCCACATTGCTTTTCTTTTTTAGAATACTTTTGGCTATTCGGGTGCACTTACCCTTCCAGATGAATTTGGTAATTGCTTTCTCTAATTCTGTAAAGTAAGCTGTTGAGATTTTGATTGGTATTGCATTGAATCTATAAATCAGTTTGGGCAAGATTGACATCTTCACGATATTTATTCTTCCAATCCATGAACACGGAATGTCTTTCCATTTGTTTAGGTCTTTTTAAATTTCTTTTAGCATTGTTTTGTAGTTTTCTGCATATAGGTCCTGTACTTCCTTGGTTAAATTAACTCCTAGCTATTTGAGTCTTTGTGTTGCTATTGCAAATGGAATTTTCTTCCTGATTTCCTCCTGAGATTGTTCAGTACTAGTGTACAAAAACATTACTGATTTTTGCATGTTGATCTTATATCCTGCCACTTTGCTGAACTCATTTATTAGTTCAAGTAGCTTTGTTGTGGATACTTCAGGATTTTCTAAATACAGGATCATGTCATCCGCAAACAGTGAGAGTTTTACTTCCTCTTTTCCTATTTGGACACCTTTAATTTTTTGTCTTGTCTAATTGCCCTAGCTAGAACTTCTAATACAATGTTGAATAACAATGGTGACAGTGGGCATCCTTGTCTTGTTCCTGATCTTAGGGGGAAAGCTTTCAACCTTTCCCCATTGAGTATGATGTTGGCTGTGGGTTTTTCATATATGCCTTTTATCATATTGAGGAATTTTCCTTTTATTCCTATCTTTTGAAGTATTTTTATCAAAAAAGGATGTTGGATTTTGTCGAATGCCTTTTCTGCATCTATTGAGATGATCATGTGGTTTTTTTCCTTCAACTTGTTAATGTGGTGTATTACATTGATTGATTTTCTTATGTTGAACCAGCCTTGCATACCAGGAATAAATCCTACTTGGTCGTGATGTATAAGTCTTTTGATATGCTGTTGGATTCGATTTGCAAGTATTTTGTTGAGGAGTTTTGCATCTATGTTCATGAGAGAGATTGGTCTGTAATTTTCTTTTCTTGTGGAATCTTTATCTGGCTTTGGTATTAGGGTGATGTTGGTTTCATAAAATGTGTTGGGTAGTTTTCTCTCCTCTTCAATGTTTTGGAAGAGTTTAAACAGGATTGGTGTTAATTCTTTTAGAAATGCTTGGTAGAACTCACCTGTGAAGCCATCTGGTCCTGGACTTTTCTTTACTGGGACATTTTTGATGACGGATTCAATCTCCTTAATTGTGATTGGTTTGTTAAGTTCTTGTATTTCTTGTTGTGTCAGTGTAGGTTGGTTATGAGTTTCTAGAAATTTGTCCATTTCATCCAGGTTGTCTAGTTTGTTGGCATATAGTTTCTCATAATATCCTCTTATGATTCTTTTTCTTTCTGTGAGGTCATTTGTAATTTCCCCCCTTTCATTGCTGATTGTATTTATTTGCATCTTCTCTCTTTTTTTCTTTGTTAGTCTAGCGAGGTCAATTTTATTGATCTTCCTAAATAACCAGCTTTTGGTTTTATTGATTTTCTCTATTGCTTTTTTGTTCTCATTTTCATTTATTTCCGCTCTAATCTTTATTATTTCTTTCCTTCTTTTTGCTTTGGGATTGGTTTGCTGTTCTTTCTCTAGTTTCTCAAGTTGTTCAGTTGAATCTTTGAGTTTAGCTCTTTCTTGTTTCTTAATATAGGCATTTAGGGCTATAAATTTCCCTCTCAAGACTGCCTTTGCTGTATCCCATAAGTTTTGATATGTTGTGTTCTCATTTTCATTTGTCTCAATATATTTACTGATTTCACTTGCAATTTCTTCTTTGACCCACTGAATATTTAGGAGTGTGTTGTTCAGTCTCCACACATTTGCAAATTTCCTTTTTTCCTGTCTGTTATTGATTTCTAGTTTCATTCCATTATGATCTGAGAAGGTGCTTTGTATAATTTCAATCTTTTTATATTTATTGAGAGCACAGTGACCTAACATGTGGTCTATCCTGGAGAAAGATCCATGGGCACTTGAGAAGAATGTATAATCCACTGAGTTTGGATGCAGTGTTCTGTATATGTCTGTTAGGTCTAACTTGTTTATCATATTGTTCAAGTTCTCTGTTTCCTTGTTGATCTTCTGTCTAGTTGTTCTATCTAATGATGTGACAGGGGCGTTGAAGTCTCCGACAATTATTGTAGAAATGTCTATTTCTCCCTTCAGTTTTGCCAGAGTTTGTCTCATATATTTTGGGGTACCCTGGTTAGGTGCGTAGATATTTATGACTGTTATATCTTCCTGGAGGATCGTCCCTTTTATTAATATATAATGGCCTTCCGCATCTCTTATCACTTTTTTGCATTTGAAGTCTGTTTTGTCTGATATTAGTATAGCTACACCTGCTCTTTTCTGTTTACTATTCACATGGAGTATCTTTTTCCAACCTTTTACTTTCAGCCGGCTTGTATCCTTGTGTCTGAGATGAGTTTCTTGTAAGCAGCATATGGATGGCTCATGTTTTTTTATCCATTCTGTCAGCCTGTATCTTTTGATTGGGGAATTTAATCCATTCACATTCAATGATATTACTGAAAATGCACTATTTATTTCCTCCATTTTATTCTTTGGTTTTCACATGTCATCTTATTTTTGTCTGTCTTTTTACTCTTTTGGTTATCCTTTCTGCTTTTCTTCTATACTCTCCTCCAAGCCTCTCTCTCCTGTCTTTTTCTTTCAGGTTCTAAGGCTTCCTTTAATATTTCCTGCAAAGGTGGATTCTTTTTTGCAAACTCTCTTAGTTTCTGTTTGTTTGTGAATACTTTATATTCACCTTCATATTTGAAGGACAGTTTTGCTGGGTAAAGAATTCTCGGCTGGCAGTTTTTCTCTTTCAGTTTCCTAATTGTATCATACCACTGTCTTCTCGCCTCCATGGTTTCTGAAGAGAAATCTGCACAAAGTCTTACTGGACGTCCTTTGTACGTGATCGTTTGCTTCTCTCTTGCTGCTCTGAGCATTTTCTCTTTATCTTTTACATTTGACATTCTGAATAATATGTGTCTTGGAGCGTAGGTCTATTTAGATTTATTCTTATTGGGGTATGGTGTGCTTCTTGGACTTGAAAGTTCATTTCTTTTGTGAGAGTTGGGAAATTTTCAGCTATTATTTCCTCAAATACTCTTTCTGCCTCTTTTCCTTTCTCTTCTCCTTCTGGAACTCCAATGACATGTATGTTCTTGCGTTTTGTGTTGTCATTCAACTCTCTGAGCCCCTGCTCAATTTTTTCCATTCTTTTCTCTCTGTTCTTTTCTCTCTTCAATTTTAGCTGCTCTGTCTTCAGTATCACTTATTCTTTCTTCTATCATTTCGAGTCTGCTGTTGTATGCTTCAAATGTATTTTTTACTTCACCTATTGTATCTTTCATTCCCATGAACTCCGTTACTTTTCTGTTCATGATTTCAAATTCTTCTTTACGTTCGCGCAATGACTTCTTGATGTCATTGATCTCTTTAACTATATTCTCTTTCATCTCATTAATTTGATTTTGGAAATGTGTGCTCATCTCACTGATTAGTTCTCTCAAATTCTGCATCTCTTCTGGGACTTTGCTGAATTCCTTTTCTTGGGCCATGTCTTCTATTTTCTTAGTATGGCCCGTAATTTTTTGTTGGTGCTTAGGCATCTGGTTAGTTTGTATTTTACTTAGATGCTCTATCTCTTTCTCTTTTATGGGGTTTTAGTGGCATGCAGCTGTGAGTTACTACCGCTCTTTGATTTTTGGCTCAACCTTGATTGTTAGGATTGTTCTGCTGGTTGCTCAGAACTGGGCACTGGACCCAGTAATTGGTTGTAGAGTCGTTTCCTAGGGCCTTGGGCAGGGAGGCTATAAGAGGCCAGGAAAAGACTCTCTTACTTATTAATTTTCTTATGTGTACTTCCTTGGTCTGCCAGGAGATGGCGCTTGTTGGCTGCTCTCAATTCAGTGCCTGGTCGGAGCGTATTTGTTGTGATACAGACCAGATCAATGTGATAGAGCTTCCCATCTGGGGGCTAGGAGCCCTGTGATTCAAACTTTCTGAGACAGTTCTCCAGACTTCTCTCGTAGCGCCCCCCTTTTCCCAGCTAGAAAATATTTCCCCTCCCTTCTGAATCCTCAACAATCAGTCCCTGTTAGTAGAGGATGAGATTGGGAGGTTTGTATATCTTTAGCCCCTTGCAGGCTCCAAGGCAAACAATGGCGCAGCCCCACCCAGCCTGGAAGGGCTCTCTGGACAGGGCAGACCAAACCCGGGAGTCCAAAGCAGGGTCAGCCCCAGGCTCTCTCTCCCCTCTCCCGTGGTGTCCTCAACAATTAGTCCAGGCTAGAAGAGAGGGAGGTTGCGAGGATCGGATTTCTCCAGTCCTTTTCAGGCTCCCAGGGCAAACCGCCGTGTGGAAGGGTCCCTGGGGCTCTGCAGCCCAAATTTCAGTTCAGAACCTGAGTCAGCCTAAGCCTGTGTCCCTCTCTCTCCCCTTTCCGGGAGTGGCAGATCCCTGAAGCCCCCTTTGTCTGTGGTCGCAGGCCCAGGGGCCCGAGAATTCTGAAGAGTGTGGGGGAGGGTGCCGGCAGCAGCAGAAGCTGCTACTTGCAACTCACAGTTCTGTAATCACGATTTCCCTCTTCTGTCCCTCTCTCCTCTGGGTGGTGTGCAGCCTTCACCTGGTGACCTAGACCCTAGAAGATCTTTTTTGGGGCTGTTTCAGCTTGTCCTCTAGCTATTTTTCTGGAGAAGAGATTCCCGTGTCTTACTAGTCCGCCATCTTCCTGGAAGTCTGGTCTCTGATTTTCTACCAAATGTTCAGTAAAAGTTTTAAAAGTTCCACAATGTCTTGGTTCTTGTTTTCCTATAGAGATACATACGTATTGCTGTTTCAAGCATTCTAAACTTGGCTTTAGTAATTAAGACAGTGATCTAAATGGTTAAAGCAGTCTTTTTACCATCCCTAAAATTCTCTTGTCCCTTTTTGTTTTCCTCCTCAATATGATTTTGAGTCCATTTTAAGAGCTCTGTGTCTTAGTTATATGTACACTACTTGATCTTGTTCCTTCTGTTATCTTCATTTGTTTCTACTTAAACATTTGGCACTTTTTACTCCTTTATCCTGTGTTATTTGCATCCTTTTTAGGCAAAGGGATAGTAAATACCATTATATTTATAATCTACAAAGTTTAGTTTTATATTTGTGACTGATGTTTTTGAGCTGGAGCGTTTGCATACTGTGACTTCTGGGTACTTTTACATTTCCTTAGTAGCTGTTTAATGATCGGTGCGTGGTGGAGATCTTTCCAACATGGTTTTTAAATCTCTTAATCCCCACAGGGTTATAATGTCCATATTTCTCAGAAACAGCTCAGCTAGTCTTCCAGGCTTAGTCACAAAGGAAATTAATTCCTGATGGAACTGAGGACATCAAGGTAGAATTCCAGGCAGGTGGTTAGTAATGAATATTGATTGTAAACTATGAGGTACTTGCTGTGGACTGGTAAATTTTAGTGCTTCTCTACAAGGTTACCACTTACTGTGGAGTGCCCATGAAATATCCTGAAATGTCTGCCCATGGAGCATATAATTTGCTACCCAGTGCAGGTAGACATTACAATTCAGTTATGGGGTGGGGGTGGTGCAGGGGTAATAGATAAGCCAAAATGGGAAAGCATTTGAGTGAAATATATTTTTTGTAGTGTCTTAGGGTGTCACCTTACCATTCTGCAACACTATCCGTTTGTCACTGAAGGAGCTCAAGAATTTTATCAGGGGAAGCGGCTGTGGCTCAATCAGTGGGGCTCCCGTTTACCATGTGGGAGGCCCCGGGTTCGGTTCCCGGGGCCTCCTGGTGAGGGCGGGCCTGCCCGCACGGCGTGGTTGGCTGGCCCAGTGAGCGCAGGCAGCAAGGGGGGGACAAATGAATAAATAAATAAAATAAAAAAAAAAAAAAAAAAAGAATTTTATCAGGTAAACTCTCAAAATACACTGCTGGAGAAACTTAACAGTCCCAGAAGTACCAGGTGAACCCAAGGTAACCAGATACATAAGCTTGTTAGCCATCTCTGCCTAGAATTTAATGACGTTTTCATCAGGCTGAATTTTCAAATAGATATAATAAACTACCGGAGGGAGTATTAGCAGACGGAATGAATGAAACCCCTAGCTGGATAGTGATTAATATTTTGACATGGAATTATTTTATTTAATTTTTTGAAAAAAAAAAAAGGGGAAAGTTACTGGATTTTTAAAAATTATGAAAGGCCTTGCTTACATGTTAATATCAAATAATACCTAGGTGTTTAAAGTAAAATATTAAAGTTCCTCATTTTACATTCTTGATTCACACTCCCCAGGAGTAAGCACTGTTAATACTTTGTTGTATATCTTGTCACAGCGTACTCTGTATTGTCATTTATAAACTGTAATACTTTGCATTTAATAGTAGTATTAAAATGTTGTAATTCATCTTGATATTTATCCTTTTTTGAATATAGTAATTGAAGTGACAGATATTTCCGTTTCTGTAAGTGTGTGGAGCCTTTAGAACCAGGGGTTCTTAACAAGGGGTCAGTGAGGTTGAATTGAAATTCAAAAAAACATTATTCTTGTGGGGACGTATTGGTGCGGGTGTGATATATTTATTAAATAATACACAGTATAGTGTGGACTTAGTAAGGGGTCTGTAGTTTTCACCTGACTGGCAAAGGAGTCTGTGGAACAAAAATGGTTAAGAACTCCTGCTTTAGAATTTATCTGTTGTTACTAATTGTCACTGAAAGAAATTATGTCAATGATGGCTTAGTGAGAGTGATTTTCCTATTCCAAACAGGAAGAAGCTTCATTAAATGGAATAGAACAATATATTCTATGATTTTTATCCTGAGCTTTGCTCTTTGGTGGAAATCCTGAATGTTCACACATTTACTGTTGTAGTCATGTGGGTAATTCCTGAGACACTTCTACTTTTTTATTGAAAGCATTCTGCAAACAATTTTGCAGTCTCTTTTCAAGAGAAGGAGCAATATTTTGCTGCTGATTGGAACACTAGGTAAATAATATAACCTGTTCCTCTGCCTCATATTACTACTTAGTTGTGTATTTATGAGGTAATGACCTGAAACAAGGTGATGTGAGTGCAAAATAGGAAGTAATTATGAAAGAATAGAATGAATTTGAAGAGTTGACTGAATTTTGGGATTTCATGAGGACTTGAGAAGGCAGCAGATTTTAGTGGAACATTAGTGAACAGGAATCTAAATTTGGATTTTATATGGATTCCAGGAGAAGGGTTCTGAAACTAAATGGCAGCCAGGACCCATGGACTATTTGTCTTATATGGAGGCAAGAATTAGATTTAGGAGTTTGCAAACTTTACCAGCAGAGAGTGGTTCTTTTTGTTGGTTGTTTTTTTTTTTTAAATTTCACTTTGTCAATTAGATAAAATATAACTGTTTGGGGTAGAGGGAGTCCCCTAAATGTTCCAAAGAACACTTAGAAAACAATTGTTCCTAAAGCCTTAGAAGCAAGGCTTTAAAATTGATGAAATGGATGATCCCTTTGTAGACCTACTTCCAAAGTTTTTGGACAAAGATGCTTTATACCTTTGGTTTATGATCTGCTTGGTTATCTTGACAGACACTTGCATGGAAGAGGTCCTGTGCATACTTTGCAAAGTCAGTGGTTAGAATACTTATAATAATACACGTTTCCTTGGTTGAAATAAGGCTCAAAGGAAAGATGATCCCTTTAAGGCAGTATGTATAAAATAAACACAAAGATAATCATCCTATGCAAAATGGACTCAGTAAAATTTTTATTGCAAGGTTTGTCCACTTCTTTGTGGGAAAGAGCTACTTGTCATTTGTCTTGAGTCTTAAAATCCAGGGACGTGATAGGAGAATGGAGAGTTGTGTTAAGTCCTTGCTTGGAAAGGAGGTGAAAGTGCCTTCCTGATGGGGAGAAAATTCTTAGGGGTATGTGGTTTTAGCAACTACCTTGGAGATCTGCCAGTAAGAGCTGGAAATCTACTCCTAAGTCCCAGTTTACTAGTTTGACATGCCAGCTTAAAAAATAGATCTATTGGGGGGCGGATGTGGCTCAAATGGTTGGGCGTCCGTCTGCCATATGGAGGGAATTGGGTTCGATCCCTGGGACCTCCCGGTTTAAAAAAAAAAAAAAAAAAGATCTATTTGGTAATGCCAAACACTCTTTAAACTCATAGATCCACAGGATTTCTTTATAAATAACTCAGATAATTGGGGATGGATGTGTAATGACTAAAGCCTGAACTGGTAACATTGATGAGAAAGAAGCAGAACAAGTTGTTTACCAGTCATTCTGAGATAAAATATTTTGGATTAAATAATGTTAATTGTTTTTTTTTTTTTTAAGGTACTGAGGGCCAAGGATTGAATCTGGGACCTCATACTTGTATGTAGGAAGCCGGTGCTCAACCACTGAGCCACACTGGCTTCCCTGAGTTGGGTTTTTTGTTTGTTTGTTTGTTTGTTTTGCTTGTTTGTTTTTGTTCTTTCAGGAGGCACTGGGAACCTGGGACTTCCCATGTGGAAGGTGGGCGCTCAACTGCTTGAGCCACATCCACTCTCTATTCTTTAGTTTTAAATATCCATGGTAAACAAAGCATTGCCTTCAGTGAGGCAGAATGGTGTACACTGAGGCAGGAGCTCTGGAATTAACACTGCTAGGGTCTGCTTCCTGGCTCTGCCACCACCAGCTGTGTGATATTGGGCAAATTATTTAACCTCTACTTCTGGGCTATCTGTAGGATGGCGATAACAACCTTAAGAGGTAGATTCTGTTGTTCAGTAGTGAATTAAATTGCATATAAACTATTTTGCACTATGCCTGACACACATAAATGATCAATGAAGGTTGGTTGCTGTTTAAAATGCATTTCCTTTTAGAGACATTAGTTGTATATTCAGTAATCTTTTTGAAATGTTCTTGTTTTATTAGAATACTTACAAAATGTCCTGCTTCCTGCCTTTTCTACCCTAATGGTTTCCCTTCAAAGCTGTTTTTTAAAAGAAAGAGATTTCTAGTCTTTTTGTTTGTTTTTGACTCTAGAAGATTTACAGAGAATCTGAATTTTTTTCTTTTTTAGAATTGATGATGGGGCAGCATCATTACCTAATTTGGAAAAGAGCAGAAAAGTTGCATTTTACCTGTAAAGTAAAATCTCAAAGAAAAACCAATTTTATACTCGATTTTTATTCACTTGCATTAAATGGATGTATAGCAAGAAAACAAACTGATATTAGGGATTTTTTTTTTTTTTTTTAATTAGAAAACAACTTCCAGGGCATCTATGGTAAATTCAATTATACCATAGTCTAGTATATTACAATCTGTTTGCTATTGCTATTCAGAAAGGTGGTCCTGATTGTCATGAAAAACCCCACTAATCAAAGCAAGATAATTTCATTTATTTACTGTTCATTAATATACTATGATTACTGGTACATCTTAAGTTGTTAATAGGTTGAAATTTGTTGAAGGGATTTCATCCTTAATCCTCAGTTGATGGTAATATTTCTCACTATTCTTTTAACAGGCATTATTGAGTATAATGTGCAGCAAGGCTTGTGGGAATACAAAATTAGAGACATATCCTGGTTTCCAAATAATTTATAATCTGATAAAATATATTCTTTCTTAAGATATATTAAAAAATTCAAAATAAGACTCCATATAGTTTATTTTTTTTTTTTTATATTTTTAAAATTTTATTAGGTAATTTGCAGGCTTACAAAACAGTTATGCATAATGTGCAGAATTCCCATACATCACCCCTCCATTACATCGTTGTGGAACATTTGCTACAGGTTATGAGAACATCAAAATATTACTCCTATCCTGTATGATGTTATGCATGTTTGTTTTCTAAATTCACAACTTTTACTATACACTTAACTGTTTATGTATGTTCATGTATGAATGATATATTTCAATAAAATATTACTCCTAGCTATCGTTCATAGCTTACATTTCGTGTACTTTTTCCATATACCTCCCTATTATTAACACCATGTATTAATATAGCACATTTGTTATAGTTCATGAGTGAACACTCCTATTTGTATTGTTAACCACAGTCCATCATCTACCACATGGTTCACTGTGTTATACAGTCTCATATCTTGTACAATCCATCCAAAGTGTACACTTAGTGGCTCTCTTTCATCAGAGTTGTGCAGTCATTGTCTCAGTAAATTTGGAATGCTTTCCTTAGTCCAAAAGAAAAAATCCCATACCCCCTATTATTTACCCTTTTGTGTTGATATAGTACCTTCTCTGACAGTGATGCAAGAATATTACAATATTGCTGTTAACTATAGTCGTAAGTTACATTAATGTATTTTTCCCATGCATCATCATACTCTTACCACCTTGTAATAGTGACATACATTTGCTCTAGTTCATAGAACATTCTTCTACTTGTACTATTAATCAAAATCCTCATCCACCACTGGGGTCACTATGTTATTCGGTCCCTAGATTATGCTCTAGTTTTCTTTCAGTTGACATTTGCATCCCTAAACTAGTCTTTTCAGCCACCATCCCATTCACAAATCAGCCACGTTAGTTATATTCACCACAGAGTGCTACCACCAATTCTATCCATTTCTGCACTTACTGTCAAGCTAATTAAAAATTCAACATACATTAAACATCAGCACCTGTTCTCAGCCCTCAACTTATCTCCTAGTAACCAACACTCTAGGTTTTAACTCCATGTGCTTATTCTTCATATTTAGTTCATATTAGTGAGACCATATAGTATTTGTCCATTTGTGTCTGTCTTATTTCACTCAGCATAATGTTCTCAGGGTTCATCCATGTTGTCATATGTGTCTAAATTTTATTTCTTCTTAAGCAGCATAGTATTCCGTCATGTCTATACCACATTTTGTTTATCCATTCATCGGTTGATGGACACTTGGGTTGTTTCCATCTTTTAGCAATTGTGAATAATGCTGCTATGAACATCAGTGTGCAAATGTCTGTCACATCACTGTTTTCAGTTCTTCTGGATATATTCCTAGTAGAGGGATTGCTGGATCATACAGCAATTCTATATTAAACTTCTCGAGGAACTGCCAAACTGTCTTCCACAGAGGCTGCACTATTGTACATTCCCACCAACAGTGAAGGAGTGTTCCTGTTTCTCCACATCCTCTGTCACTTGTTTTCTGGTTTTGTTTGTTTTATTTTTTAATAATGGTCATACTGTGAGGTGTAAGATGATATCTCATTGTAGTTTTGATTTTCCCTAATAGCTAGTGATATTGAACATTTTTTCCATGTGTTTTTTCACCATTTATATTTCCTTTTTGGAAAAATGTCTAAGTGTTTTGCCCACTTTTAAATTGGATTGCTTGCCCTGTTGTTGAGTTCTATGATCTCTTTATATAGCATGGAAATGAAGCTCTTATCAGATAACTGGTTTCCAAATATTTTCTCCCATTGAGTAGGCTGCCTTTTCACCTTTTTGACAAAGTCCTTTGAAGCACAAAAGTGTTCAAGTTTGAGGAGGTCCCATTTATCCTTTTGTTGCTTGTGCTTTGAGTATAAGGTTTAAGAAAGCACCACCTACCACCAGGTCTCCTAGAACTTTTAGGGTTCTAGCTTTTATATTTAGGTATTTGATCTAAAAAATAAGACTCCATGTTGTTTTAAATTGAGAAACCATTGAAGCCTGGGGATGGGGGTAGGAAATTTCCCATTTTCTGCCATTGTTGAAGTGGAGAATCTAATCTCTTAGATTAACACAATGCCTGTGTGTTACTGTCACATCCTTATTTTCCTAAATCGTATCTGATTAATCTTCAGAGAAATATTGAAGAGGAACAAAAGGTAGGAAAAATAACATAAACATTACAATACCTCGTGAACTTTTATCAGTCTAACGTAGGCGCTGCTATTTCTATTGGTATTTATTTTCTCTGGACTCTGTGGCGTATTGGTTTTCCTTCTTTTTAGTGCTCTTTATTGCAGAGTGCAGGATGGTGGTTGGTTTTGCCTTAGCCTTTAAACTGAAATTCCATAATTTTCCTTTTTAAAAATGAAGAAAATTTGTTTGGTTATCAGTGTGAGCTTAGATTTTTCTCGGTAAGAAGTACTTCCAAAGATAATCTTTGGGACAAATGGGTGGTGCTTTTCTGAGGTTAAAGATTCTCTGTGAAAGCTAATGGAATTACGCACTCTACTCAGGTGAAGTCTCCTGCTCCTCTGGAAGCTTCTGGTGTGGTCATCATGAGAAGACACTTTTCTAAATCTTCTAAAGCAGAATAACGATTTACCTGACATTATTTAAAGTGTCCAGATGTAGGAAGGAAATTAATTCCTAATTTCGTGTATTTTGTTCTAGTAAAAGTACATTGTATTCAGTGATGAATCATTTGGAAAGAAGCATAATTATGTAGAAAGTTCCATTCTCAGTCCCTTTCTTATCCTCCCTGAGTGATCTCATCTCCTCCTGTGGCTTTAACTTCCATTTCAGCTAATGATTCCCAAGTGCACATTTCTAGCCTCCATTTTACTCCTTAAAACCAGATCCCTATTTTTACCTACTGGACATCTCATCTGGATAGCCAATTCTATATGTGCCTCCAAGCCAACTCTCAGACTGTCTTCCCTTACTCCATTTACAGTGTCACTCTCCACTGACATGGCCAACAACTTTACTTGATTCTAACATCATTTCTA
Organism: Tolypeutes matacus; assembly: GCA_026826555.1. Lineage (NCBI taxonomy): Eukaryota > Metazoa > Chordata > Mammalia > Cingulata > Chlamyphoridae > Tolypeutes > Tolypeutes matacus. The sequence goes on from JAKSZT010054396.1 coordinate 5,960,698, forward strand.
ATGGCCATCCCTTTTTCACCAGTCTCACAGCTACTACTAATTAGTTCAGACTCTCATTTTTTTCACTTGGATTACTGAAGAGGTTCCTAACTGGTCTTTCTGATTTCTTTCCTTCCTTCTGATCCATCCTTCGTGCTTCTGGTAGTCAGATCAGTCACACCCCTTGTTCTTCAGAAAGAAGCCCAAATTGCTTAGTTTAGAATGCATGTTCTTTGTAACCTACAGAATGCCTGTTTTTCCCTACATTGTAAGGTCTTGAAGATAGACTTATTTTTCTGAGTAGCATGAGCACTTAGATGCTTGGCATATAATAACACTCCAAAAATGTTGATTTTTTCCAACTTTATCTCCACCTACTCATTCCTGCTACTTCTCCCACACTGTGTTGATACTGTTTCCTATTTCCTACAACAAGACCATCTCCTTCCTCCAACCACCTGACAAGACTAAGACTCAGATCTTTTACTTAAGCTTTCTAGATATATCTCAGCCCGTTCTCCCAACAACATTTATTCCTCATACATGTTCCCATCAGCATGTATGAATTTGTTATAGAAGTGGCCGTTATAATTGCATTTTTTTTTTTTTTTTTTTTTTTTAAGATTTTTATTTATTTATTCATTTATCCCCCCCTTGCTGCTTGTGCTCGCCGGGTCAGCCAACCACGCCGTGCAGGCGGGCTTGCCTTCACCAGGAGGCCCCGGGAACCCAACCCGGGGCCTCCCATATGGTAAACGGGAGCCCCACTGATTGAGCCACAGCCGCTTCCCTATAATTGCATTTTGATTATTAGTCTGTCCCTTGTCTTACAAGATTGAGATCTATTTAGGAACAGAGATGATCTTAAGTGTCTCGGCCCAGTTGTTGGCAAATAGGCCCTCAAGAAAGGGTAAACTGAATTGAAGGAATGGTTTCAATTTATAGATTAATAAGATGAACAAATACAAGATAAAGTCATTGTTATGAAGACATATAGCAAGTGTGACAGGTTTTTTAGCAATCGTTTTTTGCCACATTGCCTCTTTTGGTCTTTGATCATAGACCAGCTGCTGGGAGAGGCTACATGGTTTCAGAAACGAGTGTGTCTCCTATGCCCTTACTTTCCTTCTGTTTGAACAAAATTTGTCAGAGACAAAGTAAATTTGTTTTAAAGTTTAGAACCTCTTTAAGACAGTTGCTGTCAAAGTGTGTTCCATGACTAGCATCACCTAAGAACTTGTTAGAAATGCAAATTCTCAGCCCCCAACCAGAAACTCTGAGGGTGGAGCCTAGCAGTCTGTGGTTTAATAACCCCTCCAGGTGATTCTAATGCATGGAAGTTGGAGAATTGCTGCTCTAGGATTTTGGTGTGTAAGAAAAGTTTTGCCTTTGATGTATAACAAAGTTCCCAGCATACATAGTTTACACTGTAAGCTATTTATGCCTTGAAAATAATTCATCAGCTTGGAAAACAGGGACCATAATTACCTAACACCCCGGGATGTGATTCAAAGAATGAATTTCCTTATGTGCCAAGCAGTAGTTGATTTCTGTGGTTTCTGGGAATGGTGGTTAAAAGGTGGAGTTGGGGGTCGAAGAAGACTTTTTACTTCCTTTATTTAGTTAAAATGTCTTTAGATTATATCTAGACTATCAGCTTGGACTACTTGTCTATATTGTCATACTCATGGGGATATATGATAATAGAAGAATATGATGAATCATATTATCCTTTGGAAGAATGAGGCGGATTATATTGACTTAACATTTAATTCCTGATTGGTGCCATGTTGTCAGAGACAAAGTAAATTTGTTATCAGAAGTTATTCTGTGTTATAGACAAGTACATTTTACAAAAAAAGAAATCTGGGAGGTTAGCTTTTTGTTGCACTAATTACCTAAGGCTTTTGAGAATGGCATATGCAAATTTTCCAGCATATTTTTTAAAATTTTGCCTTTAATAAATCCTAACTGGAGGGCCAGTGGAGGCACAATCTTAAAGTGCTTCATAACTTTTTTCCAAAAAAAAAAGAAAAAATAGTTTCTGGCTTCAAAGCTCCATTTTAGGTGTAGTTTCAAGTTGGCTTATGGATATTTTTGACAGTCTTTTGGGATAAGAGTGCTTTTATGAGCATTTGCTTAAATATGTACAGGTTTTGCTGTTTGAACCAAATCTTTCATTAATAACTCTCATTGAGAATTGGCTGGTATGCGTCTACTTGTCTATTTCTTTTGATTTATCCTTGGATTATAGTGGCTAGCAGAACTAACTTTTTTTTCCTTTATGTTCTAGCAGTGTGAGTAATGTTTGTGGAGTTAAGAAGTGAGAGTTTTATAAAAAGACTAGCTTGACAGCAGTTTATAACTGCTAAATTTTTTTCCCTAGGACACACCCTTAGTTTTTAAAAGGTCATGGTCATTTTGATATCAAAATCAAAATGGGACCTGGTCTATTATTGTAATTAGCCTCACTTTCTTGAATCTTATTGTATTTCCTCAAGATAAAATTAAAACGCCGCTTTCCTCCCAGGGGCTTGGAAAAAAATGTTAGTCTCAAGGAATGCTATGACAATGAAGCTTGAGGACTGTAAATGCCTAGACTCAGTGGCTAGGATTTTCTGATAAATAACATATAAGCAGAGTTTTCAATCTGTAGAGCCCACGTGAGGCTATTAAGGATCATAGGCAAGTTTTAGTGAGTCCCTGGGACATATTAGGCATGCAGGAAGAAGTGGGAAAGGGCATCAATTCTGAACTGATTCTTCTCTTTGCTATTAAAACTTTCTAATCCCTTCTGTTTCTTAGATCTGGTATTAAAGTTCTATTTTTATAAGGCTGTTTGTTTTAAAACCAGAATTTATTCTAAATCATTTTTATTAATTCCTGGCAGTCTTACCTTACTTAATATCACTTTCTATTTGAAACACATAGAGTTTTTTTGGGGGGAAGGGGTCAGTGGTTTTCAACTTTTTCTTTTTATTGAAAAATTCAGAAAAAGTTTGCACAGGGGAGTAGGTGTAGCTCAGTTGGTTGAGCGCTTGCTTCCTGGGTTCAATCCCCAGTACCTCCTTAAAGAAAGTCAGTGTAGTAGACTCCCCTCTCCCTCTTCCCTTGGGTGAGTCTCAGAGCCCTGCCCCCAACTTTCTCCCTTATTGCGTTTGTGATAATGCAACAGAACACACAGGACTGATTTAGATCATTCTCTAAGTTACAGAGAAGAATGCCTGCATAAAACTGCCAACCTTTTGGCTCTACAGGTTTACAAAGTATTTTTATATACATTGTTTGTGTAAACTTTGCAATGACCTTATGAAGAAGGTAGGAATTTTTATCCCTGTTTTTCAGATGAGGAGACTGAGGTTGATGAAGTAGTTGAAGACTCCCACCCAGATGCTCTAAACCTTGGCTCATTTCCCTATAAGGAAAACTCTTGCCATAACAGAGAGACCCCTATTACTACTCATCTAACAATAGTACAGTCTAGACTTGGATATGGAACACCCGTGTAGTTATATTAAGAGTGTGGTGTGATACATGGGAAAAATATAACTAATGTAATTTATAGACTATAGTTAACAACATTTAATATTTTTGTAGCAAAAGCAAAGCTGGTACTATATTAATGCTAAAGGTAAAAAAGAAAAATGGGATTTGGTTTTGTGACATGAATATGATTAAGCATTTTTTTTCTCTTCATTTTTTTTCATTAAGAAGGAGATCTTGACTATGTCAGTTAACTAATCTGTGTTCATCTGTGTATCTTTCTGAATACTAGAGGAACAATTGAGTTAGTAGCTGGAATTAGATAAGCTAAAAGTACCTGGACAGAACTTTTTAGGAGTAATATTTCCATAACTTGTTGAGCTGCCTTTTTCTGTTATTTTCTTTTTAATAAAGTTATTATAGAATACAATAGTCATGTCAGATGCTGATCCCTTTTCTGTCCTAAAGTAATTTAACATTTGCATGGAGTTTTACTGTTTACAGAACCACATATGTTATATGATTTCATAACTACCCTACAAAGTAGGTGGCCTCATTTCCATTTTATATTTGAAGAAACTCCTCAAAGTCAAGAGCATTTAAGTGATGGAGGTACCAACTCAAAAGCTGACACTATTTCTTAGACTAATAAACTAAGCTGACATCATGTAACTATCCAAAATCATGTAACTGTCATCTTACCTTACGTTTGTGGATTCACAGGTTGGCTTACCCAATAGATAATCCAGAATCTTTCAATATATCATTCTTAAGCTGCCTGATTTTTAATTGGTTGGTTTATTCTTCACTTTGTTTTGTTGTTGTTGTTGTTTTTAAGGAAAATCTTGTACTGTCTCCTTTTCATTATTCTTGAGCTTTCTACATTGTTCATAAAGCTGAGATTTAATAACCGATGCTGATGACTTTATAATAACATTACTAAGTCCTTGTCTACATACCTGTGTGTGATATTATTACTCTATTTTAGTTTGCTGTAAGTCTAGGAAGGAATGAAGAATTCCCTTTTTCATTGCCTTCTGTAGTTAACATTTCCATTGTTACTCATTTTATTTGAAAGGTTAAGGCAAATTTTTTTTTTTGAAAAAAGTTCCAAGTTTGAACCTATTTTGTATGTAAAGTTTTTATTTCCCAGCCTGTTATGGCACAGTGCTGAAGGATTCTGCACATGGCCTGTTTAGCATTTATTTCTAATAGCTAACATTATTGAATGCTTACTATATGCCAGCTACTGTGGAGGTTTTTTTTTTTTTTTTTTTTTTTTTAAGGAGGTACCGGGGATTGAACCCAGAACCTCGTACATGGTAAGCAGGTGCTCAACCACTGATCTACATCCGCTCCCCAATGAGAGATGGCTTTTTCGTTTGTGTGTGTGTGTGTTTAGGAGGTACCAGGCATTGAACCTGGGACCTCATACATGGGAAGTAGGCGCTCAACCACTTGAGCTACATCTGTTCCCCCTGCTACTGTTTTAAGAGCTATGTTCTCTCTTGTAATCCTCACAATAGCTGAACAAGGCACTATTATTTGCCTTGTTTTAAACATCAGGGAGATGAAGCTCAGAGAGGTTAGGTCACTTGCCTAAAGGTGACAGAGCTTAGTGACAGAGCCTATATATGAATTCAGGCAGTCTGATTTTAGAATTTGCTGCTTTTAATCACTAAACTATATAGCCTCTCCCTTGACACAAACTAGATTTCCCTAGTTCTGTAAAGCTGAAGGCCAGTTAAAATAGGCCAAGCAGCCTCCTTTAGCCATTTTGGATGGTTTAATTTCAGAATAAAGAGTGGGCCATGGCTTAGAAGCTAGCGATAGAGATGTTCATAATTTCTAAGCCATTGTCATTTCTGTCATTTCTGTAGCTGTGAAAGGAGTGGATTTGAATTTAGAAAATGCTTTGTAATTGCTGCCCCTCTCTACCTAGAGATCAGCCTAATCCATGAGATCAGACCCACATACCTTCTTCCTGCTGCAGAGAATGAGGTTACCCCATTTTCCTCAACTTCCAGGGCCTCTGACTTTTCTTATCCTCTGTCAGAACACATGGAATGGGTGCACACAGGCTTATGCTCTGTCTGCCTTTGGTGTCACAGAATAGTGACAAACGAGCCGTTTCTTAAACAAGATAGACAGCCTATATAGTATCCTGTGTATGTTCAAGTCTTACTGCAGTTAAAAGTCATTTAAACAGAGTTAAAAACACTCATAGACCCTGTAACCACAAGTTAGATTTTGGCAGGTCTTGCTGAGTCTTTCTTCTTTTTGAGGTAGATGATTTGAATTTGTGTGTGTAAAAGAGAGAGATGCTCTTTTGTCCTTGGCTGACACTTCTTTATTGTGAGGCATGAAGGAGAAAACAGCATGAACCACCCACAGGGACTAGTGGTAAAAGGGGGCTTGAAGAGAACAGCTGTTTAATTAAAAAAAAAAAAAAAAAAAGATAAAAGCAGGCTAGGCAGTAGTCAGGTGAGGGAGGAGAGAGAGAGTCTTATTAATTGTTCAGTGATTGCCCTGGAGGTAAAAGAGAACTTCAGCTCTAAGAATTCCTGGTGGTCCTTTTCGTATAGAAGTAAAGCTTATTTTTTTGCTCTGTTAGGGCATATGTAAAAGCAGTAAAGGGGATTTGGGCTCTACTTGCTCTTCTGTGTTGCCTTTTTCTTCTCACCCTCTGCTACATATCTACACATCCAGTTTTTCCTGCCAGAGTAGCTCCTCAGCTCCTCTTTTTCTCCGGCTGCTAGCCCCAGCTGTCATCTTCGCTTCCCATCCCCCACCCGGAGTTATGCAATTTTACATTACTCTTTTCCCAGTTTTGCTCCCTCCATTTTTTGTGCTCTGCCAGCCACCCCCCTCACCCCCAGTTCTTTGCCATCCCTCCCCCAAAGCCAGTAACGGTGTTCAGCTCATTGTTGAACCGAATGCACTGATACTAGTACTTTGTCAAAACTCTTTGAGGTCTGAGCACAGTCACTGATAACAGTAGGTAGAGATTATGGTGGGGTGGAAGGGAGGGAGGTTGCTTTTCTGAAATACAGGCTTTTTCCAAAATACCAGATGAGCCTTGACCTGGAGATCAAACAGATGCCTCTGCTGGCCTCCCAACTGGAGGCAGTTGTGTGTCCTCCTCTTGAGGGCACATATTTGTTTGGAAGCCCTTGATTATGAAAGGCAGGGCAGTGAGTCAGCCTGTGAGCTGCCTGCCTCCTGCTGTGGCTGAGAGCTGGTTTGGCTCTTCTGAATTGGAGCTAATTTTGGATGGATAATAAGGTAGATGGTTGCTAATAACTTTCCTTTGCTGATGGTGATTTCATGGTACTGTGGAGAGGTTCCACCCCCCCCCCTTTCCCCACTGCTAGGAGGGGAAATAGACCTGTTTTCATGATTTTTGATGAGTGTTCAGCTATCCAGGAATCTCCTAAGTGGTTTGTTTAGAGACAGTGTAGCTTATTGGAAAGAGCCGTAGACTAAGTAAGAGCTGGGATACCTGGTTTCTAGTCCCACCTCCACTAAGGATTAGCCACGTAAGTGATCTTGGGCAAAACATAAACTTGTTTCTGCATCTGCCCTATGAACTGTGTGAAATTATGTGACTGAAAAGAAATATGCATATGAAAGCACTTTGTAAACTGAAGTTTTATGAAAGTATAAGGTGCTATCCTTTATTAATTTGGCATCTGACCAGAACACCAGAGAAATGCAACTAATGTCTTTTAAAACTCCTTCCTCCGGTGAAGCCAACCTTCTCAAGAGCAGGGCATTTGAATCATCAGAACCACCGGAACTCCTTCCTCACCCCTTTGTTTTCCCCTCCCCTCCCAAGTCGTTCTGTGAACTCTTTGATCCTTTATTCCCCTGTTTTTTTTTTTTTTTTTTAAAGATTTTATTTATTTATTCATTTATCCCCCCCTTGCTGCTTGTGCTCGCTGGGTCAGCTAACCACGCCGTGCGGGCAGGCTTGCCTTCACCAGGAGGCCCCGGGAACCGAACCCGGGGCCTCCCATATGGTAAACGGGAGCCCTACTGATTGAGCCACAGCCGCTTCCCCCCTGTTTTTTAATAAGACTATGACTTTAAGGAGTTAGTGATCACAGTGTGCTGAACATCCCAGTGGAGAGTTCCTGGCTTTTTGCAGCCAGGAATTATTCATTAATTTAATTAAGTGGTGACAAATCATAGTTTTAACTTTTAAATAGCTCCAAAATCTTTTTCTGGCCCATTGTGTGAAGTCATGAAAAGTGTCAAGAGACCATGCTTTGGCTTTCGACATCTCTGGATTCCAGGCCAGGCTCTTCTACTCCATAGCTTGTGTCTGTGGGCAAAGTACTTAACTTTATGGGCCTTAGTTTTTACATCTTTAAAACAGTTGTGAGGATTAAGTGAGATAATGAATAGAAAATGCTTAGCACATTGCCTAGCACATAATGCATACTTAGAAAATGTTACCTGTTGATATACATGTCTAATAATAATAATGGCCTGGGGAAAGGGCACAGATAGGTGCCCATTGTCAGTGTTCTAAGGGATTTTATCTGTTTTAAATAAGCTTGTTTAAATATACATTTTTGTGTGTGTGTGTGTGTTTAAATATATTTGTATATATAAATAAAATGGATTTTCAGAATAAAATGGTATATCCAGGGGGGGAAAAAAAACTAAAAGAGGCAAGAGAAAATATTTTTAAAATAATAAAAATGTTACTCGTAAAGGAGGCAGCTTCCCACTCATGCCACACGATATGCCTTCATTAAGGTGTACTCTTTCCGGTTGGTGTGAGCAGCCCAGATGAAGAGAGCAGAAGCCATGAACTGTAAGGGAGCTGAGACGCAAGCCAGGCAAAAAGACCATCCAAATTCACTGGAAACATTCTCAGGCAGCTCTAGTTTCTGGTGGAGTAGTTCAATTCCAGCAACATAACAACTTACTGAGCCCAGTGTACACAGACCTGCAAGGAGATGGAGAATGCCCGTGGCAATGGTGGGATATAAGCTTCGGCAAATACAAGCACAAAGTCCAATCAAAGCCCCAAAACACATCAAACCTAAACTAACAAAAGGCAAAAGGAATTGGCAACGCCAAAGATAGGTCCTAAGAAGATCAGTCCCACTATTGTGGTTCCCAGGATCAACAAATTTCTCCATGAACTGCTCATTTAGTGTGAAACTGGCGCATTCTGTTACCACATCAAGTGATTCTGTCTTTTTTTGTGGGTTTGCGTTTTGGGGTATGGTTATACACCGTCTCCACAATCCCATTGTGCCATTATATCGGAAAAGTGCATCATTATAAGTCTTTTTATCTGCTTCATCACTAAAAAAGTCTTCCCAGATACTTTTGTTCAAATCACTGGAATTTTCTTGAACTGGACTGCGATATTCATACCAGAAGTCTGTGCCAATTGAGGCTGCCATATAGATTGTGGAAATGAAGCTAAGTACACAAGCAATTACAAATGCCCGTAGCAAAACGGTTATCCATTCTGGCATTCTGACTGCTCGCCCATCCTTCTGCTCCACCAGCTTCACCCTCTAGCTCAGACCACAGCACCCTACTTTCCCTAAATATACATTATTTAATTTACTAATTCAAAGAACATTTTTGACTTAGTCCCGTTATTCTTTGCACAGGTAGAAAATTAAACCAAATTAGATCAATATCTTTTCCTTTATCCTTTGAGGTAAGTCTGTCTTGCCCAGGGGTGACTGTGTCAGGTTGAGTGACTTGCTCATTTCTGCACAGTAGGAATTGTGTTTAGGCTGTGTCTACCTTTGAATTGTGTGGTGTTGGAATTTGGGATTGCACTGGAATTGGATGGGCTCTTGGTAGAGCTGAACATACTTGCTGGTATCCCATTTATGTTAGTGTAGTCAACAGCTTGATAAATAGTCTTAAATCTAAGCAATTCACAAGGCAGAAGATACAAAACAAATCCACTTACAGATTTCTAGGGCATAATGAAGTGCATAACCACAGCATTTGAGAGGACATAAATTCCCTAAGTTCACAGAGGACTTGATACTGAGACCATTTGTGATTTCCACTTACTGGTCAAGAATATGATTTAAACAGTAAAACTCTACTTCTCTCCAGGGATTTGCTGACTTCCAGTTTTTCTCTGGTGATTCAACCAGTAGGAAAATGAATGAACCAGCTTCCTTTACCTCTCCTTTTGTTTTAATTGGCATTGACTTTGTCAGGTGGGAAGATGGCAGTTTGTAAGACTAACTGAGGCATGGTCCTTCGATACTACTTTATCTGGAAGTGAGCACAGCTTTTCATGCAGGGGCTTGCTGTTTCATTCCTGTAATTCTAAAATTTCCCCTGCATCTGAGAATGACATCTTTTTGGCTTCTTGGGGCCTCTGTTAGATAGTTCCTTACAAGGAACTGACCCTGGATCTGAAGAGGTAGTTTAGAATGGCATTTTCAAAGCAGAATATTTAGTCTAAGCTTGTTATTTACTGTATCCCTGTCCTCCTGAGTGTTTTGTTTCTTGAAATGAAAGACTAGTGTGAATTTGGAGGTCTTGACCTCTACCTGAGTAAGAATAGTTGCCTCTCTCACTATTCTTAGATCTATGGGGTGGGGTTTATCTCCAAAGGCAAATACTGCTTTGGATATAAACAGTTCTCCATTTAACAGGCTCAATTTTAGCCAGCCCTTTTCTATTCCTTGACTTGTGCACCACTGGAAAACTGTTTAATTTACACCTCTCCTGTCTCAGTTTGATGTTGGCAGATCCTGGCCCTACTCTCTGCTGCTGCAGAGTTTGACCTAGCTAATGGGGAGGCAAGCCTCCAAGGGGAAGTTGACCGGCCACTCAAGAGTATCCTTTCTTGGCTTCTTGTCCAGTACCTTAAGACATTGCCTGATTTGGAAGAAATGCTGAGTTGGGTGCTAGGTGGAGTGAATGGGTGAGAAAGAAGGTATGTTTGCGCTGGGATTTAGTTTTCTATGACCCAACTCCAAGTTTGGAGCCTGAACTTTTCTTACTCTTTCTGCTTTTGCCACTTTTTCTTATGAAAGTGTAACCTCAAGCAAATTATGGGCAAGTGGAAGTAGGCATCAACTTCAGTTCCTGGGCAGTGCCTGGCCATGTTGGTTGAGGCCTAACCTTCACCATAGTTTAGTTTAATTCATCAGTATACATTTATCATTCCTTCTGAGCTGGCTTTAGAGGCCAGGTAACTAAACTACATAGTAGAGAAAGCCTATATCAAGTACCATAGTTGTTTCTAAGACTGGCTTTTCAGGAGATTTTCTATTTACATGGATTTGGGGGATTATGGAGAGCATAATCCCTTCATTACTGGCGGTGAGTTCAGTTGCTCTTACTGTCGGTTCCACTCCTGAGCTGGCCTGCGAAATAATTGACTCTGGTTTGAAGCACAGATGGTCCTGTCCTCCTGTGCCTGAGGGTCTGCATTCAGATATAGTGGCTGCCTGGTCACGGACAACTAGGTTGTTTGTTTGCCATAGGCCCAGGGAAAATAGGAAGTGGGAAAAATCTAATCTGAACTCGGGACAGAATCCTGCATGAGAGAAAAGTTTGCCTCCCTTTCAGTTGAAATTTGGACTCTTGACTCCCAAAAGAAGGTGCCAGTAGGTCGGATAACACTCCTTGTTGAGGCTCACAAAAGACATTGCATCTCTAAAACAAGTGTTCACTCATCCTAAAGAGAGGCATATTAACCTACTGCCACTTCTGGTTATCTTTCATCACTTGCCTGAGTTTGAAAAGATAAAGGTTTGTGTTCTAAGGAAAGACATTTCCCCAAGACTTGAGGCTTTCTCATTCCTACCAGCTGGGCCCATTGCTAAAATGCTTTCCAGTGGGCTTGCTTCTGCCTGGCCAGCACCTGGGCTGCCCCAGCTTGTAATTAGCCTGCCTTTGCTTCATAAGCTTCCTGGGTTGGTTCTTTCTCTTAAAGCTTGTATGAATTGCTATTACTGTCTCTTTATAGTTTAAAAATAAATCCTTTTTTGTTCTTTGCAACTCATTTGCTTTTTTCTTTTCTTTTCTTTAAATTACTATTAACACCTGTTGATTCTTTTTTTTTCTGGTTGGCCTGTCACTGCATTTCTGACCCCCCCCCTCTAGCTGGGTTTGTCAAGTCGCCCATGTCAGAAACTAAGCTCACTGGGGACGCCTTTGAGCTGTACTGTGACGTGGTCGGGAGCCCCACGCCAGAGATCCAGTGGTGGTACGCAGAAGTCAACCGGGCAGAGTCTTTCAGACAGCTGTGGGACGGTGCTCGGAAGCGCCGTGTCACCGTAAACACCGCCTACGGGTCAAACGGCGTGAGTGTGCTGAGAATAACCCGGCTCACCTTGGAGGACTCTGGGACTTACGAGTGCAGGGCCAGCAACGACCCCAAGAGGAATGACTTGAGGCAAAACCCTTCCATAACATGGATTCGAGCCCAGGCCACCATAAGCGTCCTTCAGAGTGAGTCCAGCACCCTACAGTAGTAGTACTGTAGTCATAGAGGTGGCCCGCTGACCCTTCCCTTCTGCTTCCTTTCCCTTTTCCCCAGTATGATCACTCACCTCCCCCTCCCCCTTTGTCTTTGTTATTTCAAACCCACGACCCTCCTGGTTGTAGTTGATGAAAACATCTGTGGCAACTTTTTGTTTTTCTCTTCTTTGCCGTCCTCTCTATACCTCCCTTATCCCCCAACCTTCTCTGTGTCTTTCTCCTCAGGAACAAAGAACTTGGGGAAATCCGTGACTGTCCAAAATCATCTGCATTGGGGAGAGTTGGGAGGGGGACCTGGGAGGTTAAAAAAAAAAAAGTTGAAAACTCACCAGACCACGCAGTCAAACCAGGGTAGTGTGAAATTATTTCTTTCCCTCCCCTTCAGTTTTGTAGTAGGTTTCCTGCTATCCTTTGCTGATTTCTTCTCTGGTGCCTTTCTATTTTTGTTTTTCTTCCCAATCTAACTTTTTTTTTTTCCCCTTCTTCTGTTCATCTGTTTGAAGCTCTCTGAGCAGCTGCCTTCACTTCTCTGGTTTTAAGTTTGTGTCTGCCCAGCCTCTTCCCTCACCGTGACTTGGTGTTATCTTGTTCTGTGGTGGGAATGTTGCCATGGGTGAAGTGTGGTGGTATGTTTTGGTTGTTTGGTGGCATGCAAGCTTGGATATTCCCATAGTTGTAGCTCTTTTTCTTTTCTAAAAACAGTGGCATGTGCTTCTGAAAACAGCCCTCCACTGCAGCAGTACACTCCTCACTGGTATTCTGTTCTAGTAAAAGCAGCAGTCTGAGATTTCCTCCATACATCTTGCTATGAGGAGCCAGGCAATAGCAAGCTGCAAAGTATTAAAACCCCACCACACTGTCTTGAAGTCAGAGTTGCCTTTGATTCCTGTTCACAGACCCTTTGATTCTGGTGACTAAATGTTGGCACAGTGCTCCTCAAGCAAGAGGCCGGCAACCCCAGAAGTTATTTGGAAGCCATTCACATTGGCCTTTTTTGTGTGTGGCTTGAACAAAGAGGAAACTAAATTCCAACTCTGTTCCTCTGAGTGAGGGAAGTGAGCTGAGCAGCTGGTTCCGAATCCTTCCCTTCAGCTAATGTAGCAGGTACAAGTGGGCATCCGACACAGGAGCTTTTGTTGCCACTTCTCTTTCTGAAAAGTGACTTGTTATTTGCATAGTGGAAAGGCGAGGGAGGGGAGAAGTCACCACAGAGCCAGTGCTTCTGGCCAGGAGATGCTCTAGCCCCACATCAGACCTGGTTATTCTTGAGAGAGAAGTTATCTATTTAATGGAAAGATCCTCTGAGTTTTCCCTCTTCTACTCAAGAACTTAGTGAGAGAGGTATAAACAGTCTAGCTGAAAGAACTTAGCAATAGTACAATACATTTGTGAGGAATTTGGTAATAACACAGGAGGTAGTATGACTTTGACCCTGAATACACACACACACACACACACACACACTTACAAGGAATGTAGGAAATTACTCTTCTTTGTAGCATATCAAAAGACCCCTATGGAAAAAAAAAAAAAAAAAGAGGCCTCAGAGGAGCAAGAGGAGAGGCTGCTGCAGGTGATACTGTTGAATCAGAGAACCTGCTTCTGGAAAAGGGAAAAGAAAATCTTGTCTTTGTGAAAACGGGGAACATTAACGCAGCGATTTTTCTTTTTTTTTTTTAAACAATTATTTTCCCTTGCACGCCTCCTTCTCCTGCCCCCTTGCTCCTTTCCTTATAAAAGCAGAATTACCCAAATGGCCACAAAGATCTGTAGAAGTTTATAGGCATGGACTGGGCTGGACGTTTGGTTCTTGTACTTCCAGGAGCCTGACTCAAGTAGACTCAGACCTAGAAAGGCCAAGGGCTAGAAAAAGATGACGCTTTGAGACACCCACCTATCATTCCAGAGAGTACAGAGCATTCCCCCATGTTACTGGGAAGCAAGCTTTCCTAACTCAGGAATGTGTACATGTGGTTGAACCAAACCCTAGGCTAGATCAGGTTCTCCCCAGACTTCTCTATTAGTTAACTCTAGTTAACTGTTTGGGAGAGCCAACTACTTCTAATTTTTTTTTTTTTTAGTTCCCTGAATTCAACTGTAATTGGAATGTTTTGTGATCTCAGCATCCCCAAAGACATTTGCCTCCTGGGGGGAGGTTGAAGTCTTCCATCTAAGAATAAGCACCTGGCAGTATTTTCTCCAAAGGTCCTTTAGTAAGGCAGGAATAGAAATGCACCCAGTTTTTCGGGTCTCTGGCCATAACATGTTCTACCACACAATGGCTAGGGCGAGGATCTCCTACCCGCTGCTTCTGAATAGGAGTCCGTGGCACGTACATACAGTTTTGAGGCTGTCCATGTTCATCGCTCTTGGACTTTCACTGGGATATGGCTGGCCACAAAAGTAAAAGCCCACCTTCATCCTGGTGCAGAATGCAGATGTGGCACCGTGGCCAAGGAGCTCAGCCCGGGATTGGTTTCCACATACAGCAGTCACAGGAGGCAGTACCCTTACCCACAACCCTCCTATGATGCAGAATAGTTACACCTATTTAAATTATCCTGCTTGCTCCCAGCTGACTTGCTCCTGGATCTTTAACACTTAAGAGGAAAAGTGTTTCCTTTGCCTTCCAAGAATTCTTGGCAGAAAGTCTACCAGGTTGCTTTCATCAGGTTCTTGGTCTCCCTAAGCTGCAGTAGTTGTTTGCATCACCACAGGTAAGAGTAACATTTACTTTAGACTCTTTATATTTAAATATCTGAAAGTTCTTGACCTCTTGTTCAGAGTCAGTGCACCTTTTTCAGTGCAGTGTGAGAGGAAGAAGCAAGGAGAGTCCCAAAATGGGACAGGAAATGAAACTGGATAGTAAAAATTCAGTAAAAATCTAAAAGTGTGTTTGGGTTTTAATGTTGCCATTATATTTTTTTTATTTCTCTCCCGTGGAGTACTGGTTTTATCTTTTTCTCTCTCTTGTTTGTGCTTGGTTTTGATTTTACTTGGACTTGTGATGCTTTCTGCTGATGGTGTGTGTGCACCTTCCATTGCAGGGTTTGCAGCCGTTCTGCTCGAATTCTTAAGGCCCAGGGACTTGGCTTCTGGACAGTGTGTTTTGGAAACCATAGGCCACCACTGCGCTAATGTGTTTACATGCATCTGCTTCTGTCTTAGTGGCTGCTATGCCTCCATTATCTGTACATAGAGACCCTGTTTGATGTTACCGATAAGGACTATTGCTGAATGGAAGATAACTACTATCCTCTGCCAGAGTTGAAAAATAGTTAAGTGAGTGAACTCGAGGGTTTGCTGTAGTTATCACATGTTTCTTTGAAGATATCAGCTCTACAGTCAGAAATGTTACATTGATTAGGAGGTCCTTGGGCATTACATTTTTCAAGTATCCCATGACTTCCCCATCCTCTCCTCCTTCCTATACAAAGAACGAAACTTAGTTCCAGTGGAGGTAGAGAGATCTGTCCTCAAGAGTAGGAGCTAGCAGGTCAGCACTCTACTGCACAAAGTGCTCTCAGGGAGCTGCTACGGGGTGTAGACAGGAAGTAGCCAGCAGCAGGGAAATGGAAAGTCAGTCAAGGATTTCTGAGAAAGAATTGGAAAAACGGGAAAAGAGCAAATAACGTCTAATTGTGGGTGGAAAAAGATGGTTAAATTAGCCTTCATGAAAATGTTTGACCAAAAGTAGGACAAAATTAAAGACAAATAAACAGAAATATCTTGACTTTAATACTAGTGACGGTTTTCAAAGTGCTCTAAAGCTGAACCTTCCAGGAATGATATAGTGTGACTTAAAACATTTCTGCTCAATGTGTTATAATAGTTAACTCAAACAGGTTTCTTTGTAGGTACTGAACTAGTGGTCCCAGGTTATCTAGCCCAGGAGAGAACAAGGAGGCACAGTAAATATACTTTGCCCCAGGGTTGAAGCTGGGGGTGTATTTTTGGGGGGAGGGGGGCCTGGGTGGTGGGGCTAGAGAAGTAAATCAGATGTGATTTTTAGGCCCAGCTTTGCCACTAAATTAGTAATCATGCCGATGTGCAGGTCATTTCACCTTTCTAGCTCGAAGGGCCTTTCAGCTCTAAAGTTCTAGGAGCCCATAATACCAACACATATTGCACTCTGGTTATGATTATATTATCTCAGAATGGAATGTGTTTCAAAGTGCAATTCTGAACCAAAAATATTTTGGTAATATGGGCTGGAGAGAAGAACTGCTAGTTCCTTAGGAATTTTACCTTGGCAAAATTTGGGAAATTCAGATTTCCAAAAAGAAATTTGCTTTTAGAACCTTTTTCTGCATAAAATAATGGTCATGGCTGGTTTGCCATAGAAGGTTTATTAGATTTAAAAATGGGAAAAGCCATACCTGTATTATCTAATTATATGTACTACGGTTGCAAGGCCTAGTTACTCCTTAGGGAGTTCATTACTTCTATAAATGATTCTGCCTTGTCTTCGGAGCTGCAAGGTGGAGCCTGGTTTTTCTAAATAGAAGCCGAATAGGTTGGTGGTTCTTGTGTCATAAAAAGGTGGTATTCAAGAGCGTAAGTGGATTGTTGCCAGCACCTGTGATATTCCCATTCTTTCACATCTAGGCCAGCTGGTCTTCAGGCTGTTGTCTGCACTAGTGGTCATTTGCTTTTAATCATTGTTTTTCCTTTCTTGACTTCCTCCAAAGTGGTAAAGTGAAATTCCTCATGTGGTTCTGTCTGCCTTCCCTCTGCTAGTCTCGCCCCTCTACCCCATCCAGTTCTCAGGCCAGGGCTGCAGAGGATGCAAGGTTATGCCCAGTGTCACTGTGCACTCTAATTACAGAGCCAAGGATTGTCACCAGTGAAGAGGTCATTATTCGCGAGAACCCTGTCCTCCCCATCACCCTGCAGTGTAACCTCACCTCCAGCTCTCACACCCTTTCATACAGCTACTGGACAAGGAATGGGGCAGAACTCTCTGCCACTCGGAAGAATGCCAGCAACATGGAATACAGGTGAGAGGGACTAGCAGCTCCTGCAGATAGTGGAGGGAACAGATGGAAGGGAGTGTGGCTAAGCTCACTGGGTATTCATAATCCATAAGCATTCTGTGTGGGAGGGGCATGAGATATATATTTGGTCCTCCCCAGGAGACCCTAATCCAGCATATCTGGAGTGAGGCTTGGGGAATTTATAAAAGCTTCCCAATTGAATCTAATGAGCAGCCCTTTGTCGGAGCTACTTATAGATGATCTTCTCTTTATGATAATAAAGAAGTTAAGGGCAGGAGGAGATGCTTTGCCCAGGGTCACAATGCTAGTCCGCAGGAGAGTCACAGGGAGAATGTAGGTCTCTTGACCTAGTCCACTGGATCGAGGGAACAGATTGACATCTCTCTTAAGTGATCTTTTCCCTGGATCTATTTCCCTAGTGAAATCTACCTCTAGGGGTGTTTTTTCAATATCACCAACACCTCAAGACCAGTGGCTACAGGGCTCTTTAGTGTTCTGGCGTGGGGATGGTACCCTGGAAATATCTTTTGAAGAAAGGTGGATATTTGCTGGCTGGAGTTACCTGGCACCCAAAAGATTTGGTGCCTTTTGGAAGATCCTAGAACACATGGCACTTCACCTTCAGACTAGTTTGTTCCTGAGAGGATCAGCTAATCCTGCTTGGCAGGATGATGCAGTGCTGAGAAAGAGCTCACTGGAGTGAAACCCAAGAAGATCTGTGTACCTAGGAGTGGCAAGGACATTCTGCAGTATTTTACAGCAGTGAGATCTTTTCATGCCGCTTATTTTATTTGATCCACATGAATTTGTGAGAGGGAGCCATTCCCATTTTTCAGGTAAGGAAACTTAAGACTCAAAGAGTAACTCTTGGATGCTTTCAAGGTTAAGTTACTGTATCCAATAAGCATCAGCACCAAGGCTAGGTATCAGGTTTTCTGACTTTATAGAATCTAGGTCATTGTTATTACTGCTGTACCATAGCATTTAGTGGCAAGTTAGGTAACCCACCTGTGCTGTAGTTTCTTCTCATATAAAATTGGTTATCAAGGTAAAGGTGCTGGGTGGAGTAAAATGCACTTTTGTCTTGGTCTGCTCATCGGTTTTACAAGTTTGTTTTTTATAATACCTCTTTCAAGGTAGCAGGCATCCAATCATGTTTTTCTTGGTCTTGTACTATATTTCCCTTGAAGCTTTGAGCTGTGAAACACATGCCCTAACTTTATGAAATCCCTCTTCCCCTCTTTTTTTCTCAGCTTATTTGAAGCTCTCCAAGGGTATTCTGTATCACTGGAGTTTTTCAGGGAATCTGTATTCTCCTGCATTTTGTGGAATAGTGACTGGGTCCCTTGGGCCATCTAATAAGTCAGCCATGGAGCCAGTCTCAGAAACATGCTTCTGCTTAGCCTGTAGAGGATGATTTTCATTTTGCTTTAATTGCTTCCTAATAGCTAGTTCCAGGGAATGGGAATGGGAGATTTTGAGCCCATAGGTATGGCCTCAAGCTTGGGAATTGTCTTCCCAAGTCTTTCTCAAAGAACTTAGAGCCAGTTTAAGCACTGAAGATATAGCTGCTGCTCCCTTCAAACTCTGGAACTCTTGGAGGTAAAGAGCAGCTACGTCTGTTTTCCTATTGGGAGCATATTGATTTTAAGAAGAGGCTGCTTGTCCAATTAAGGAGGCCTCGTTACTGCTTCTCAGAGTATTGTGCTGCCATGGATATGCTGAGAAATTTCTGGGGATAAGTGATGATGTATTTCATCCATAGTCTTTTTTTTTTTTTTTTTTTTTTAAGATTTTATTTATTTATTCATTTATCCCCCCCCTTGCTGCTCGTGCTCGCCGGGTCAGCCAACCACGCCGTGCGGGTGGGCCCGCCCCCACCAGGAGGCCCCGGGAACCGAACCCGGGGCCTCCCACATGGTAAATGGGAGCCCCACTGATTGAGCCACAGCCGCTTCCCATCCATAGTCTCTTAATCTGTGGTTCTTTTTTGGAATGAACAGTAAGATGGATAAGGATTAGGCCAGTCAGTGGTTGAGTTTAGAACTTTTTCTCAGACATTAACTAGTCCAGTGGCACTTGGAACATCACAAGTGTCTTTTTGAACCACTGAGCCAAATTGCTTCTCCGATCTGGAGGCTGTTGTTACTCTGCTTTCTTTAATTACTGTCAACCTTTCTGCCCATGTCTGGTGTGTGTGTGGGCCAGAGTGCACGGAGCCAGTGTGAAGCTGGTCATCAGGGGCAAGAACGGTTGTTTGGCATCACCCTGTGGGATTCAGGGGAAGCGCTGTCTGGCTATGCACAGTTCTTACAGTCCTCTGTGTCATTCTGCTTAACTCGGTCTGGATCTATACATAGTTGTTCACTCTGAGTTCATTTATTCCCCGGCTGTATGCCAGGTACCTTGCTGGTGCTGGGTATAGAATTGTACACCAAATAAACAGCCTACTCACATTGAACTTGATCTCTTGGGGGATGGACATTAAGCAATCACATAAGCATAAAACTGCACATTGTGATAAGTGCTGCAAAATTACAGAGTAGTTATGAGGGAATGTCAGGGAGGGGCATCTAGTTTGGACTGGAGGTGCAAGGAAGTGACATGTAAGCCAAGACCTGATGGAAAAGGAGTTAGCAGACTAAGAGCCATGAGAAGAGCATTCTTTGCGCAGGCTTTGAGGTAGAAGCAAACTTGGCACATTGAAAACTGAAAAGGGACAGGCATGGCTGGAGGGTGGCGTGGGATGAGGCAGGGGCCAGGGCAAGCAGGGCTCTGGAGTGTATGATGAGGGTTTAGTTTAGCCGGCATCTCTGGCTGGTGCTCTGATGGCAGATCTTTGTTGTCTTTAGTGAGTAGAAGTAGTGAAGGACACGCTGCAAAAACACAGGGTAGGAACAACAGGATTCTTAAAACAAGGTCTTTAAGGAAGCTCAGGAAGAAGTTTGCTTTTTTTCCCTGCTCTTGTTTATTTGACTTGAACCACCAGATGAGCAAGAAGTTTTTAATAATGACTCCATCCGCTCTATCTGAATATGACTTATAGTACTTTATACAGCCCTCTGTTTTGATTACTTGCTTTCACATATTTGTTTTTCCCAGTAGACAGAGCACCTTGAGGTTCAGGGCCATGTGCCATCCCATCTTTGTGTTCTTGGCACTTAGTAAGGAGTAAGATGTGCTTAGTTAGGTGGAAGTGAGCTGCACTAAGGGGCAGGATTTGGAGAGCAGGATCCCAGGTCCCCCCTTTGATGCTCCTTTTGTTGTATATTTTGACTGCTCCCAGACTCCTCACTTGGTTTTTCTTCTCATTTCTACAGGATCAGTAAGCCGAGAGCTGAAGATTCAGGCGAATACCACTGTGTGTATCACTTTGTCAGTGCTCCTAAAGCAAATGCCACCATTGAAGTGAAAGGTACAACTCAACAGAGCCTGTGGTTTGAGCATCTCACCCTCCTTCCGAGGCACTACCTTTTATTGGACTCCCAGTCTTCAAGCTCTTCTTGTTTCTATTGAGAGGCAATATTACCTGTGGTTAGACCACAGACTCAGGAGCCTGCTGCCCGGGTTTAAATCCTCACCCCATCATTTACTACCTATGTGACCTTGGGCGAGTTATTAACATCTCCCTGTGCTTCAGTTTCCTCATTTGTAAAATGAGGATATCAACAGTACCTACCTCAGGGTTGTTAGAATTACATAAGCTAGTATAGTAGGTTGAACTGTATGAAATTGCTGTTTTTCTGTGTAAAATTGTTTGCGTTTTGTCAGTTTCATACAATTCAACCTTAAGTAAAGCTCTTAGAACAGTACCTTAAAATTATCACTGCATAGGGTTTTCCAGTGGGCCAGCAGAGTTTGGGAAAGTACAGTATGCAGGGTGAGCATAAGCTGTGCGTAGTTCATTAGAGTTTTAATAGAAATGCTGGGGGCCCTGGCATCTTGCACGTGAGGCTGTAGCTGAAAGTCCCAAGCAGGGCAAACAGAACTAGCAAAGTTGCTTTCATTAATCCAAGCTTTCCCATGTTATTCCAGAGCAGCAGCTGAGACCCAGAAAAGTGAAACCCATCAGCTCTGTGTTGTACAGTGGGTTGTGGCTGAGCTAGTGTAGCATCAGGCCTGCCTGCCAATCCAGTGTTCATTCTTTTCACTGTCATAAAAATGACGTGGGGTGAAGTGGGGTGACTATTTGAGGTCATACTAAAGAGATGAGGGTTTTTCCCCCAGTCTTTTTCAGTGTGTGTAGGAAGGACATGAATTTTAAAATCACAGGAATGATCCCTAGAAGCTGGAAGAATAAATTTAGGAAAAAGAAAGGGCATATATAGCAGATATTCAGTTCTTCCTTCGAGTACTTGGAAGATTAAAAATGCAGATTCACAAAAAGATTTAGATAAATTCAAAGTTTCCATTAAATGGTGTTATTAAGTGAAAATAAGATTTTGGTGACAGAGCCCTAACTTGGCAGTTGATGTCGGGATGGCCAGTACCTTCTTGGGCTCCAGATTTAATTCTGGTCTGAATGCCTGAGGGGGTTGAGTCATGGTGGGTAGTTACATTTCACAGCAGGCCAGAGAACCTGGGTTTTGATTTCTTCAGTGGATTTTCTTGGAGAGGTCTGGGTTTATCTGTTCAATTTGAAGATGAAGCATGTGGGAAAGTGATTCTTCTAAGCCACCTGTGTGCCTTCCCCAGCCTGGGTGAGCTGAGGTGCAGGGGGAGATATTTCACTCCTTATGGGACTTGAAGCCCTGCAAATTCCAGGTTGAACATTTGGCACAGAGCCCAAGTGCAGAAGGAACAGGATGGGTGAGGGACGGAAATGGTAGTGTGTCTAGCTTATTGTCCTCTCCAAGCATAAAGAGTAATTACATATGATTACAAGTCCTGACTAACTGTACTCGTTATTGATTTGGAGTCAATGATTTCTAAACAGAACTTTTCAGAAGAGGAAAGAGGGTTTTTGTTTTGTTTTGTTTTGTTTTTTTCCCCTTGGTTTGGCTGCTTGAGAAGAGGGGTGGCCGGTGGCTCCAGAGGCATCTTTCTTCACATTCCCTTTAGCAGATGTGAAGCTGCAGTCAGGAAGGCAGAGAGGAGGAGGCTGCAGGCAGCGGTGTTTTCAGAGGTGTGTGCCGGTATCCAGCGTGCTTCCTGCATGCTCTTTGACACTTTCACTGTGCTCCAGCCCCGTGAGGAAGATGGAGCAGGTAGTGGTATCCTGGCTTTAAAGATGTGGACTTGGAGAGAAGTCTGTTTTTTCGTAATCCTAAAACATACTCTGTGACTATCTTGGATAGATATGTTGTGGGACAGTCTCTCAGGAAAATCCCTAAGAAGTTGCAGTCCTTCCTCCTTCCTTCCCTCCCATAATATGTGGTTAGAGAATAGCTGAATGCTTAATGTGTTGTCTTTCAGGTTATGAATAGCTGAGTCTGGTAAAGATCATGAACATTTCTGTGAAAATGTTTGTGAAGAACTTGGTCCACACATGCTATGGATCCAGACTCATATTCTAAGCCAGTTCCTGATTGAGGTTGGATTAGAGAAACTGCCTTGCATTTAGAGTGGGGGGAGCGGGGAGAGAGATTGGGGGTGGGGGAAGTGTTAATTTTCAGAGCATTTTCTTATAAACTCATTCCCTCAGTGCCTCCAGGGTGGAGGGCAGGAGGTACTTACCCTCCTTTTATGGAGACAGTGGTTTAAAAAGTCTGCTGAGTTAAAGAGAGGTGAAAATTGATTGTACATCAGAACAGAGAAGTTCAGGTGAATCAGGGCACACCAGTGACTTCTTTGCTGAAAGGAGTCTATGCCAGTCTTCCTCATTTGGGTTTTAACTGAGTTAGCATTCCAGGGCAATGTAATGCAGACCACATATACGTATTTCTTTAGCACGGTTATACACTCGGCCCTTTTCTTCCCCATGTGGCTTTTCCTGCAGTTGAGAGCTCAAGGGTATTGTTTGGCCTCAGAACTATGAGGGAGTAAAGGACTTAGACTTACCAGGGACTGGGCGTTTTCTATCAGAGTACCAAATATTGAAGTCTGAAGGAATCAGAGGGAAGGACACGAGTCTGGGAATAGATCCAAGGTGACCATGCTTTTTCAGCCTTGCCTGTGGATCCCTGGCAAGAAAGGAATTTTGAGGATGGTAATATCTCATGTAGCAGGGAAGGCCTGCATCTCCTGTGTGAATAAGAAGAGACCATTAGTCTTCAGGATTACATTTCTTAGGTGACCTGAGCATATGCTGCAGGTGTGAGAGGGAGCAGGAGGGCCAGAAGGGAGGAAACAGCATGTTTTGACTCTCCAGAGACACCACCATTATCATAGAGAATTCATGAAGAAATAGGTACTGAAATTTTCTATTCCCCAAATTCTTGAACCCTTCTGCCCTTTACTCCCTTTATCCCCTCTCCTTTTCTAAAATTAAAAAATGTGCTCAAAAATTAAAAAAAAAAAAAAAAAAAAAAAAAATTTCTTACATGATTTACAAAGTAAAAAGAGAAAATCCCTCTCATGATTCCCAAACCCTGTCTTCATCCCTCAACCATTTTGATTAATCCAAAAAACAAGGGGTTTGAATTTTGTTCTGTTGTTAGAAAAGGATTTTGGTTGTCATCAAATTTTCTGCAGTGAACATGCTATGGCCCCTTGTGAAAGGCACATTCCCAGCCCCGGAAAGTTTTGGTTCTAGTGTCTTATTAGCCCCACCATTAGTTCTCCCTGTTTATAGGGCATCTAAATGAGTTTCAGTCTTTTGGTTACTAGAGCCAAGATCGATCTTGTTTTTCTCCTCCTGAATTTGCTTGCTGCCCATTTGGACATTATGACTAAATTAGGATTTCTGTAAGTGACCTTGCCCTGCTTCCCTGTTTCCTACTCTGTGGTGAGGCCTTCCAAGGTTGTGGTATCCAAAGTTCAGAATGCCTGAGATGGACTTTCTGCTGCTGCTGCTGCATATCATTATTAAAAGTACTAACACGCACCTCACACTGGAACAGCGCTGTCGGCATACAGAGTATCTTCGCGGGCGTCTCTTCAGTTGGTAGGCAGGAAAGGCAGTTGGTGTGGCCGATGAGGAGGCTTCCAGCTTTTGATATCCTTTAGGTCAGAGCTG
This sequence comes from Tolypeutes matacus, assembly GCA_026826555.1. Taxonomy (NCBI): domain Eukaryota; kingdom Metazoa; phylum Chordata; class Mammalia; order Cingulata; family Chlamyphoridae; genus Tolypeutes; species Tolypeutes matacus. Next base: position 5,984,767 of record JAKSZT010054396.1, read on the forward strand.
ATGGCAAAGCTCGTTCTGACTCAGAACTGCTACTACTTGAGAAGTCTTTGAAAGCTTAATTACACCTTGAAGCTTCTAGGACATTCTGAATATCAGCCTCAGCCCAAATCGCTATACCTCCTCTTTGTTTTTCTCTCTTCGGGTGCTAGCCTGATCTTCCTTAATAAGAATAGCTAGCATTATTGTACACTGCGTGTTCAGGCACACAGCAAAATACATAACAAGTTCTTTTCCTCTCCTTTAGACTACACAACTCTATAAGGTAAATGCCTTTATAGGAGGAGAAAATCAAGGCTTAGGGAATTATATGACCTGCTCACGGTGACAGAGTTAACTGGCAGAGCCAGGGTTTTCGCCATGGCATTGCAGCACCAGAGCTTGTGCTCCTACCTGGTGAGCCACACTGCTCTGCTGAGCATACAATTAATAGGCCTTGGGTGGAGAGTTAGAAGAAATGGGCTCTAACAGGCTTCACCACTGAACTCACCATGACTGTGATCAGTCACTTTCCTTCCCTGAGCCTCAGCTTCCCTAAGTGTTTGATAAAATGAGATAGGTGATCTTTAAGGCTCCTTTGACCTATATGGCTCTAACATTCTGTGTTTCTCTGAAAAGTACTATGAACATGGGGAGAGATTGGAATGTTGAAGGAAATGATTCCCAAACTCATTTTCCTAGTGGTGGTGATTGGCAGCTTCTCAATTTGGAGAATGTCCCCTTAGTACTCTCCACTCCTCTACCCAGTCAACTCCCTGTCTTATGTGGACACTCCCTTCTTGTAGTCCTTTGACCTCAAACACAATGACAGGAGAGGTGTTAGAACAGAGTAGTGATTCTCAAACTTGATTTAATTTGTATGAGATATGGCTGGAACACCAGGCTTCTTAAAGGCACTCCAGGTGATTATCGTATACAGCTTCAGAGAAATGTCAGTGCCTCCTGCTTAGCGGTTTCAACTGTAGAAAAGAGAAAAACTTCATCTACAGAAAGAAAGCACAAGTCCCTGACTGCTCTTATCTTCACAGTCAGTGGAGTATTTATTCTGTGTGGAGAAGGCTTGTTGAGCCCAAAGCCAACATCCTCGTTTCCATCCTGACAATCTCATATCCTTTCTTGGGCTTTAGCCCTTGGCTAGATATAAATCTTGACTCTCCTCTGCCTTCAGCCACACCCGTATTTTGGCTACAGCAAAGATGAGGTGTCTCTGGGATTTGCTGGTTGCATAACAGAAGCAAAGAGATGACGTATACAGAATCAGTGTATTACTTGGAAAGAGCCCATTCATTGACAGCACCTTCAAGGATGGAATTTCTTTGAAAATGAATCCGTAGGTTATGAATTTGCTTTAAAAAATGAATACCAAATAAGCAGTCTGTGGATGAGGCTCTAAACCTTGACCCTTTCTCAGATCTCTTCTGCTTAACTTTATTTGATATCAGCTTCAGCTAAACATGCTTCCCTTGCCTGAGCTGACACTTTCTACCACCACTAGCCTGGCAGAGAAGCTAGATGCTTCACTCTGAGTACAGGCAGGGAGGGCAGCAGAGGGTATTGAAGGATATGTGTTTGCTCTTGGCGGAAGGCCCAGCCTATATAGATAACAAAATTGGGTCAGGTGCCATCGGGTGGCTAAGACTCCTTTGGAACCTCTGTGTTGCCATTTATTAGGATACTGGGAGGATATTCACAAACTAATGCGATTAGAATCTGCAGCTAACAAGGACAGAGAGTGAGTTTATTCCCAAGTGGGCCAGTGATCTCTTCTAAGGGTCTCTGTTACTTTGCTACTTCTACCCCTTACTCTTGCCAGTCTGTGCCCCTCGAGAGGGTAAAGGGAAGTAAGGAGTATTTACTGTCTCCTTCACATAATGAAGGTTTGGTTCTCCAGACTGCTTTCTGACCAACAGGATCTGCTTAAGCAGTCATTTATTAAATGGAAGCCCATATGGGGTGAGGCATTAAACAGGCCATTAGTCAGTATAATTTGTTGATATCTGACTTGGTTAATTCCTACTAGAATCATCAACAACTCTTGCTTATATCAGCAACATGAGAAGGGCACATAATAATCATCTCTTTAATGTCTTAGAACTAACAATGCCTGAGTATAAGGCTTAGCCTTTACTAATGGCTCAGTTTAAATGTTGTTATTGACCCTGAGCACAGCCATGTGCTAGATTGGTATATAGAGGCCATTTACTCCTCACAGCACCTCTGTGAACTATGTGGATATGGTTCCCATTTTACAAAAGTGAAAACTGAAACTGAAAAAGGCTTTAAAATGACCTGCCTGAGGTTACTCAGTTGGTGAGTGATAGATCTTTGACAGACCCACAGTTTCTCTGACTTTAAGTGCAAAGCTCTTTTCCTTATGTTACACTCTTTGGAGTAGTTAAATTTTGAAAAGTCAATCAGTCCAGCCTCATGTCTAGGGTGTTCTGGTACATAAACAAGCAAAGACGACATTTGGGCAGTTTGCTATATGCAGTTTCCAGTAACACATGTTGTATATATGTTTGTGATCCTGTTTTTTTTATTTTTTATTTTTTAATTTTAATTTTATTTTTTTTAGGAGGTACTGGGGATTGAGCCCAGGACCTCGTTTGTGGGAGGCAGGCACTCAACCATTGAGCTCCCCTCGTGATTCTGTTTTAATTTGATTTCTTTTTCCCCTGTTTGGCAAAGTAAAAGAAGCATAGCCTCTGAGTCAGACTGTCCTGAATTTGGATTCCAGCTTTCCCATTTACTAGCAGTATAATTTTAGATGTTAAACTTTTCCAAAGTGGAGTTTTTCCATCTGTAAAAATCATTGGATAGTGTATTTTTTAAAAATTTATTGCTGCATAATAAATTACCCCAAAACTTAGTGGCTTTAAACAACAAACTCTTCTTACCTCGTGGTTTCTGTGGGTAGTAATTATGGGGCAGCTTATTTTAGTGGGATAGTTCTGGCTCAGGGGCTCTTGTGACATTTCAGTCAAGCTGTTGGCTGGGACTGCAGTCGTGGAAGGCTTCCCTGGGGCTGGAGATCCCCTCAAGATGGTGAACTCACATGGATGTTGGCAGCAGGCCTCAGTTCCTTGCTAGTGGGCCTCTCCACAGTTTGTTTGTCTGTCCTCCCAGCATGGCAGCTCACCTCCTCCAGAGTGATTGATCTGAGAGAGAGCAGGGAGAAAGTCACAGTGCTTTTTGTGAACTAATCTCCAAGGTCAGACACCTTTACTTTGGCTTTATTTTATTCATTAGAAAGGTCTCTAAGTCCAGCCCACCCTCAAGGGGAGGACTGCTAGGTCCAGCCTCTTGAAGGGAGGGAGGAGTATCAAAGGATTTATGCATGATTTAGAAACCACTGCAGGTGGACTCCGAGCCCTCGGGGCCTCCTCCCTCTGAGCCCGGTCACCTTCCTTGCCCTGATCAGCAGTTAGAGGGCAGGAACAGGCTTTCTGTTTGAGCAGCCACCATAAAAGATAGAAAAAAGTGATAAAACCCATAGGTTAGAGTGATAGCTGTTACAATCACTACCTATATGGGTAGAGTGGACTAGCACACCCAGCCCCCAACATGCAGTAATCAGGGCATTAATCTTTTGAGTACATCATGTAGAGGGGATTTTCCTAAGCTTCATTTGGTATTCTTTGCTAAGATAAGGAGAAAGCAGCAACAACTGAGAACCTTTTCCTGTAGGCTCATAGCATGTAAGCATGGCCAAGAAAATGCCATAGTAGATGAATGTAAAGTGGATGTGGTGTTCTGCTCCTGAACACCAAGGCGGGAGTGAAGACCATCCCTGCCCTCTCCCCAGGGTCTGGCTTCCAAGTCTGGGTCCTTTCAGAGTAGTGAGTTTTTGGAAGCTGTGGAGCTATATACTAACTCAACGTTTAGCCTTTTAGGTGGTTCTAACAGGTAGTCTTGAGGACGAGTCCCCAAAACAAAAGCTGGCATCACAGTATGGTTGGAATTGGTCAAATAATTGGGCCCTAGTGGGTGTTCTCTTTGGGGCAAAGGAGAATGAAAATGGAAAAATATACCACATTTATGCTGAAGACTGCGAAATTTTATCTCCACGCTATGTGGGTCCTCTGAACTCCAGACGTGATATTCAACTACTTACTTGATACCTTCACTTGGATCTTAAATATGTATCTCAAACTTACCAGGTCCTGAACCTGAACTCCTGGTTTTTACCACCCTTCTGCTTCAACGGCAAACAAAACATATGAGTCTTTCTTATCTTAGTACCTTGCAACTCCATTCTTGCAGTTATTTGGCTAAAAACCTTGGAGTCTTCCTTGACTTTTTTCTCTCATATCCCATACCCAGTCCATCAGTAATGTATTAGATCAACCTTCGGAATCTCAGCCATTTCCATTGCACCTACCCTGGTTCAGACCACCATATCTCTTTCCTGGTTTGCTTTCTAATTGGCCCCCTTGAGTCCACTGTTGTCCCTCCACGATCACTGTTCCTGGAGCAGCCAGGAGAAGCCTGTTAAAACACACAAATAGTTTCATTCCTCTGTTCAGTATTCACCTGATTCGGTGCAAATGCCAAACTTGTTACAAACTTGTTACAGAGTCCTGTCCTTTCCGGACCCCCAGTCTCTCTGACTTCATCTCCTACCGTTTCCTTAGCCAGACTTCTCTTTGCCATTCATTATCCATCAGCATCCTTCCGCCTCCAGTACTTAGCCTTTCCATCTGCCTGGAATGTTCTTCCTACAGGTTCTGAATGACCTTTTCTTCATGACTGCTAAAATCCTCATCAGAAAGCCTCCCTTACGACTCTGTTTGACTGGCATGTAGTAGGTGCTAACCAAATGTTTGTTGTATGAGGGAAACACAGCTAGAGGCAACATGCGATGGCTTTTCTGCTGTTGTGTCCCTCTGCCCTTCCATGACGGTGTTTTGCTTAGTGTATGGCCAAGGAGTTTGCTCCTTGGAGTGCATGAGATGGTCATTAATATTCCCTGACTGAGGAGAGTTCTGGAGAACCGTGACCAGGTCAAACAGTAGGACAGAAGTGAACCAAGTGGCTGTGGGAAAAGTTTGGCTTGTGGAAAACAAGACGGAGCTGGCCTGACCCACTTCACTTTTCTATAGTGAGGAATTTTGCCTGGAAAAAACATTTCCTTCATAACACCTTGTCTAGAAAACCCCTCATACTGAGTGGTGCTAAGTTGGCCAGTTTGGTAGTGACTGGCTGTCGTGATAGCTTGGGGTCTTGCCCATCCCGTTCCTGTCCAGGTGTCTTGAGGTGACCTGGGAAGCCAGCAGGACCTTTGATCAGTTTTAAGCCAAAAAAAAAAAAAAAAAAGCCAGGCAGAGGGAACACTTAGGATCAGCCCATGATATACAATTGTACAGGCTTTTACAGCTTCAAAATGAATGTTTTTACGCCTTATGTATCTCTCCAGGAACCGTGGGAGGGGGCAAAGGACAAGAATTATCTTTATTTGATCATGAGAACAGAACTGAAGCACAGAATAATTAAAGAACCAGCAAACTGGAATTTGGACCAGGCCTACTGATTTCTTTACCGCTTTGGCCAACTAGGTGTCATCTGGCCTAGACTGACCTTTATTGCTTTCAGATTACTGTAACTGGTGAATTATTGGTGGAAAGTGTAGTTAAGATAATAGAAGGCTAAATTCAGAGAATTAGCCCCATCTTAGACTGCTTGAATCTTTGAAACTGACCCAATTTTCAGACCACTGGTGCTGTTTATTTCTTCATAAGTGATCCCTCAAAGCAGAGAAGCCTGTAGCAGGTCTAGAAATTCCCTAAGATTGGGTTCATTGAGATTGTTGTAAATCAGGTGTGCCAGTCAGATCAAGAAAAATCTCTGGGGACACTGGTTTAATTTCCTGCTCATTTCTTCCTTCTCCCATGTGAAGACCAGTTTGCTGGATTCCTTCTTTCCTGAGAGAATCTTTGTCAATGATTCTTTTTGGGTGGCATCTCTTAGCCTCTCCCAGCATTCACTGTTTTTATGTAACTTGCAATAGGGCTTGATTTTAAGTGTTTGAGTTCAGGGATCTCTCATATTCTTAAGGCAGGAGTTCTTAACCTTTTTTGTTCCACAGACCCCTTTGCCAGTCAGGTGAAAATCACAGACTCCTTACTAAGTCCACATTATACTGTGCATAATTTAATAAATATATCACGCCCACACCAACACGTCCTCACAAGAATAATGATTTTATGAATTTCAATTCAAGCTTATGGACCCCTGGTTAAAAACTCCTGCCTTAAGGGAATTGTGATGTTTGACATTATTCATAATCAGTTAGTGTGGTGTTATAAGAAAAAAACTTGACTGGTGGAAGAGATGTTAATTTTCTGTTTGCATATTCTTTAAAGGAGGGCTTAATCTAGGGCATTTGGACCTGTGCCTTTTTCCAGTAGGATGGAGAACCACTTACATTAGTAGTAGAACCTCATACATTAGTAACCCTGGTACCTGCTTGGGTTGCTTTGGTGGGGCGGGGAGTGGGAGATAGGGTTGGTCCCATTGCCCCATTGTGACCTGAAATGCTCTTCACCCAAGCTGCATATGAGGGTGGACCTAAAGACTAGTCACCTTCGAAGCAGGGCTCTGAGCCAGTAGGTGGGGTCTTTGTATCCCTGTTCAGAGCAGGCTCCCTTGGTAACTATGTTAAACACTCTTTCTCCCAGCCGCTCCTGACATCACTGGCCATAAACGGAGCGAGAACAAGAACGAAGGGCAGGATGCCATGATGTACTGCAAGTCAGTTGGCTACCCCCACCCAGAATGGATGTGGCACAAGAAGGAGAACGGTATGCTCCTGGTGAGTAGGAGGCAGCCCTGTTTCTCTGTGCCTGAGTCTCATCGTTGCTGGAGTTTCTCCTGGGGAGGTCTGGACGACTGGGCCAGTTGTTGCCACAGCCATACCCTTGGATGTGTGCATGGCTTGGGTTGCCCTTTCTACAGCCATGAATCGTTTATGTTGTGAATCATTATCTAGTTCATTTATCCTGAAGAAGATATTGTTTTCGAAGTGGTTTTAATACACCTTCTTGTGCTTTGAGAAGACAAGGCACTGAGGTCGATTATTAAAATATTCCTGGAACATGGGAAACCTGATTTGGAACTGGAGCAACCTGATGAGGCCCAAGGGCAGCCTTAGACACTAGGAGTCTGACAGTATCTGTTCCAGACAGGGTCAGAGAGGATATCTGTTCCAATCTGTGGGGTGATTCTTGCTGGTGTTTGGAGAATTAGCCTTAGACTTTCTCACTTCCTGTCTGATTTAGTGATTATATTTGGCCCTTCTCCTTTTCCATCAGAGGTGGTATTGTATTGAAATTACTGCTATCCCTAGGCTTTGTTATGCGCAACACTCTACTGTTAAGGCTTCCTCATTCCTTGTCGGTCTTCAGAATCAGAAGGCACCTTAAAGACCATCGAAGTTTTTCACTTTATAGAGGGGAATAGAAAACACAGAATGGTTACATTCACCAAGGTGAATGGCAAGATTAGTGGTCACATTTAGTGTTTCAGTTCCATACTCTTTGCACTCCGTGACCTCTCAATAATAAAACGCCATGGTGATGCCAGGATCAGTAATGCTGCCTGGATTTCAGAAACCCTTTAGTAGGGGGAGTCCAGGGTGAGCAATGGGGAGATGAGGCTGACTTGAGTACTTTCAGGGCAGCCACTGGAAGATCAACAAGGCATTTCGTCTTCCAAGGTGCTGGTGCGGAAATGCCCATTTTTCCACACTGGTCACTGGGAACGAGGGCCCTTGAGCTTTTGCCAAAGCTGTTTGGGGACACAGGCCTCAACCACTGAGCTACATCTGTTCCCCAATGACAGTTGGCTTTTCTGTTTATTTTGCTTTTAGGAGGTACTGGGGATCAAACCTGGGACCTCATATGTGGGAAGCAGGTACTTAACCACTTGAGCTACACCTGCTCCCCAACCTGATTTATTTTGAAAAACATTTTAAATCAAACATTGTTACATCCCCACTTCCCCTTACTTTCAAGTGATGTATCATTTGTTAAACAGAAAACTTTTTGAGCAAAGTGGTAGGGGAATATAAAGCTATTCCTAGGTTGTTGCCTTTGAAAACCAGTTTGTTGAACAGCATAAAGATGAAATGTTTTCAGTATTTCTAAACACTAATTTCAGCTGTGCTCTAACTTCCTTTTCTGGACAGATCCCATAGTTTTTTTTTGGAACTTTTTGTTGTTAAAAAGTGTAGTCTAGTCCAGTTCAAAATTCCAGTCTTTTCTCTCATCCCCTCTCCCCTAGCCTGGGGACCTGCATGGTGGGGGACGGGATTATCCTTTGTGTCTTCTGGATCCCTTTTTTATTCTGGGAGAGGGGAGGCAAATATCACTTACCTGACTTTTCCTCGTTGTCGCTCTTGGTTGTTGCTGCCTCTGTGGCCTCAGTTGGCCTCTGTGTGGCAGGTATCCAGAGGCTGGCTCTTATGGGAGCGTGGGTGAGTTCTTTACGGGGACAGTTCTCAGATGTGAGAGGTCCACTGTGAGTCAACATTTTTGATCCCTGCTTAGCTCCCGCCACAGATCTATTTTTGAGCCTTTCACTGCTAGGGTCCTCTCACCCAGAAGGTGGCCTTCTTAAGTGGAAGAAATTTGAACATCATGGCTTTCCAGATGGTGGGGGTATAAACTGCTCAGGCTTCTTATGTCCGGATAGCTCTATTCTGAGGTAGAGAGGCACAGGGCACATCTCCTGCCTAAGCAAATATCCACTGGAAAAAGAGATATTGGTCTTCCTTTCTTCTTGGCACCCCGAGTCTTTGAGTTATTTTCTCAGTGCCTCTTCCACTAGGCTGCAGGATAAAAGGATGCAATGCAGAGTATGTAACATCTTTCCTACCACTTCCAACCCTGGGTTCTCTTTTATAGACCGGTTTAGGTGATGACTGGGGTAAGATAACCTGATGGGGCTCCTTTTCAGTTAGCCCTGGGAAAACTGTGTGCCCACCACAAGCCTCTTTTTCAGAATTTGGGGTAGTTTTGATGCCCCTCTCCTTAGTTACGTACTTTAGAGCAACAGTCCCACGCAGCATCTTACTATGCATGAATAGATGGGTGAAAGTTTCTTGCATGTGATGCTATTCAAAAAATGCCCATTGAAGACTTGACAACCACAGGTAACACTCATCACCTCTAATCATAAGTGAAAAGCAAGGCATTATTGATTAAAAACATTGGGGGATCAGATGTGGCTCAAGAGGTTTAGTGCCTCCTTCCCACATGGGAGGTCCTGGGTTCTGTCCCTGGTGCCTCCAAAAACAAACAACAAGCAAAAAAACTTGGCAGTTTTCCAAGTCCTAGAGTAGAAACTTCTCAGAATAACTCTGATTTTGAAGGCTATGAGTTCTCCATTTCAGCCACACTCACACTGAAATGCAGGTAAGTGACCGTATGCTGTGTAACTAGACATCTTTTTTTATTGTAAGGTGAAGATGCTCTCATCAGTTTTTTATCCCGAGACCAGTGCTGCAAGCATGTCCCAGCTCCACCTGCACTCCTGGCCGTGCACTCCCACACCTCTGTGCTTTCACACACAGACTTCTCTCTCCTGTCTTGCTTGATCAGCTCTTCCTCTTCCACCAACTAGGTCAAATATGAGCTCTTCTCTGAAGCTTTTCCGCCTCTCCTGGCAGTGGTGCCCCACAGTGGTATGTCCCATAACTGGCGGGGGCTTCTTTAACAGGTTTCTCTAACGATCCTCTCGCTGGTCTGGTTTCCTCCCAAGGGCAAGCTCCTTATTAATTTTTGTGTCATCTCCTTTTCTTACTTTCCCCGTAGAATATAAAACATTAGTGTACATTAGTAAATATTTGTTGGTTGAATGAATAACCTTTCCTTTAACCCTGCAGTCCTGAAAGGAAAGGGAAGTTAGGGATTTTCCCCTGACTAGGAGTAAGTTCTTCACATTGTTTCTGGAGGAAGTTGAAGGATATTTTCAGAACTCACCATGCCCAAAGTAGAATTGCTGGCTCTGAAGTTCCCAGACCGGCCTGAGGGTATCGGGCATGCCTGACCAGGCAGTCACCCCCCACCCCGATGCTCCTGCCGTGGTTTATTACCTGGTGTTTGCAGCAGCATTTACTAGATTGAGTTGGTCTTCTCCAGGTCTACAAGAAGTAGGACTTCCACCACTCCGTGGAAGGTGGAGAAGTCCAGAGGACCAAACAGCAGGGGAGGCTTTTACCCTGGGCTCTGTCAGAGGCTCCCTGATTTGTTGTTGATGCTGATGTGAAGGGACGTCATTAACGAAGTGCTCCAAGTTCCTTGGACAATGGCGGTCAGTCCTAGACGCTGCTCCCTCCCCCGTCCTGCTAAGAATGCAGGACGGCAGTTCCCTCTCTCGTGCTCTAGCTCACCTACTCTGACTTTTGTGTGTTCTCTTTTCTGCCCGAGCAGGAGATTGTCAATACCTCTGGCCGCTTTTTCATCATCAACAAGGAAAATTACACCGAGTTGAACATTGTGAACCTCCAGATCACAGAAGACCCTGGCGAGTATGAATGCAACGCTACCAACTCCATTGGCTCTGACTCCGAGGTCACCATCCTCAGAGTGCGGAGCCACCTGGCTCCACTCTGGCCTTTCCTGGGAATTCTAGCTGAAATCATCATCCTTGTGGTGATCATTGTTGTGTACGAGAAGAGGAAGAGGCCAGATGAGGTTCCTGATGGTAAGAGCATCCCCAAAAGATGGCTGTAATGTTGGGGTTGGTTCCTCGGGGTGGTTTCCAAGCATCTAAAGAGGACTCTAACGATGATGGGCTTTAATCCCGTAATGAGAGAAGGAAAATTCTCCGACCAGTTCCTCCCTCCCCACCCCCAAGATTTTTACATTTTTATTTATTGATTTATTTTTTGCCTTAGCCACCTAGAGATGTAATTGGCTGTCTCCCTCAGTTTGTGTGCTCTCCAAACCCGAGTCCCGTCTGCCCCTCAGGCCCCATGTGGGGAATAGGCAGCTGTCAGCCTCTTTGTTCAGCTCTGTCCTCCTTCAATACAGATCATCAGGCACATTGAGCTTGAGGAGAATCCAAGTCAAGCCTAGAAGCCACCCCAAGATCGCAGGCCACCTGGCCTTTCAGGCAGATTTAAGGTATATAATGGGTTGTCACATGGTTGCCTGGAATAGCCCCTGGCCTTGGCCCAGTCAGATGTTCTCAGAGGAGCCGCGGGAACAAGCCAGCCTTTGACTCCCTTGGTTGGTCCCTTCCATAGGTTTTTGAGGCTCTTGGTGAAGCAGGCACCTACTATGTGGGTTTTCTGTCTGTGTCTCACAGATAAGAATGGTGGAGAGTCTGATGTATCGGCTCACCTAGTGTAAAACAGGTAGGTAGGTGCTAACAATTGGAGCGCATGCTCCAGGGCATTGTCCCAGGCCAGGCTTGGGTCAGAGAAGGAGTGGATAGGAGCAGCGGAGCCACACTGAATTGTGAAGCATTGGAAAGAGCAAGAGCTGAAATCTCAGTGACTGGACATGCCTAGGGTCAGAAAAACCCTGGGGAAAATCTGTATTTTTTTGTCATGGATATTCCATTTCTAACCCTGTGATTATAACCAGGGGATAGCAGTAGTACTTCAAATTCCTAACTGGTGCCCCTCCCACTCCTCCGTCCTTCACCCCTACCCCTACCTCCACCTCCACCTCCATCCCCACCACCAACTGGCCAACTGACTACTGCCACCACTCACCTGCTGGCTAGAAGAGAAGGGTGTGCACCTGCATGCTGTGCTGCTGAGCTCAGGGAAGCTGACCTCAGGTGGTGGTGGAGTGGCCAGGTGAGGTCTGACTCTCCCGGGCCTGTGCTGGGCACTTGCGGGCCTGTGCCCCACTCCACAGAGCTGTGTTCTCGTGGCTGAAACCATGGGTCGCAGCACCTCCACCCTGCCCAGCAGTTCTTACAGGTCCCCCTGCCTTTAGTCGTGTGCCAGTGGAGAATATCAGTGAGGTCTGTTACCTCTTCAGAAAGAGTGTTGCCCAGAGGCCTGCCAGCAGCTTTAGACTCGCTGGAAGGACATGTTGGAGAGCACCAGCCCCTTTCCTTGCCTTGCCTTCCTTTTCAGCAGCTCCTAGATCTCTGCCTGCCCTAAGCAGAGTGAGGATGATAGTGAGGGTGGTGAAGAGGGTTTTTTTTTTTCTTTCTTTCTGATACTAAAGATGCATGTGGGAAAACCTGGAAGGCCCGGTCCAAAGGTACAGTCAGTAGTGGACTGAGGTGCAGGAATGGGGTGGATGGACATCAGCTGAGAGCACTTCAAATAAGTGGTCTAGCTGTTCTGCAACATAGGAGTGTCCCAGGAATTTTACTTTCCTCCTCCTGGGTCCACAAAACTGCTACTCTATGAAATGAGATTGCTTTCCTCAGGTTTTTGTGTACTTTTTCCTCTAGATTTTTCTTTTTCCTTCTACATATTAGGACTCCCAAGGCAGAGTGCACCTATATTTAGACAAGAGAGTAAAGGGAGAGCGTTGCCTAACTTTCGTTGTTTTTGGCCTTTGCTCTGGGAACAGTTTTATCTCATTCCTGAAAAGGGCTTTTTCATCTCCTTAGAAGGCTTTTGCTTTGCCAAATGTTGCCTTCCTAGGCCTGCCCTTTAGAAAGGTTGAAAAGCGAAGAATCAGGTAGGATAAAAACAAAGATGGGCTTCAAAACCTGATTTTATATTTTAATACAAGGCTGGCTGCCAGTCTCATGGGAGAGTGGCATGTTCCTGTCAGAGGTTCCATCCTTCCTTGCAGGAAGCCACTTAGCTTACCAGGTTCTTCCAGGTTGCTTGTCCATGTCTATACCATTTAGATTTGAGGTTCCCGTTGACAAGTGCAGACCCCTGCCCAGGGAAGCAGATACCTATTTTTTTGAAGTGCTTCTTGGCTACTATACTCAAATGGGGACCAGTTTTCTGTAGGAGACTCCTGTGGCCAGCAAGTCTTCTGAGCAGCTTTCTGGAGGCAGAACACCTTTTAAGCTAAATTATTACAGGCAGTGAATGAATCCTACGTAAAAGAGGGGACTACAGGGTAAGTGCAAAGTAAAAAACTCCTTGCTCTAGTCTCTTGGGAAAATCCTGTAATGCAAGCAGCTTTTACTTTTTAATTTTTGTTGTTGTTGTTGAATTGGGGTGAAAAATATGGGAAGCAGGAATTACTGCAGTGTTTGCCTTTTCTCCATTGCCTTCCTGACAGCCAGGGTGATGCAGGCTCCATTCTCCATCTCCACAGCCCTGCCCTTGCTCCAGCATTTCCATCCCCCTAGTTTCTCCTTTGTGTCTCTTACTTTCTCTGTAACTCCTCCCTGCTCTCCCCTCATATTTTTCTTCTCTTCTCCTGAAAGTAATCATTAAAAAAAAAAAAAAAAAGCTTATTCTTCAGTGGGTTTTCCTAATGCTCTGGCTTTTTCTTCTCCTTTAGGCAGTTACCCCTTGGTGCCTATGCAGTTCATGTTAAGCACAAACCCACCTCCTATGCTTGCTTCTCCTATGCCCCTGCCCCAGTTTACATACAGCTAGGTGGTTCACTTCTTTTTGGAATGAATGAAGAGGTACATTTATATCTGAGAAATCTGGGCTTTGAGAGCTAATGAATTTTTACCTATCAGCTAACTGATCTGTGTTGACTTATTTATGTCATTATGAAAATGGGGGTTTTAAAAAATAGGCCTGATATGCTTTTTCTCTGCCAAATAGGTACTTTATTATCAAGATATACCTATAGTTTATTTTATACTCAATGAATTATTTTCCATAAACTCATAGTATTCATATTTTGGGTAGTCTCTGAATTTTTGGTAACTCAGCCCCTTCTAGAAAAACACTAAGTGTGAACAATACAAAATATAAAAACATGCAGATTTGCACTTTATATAGAGTGTAGTTTCAGTGTGTTTTTCTTATCCCCCTAATAAAGGGACTGGATTCACATGTCCTACTAGGAGCAAATATTATTTTAAATTTCTCACTCAGAAAATGCTTAGGATTAAGGTTTAGCTGCTCTTTTTTGGGGGGGAAAAATTTTTTTTTTTAATGGCCCATGTCTTTTTATCTACTGGAGCATATGCAAGCCATTTTATAAATGCATCCTCACATGTACCCACTCCTTAGGCCCCTTGTACAGTCTCTCAGACTTAGTACCCAATTGGCTATCTTTTAAGTGGATTGTCTACATATCACCTTTTACCTTCACTGTTTTCAGGAGCAGATGGATCTTAGAGCCACTTAGGGGCTTCTATTTTATTCAGTATTTGACTCTATTCTCTGAAAATGTTAAATGGTAATTTTTGAAAAAGATGAGGTCAAGCTACTGTCCCTTTAGCTGTTCATCCACCTCACAGCTGTACATGTGATTGGAGCACACTTCTCTTCCCTGCTGACTGAACTTGGAGCTGATTAAACCCAGGGAGGCTTTCATGTGTGCTTTTATGTCTCCCTTCCCCAGCACCTGGAAGGTGGGATGCGAACCTGCTTAGATGCTGGGGCCTTCAGTTCTTTCGGACATTTCGGTGACCTCACAGACATCAAATTAAAAACAGGAGCTGATGTTAAGTAAAGTGCTGACATTGAAAAGAGGTTTTTTTCATGTTAGGGAGATAATTTTTATAAACAAGTAAAAGGGACCTTCCTTTAAATTGCTTCTCCAAAACATTTGAGGTTTTATTTATTTTTAGTGGCTCTGACATATCCAAACTCTTTCAGACACTTTAGAATTAAGAGCTGTTCTAAAGTTCCAAACTGTTGGTCAGAATATTTGGTAGCATAGGAAGCTTTACAGCAGGCCAGGGATTTGGGAAAAGAACGGTGACTTTTTAAGGTGACATCCAAAACACACATCCAGGAGCTCTTAGCCAAGGCGCAGCTGGGTCAGTACTAAGTTACCCTGTGGCGCATACACCATAAGACCAAACAAGGCAGAAGAATGGAAGTAACCCTTTCTGCCTCCTGGGTTTAATGCTACTCTGCTGATAGCAGGTGAAATGTAAGTGGATTCAGAAACCATAAAACCCCATCCTCAGTGAGATGAAGGCAGTGAAAAAGGAGATTTGACGAGACAGTCAACCTTGACTATTTTGACTTTGAAGCCATTTTTTGGAAGTATCAGGTAATCGTCACCCACTGGGCATCGCAGAGCACCCCTTTTAGATTACGAGGCAGATATGGGGGAGTGAGGGCTATAGCGCGTTTGGCTGGGCAGACAGAACGTTCTGATGAATCAGCGTGTGCACCAGCTCCACTGGGAACGCCACTCAGCCCAGGTGGATTCCAGAAGCATCTTGTCTCCATTCTCCCCCAGTCCTCCTCCTCTCATGTAGCCAGTGGCTGTAAACACCGAGGTGGAGAGAACAGTCATTGTTTAAGCTGGCTGTCTTTTGGCCTGAGGGTTTGGGGTATGTTGATATTTGTCGGTTACTATGACTTCTTTTTTTTCCCCCCTCAATTGCATCATACCCTTAAAACATGGTGGTAAGTGAGCGATATGCATGCTTTTGGAGTTTGTTTAATCTCCGCTTCAGTCTATACGATGCACAGTTCATAATGTTAACACTTTTCTTCAAGTTTACTTCATTCACTTTCACAACTAATTTGGATTTCGGTTCGCTGTTTAATCCTCATTTCCTTTGATCTTTGTACCTTTTTTTTTCCCTGTAGTTCTGTTCTTTCCCTCTCTCCTGATTTCCCTGTTAAGGGTCAAGTCTTTTTGTTGTTTTGTTTTTGTTTTTGTTTTTTTTTTTTGTCTGATACGTAAGGGAAAGTCATGCTGCAGAGAGTGATTCAGTCTGGGAGAGTAGGGAGATACAAGGCTCTTTTCTTTGTTCTCTGGAACCTGTAAATGTGAAATGGATTTGGGAAGAGAGATGAAGGGCGCTCTTCAGATTTAGACACTGGTGTGAATAACAGCTGCTCCCACTTGCAGCCATGGCAGCTACACTGGAGCCACTGTTGCTTCAACACCTCTGCCGGGCCCTTTGCATGTTATCAGCTTGTTGGGCTGGAAAATACTGTAGCTGATCAGCCAGCAGGGAATACCCCACTACCCAAAGAAAAAAAAAGCTTGTGGTGTGAGGGCTTGGGTTGGCACCTACAGTGTTATGCTTTGAAGAGGTTAGCCTGGCTATCACGACTCCACCTTCCCTCATTTCTCTTGCTTTTTCTTATAAAGTTGGTCATAGACTGGTGATACTCTTGCATTAGAATTTTGTATTTTTGGGTAGACAGCCAGAGCATTAAAAATACCGTTTGCTCCTGTGTCTTTTCCTTCATGCCCCCAAACTGCTTAGTTCCTAGCATGTACTGAGCTGGCCTGGCTGGGATGCTGAGAGCATTATGATGTTGTGAGGGGAGGATTTAGGCTGGGCTTGTATGTCTTAGTACCTGATATGTCTTTGTATATCTCCACTGCATCCACAGCACACAGATGTCTTGGGTGTCCTTAAGTCTTAGTTTGTTCTCTGTACCTGTTTTGATAGTGCATTGTTATTAGTAATGGACTCCTGTGGACACTGGTGTGTCGCTAGCCTATTGTTTTGGCTGACGAGTCGTTGGTTTGTGGTCAGTTCTTTTTTTTGAACTCTTTTTTTGCTCCGGTCACTGTGTGTGCTGGCCCGGTGGCTTTGCCTCTGCGTTGCCTCGAAGGAGCAGGTGGAGCAATGTCTCCCTCTCACAGACATTACTCCTGACGCGCTGCTGCCGATGCCTACACTGAGGCTGTAATCTCCATAACTGCTTCATGTGCACCAAGCCCCCTTGTGGAATCCTGCTGGGAGTTTTTCTATACGCCTTCAGTGAAATCAAACTGTTCTGGATCATTTAGTCCACTCGACTTTTGTATATTAAAAAGAAACTAAGAGCACTTACTTGTTCCCTCCCCTTTGTGGGTATTTTTTAGTTTTTGTTTTTGTTTCCCCTTTTTCTTTTTTAAAAAAATTTTCTCCATGTATTTATTTCCCTGCTTAAAGGGGACCAAGTTGCCCTTAGTTGAAACAGGAAAGACAAAATTATCAATCAGAATCATAAAATATCAATTGAAGAAGGCTTCCTAAACTCAGAAGCTTTTTGATGAAAAAAAAAAAAAGATATACATATATATATTTCATGGTTCATCTGGGTTTGGGTTCTGGTTTTGGCCAGGGCACAAGAGCAAGCCTGTCTTTCTTTCTGAAGTCTTTTCTAGAAGGCTGTCACCACTGTCCAGCTCCCTGGTGTGTCCCGAAACATCCTCTGGTATGCTTATGCTTGTTGCTGGCATAGCCCGGCGTGGCTGACCCAGTGTTAGATTGAACTCTTGTGGCTTCCTCTTCCTCAGTCTCATTCTCCAGACAAAAGATGACTTCTAAAGAGTACAAAACATCTAGAAAAACTGTGCTTTTTGGAGAAGTGAGGATGTGTGGCTAAGTGTACAGGATGTACACATCCATCTACATTGTAGGATTGAGCCAGAACTGCGTGCATTCATCACAAGAAAACAAACAGCAGGATTTTACAACTGAAATGTTGGTTTGTCTTCTCATCTATTTAAGAGTGAACCACTGGAACTTGGGGACAAGATGAGTATAATGATATTGCAGTCTATCTGTCCGCTACAGTTGCAGTTTTTCATGACAAGCATTCAGCGTGTTAACTAAAACCATCAAAACAACATACCTGCCATTAAAAACTTTAATCTAGAAATAATAACTCCATGAGTGTTTTGCACCTCCAGACGGAATGGCCTTTAATAAGTGCTATAGCCATGTTTGCCATTTGCAGTTTGCTTTGTATTAATCCTTATGCAGAATCTTAACTATTTTCTCCTTTCTTCTGTCTTTCAATGGATTTTTAAAATACTGAACACCTGTGTAGACGATGAACCAGCTGGGCCAATGTAAGTACTTTATGGGGCACTGATTGAACAGTTTCGGACTGAATTATTTTGTATTTGCAGTTTAATCAAAAGGATTATAGGGAGAAGATAGTGAATGGAAATGAATGTTGCAGTGTAGATTTCTTTGATGTTGACCTGATTGATGATCATTTGATTCCCAAGACAGGTGTTACAGTTTTGTTTTTAGTAGCAATACAAAGTAGAATACTATGCAAAGAATTGCTTAAAGTTTTGCACAGCCCATATGCTTAAGTGATAATGTGGCAAAAATGACCAGCATCTGAGGCTTTAAGTTTTGCTGAAGCTCATATCAAGCTGTGGACCATGGCCTGGATTAACTGGCTAGCTCCATTGTCAATTGCTATTGTCCAGGAGAGATGGAGCTGCAAGGCTGGAATGAGGAATCCCCAAGATTGGCACAATTTCCGATATTGGGAGCTAAAGAGTGAGAGGTGGGAAAACAGTATCCAAATATAAGTGCCACAGGGCACAGCACTGTCTGTAATTATTTTTCATCAGTTGAGAACCGACAGTGGTGTTCAGTGGAAAAAAAATGGTTTATTCTCACCTTTATAGGAATTGGAGTATGGTTTATGAACAAAGGGAAAGTTACTTGTATGTTGTCCACCTTGGGAGTCAGAGAGATCTATTACTTGAAGGTATTTAGGTACTTTACCTATTTACAGTAATATTTTTATGCACTTAATATTGTGGAGTAAAATTTCTTCCTATGTCGGGGATGGCAGTAAGTGAAAGACTCCCTGTATTTCCATGTGTTATACTTTTTAAAAAATTGCTACTGACTTTGAGTTTAACTCATTTTATTTTTATTTTTATTTTTTTTAACTCATTTTATAATGCAATTTTTCCTCCAAAGGAAAACCAACTCTACCAACAACCACAAAGATAAAAACTTGCGCCAGAGAAACACAAATTAAGTACTGCTTATAATGTAAGTATGGCCTTCTTTAGAAGATTAAAAAATTATTTTCAAACGAATATGCTTCTATTGACCTTACTATAAATTCTTCAATAGTTAGTATTATGTTGTAAGATCTTCCAGCTAATTTCAGAGCATCTAATAGTCATGGAATAGGGTTCTGTCTGCCCAGTTGAGTGGCTGGAAAGGAACATTTTTCAGCTGTGTTGTTTTATATATTTATAGAATATGTATGATGTTTTGAAATAAATACTTTGCACCACTATTTAGTTATCTTTAAAAAAGAGATAAAAATGAAGCGGTCACCTTCTTAGGTGGATTATTCCCAGAGGCCAATTGGTCCTTGGTGCTGAGGGCAACATAGCCGCTGGGCCACAGTGCTGTCTCTTGAGGCACATGGAGATGAGAATTTCACACCACGTCCCTGAGCATGTTGTTTGAATCAATGCTTTATTTTGTCACTTGATGTAGTCCTGAGTGGCAATGCGTATCACCTTTTAATTTCCAAATACTTCTTTCTTTCAGATCTTTAGGTTCCTGAAACTGGTGGCAACATGACCTGCTAAATTTTATGCTTGGACCTCTTTGGTTCTAGAACAATATTTTTCTCCCCTTTTCAAGTGAGCAGCACCACGATGACTGTCTAAAGCATGCCTTATTTAGCCTCTCCTGTAAGGATGACCTAGCCAGACACATTTTAAACAATGCTTCAGTGTAGAAGGTGTAAACTATTTTGGGCTTGATGTGCTGTGAATGTTGCTTTTTTTTTTTTTTCTTTCTTCCTTTCTTTTGTTAAAATATTTAAATAGAAGTGAAAAGGTCCTCTGAGGATCATCAGATCTTGCATGCGCCATTTTTTACTTAATGCAATGGTTAAATTGGCAAAATACTCAAAAATGCACTGCTGCCATCTAGTGTTACATTTTTTGTAAAGTACAGCAGAATCTACAGATCTACAGATATATACAGTATATAAATATATATATATATATTTATATTTTTGGGGGTGGGAGAAATCCAAAATAAAATAAATGCTTGTTTCATTTTTAAGCTGCTGATTCCTTATTGTATGTTGTCAGATGAGGAAATTGTGCAGTTCTGGTACAGAAAGATGAGTAATATAAACTGAAATCTCTAATTTTAAGGGCTTAATTTAGGACTTTAGTAGGAAGCTGGAACTGTCCACTGAATGGATATAATGAATTGTGGTATAAATGTATGACTGCTTTTTAAGTGGTTATTTTTTCTTTTGTTAAATCATACAGATTCTTAAATCCTTTTGCACTGTGTTAAACCTATTCTTGTATATTCAATTAAGGCAAACTTTTATAATTTACATTTTGTTTTCAATGACCTTGAAATGTTATAATAGCATGGTGGTATTCTATGCAACTAGTTATACTTTTTTGGTTTGACACTGTATTTTTTTTTTTCACATTGATTTAATGGTTGGTTGTAGATTTTATAACCTAACAAGGTTCTCATGCAGTGAGTAACTGTAGATGCATGTACTTGTGTTTTGTGTAATTGTTGAAGTGCAATGATGTATAAAAAAGTGGATTCACCTGTTTTTAAAAATAAAACATTAATAAAAGGTGTTTGAAATAATACTCTTTATTCCAATAGCTTCTCTAATTTGAGGAGGAAGCATTTTTAATACTTTCAAGTTCCTGTCAGCTTTTTCAGTTCCTTTTCCACTTCTTCCACAAATGCTGGGAAATTCTGATCCATAAGGCACAGGCGTAGAAAGGGGCCTAGCTCTTCAGCACCCCACGCAGATTGTTCGTAGATAAGGGGAAGCTGTTCCGATGCCAGGATAGACTGTAAGTATACCAGGAAGAGCCAGGTTAGCAGAGACTGCAAGTGAGGACAGAAGTCTGACAACAGAAAAACTTTGCCTGATGGAAAGTTTAGAGAGGGAAACAAGTCGATTTACATACACACAATTATAGGGTGCTAATTAGCTGTTGTACAGGTTTGCATACTAAGTTTAACTGTTACATTTAAAACTTTATATGCACATTTTCTAGCTTTATAAGGAAAATGAGATAAATTTGTGTCCTTAAAGTATTTCAAATGCATTGATGAAAATGATTTGCAAAGTTGAGATGCTTTAATGAATACTACTGTGCTGATTACATTTTTTTGTGTGTGGACTGACAAAAAGCCTATCAATGAGTGAATTCCACTGAATTATTTCTTCCTCCTCTCATTGGAATAGGAAGAGCAGTCCACCAGATAGAAGTTCTAAGTATAATATACAGATGTCACAAACTGGCCACCCTAGGGACACAGTTCACAAACACCTTTTTCTGGCTTTGCAACATTTGTTTAAATCACTTAGCAAAATGCATTTGAGGCTCACCCACATTGCTGTGCACATCAATCATTCATTCCTTTTTTTATCACTGAGTAGCCATTGGTTGGATATCCAGTTTATTTATCCATTCCCCAGCTGAGGGACATTTGGGTTGTTTTGCTTTTTACAGTTATGACTAAAGCTGCTATAAACATGGATGTACAGGCTTTTATGTCAGTATAGGTTTTCATTTCATATGGGTAAATACTATGAGTTGGAACTGCTGGGTCATATGATAGTTGTATAGTTAACATTATGAAGAAACTGCCAAACTGTTTTCTGTAGTGACTGCCTCCTGGTATGTTCCACCAGCAGTATCTGAGTTCTAGTTCCTTATTCATCCAGCACTTGGCGCTACCAGGGAGAGCCAGTGGTAACACTTTAGTATACATCCTTCCAAACTCTTTTAGTGTGTATGTGCTTGTTAAAAAATTGAATCATACATGCTGTTTTGTATTGCAGCTTCCTTTTTTTTTTTTAATATTTATTTATTTATGCACCCCCCTGCCCTCACTGTCTGCTCTGTGTCCATTCGCTGTGTGTCTTTTGTGTCTTCTCTTTAGGCAGCAGTGGGAACTGATCCTGGGACCTTCCGGAGTGGGAGAGAGGCTGCTCAATCTCTTGCACCACCTCATCTCCCTGGTCTGCTGTGTCTCTTATTGTCTCTCCTCTGTGTGTGTTTTTGTTGCATCATCTTGCTGTGCCAGCTCTCCATGTGGGCCAGCACTCCTGCGTGGGCCAGCTCTCTGCTCCGGCCAGCTTGCCTTCACTAGGAGGCCCTGGGAATCAAACCCTGGACCTTCTATATGGTAGGTGGGAGCCCAATTGCTTGAGCCACATCCGCTTCCCTGCAGCTTCCTTTTAAAAAACAATGTATTGTGAATTTTTTTCCATGCCAGTAGATAAGGAATCTACATCACTTTTACTAATTACATTTTATCTCACCTTTGGTCTACCACAATTTAACCACTTAATATCCTATTTATGAACATTTATGTTTCCAGTTTTTTGTTACTATAAACAACAGTGACAAATATTCTTGTATGTTTGTGTAGTTGAAATGGAATTATTAGGTACCAAGATTAAACATGAAATTTGATACATATTGCGAAAATTGCTTTCCAAAAAGTTTTGCCAATTTATATTCATAGAAAGACTTGCTCAAAAGGTTAGAGAAAGTAAGTAACATCTGAGCTCCAAGTCTGGTGCTTTTTCTCATTTGCACATAGCTCTTATATATTATCTAGATAAACTGGGCTAAGGTATACCTTTTATAGCAACTGATCCTTCCTGAATAAGGACATCACACCCTGCCTTGCTCCTTGTTTTTCAGCAGTTCTAGTGTCCTGAGACACTCTGATCCAGTTAAGCCCAATGAAGAAAACACCTGTGTTTTCTTTCTTATACCACTGTTAATACAATTTAATAGATGCATAATAATGAAAATTCATCTTGAATACTGATGAATTCCACGCACAATCACATGGAGAGCATAAGCTGTTGGCGTGACAGCCAGCTGTTCGGGTGCAGCAGGAAGCGCAGTGATGAAGAGACATTATCCTCGAGATTCCAGTAGAGTGGACAGGAGGTAACCATGATTTTGAATGAATAGGTTTTGCAGGATTCTTAGATAAATAGCAAACTGCAAGGGGAGAGGAGATAGATGTCTGAAAGCAGGTCTGTGGTAACATTCAGATCCTCTCGGGTTTCCACAGGTCCAAAAACAGAAATGACTGCTGACCTGCCTGACTCAAAATTCATTTTGATATTTGTCTTAGAATAGTTTCTACATTTAATTTTCAAAATTAAACTGAAATTGTTCCCTTCTTGGGGGGAAATTGGTGATTAAAATCTTTATCTCACATATTTAAAGGCTAACACTATAAATCACTATTTTCATAGAACAGTTCTTTGGTATGTGCCATCCCCTCTAATCTCACAACAAGGGTTGATGAAAACAGCCTGTCTCTGTCTTTACCACTTTACCATCTTCTCTATCTTAACCCATTACGTTACTATTCTAGAACAAGGGAGCTAACTGAGGAATACACATTCTTAGAGATCACTGGTTTTTTTTTTTTTTTTTTTTTGTGTGTGTGACAAGAAAGCTGAACACAAAAATAGGCTGTACCTGAGCTAACTGCATCACTGAGGTGCTGCCCGCTGGAGCGCTGGTACGGGCTGTTGCTCTGCTCTGCTGCTGCTCCAGGTTCTGGTGTGACTGGAATAAAACAGTATGCAGTGAGGAGGCTAGTTGAACATATTCTTAAACACTGTAGGCCATTAAAGAAATGGAAACACATGGCTTCATGTCCAAAGAAAGGAAAGAATATCAATAAAAGTGGTAAAAATCATGCCAGTGTAGGTCTGTTCTGCTTTTCCACTAGGGTGAGTGACCACAGTTGACGTACTAATAGAGTTTAAATCTGAGACTCCTACCTGTACCTGTTGTTTCTTAGTGTCTGACAGGCTGGTGGTCCTTCCCATCAGACACCATGACCCTGTGTCTTAAGAGGCATGGCCCAGTGGCCAAGACCTGTGCTCTGGGCATGGAGCCAGCCCCCCGTGGAAGCAGAACGGTCACCAGGCACACTGCCTGCAGCCCAGCTGTTCCTGATAATCATGGTTTATGTCACCTTCTAAAAATTACTTAAGTAAAAATGTTCATTGAAGGAAAGAAAAAAAAAAAACACAAACACAATTATAGTTCTCTCCTCCACATTGTGGGAGCACCGTGCCCCTAACCCCCGTGATGTGGAAAATCTACATAAAGTTTTTTGATCCTCCCTTCGTACCAGAGAAGAAGTCTGAATTTTTTTCTTTTTCTTTTATGGGGTGTTTGCAGCACCTCACTGTAAAATTTGTGTTAAGAATTTGGTCATAGATGATACTATACTAAACATGTATTTTATGCATTCCCGAGTTTCTAAACTTTTTCTTTGTCATCTGCTGGATTTTGTGTGTTGTCTGCAGCTTCCACAACATCCCCCCACCCCCCAAATTCCCATTTAATTTCTTATGCCAACCTGCTATATATAGCAACTGCAATGGGGAAAGTCACAGTGTGGAAGAGATAACTGTATAATTGTGAGAGCCAAGTGTATGTTTTTAGTAAAAATGGGTTTTTAAAAAATATCATTTTAGATGGTCTGAGGAAATGAGTTCTTCGGTAAGTGAAATTCCTAGGTATCTTCATTCTATAATTTTTTGTGTGTGCCTGCTATACTAGACAGTGGTGAGAAAGGCAAAGGCTACACAGAAGAGTAAGATAGAAGTCCTGCTCCAAGAAGCCCGCAGTCCAGTGAGAACCTAACAAGTAACCGATCATAATGCAACTCCCTAAGTCTTAAGTACTGGCATGGAGGTGAGTGTAAGTGCTTCAGGCTTTTAGAGGAGGGAGTGGGGGGTGGTAGTGGTAAGCATGAGATACAGGAATGCTCCAGAATCCATGCTATTTCAAAGTCATTTATAATGAGAGGGAGAGTTCTCAGGTAGAATACAGGGGATATTTTCCAGGCAAATAGAATGAACAGGATGTATAAGGTCTGACTGAAAGGCCCTGAGGGCTGCTTCCAGAATTTCCAAGATCCTCACTACCCACCCCCTTCCTAGCAAACATGGCTGCATGTTCTGGCTATGTTTTGAATAGCTGTGCCTGCTGCAATGCTAATCTCCAGACAAGTATCAGGGACCTTGCACTAGGCTAAAGCTGATAGCATAACATAGGGAGACAAAAAGGCCCTTTCTAGAGGGTTCCCTGGTATAGCAGCAACATGTTCGACGGCTGGAAGTGTTAGGATGCCAAATTCTGTCTTCTGTCCTGTATGGAGGCTGACTGTTGCCATTCAGTAGGTATTAGCAGAAAAGTAGATCTAGAAGTATCAAAAAAAAAAAAAAAAAGGTGGGGGAACAAGGAGGAAAGAACAAAGGAAGAAAACTAGTCAAGAATACCAAAATGAAAATGAGCAAAACGGTTATAGAACATTATAATGAATTGGCAGCCCTTAGACAAACCCCATTTTTCTGAAATTGGTTCTTGATCTGTGAAAATAAGAAGTCAGACTCTAGGGTCTAGTGTTTCTTCCAGCTCTAATACCTAATACCTAGGATACCTGTCAGTTCAGCTCACACAGTGTTTTTCAAATAGCTGGGGAAGATATCAATCAAGAGTACACACTGTATGAGCAACTGCCAGGTGTGTCTGAGCCCCTGAAGCTGGTGGGGGGGTGCTATGATTAGACAGCCCTTTTCCCAAACTTCACAGAAATGGAAAGTGGCTGGTGGCTGGATCTCTCTGGTTACTTTCTTCTCCCGGACTTTTTGTGCTAACAAAGGAAAGTGTTCACACAGGAATTGGCATCCTCTTTCCTGGTTTCCCCCTCCTTTCTCTGAGGTAGGGTGAGTTGGGGGTGGGTTGTTTTAGAAGCCCTCAGGTTGAGAAACACCTGGTAAGGCCACAATTAGCAAAATTACAAGGCTGAGGAAAAGTGAAAACCAAAATATGAGTCAGGAGATGACTCAAGAACTTGAAATAGAGAATTATCTATTTGCAAAGAAGGGAACAATATATTCTTATTATTTTATATATATGTGTGTGTGTATATGTATATGATATATGAATATATGTATTGGGAAAACTACACATCTGAATGTAAGAGAGCAGCAAGGAGACCAGAACTTGGCCATATCCTGCAATCCCGAGATAAATCCTGAGAAAGGGACATGACACCAAATTTCCACAGCAACAGTAAGAGCAAATCTGGGAATGACTGGCCTGTTTTGTCATTAGGAAAACCAGAATGTTCTAGGCAGTGCCTCACAACGTCTGCACTCCAGTGGAATTACCCCAGTGGCTTGGTCTTGTCTTCTGCTCTGCAGTTTCAGACACTCAGTCTTCTCAGGTCCCCTGCTGGCTCTGGAAGTTCTGACGCTTGCTAATTGACCAGATGATGATTTGTTAATTTGCAAGGGAAGGCCCATCTAGAAGGGTACAGTACTTGAAATAATAGTAATAGTGGATAATGTCATTTAGACAATATTTGCTAGGCATTATATCTGGTGCTTTATATGCATCATTTCATATAGATTTTATAGATCAGGTTCAGTGGCTTGCGCGTGATCACGTAGGTACTAAGAAAGAGGGCCTAGATCTGTCTTGATTCCAAAGCCTGTGGTCTCTGCCCAACCTCATGCTGCCTCTCTACTCAGGACACCAAAATTACAGAGCAGGAGAGTCCCTGAATACAGAATCAAGAACAGACAAGAAAGTTTCCTAAGTACTTTACGGATATTCCTACCTAAGTATTTGGGACCAGCCTTTAAAATCAGAGTCCTGGAGTCATCATCTGCCACTGCCACTGCCCTCACCCCTATCAGCCTGCATTTAGTACTACATGTTACAACTTACCTTGCATTTTTAAAATTTAGATAACTGTGTAGCCTGGTGAGGTTCTAGCCTGATGTGTCTTCATTACCTTTATAAGGCATTCCAGACCTAGTCCCCAAATCCTGGGATCATATTTGGTTCTTGTTGTAACCTATGCACTGGGTATATTCTGCTAATATTCTGAATCTTAATAATTGGTCAATAAAACCTATGAAGAAAGAAATCTATTTAAAGGGTGAAGGATAATAAGCAATAAAGTACCTTATAAA
Source organism: Tolypeutes matacus (assembly GCA_026826555.1). Taxonomy (NCBI): domain Eukaryota; kingdom Metazoa; phylum Chordata; class Mammalia; order Cingulata; family Chlamyphoridae; genus Tolypeutes; species Tolypeutes matacus. The sequence continues at coordinate 6,011,600 of JAKSZT010054396.1, forward strand.
TTACTTTAAACCAGATTGATAGCCTTTAAAGGAAAAATGGTATCCAAAGATGAATGACAGAAGTCTAGCAGATGTTCTATATTTGGTATAGAATATATAGACCAAATTGAAGCATTTCTGCATGCCTTGAATTTTTAACTGGAAAATGAATCTTTTTCAATTTGGAAAAAAAAAAATCTAGACAAGATTGAAAATATACTGACATGTTCTAAAACCGTTTTGTACTGTGACAAATGTTAATACCTCCATTTGTAGTGAGGGGATTCTTAAAAATATAGCAGTAGCTGATGAGGCATATTGTTTCAAACTAGACCCAGGATTTGTAAGACAAGAAGCTTTAGCATTAAGGAATCTTCACAAAAAATATCAAAACCTGATTTGACAAACTAAACGCATTTCAAGAGAAAATCAAAACACAGCATTTGTTTAAAGAAAAAGACTTTTGATAAACAATATAAACCTATGTTCACCTTAGATAAATTGTAAATAGCAAGAAACTTGGTGATAAAACAGCAAAAATAAGATCTCTTGGTATACTGAGTTTAAGGGAAAGTAACAGGATGAAGTAATAGATAGCCAGGTTTGGAAAATCATTTCTCAAAAGTAGAAAATAAAAAACCAAGTTTGAACCTAAAACCCAAGAGCAGAGGTAGATTCTTTTTTGCTAACAGCATTTAGGACTATGTACTTCTGGGAGAAATTCTGTAGCAATGATTTGCAAACTTTTACTTTATTAAAAGTTAGTGAGGATATCAAAGACCTTTTATTAATTGAGTTATAGCTATCAATATTTACCATATTAGAAATTAAAACAAAAATGTGAAGTATTGGTTTATTAGTTCACTTAAACCCAATATGTTAATATTTAAAACGTTTTAATGAAAAATCACTATATTTTCCAAAACAAAAATGTAGTGAGAGGAGTGGCATTATTTTATAATTTTGTAAATTTCTTTAAGGTCTAGATTAATAGAAGGCAGCTGGATTCTGTCTGCTTTTGCATTCAACCTACTGCAATATGTTGTTCTGGTTGAAGAAAAAGAAAATCCAGCCTCACACAGATATTTAGGTGAAAAAGGAAGGAGTATTGTAAAGTAGCCTTTTCCAGATAATTGTGGATATTCTTTAATCTGACACCAAACTCAACAAGTGTTCATTTCTTAAAAGTTAGTTGTAACGTAGAATCTGAAACCATAGCAACAAACTTGTTATACTCTGTTATATTAAAATCCTTTTGGTCCATCTTGCTCTTTGAATGGATCTTTTTTACATTGTGGTTTTGTCCCAGCATGCATTGCTCTTTTGGAAAATACTGGCCCAATGACCAATACAGATCTTCCAAATGTTGACATTTCAATATGTAACTATAAAAATCATAGTCATTAAAATCACCATCAGAAAAGTCTTTGGGGTTAGGAAACTGTCAAGCTTATGTGACCAATACAAGTTTTCCAAAATTCTAATTTTCACTTTAAAAGCTTAAATTTTATCATTGTCAATAAATATCATCAGTTGTTCTCCTGAAGTGATGGCTCACTTCATTCATTTTTGAGAAAATGTCTGCCTAATACCCAAATCTGAATAACTATAGTTTTGTCAGTTGTTCTTTCAAGTAAACATGGTGTTCTATGAACAAAGAGGCTAGTTCAGCTTGCAACTTAATCACACAAGTGTTTTCCCTTGTTTGTTTTTCTGTGAGTGACTGATGAATACAGTGGGTACTACTGCAGTGTGGTGCCATGGCCTTGACTGGAGCTGAGGTGGCAGCAGCTTTACCCACCATTGCTTCTGTGCTGTCATTGCAAACATCAGCACAGTGAGAAAGGTCAGTAATGTCTTTAGTATTGTTATGAAAATAATTTTGATCTTTCAGGTCTCTGTGAGATGTCCACAGACCACATGTTAAGAGACACTGTTCACCCTTATATTTTTTTATGTAACATTTTATGTAATCTAAGTATCTTTTAGAAAAAATAAATATATTAAAAAAATAATAATAAATCACATCGTGGACCTCAAAAAAAGACACTGTTCTATAGTGACACCCAGAATGCAGTCAGGACTCTGCCCTACAACTTCTCTAGAATTATAGAAAACTACAATGAGGATCAAACCTTCTTTTAAAAGAAGTTCTTCAACATGAGATATCTTTTAAAGTACAAAGCTGATGGACCTGACAAATTATTTTATTTTTGGGATCCAATAGTGCATTACATTTTCATGTTTCTTGTACAGCCAATGCAGTGGCCTACTTACCCCACACTGCAACATGACACTCTCCACACACTCCTTCCCTTGGCTTTCACCTGCCCTGAGTGAGCCAGGACTTGGCCGGAGCTCCTGGACGATTCCGTCGGGCACCTGAACAGTTATATACTGGGCCAGGTTTTGCACACAACTGCAGCAGTGTTCCAGTGCCTGCTCCTTTGACTCTCCACTAAACTGTACTCGAAACATGCGACTCTTGTTCTGTTTGACAAATCAAAAGTTATCCTGAGTAGCCTTGTTATGTCACTTTACTTTTAGTTACTGTAAGTTGTTCCCTTTGCTTGGAGGGAGGAGAGGTGTGGATGAGGGAGCAGGTATAGTAGCTTGTTGATGTGGGTACAGGAAAGCCAATAATTAGCTTTATTCTCTCTTTTGGGAGCTATTCCTTATACTAAAACTCACTCCTTTCAGGGAATTGACATCAGCAAAAAATAGAAAAGCCCATATCGTAAAGAACATACTGACTGAAGTAAAAGATGAATGTTTTATCTAGCTTTGGAACAAAAATTTCAGTGAAGATATTATAATGCAGCATAGTCCTGGCTCAACAAAATCTTTCTAAACCTAAGTATACAAAAGACCAAATCAGATAGATCCCACATTTAACAAGCCAGTGAGTTAAAATACATAAATAAATAAAAAAGAAAGGGGGACAGGTAGATGCTAACAGCTAATGTATCTCAAAAAAGGAAATTAAGAAAACAATTCCATTCAGAATAGCATCCAAAAGAATAAAATACATAGGAGTAAATTTAACCAAGGACATAAAAGACATGTATACTGAAAACTACAAAACATTGCTGAAAGAAATTAAGGAAGACCTAAATAAATGGAGAGGCACCTAGTGTTCATGGAGTGGAAGACAATATCATTAAGATGTTAATACTACCTAAAGCAATCTACAAACCACTTTGTACCCACTAGGATGGCTACAATGAGAAAAAATGGGAAATATCAAGTGTTGGCAAAGATGTGGAAAAACTGGAATCCTTGTACATAGCTGGTAGGAATATAAAATGCTGCAGCTACTGTGGCAAAGTTTGGTAGTTCCTAAAAAAGTTAAACAGAACTACCATATGACCCAGCAAGTCCACTCCTAGATACATACCTAAAAGAACTAAAAACAGGTCCTTAAATATATGTACATACATCTTCATAGCAGCACTAGTCACAATAGCCAAAAGGTGGAGACAACCCAAATGTCCAACAATGGATGAATGGATAAACAAATTGTGGCATATTCACCAAATGGAGTACTATTCAGCCATAAAAGAGAATGAAATATTGATGTATGCTACAGGGTAGATGAACTTCTAAAACACTATGCTAAGTAAAAGAATCCAGACAGAAAAGGTCCCATGACTCCATTTATATGAAATGTACAGAAGAGGTAAATCTATAGAGAAAGCAGATTGGTGTTGCCAGAGGCTGGGGGAAGGGGAAATGGAGTGACAACAATGTATATGTGATATCCTTTTGGGGTGATGAAAATGTTTTGGAAGTAGTTGCACAACATTGTGAATGTAGTAAATGTCAATGAATTATATAATTTCAAGTGGTTAATTTTATGTGAACTTCACCTCAATAAAAAAATATTCAAAAGTGAATGTATCTCATATTAATAATCTGCAGTGCCCCTCATCTTTGAAGAGATCAGACTGCCATACATCACATGGTGGAATGTTGCCCCCAACTTGCTGTATGAGTTACATCCCTTGGAAAATTAGGAAATGTGGGACAGATGCAGTTACAATAAAATATCTAGCAACTACATCAAACTTATTTAATTATAAGTTTAAAAATGACCTAAATTATACCACCCAAAACAACTTATTGTTTTAGTAGCAGTTTCCTCTTTTCTCCAATCTAATACTCTACTCAGTTTAGAGGAGTCAGCTTACACAAAAGCCACTCCAGGTGTGATTATATCTATTGTGTACCTTTGTTCAACAACTTCTTTAAAGAAATTCAGATGCTACACTTATCCTAAAGTGGCAGCACTTTTTACTTATTTAAATACAAGTCACACTGCTAACTTGAAAACACCAAAGTTAAAATCCTATAAATTCCTATAAGCAAATATGCTTTCTTCTTTTTCTGTTTATTATTACAGTTATCCCTTCCACACTGTGACTTTCACCATCGTGGTTTCGCTGTATCGCAGGATGGCATAAGAAATTAAATGGGAATCTTTGAGGAGTTTTGCGGAAACCGCAGACGATACACCAAGGCCAGCAGACAACACAGAAGTTTAGGAACTCAGGAATACATAAAATACATGTATAGTATTGTATAATATACAATTTAATATTTTAGATAATCTCATCAAACAAGGTCACATATTTGGGTTATAGAAATTTCTTGGCATGGCTAAGAAATGGCAAGGTGTCATGTTTAGAATAGACATCTCTACCCTTTTACTGCTACTGTTTGGTTCTCTATCTTTTAATTCACTTAATTTTTCCCCTTGCATGTAAAAGTAATCCATTATTACCTCCCGCCAAATTGAAAAAATATGAAAAGGAAATATTTTAATATATACATATATATTAGAATGTATATACATACTTACACATAAATATATGTACATACATAATCATACGTTATATAATATTGTATATATATGATATTTTAAACCACACCACTCTCTGAAACCTAATTATTCATTTAACAGTGAGAATATAAAAATAGAAGTATACCTAATTACTTTCAATGGCTGAAGAAGAGTCCTTTATTTAACTGGTCCCCTACTGACAAAGATTTAATTTGTTTCCAGCTTTTTTTCCTTTTGTAAACTAAAAACCTTTGATGAGCATCCTTATACATGCATCTTTATGTGAAGTGCCTAAAAGCAGACTTGCTGGGCTAAAGGATATGTGTATTTCATATTGTGGTACATATTGTCACACTGCCTTGTGGCAAGATACTACCAATTTACTTCTATCAAGAGTCTACATGCCCACTTCCCTGCATTCTCCAACAGTGGAATACTTTTTTTTTTTTTTCCTACAATCTAACTAGGTTAATAATGTGGATTTTTTTATTTTAATGTTTAATATTTTTATTACTAGTGAGGTTGAATAATTTTCTTAAGACTTATTGGCCATTTGTACTTTTTTCTTTGTGTATTGCCTAGTCCCTTAGACCATTTTTCTCTTGGATGGATAATTCCAGAATTACCAAGAGTTACTAAAAACTAATTCCCTCTGAGGAAGACAAAAGAACAGTCAAAAGAACTATACATACAATTTTTGGTAATGCTATGAATCTTTTGTGAAATTAGGGCTTTCTTGTTTACAATTAATTAGGCTGTTTCCAATGTACTCTAGTTAAGAATCTATATGAAGACATCTATATGAAGTATCTTTATATTAGCTCTATTATGTTTCTGTAATACATAACTGAACTTCTGAGAAACAATCACATTAAATAATTGTACTTCTTAGTTATCTGGAAAGCTGTATGCACAAAGAAGCAATTATTATAAATGTTTAAGCAGGGCAAAAACTGAGACCAACTGTGGAAGTCCAGAGGTATCTGTGTGTGAGTGTACCTAAGAATTAGCTTGTATATGTAGGGTTCCTTTGGAGTGCAGTTCTAGGAAATGACAGGGTAGGTTACATGTCTGACAGCCTATCCTAAGTCTTTCTCCATGTTTGTTTCTGTAAAATTCTCAGAGTTTGAGCTTATCACCTGAAGCCAGATAAACCACTTCGTTGCATGTGGACCCAAGATAAAACCAAAATACATTGAGAAAAGCCTGAAAGTGAGTTACATCTCCATCCAACATCACTGATGCCAGGGAGTATCACAACGGAACCTTCTACCAGGTTGACAAAGAGAACTGCTAGGTTGGAAATCCTGATGAGATTTATTTTTATGCCACAATTAAAATAAAAAATATACTTGAATAGTTTTCAAGTATATTTTGATAGTCATAAATTGCTCCAAGTACGGTAGAAACAATCTCGGGTTTCTACCATCTATGGAGATTAGTACATAATATATTTTTAGTGCTTTGCATGTTTGGTTGATCCCACTCTACTTCAAAACAATCTCAAGTTATTACAACTGATAGGAAATGCCCTATTACAGACTCTTTTAGGAAAAAAAAATGTCAAGCGTTTAAGTGCTTATCTCTTTACACTAAGTGTCCTGTATTCACAATTAAGAAAATCAAGGCTGCTTGGCTTTGCTGGGGAGGATTAAGCCTTCTAATCTCTAACTCACAGGTGTAAACAGGACCTCCAAGCAAAGATTCTTAACCCACAGGCTAGCCAGCAGATGTTACAGGGATAGCACCACATTCGGTGAGATGTGGTGACCAGTGAGCAGCCATGGAGGAGAACAAGAGCGGCCTCACACACCCATTAGATTTCCTTGCTGGTTTTATTTTCATCACTCAGATCTGTGAGACATTTTCAGTCACCACTGGGACCCTATCAGAAGCAGATTTCCCCACCACCAACCATGAATTACTCTTCTGTAGAAGAGGTGGGGAAAAGTACAGAAAGAGGACTTAACCTAAGAGAAAGAATTTCAGCAACCATTTCAATTCTTTGCTTTGAAACCAAGAGGTAGTACTCAAAGCAAAGGCCAGGCAAAATCATGAAAAAATTCTTCAGTGAGTTAGTGAGGGTGGTAAAGAAAGAGGAAAGTGGTTTAGGTTTACTTCTTTAACCCAAGTACCTTTGGGATAGGGAATTATATGTCTATTGTTAATCTCAGCCAGGACCACTTTTCATCAGAATTTCTGGGAAAAAAGGAAGCACATCTTACAAGAAGGCAAAACTTATTCAATCTATTTATTTTGGCCCAGAGAGAAATAGAAATACAATGCTTACTACCCACAGAATTTGAAGTTGAGATAAAGTTTACTTTATTAAAAAATGTCAGTAAACATTATTATTATACTATTCTGGAAGGCCTACCCAATTCAGTAAGGTAGGAAAAGTAATAAAAGGTATACATCTTTCATATAAATAAATTTATCATCATTTTCAGTTTATAAAATTGCTTTCCTAGAAATTAAAATTAACAAAATTATCAGAACTAATAAAAGTTTAGTAAGGAAGCGAAATAAAAATGAATACAGGGAGTTGATGTGGCTCAAGCAGTTGAGTGCCTGCTTCCCATTTGGGAGGTCCTGGGTTTGGATACCAGTGCCTCCTAGAAAAACCAAAACCAAACCAAGCCAAAACAAACAACAAGCAAAACAAACAAAAAGACCAACTCAGGGAAGCCTATGTGGCTCAGTAGTTGAATGCTGGCTTCCCACATATGAGGTTCTGGGTTCAATCACCATCCCATGGTACCTCATAATAAAATAAAATAAAAGAATACAGAAAAAATCCAATCATAAGCAGCTAGAATTGTGGGAACAAAGAATATCATTCACAATAACAGGCAAAAGGGTTCTAGTCTTAAATATTTAAATATATATATAATGTATATGATATATACAGAAAAAGATAACTACATATATTGTTTAAATGTATATATTTCTATATATAATATATGCAATCACTATATGTATAGTGGTCTAAATATTTTGAAAAGGAGGGAAATTAGACAAAAGAAGTGAACAGGTGATTCACAGAAGAAACACAGGTGGCTAATAAGCACACACAAAGACATTCATTCTCGTTACTTATCAAAGAAATCCAAATTAAAGGAAGGTGCTAATTTTTGCCTACAGAATTGGAAAGTAGTTTTTAAGTTTAAATTATATCACTCTATTGAAGAGCATTTGGAGTAGTATAGGGGACAACCTACCTGGAGGGCAAATTTGCAATACAGTATTCATAATTTGTTCTAGGACTTCTATCTCAAGAAAATAATCACAGATAAACAAACTTTTAAATAAAACATCCTTTTGGAAAATTGGGGATTGGTTAACTGCATTAGGGTTCATCCAAACTTTAAATGCTATATAGCCATTAAGAATAAACTGTTTTCAAAGAGTATGTAATGATGTATAATGGTCCTGATATCGTGTTACATGACAAAAGAGCAGGATACAAGGTAGTCTATATATTACAATCCTAATTTTTGTAAATTATTTATGTGACAGACTCTGTTAAATGCTGCAAGCCCATCCCATCCCCATTTTCCTCTGTCATTCCCTAATCTCCTTTGCAGTTTGGGGTGGCCCTAGGACACTGTTTTGGTTCATAAGAAGAGATAAGTAGACATCTTATGGGGCTTATGGGAGGGGGAGAGCCTTATAAATAGAAAATTTCTGCTTTCCACATAGAAAGGACAGATGAAGCTGGTTTCTAATGCAAATGTGAAAGAACTGCAGCAGCCATTTTGCAGCTTTGAAGGAGAAGCCAAGCAAATTACAGAGATATTAGACTTGAACTGCTGAACTGCTAAGCCAGTGCCGGCAACTTCCTTCCTGTGGGTTTCTTATTAAGTGCATAAATAAACCTCTATTTCTTTGGGACATTATAGCTGGATTTTCTGTATCTGAACACACAATCCTAATTGATACAATATATATGCCTAGTAAGTAGTTCAAAATGTTAATAATGGTTATTTTTGAGTGGTCAAATTATGGTTGATTTTTACTTTGTTCTTTAGAGTTTGATGAAAATTCTAATAATAATCAGATAATTAAGTCAAACATATGGCATAGTGTAACTTTTCTGAAGATATCTTCATGATAAAGTCTTGGACTGGGAGAAGACCAACAAGCAGCCCAATTCCCTGCTAGCTAGGTATAACGTTGGCCATTGGCTTAAGTCAAATCCAGTTTCCTCAAATGTAAAATGAAATCAGGGGCTCTTGATGGTTTTTGAGTGTGCAGCAGCCAGTGGACCCCTTCTCAGAATAATGTTTTTAATCACATACAATAAAATACACAAGATTACAAAGGAAACCAATTTATTGAAATAGCTTATTACAATATTAAAACACTAATTTTATGCTTTTTCATAGTTTGTAACAAATGTTTCATAACAATGCAAGGTGTTGTTGGCGGGGTGATGTATGGGAGCCCTGTATGATGATATGCATATTTGTTTTTTAAGTTCACAACTTTTACGATACACTTACTGTTTATGCATGTGCATGTGAATGATATGCTTCAATAAAATTGTATTAAACACTAGTTTTAAAAAAACATTAATTTGTGATCCAATAATATATATGCTTCTTTATTAATGTATTCAGTAAAAAAGATCTAGCAGTGGAACTAATAACCACCATAACTTTGAGGTAGAGAAAAGCATAAATGACATTTTGAGATAACTGAAACAACAGTAAGGGGACATGAAAATATCTATAATCTCCATTGGTGAGGTCTGTTGCCCACATTTATAATTGAAGAAAATGATAAATTTCGGTTAGAGGTCAATGAACATCCATCCATGATCACAGACGTTCTAAATTAATTGGAAACCATTGGAATCCAGTTTGGAACTCCTACACAAGATGCTCTTGAAGACCTCTTCCAACTCTCAGAATCTATGGCTCCATTAAAAATTAGTATTCTTCACCTGAGTTTCAATATATCTACTCAGTGAATGTTAACAGATGGGTTTTTATAGTTATTTCTGATAGAAAATAATCCAGGTGATTAGCCTGCATGTTTCTTTGATGAGGATCATTCTTTAAATTTAAAACAGCTTAGAAAACAAATAAAAGAAAATTTGATTTTTAATATTAAAGGGAAAAATGAAAAGATATATTCATGAAACATTCCAAAATACACACATCTTTTAAACATCCAACTAGCAAGATGAACTAAGATGTACTCCACCTCTTCCTAATTTGTGCTTTGGGGAGAGTGAATGGCTGCACAGCTCCATGAGCCAGGTATTGACATATCCATCAAAGTCCTGGCTCTTTAGCAATGTCCTCTGCTAACTAGGTTTCTGCCTCTCCATAGTTCTTGTTTCATGTTTTGTTCATAATGTAAACTTTCCTAAATGTGTGTATTCTTTCCAGTAACATTTCATCTATAAAGAGAAGCCACCGTCCCACCCCTCACACCCCCACCGTACACACATGGATGAGAGCCCTTGGCCACACAGCATCTTGCCTTTATTGTTGTTCCAAACAACAGACAATCCATGCGTCTTACAATCTTCAACCATTTCTTGCTATCAATGAGTGAAAACCCTTCCTGAAACAAAAGAATTAGGCAAAATTAGCAATAGAAGCAAAAAGGGATATGAAGAATAGCTGTGGCACAACTGCTTCCTATTCGAAAGTTTTATGTTTATTCTGTTATTAAGCACAGGACAAATGACTCATCATCAACTGCCAAGGATGACTCCTTAGGATATGTCCCCATGTCTAATGTGCTTCTTGCATGGTCAACATGAATAGTCTCAACTTATTTTTCCTTAATCTTTTAATATTGAAAATCAGTAAAATAGTAAAGATAGTAAATGCCCATAGTCATATTTGTAATGAAATGCATATATTCTATGCCTCCAGGATTTGCCAAAATATGACTATATCATTAAAACACAAGGGTTTACTTTATACAAATTTATTAACTTATTTGACACATCCCTAAATATATAGAGAGATTTCTCTTCATGAGAATCTTATTTTCAGATTTCTATGAATGAAAATACCAGCACAGAAGGGAGTAGAGGGCTCATAAGTCTCAAGAGGGACAAGAGTTAGATCCTTAAGGAGCAGAGATGAACTTTTTCTGCAGTTTATTAAAAAAGTAAATAGAATGGATCTTCCAGTGATTATGGCAGTTCTTGAGCTCCACTGACGTTTCAGTGGATTTCCTCAGTTAAGCAGCCCATTAAGCTAGAATGTGTTTAGCATACAGTAAAACCAATCCAGACAACTGATAAACTGACAGCATGCAAAAACTGCATGCAGACTGCCTTTCTACTTGGGAATTTTAGTCACCTACAGCTAGTGAACAGCCAATTACTGTTAGAATAATTCAAGTAACCCTTGATTCTTGAAAAGCAAAAGAAAATGTTGTACTTTATCCATTCAAACCTTCACAAAAATCCCTCTTCCTAAATCTGAATATGATGAAAGTTGCAATTTCCACAGAAATGTACAGCTGGTGAATTTCTTGACATTTTCAGTTAAAAAATCAATTCTAAAATGTCGATTCTATGAGTTTAATCATCAATGGGTTTTTTTTTTTTTTAAACAAAATGTTAGGCAAACCATTTGTTATTTCTTCTTGAAACTCTCAGAATTAGCAAAAAGAAACTGATTCACTATTACATCCAAACATGTAGATACTTGTAGTTTAAAAGGGCAGTATATGGAGAAAGTGGCACTCATGTACATGGTTGATGGGAGTGCAAATCGGTACAACTCTTATGGAGGGCAATTTAGCAATATCAAAATTACAAATGCATTTACCCTTTGACCCAGCAATCCCAATTCTGGGAATTCATTTTATACACATGAAGTAATGCATGCACATTGCTACATTTTTTTTTAAACAGTAAAAGAATGGAAACTCAAGTGTGACCAATAATGTAGTGGTTAAATTATGGTACACTATATAATGAAATATTATACAGCTGTAAAAAATAATCGATGCTCTATATCACACTAATAGAAATATGAGCCACATATGTCATTTAAAATTTTCTAGCAGCCACATTAAAAAAAAAAAAAAACAGATGGAATTAATTTTAATATTTTATTTTAACCTACTACATCAAAAAAACATTACTTCCACATGTAAACAATAAAACAAATTATTAATGGCATTGTTTTTGTGTGTGTGTGCTAAGTCTTTGAAATCTGGTGTATATTTTATACTAACAGCTTTTCTCAATTCAGATGGCTATATTTTCAATGGTTTTAGAAAAATGTAGTACCACCAAAACAATAAAGTTGAGTTGTAATGAGAAAATATCTTACACTGCTTCTGTTTTTAAATCTAAATTTAAATTAAATTCAGTTTTTCAGATGTAACAGCCACATTTCAAGTGCTCAATAGTCACAAAGGCTTGTGGCTACCTTCTCAGACAGTGCAGCTCTATATGCCCTATCTCCAAGATATATTGTTAAGCAAAAAAGCAAGATCCAGAACAAGGAAATGTGCTACCTTTTGTGTAAGAAACCGAGGGAACATAGTAATATATGATTTTGTTTATTTGTCTTTACCTAAAAAAACTGTTGGATGCATAGTAGACTAATAGAAATAGTTATGTATAAGGGATGGGAGTGAACAAAGCAGATGTGCACAGGGGTGGGAGTGAAACTTTTCACTACTTTTTTATATTGCTTTGATTTTTGAACCATGTACACCCTCTTATGCATGTATATGAGGAAATTTCTGCAAGCAAGGATACCCATTCCAGTATGGCATGAAGCTGAGTAAGTCAGGGAACTATCAGTATATGGGAACTCTCAGTACTATGTTTGCAACTTTTCTGTAAATCTAAAATTATTCTAAATTAACAACAAAAAAAAAAATTTTTTTTTTTTTTAAGGAATGAAATGAAATGATCGGCTCTTGTCCTTGTACTGGCTTTCTTTTTCATCTCTCTAGTGCAATTTGGGCCCTACAGGACATTTCCACTTGCCTATTCTACAGACATCTCTATCTAAACTTGCCAGGTCAGAACTCAAAAGTTTTTCTCCACACATGAATTGTGAACCGCATCATAAGCTAGCCAGTCCCAAGTAATCAACTTGCCTGGATACCACACCATGACTTCTTTTCTCACTCCTCTCCAACACCAATCAACCACCAGGTCTTAGAGATCCTGTCCCACAAACAGCTTTGTCATCTAACCACTCTCCCCACTTACACTGTCACTGCCCACGTCAGGCCACCATCACTTCTCCCCAGAATTATTGCAATATCTTCCCACCATCACTTCCTCCATGCCCAATCCCCTGTATAATCTACCTATGCTGCTGCCAGTGAGGTTTCATAAAACAAAAATGTGATTGTCACCTTTCCTTCAAAGCTGTCATCTTCTCCCTCCCTGCCAAGAAAAACCTGCAGGATAAAGTCCAAATTCCTTAGCTGCATATATTCTTTAACATTTGGTTTTTTCATGCATGATTATTTTCTTCAACTCTCATTAAACCTCATAAAACTTACATTAGAACCATACCAAACTACCCGCCATGCAGCTCACAATTTGATTTCCTTGTAGAGCATATCCCTGGAATGGCCTTTCTTTTTCACTGGTCTTTTAAAAACCAGCATTATCTCAACTATTCACCACAAGACAAAGTTGGTTGAGCCATTTTATGGCTTTTCTTCATTAATTTGACCAAACCATTTTGTCTTAATACTTCATACATCTATTCTCTCTGCCTTCCCCCACCCCGACTGTTTGCCTAATAAACCTCTAATCATTCATTTCACCCATCTCAATTGAGCCATGCTGTTAAACTTTTCCATAACAATTTACTTTTTTTCTTTCACAGTATTTCTCACAGTTTATGTGTCTGTATGTGTGTGCATGTGTGGTATTATTTGCTTAATGCCTATTTTTTTTGCTCTAGACCATATAAACTCCATGAGGGCAGTTTGCTTTGCTCACTGTTGTATACATAGCATTACATAGAATTCTGACACTAAAAGATGTTTCAATAAGTCTTATTGAGTGAATGAATGAATGAAACCCATTTTAAAATTAACAAAAGTCTGGGCAGCTGAAGAGTGTGGTAGGTAACAGTCTTCAGCCCAAGGGTCATTTCGTCGCTGGGAAGGGATGTCCCTCACCGGCGGTGATGGCGGTTAGCGAGATGAACAAAGATGCGCAGATGAGAGCAGCGATTAACCAAAAGTTGATAGAAACTGGAGAAAGAGAATGCCTCAAAGAGTTGCTGAGAGCTAAATTAATTGAATGTGGCTGGAAGGATCAATTGAAGGTACACTGTTAAGAGGTAATTAAAGAAAAAGGACTAGAACATGTTACTGTTGATGACTTGGTGGCAGAAATCACTCCAAAAGGCAGAGCTCTGGTACTTGACAGTGTAAAGAGGGAACTCCTACAAAGAATAAGAACATTCCTTGCTCAGCATGCCAGCCTTTAAGATTGAATTAGATTGTGTTGTTCTGTGGTTTTATTTCTGAAAGTGAAACTTGCCATAAATTAGAAACCAATTTCCCCAAATAAAATCCTTTTTTATATGATGGTAAAAAAAAAAAAAAAATTAACAGAATATTTCATTCCTGTACCATTTCTTAGAAGCAGTGTCCAAAATTTGTTACCTGTCCAATGAGATGGAATGTCTTATTTGACTTATCTTGTTCAAGATTCAAAAGGAGTGCTTTCATCCTAAGGTTTTGGGATTTAGTAAAGAAGTCTGTATGTACTTGACTACTTGTCATTCATAAACTGCCAGATTTCAATAATTTATCTCCTTATCTTTGAAATCCCACCTCTTGGAAACTCCTTTACTGCTTGTCCATCTGGTGAATTTGGCTTAGTTTAACCAATGGCTCCTCTGTGCAGCCTTTCCTGACTTCTCAGTGGTTAATGACTTTCTTTGTGCTCCCACAGAATGCTGTGCTTGCTGCTACTAAAACACTCTTTAGCACCATTAAGCTCCTACTTTGGCCAAACACTGTGCTTGGGGTAAATAGAATCTTCCCCAAGGAGAGATGCATCTGAATCACCCAGGTTGCTGCTTCTCCTGGTGCTTGTAGCTATTCTCCCACCAGAGCAAGAATTACTGCCACAAGAAGCCACCATTACAGCTAAGTCTGTCTTATCACCTGTAAGTGCTGGGGTGGAAAAATGTTTGAGAACTGACATTAATGGATAAGGGGAGGAAAAAAGAATAGAGAACTCTACTTTCTAATTTACCATTAGAGAAAAGAATAGGAGCCCATGCCAAGAAAAAAATAACGTTGGGGATAGAATTTAAAATGGGTGACACTTTCAAGTACAGAATGGTCAACAGTGTCAGGTGATGCACAGGGACCAATTAAAAATAAGGACTGAAGAGTCTGCATTGAATTTGGCAGTCGGGAGGTGCTATGCATGGCAACATCTATGCATGGGTCTGTCATTCCATCTCCCTCTCTTTCTAGCTCTCCCACTTATTTGCAAATTTCATGAAAGCAAAAACTGTGTCTCATTTATCTTTGTATCCCATTTGTCTGTTGAATGAATAAAAAAGAAGAGTGTCATCTCTGCCACGTGGTTGTCATGCCAATTTTCCCTAATCAGACTCTAATCCACCTTTCGTCTTGTCTAGCTTTGGCACAGCCTCCTTGAGGTCAAGGATGGGGGAAGCACACCTCATTTTTATATAAAAAGAGTCTCAAGCTATGGTTTTCAAATATTATAAATTATGAAGTTCATTTCTAGGTTTTATCCATGTTCTCTATGGTACCTGTTATCATATAATTAAGAGTTGCCATAGAGATTTTGAAAAAAGGAAGCGACCAAGGGAAGGGAGAGCTGCAAAAGTACCTAAATAAAAAAGACGCAGAGATTAGTTGCAGACAATCTGCAGTTCAAGGATGGTGGAAAAAACTACTTGTGTCCTTATCCCAACAGTCAGTTTCCTCACTGTTGATTTTATTATTGAGCTAGTTTCTTTAGTTCTGATTTCACCTACCAGTTTGAGTAAATAAGACATGGGGACACTGATACGTAGCCAGGTAAATTAGTTTAAAACCCATCCTATTTATCATTTCATAAATGGCTTGAAGAAAAAAACAGCATTTTATTTTTTGTGGAAATGACCATAAAAAATGTTGCTACAAATACCCTGATTCAAGAGCAAAGAGCATAAAAGACCAGGTTACAAAAATAACCTGATGACTAACCATTTGATGAGCAGCCTAGTCCCTAAGTCCAGAGAACCCAAAGGGCTTCTTGAACGTGAGAAGGTGTTAAGGTGCCAGGTGATTTATTTAAAAATTAGATCCTGGCTGAGGCTTCACGGTTGTGTTTCTGACTCATTATCCCTGGAGCTAGGGTTTGTGAGGTTCAAATTACACTGAAAACAGGGGAAAAACCCATTATAAAGAAGCTATTATAGAATATAACAACACAATGTACAAAGGAGAGAAAGGAACATTTTGGGATTTTTAAAAATAGTATTTTCAATAATGGCAACCAATTATTGTTACTTATTAAGCAAATAAAAGGGAGTAGTGTGGTAGATAATAAAAAATGCTTTTTATGCGTGATGTCACCAACATGGTGACGTAAGACATCCCATGGAAAAGTCTACCCTCAGAGTCAACTAATAAAAGAACAAATCCCAATTGACTGGAACTCCGGAGGACAAGAGACTGGAGAAGGAATCCATAAATGCTGAATTGAAGAAAAAGAAAAATAATCTCCAATATCAAGCAGGAGATTTCTGTCCCAGACCCCTCCCCTTGGCCCCATGCAGCTTAGGAGATGCACAAAGGCAGCATGGCTTTGGCCCCTCTTGTCATCAAAGCAGACTATAGAGCCAAGCACAGCAGTAATTTAGAAGCTCCCTCCAACCCCGACCCCATATCCACGAAAAGGGAACCAAGACCTCTGAGACCCAGCGCAGAACACAAGCAGCTGAGGAGTGCTGAATACAAAAGGGCCATGGGGGTGGAGGGGTTGAGAGAGAGAGACAGAGAGACTGACTGCAACAGAACTATTGGCAAGATGTGCGCACACTCACTCTAGTCTCTGATTGCTGGACCACCTAAATGCAAAACAGTGGTTTCTGGATTAACCCACCATCTGGATTGGCCCCATGTGGATCCCCAGGGTGGGATACCTGAATGAGGGGAAAAAAAGAGGCAGAAAAGTCTCACATAAAAAAAAGGGGGAGGAGGACTGAATTGCTACAAGACAGGAGGGATCCCAGAACTGATAAGTGTAGGGAAAAGAGGATACTGAGTGAAGAAGAGAATTTAAACAAATCACAGGAGCTGGGAAGAAAATTTTACACAAATACCAACAGAATAGATCAAGATTCCCAGAAAAGGTACAGAGGAAAGGAAGCTTTCTCCTAGAGGTAAAAAATTACACAAAAAGTACAGCCTTAAAATTATAATGCATATTCAGGGCAAGAATCATGTGAAGAAGAACTGAGGAAATCAGAACAATTAAACACTGGCTATTGATAAAAGTTGGACCAAGTGTCAAAGAAAAGGCTTAACACAAAGCCAATCAATAAAATCCTAGACAAGAGGGAAAACTGACCTTCAGAGTTATCTAACTCATCAAAATAATGAGATGCCTAGACATCAGAAAAAATTACAAGCCCTACGAAGAAACAGGAATATATGCCTCAGTCAAGGGAGCAGATTAAAACATCAGAGGAGACACAGAATTTGGAATAACTAATCAAAGAAATTCAAACAAATCTTGTAAATCAATTCGAGGAGATAAAGGAAAATTTGGCTATAGAGCGAAAGGATTTTAAGAAAACAAAGTGTGAGGGAAGCGGCTGTGGCTCAATCAGTAGGGATCCCGTTTACCATATGGGAGGCCCCGGGTTCGGTTCCCGGGGCCTCCTGGTGAAGGCAAGCCCGCCCGGATGGCGTGGTTAGCTGACCCTGCGAGCACAAGCAGCAAGGGGGGGATAAATGAATAAATAAATAAATAAATCTTTAAAAAAAAAAAAAACAAAGTGTGAGCATAAAGAATTTGAAAGTTTAAAAAAGAAACACAACAGAAATTATGGGAATGAAAGACACAATAATGGAGATTTAAAAATACACTTGAGGCATACAACAGAAGATCTGAACAGGCAGAAGAATCAATGAACAAGAAGAAAGGACAATCGAAGTCGTACAATCAGAAGAATAGATAGATAAAAGAGTAGAAATAATTGAGTAGTGACTCAGGGATTTGAGTGAAGCATGAAGTGTACAAATATACGCATCATGGCTGTCCCAGAAGGAAACAAGAAAGGAAAATGGGCAGAAGGAATGTATGAGGAAATAATGGCCCAAAATTTCCCAACTCTAATGAAAGAAATAAATATACATGTCCAAAAAGCACAACATACACCAAACAGAATAAATCCTAATAAACCTACTCTAAGATAAATGCAAATCAGAATTTCAAAGACCAAAGATAAAGAGAATTCTAAAAACAGCAAGAGAAAAGCAACTCCTCACATATAAGGAATCCTCAATAAGACTAAGTGCCAATTTCTCATCAGAAACCATGGAGAAAAGAAGGCAGTGGTATGATATATTTAAGATACTAAAAGAAAAAAACTCCCCAAAATTCTTTATTCAGCAAAACTGTCCTTCAAAAATGAGGGTGAATTTAAAGTTTCCACAGATAAATAGAAACTGAGAATTCATCAACAAGAGGAGACCTGGCTTACAAGAATTACTAAAGGGAGTTCTGTAGGTTGAAAGGAACATACAGAAGAGATTGACTTGGAGTAGTGTGAAGAAATTAAGGATAACAAAAAGGGTAATGCAAAACCTAATAGTACTGTATCCTCAATGTACAACTCTACTCTTTAACTCCTATAAGAGCCAGAATATAACTGAACAAGAAAGGGGCATATTTCCGGATAATAGACATGCAAAATATAAAGAGGCAATGTGGAACAACAACAAAAAATATAATACAGGGGAACAGATGGATATGGGAGCAGAGATGTGTATGCTACTGAAGCTAAGTTGACTATCTTTGCAAATTAGCAGGCTATAGATGTAGGCTAGGGAGAAAATTCTGCACAAAAATAAAGAGAACAGATCAAGATTCCCAGAGAGGAACAGAGGAAAGGATGCTTTCTCCTAAAGGTTTAACAATTGCACATAAAAGGGAAATCTTAAAAATTGTACCACATATCCAGGGCAAAAATCGGATGCAGAAGATCTGAGAAAATCTGAAGAGTTAAATACTACTCTACAGATCCAGAATAAGTTGGACAGGTGACAAGGAAGAGCCTTAACACATAATCAGTTAATGTTAAAACCCTAGGCAAGAGGAATAAACAGACCATCAGAGTTAGCACATCAGAATAATCAGATGCCCAGATATCAACAAAAAAATTACAAGCCATACTAGGAAACAGGAAGATATGGCTCTGTGAAGAGGTAAAAGTAAAACGTCAGAGAAGGCACAGACTCTGGAGCAACTAACCAAACAAGTTCAAACAAACCCCCTTAATCAATTGTAGGAGATGAAGGAAAATATGGATATAGAGCCTAAGGATATTAAGACAATGTGTAAGGAAAAAGACTGAAAGTTTAAAAATAACATGACAGGAATTATGGTGATGAAACCTAATTAACGGAGACTAAAAATACACTAGAGCAGGGGTTCTTAACCTTTTTTGTTCCATGGACCCCTGTGCCAGTCAGGTGAAAACCACGGACCCCTTACTAAGTCCACACTATACTATGTATTATTTAATAAATATATCACACCTGCACCAACACGTCCCCACAAGAATAATGTTTTTTGAATCTCAATTCAAGCTCCCAGACCCCTGGTTAAGAACCCCTGCACTAGAGGCATACAACAGGAGAACTGAACAGGCAAAAGAAAGAATCAGTGAGTTAGAAGACAGGATAATAAAAATCATGAGATCAGAAGAGAAAAAAATAGAAAAAAAATTGAGCAGTTTCTCAGAGACATGAGTGACAGCATGATGTATATAAACATCATGCCAAAAGGAGAAGAGAAGGGAAAAGGGGCAGGAAGAATATTTAGGAAATAATGGCTTAAAATTTCCCAACCAATTCTTGAAAAATAAATATACAGGTCCAAGAAGCACAACGTACAGCAAACAGAAAACCCTATGGGCCTACTCCAAGACACACAATAATCAGAGTGCAAAATGCTAAAGATAAAAAGAGAATCTGAAAGCAAGAAGAGAAAAGAGATTCATTACATACAAAGGATGCTCAATAAGATTAAGTTCCAATTTCTCATATGAAACCATGAAGGCGAGAAGGTAGTGGTATAAAATATTTAAGGTATTGAAAGAGAAAGACTGCCAGCTGAAAATTCTTTATCCAGCAAAACTGTCCTTAAAAAGTGAAGCTGTAAAGCATATGACATCATGGATGAACCTGGAGGACATTATGTTGAGTGAAGCAAGCCAGACACAAAATGACAAATACTGTATGACTGCGCAACTATGATCTGAATATATTGTGTAACATAGTGTATGATTCCAATTATATAAAATCTAAATCTAAATCAATTTATAAAGATGAAATTAGATTAGTGGTTATGTAGGGCTGGGGAAGGCATGCTAATGGGTGTAAAGTTTTTCTTTTTGGAGTAATGAAATGGTTCTAAAATTTTTTTGTGGTGATGAATGCACAACATTGTGATTATACTAAAATCCACTGATTATACACGTTTGCTAGATCATATGGTATGTGAATATATCTCAATAAAACTGATGAATAAATAAATCATTGTACAAGAATAGCCAGAAATAGCAGGTATGTACAGCAGGGGAAACAGAGAGAGATTGAGAGATGGAGAAATTTCTTGTTTACTTGTTTATTATTATTATTGCAATAATAAAAATGCTCTAATAATGATTGAAGTGATGAATGCACAACTATGTGATTATAACAAATACCATTGATTGTACACTTTGGATTAATTGTATGTCTTATTAATATGTACCAATAAAACTGATTTGTTAAAAAAAAGTGAGGGAGAGTTTAAAACATACAGATAAACAGAAAATGAGAGAGTTCATCATCAAACGACCTGCCCTACAAAAATTGCCTTTCAGTTTGAAAGGAAAAGTCAATAGAGAATGGCTTGGAGCAGTGTGAAGAAGTGAAGATCTTCAGTAAAGGTAACTAAATGGCTAAATGTAAAACTTAATATACAACTCTACTTTTTAATTCCTATAGGAGTCAGAATACAGTTGAACAAGAAAAAGGCATATTTTCTGATAATAGACATGCAAAATATAAAGTGATAAAGTGGGACAAAATCAACAAAGAGAAGAAACAGGGATACAGGTACAGAGAATGTGCATGCTACTAAAGCTAAATTGATATCTTTGCAAATTAGCATGTTACAGGTGTATGTTGTGTACTATAAACCCCAGTATAACGACAAAGTATTTAAAAAATGTACAGAAACAGTGCGACTTACCCTGTAGCATGCCCGCAATCCATGTCTCATATTGTGTACTTATCTCATTTCTAGTTTTCTTGTTTCTTAATAAACTCTCTACTCCCTTGCGTACCCTATGGTGTGTCCTTAAATTCTTTTATACAACATAGCCAAGAACCTAGAAGCCCAGAATCCAGAGCGTTCCGCAAACATATTTGGTGAGCCAAGCCAGGAGACAGAGAGGCAAGTAACACTCCTCCCGCCCCCCTCCCCCATGAAGACTGCATCCTACCATGAGATGGCAGGTTCCCCAATCAGCCCCCTACAACTGTAGATTCTTTAGTCCTGGCCAAAGACAGGCATATGCAGATAACTTCATCAAAAGGAATTTATGCAAACAGGACCTGAAGGACAGTTCCTGGCATTAAAGGAAATCTCTGTTGTAACACTAGCTCCATACAGAGGAAGGGAGAGAGGGAGGGAGGGAGAAAGAAAGGGAGGAGGGAGAGAGGGAGTGAGGGAGGGAGGGAGGGAGGACCCTAGTTTGCCAAAGGCTACCTATGCACAGAACCAGAAATGGGTTGGCTTTTATAATGGGAACTTTATCTGGGGTAAAAGCTTACAGTTTCGAGGACATGGAATGTCCAAATCAAGGTACCATCAGAGATGCTTTCTCATCAAAGTCAGCTACTAGTAATCCTGGTGTCCGGCCATGTGATGAAGATGGCCACTGATCTCTGCTGAGGTCTCTGCCTTCCCTTCTGGGATCTACTGTCTCCTGGAGCTCAGATATCGGCAACCATGCATAGGGCTTGTCTCTTTCCCAGCCACCTCTCTTGGTCTCTTGGGGCTTCTCTGCCTTTCTGCAGCTATGGGCGAACCTGAAGTCCTTTCTCTCACAGGCCAGATCAAATATGTAGAGCTCCCTTTTCTTGTGTGTGTGTCTCTGTGTGTGTGTCTGCTTATATCAGACCCAGCAAGAGGGTGGAGGAGACTTAACCCGAGTCACACCTCACTGACATAGTCTAATCAAAAGGGTATCATATCCACAGGAATAGATTAGTTCAAAAATATAATCTTTCCCTTTTTGGGATTCATAAAAGAACTTCAAACTGTTCCAGAAAGAAAGGAGAGAGAGAGAGCGAGAGAGAGAGCGAGAGAGAGAGCGAGAGAGAGAGAGAGAGAGAGAGAGAGAGAGCACGCGCACGAGCGCACGGGCAAAGGTGGCAACATGTTAAAATTGAACGATCTGAGTTTATGTTGTATATATGCTTCTACAGTTTTAAAAAAAGGGACTAAAGATACAATGACATTTAAATGCAATATAAGGTCCTAGACATGATCTAATAATGGAGGATAAAAGGATCAAAAAGGACATTATTGGGACATATGAAAAAAATTGGAATACAGAACTATAAGCTTTATATCAATGTTAAATTCTTCGAACTTGAGAACTGCAATTAAAGTGGTTACATAAGTGAATATCTTTGTTCTTAGGAAATAAACATGGAAGTAAGATGTGTTAAAGGAGCATGATGCATACAACCTACCCTGAAATATTCAGAAAATAAATAAATAGATGATAGACTGATGGGGGGCGGGGGGAGATGGATGATAGAATGATATGACAAGATGGCAAAATGTTAAAATTGGTAGATCTGGTATCTGGGGTGGGGTGAGGTGGGGATATGTTGGAATTCTCTGTATGGGGTTTGTATTATTTTTGCAACTGTCTTGTAAGTTTGATATTGTTTCAAAATAAGAAGATAAAAAAATGTACAGCAACAGAAATGAGAAAGGAATCAGTCAGACACATCACAAGAGACCAATTATACAGAAAAGGAGGTTGCAATAAAGGAAAAGAGAAACAAAAGATATGACATATAAAAACCAAAGGACAAAATAGCTGAAGTAAGTACTACCTTTACAGTAGTGACAATATTTGTTAACAGATTAAACTCCCTAATCAAAAAGACATAAAGTCATGTGGCTAAGAGACTTCAAAGAGAGTCGGGAGGTCATCCCAGAGGTAACGCGTACGCACACCTCAGTAGGATCTCATAGAATACCAAAGTGGATATCACCCCACACAGAGGGGCTCCTGAGGGCTCTGGAGACACCCAGGTCCTATATAAGGGGGGATAGCTCCAGAGATTGATGCCTTATCAGTGGGCTCTACTTCGGAATCTGTGCTCCTCAGAGTGATAGAGCCGGACTCAAATAAGTCCTCCCTGCACATGGTCCATCAGTCCCTTCTATTCAAACCTATATGTGATGCTGGAGTTCGTAGGTGTTCTTCCAGAGACTGGAGCCTCGGGCCTGCCCATGTGCCAGCTGTGCCTGGAATCTCGGTGGAGCTGTAACTCCTACTCTACAGCTCAATGGACTCACCCAAGTCACCTGGTGAGGAGACGATGATGGACAACAGCCATCCCAGGGAATGGAGGAAGCCTGCAGCTGCAGGCAGGATAATCCCATCCACCGTATCCATGGGATATAAGCCCACTCTCGCTTGGAAGTGGAGTGGACATCACCATCCCAGACTCCTCAGGATTGGGGGAAGAGCTATGGACTAGAGTGGACTTAATGGTATTCTGTTGTAGACATATTGTGATTCAAGCAATGGAAGAAATTATAACAGTGAGGTGGAGCCAGTGGCCACTAGACGCTTTCAGGGCAGGGAAGGGAAAAGCAGTTGTAATACAGGGATTTTTTCAGGACTTGGGAATTATCCTGAGTGACATTACAATGACAGATATAGGCCATTTTACATCAGCATATACCATGCAGAACTGTGTGGGAGAGAGTGTGGTCTACAATGTGAACTATGGTCCATGCTTAGTGGCAAAGCCCCAGGATGTTTATATCACTTGCAGGTGATGTGCCACACTAATGAAAGATGTTTATGTGGGATGTTATGGGAGGTGTGGGAGGTTGGGAACATGGGAATCTGTGTAATTTTTGTGTAACATTTATGTAATATAAGCATCTTTTATATATATAAACATTTACGTAAGCAAATGCACATATATGCATATATATTTATGTATCATTTTACAAATATTGGTTTGTACTGTGAAAATTGATTTTTACCCACAATAAAAAAAAAGTCTTTTCCTCTTTATGCAGATCCTGAATAAATAATGATAATCCCCCGCCTCCCCCAAAAAAGACATAGAGTGGAAGAATGGATAAAAAAAAAAAGCATGATACAACTATATGTTATTAACAAGACTCACCTTAGACCCAAAGACACAAATAGGTTGAAAGTGTTAAGGGTGGAAAAAGATATTCCATGCAAATTGTTACAAAAAAAGAACTAAGGTTGCTATATTAGTATATCAGAAACAATAGACTTTAAGTCTAAAACTGTTACAAGAAACAAAGAAAGACAGTATATACTAATAAAATGGGCAATCCAGCAAGAAGAAATAACAATCACAAATATTTATGCACCTAACTATGGTGCCACAAAATGCATGAGGCAAACACTGGCAAAACTAAAGGGAGAAATAGACACCTCTACAATAATATTTGGAGACTGCAACAGACCACTCTCATCAACAGATAGAACATCTAGACTGAAGATCAATAGGAAACCTAGAACTTGAGTAATGTGATAAATAAATTAGACCTAACAGACATACACAGTACCCAAAACAACAGGATATACATTCTTTTCAAGTGCACATGGCTTATTCTACAGGATAGACCACATGTTGGGTCATAGAACAAGGTTCAATAAAATTTAAAAAGACTGAAATTTTACAAAGCATCTTCTCTGATCATAATGGAATGAAATTGGAAATCAATAATCTGCAGAGAACTGGAAAACCACAAATATATGGAAGTCAAATAACACAATCATAAACAGTCAGTGGCCAAAGAAGAAATTACAAGGGAAATCAATAAGTAACTTGAGGCAAAATAAAACGAGAACACAACATATCAAAACTTATGGAATGCAGTGAAGGCACGGCTCAGAAGGAAATGTATAGCCCTAAATGGTCATATTAAAAAAGAAGAGAGCTGAAATCAAAGACCTAACTGCGTACCTGGAGGACCTAGAAAAAGAACCAAGCAAGCAGAAGGAAAGAAATAACTTTTAGAGTAGAAATAAATGAAACTGAGAATAAAAAAACACTAGAGTACATTAAGAAAACAAAATGTTGATTCTTGGAAAAGATCAACAGAACTGAAAAATCCTTAGCTAGAATGACAAAGAAAAAAGAGAGAAGATGCAAATAAAATCAGAAATGAAAGGGAGAACATTACTACTGACCCCACAGAAATAAAACAGATCAAAAAAGGATACTATGAAGAACTGTATACCAACAAATTAGACAACCTAGATGAAATGGATGAATTCCTAGAAACGAAAGGGCAAACTAACTGACTCTAGAAGAAATAAAAGACCTCAACAGATCAATCACACATAGAGATTGAATCAGTCATTAAAAAGCTCAAAACAAAGAAGGGCCCAGGACCTCATGGCTTCACAAGGGAATTCTACTAAATATTCCAAGAAGAATTAATACAAATCCTATGCAAACTCTCCCAAAAAATTGAAGAGGAGGGAACATTACCTAACTCATTCTGTGAGGCCAACAGCACCCTCATGTCAAAGCCAGATAAGGATACTATAAGAAAAGAAAACTACAGAGCAATTTCTCTTATGAATATGTCTGCAAAAATCCTCAACAAATACTTGCAAATCATATCCAATGGCACATTGAAAGAATTATGCAACATGACCAAGTGGGTTTTATTCCAGGAATGAAAGGGTGGTTCAACATAAGGAAATCAATTAATGTTATACACCACATTAACAAAATGAAGGGAAAAACACATGTGATCATCTCAACTGATGCAGAAAAGGCATTCAACAAACCCCAGCATCTTTTCTTGATAAAAAAAAACTTAGAAAAATTGGAATAGAAGGAAACTTCCTCAACATGATAAAGGGCAGATATGAAAACCCCACAGCTGATATCATACTCAATGGTGAAAGACTGAAGGCTTTCCCTCCAAGATATGGAACAAGAAAAGGAGGCCTACTGTCACCACTCTTATTCAACATTGTGTTAGAAGTTCTTGCTAGAGCAGTTAGGCAAGAAAAAGAAATGAAGCATCCAAATTGAAAAATGGAAAATAATAAGTGCTGGAGAGGATGCAGAGGAATACGAACACTCACTCATTACTGGTGAGAACGTAATATGGTGTGGCTGCTATGTTAGACCATTTGGAAGTTTCTCAGAAAGCTAAGTATAGCTAAGTATAGAAATACCATATGATTTGACAATCCCACTACTAGGTATAAACCCCCGCTGAGCCAGCTCAAACTGAGATGCCCATTCAATAACTTACTTTATTTTGGGATGACATTTTTCTTAACTTTTAAGAGAACTATAAGTAGTTTGGGTTTATGCTGAACCACAAGCTATTTTAAAGGAGCAAACTAAATAAAAATTAATGAATAATGTCAATAAAAAATAAACATTTTAGAATGTTTAAAATCTAGAAATCACAATATGCTATGAAAAGTTACAATTTATTCCAAAAGAATTTATTGAAGATTTAATATGTAACAGGTTACGTGCCAGGTCCTATGACTGACACTAGGCATCAAAGTCACTTAAGACATTGTCTCTGCCCTCAAGGAAATAGGGAAAATGAACAAAGAACCATCCAACAATAATGTAATAAGGCCCATGTTTCTACAGAAGCACAGAAAAGAGGCATTAGATTACAAAGCCCAAGGAAATGGTCTTTGATATTAATTTTTAATGCTTTTATTTGGAAATACATTTGGAAATAACTTTTATTTGTAACTTTGTAATTTCAATTTTCAAGCATACACAAGGAGAATTGAATATAGTATCATGAACCACTATGCACCTATCTTCTAGTTATAACAATTTTCATAACATGGCCAATCATTTCATTTATACTCACAAAACCCCCGTTCCCAGATTATTTTGAAGCAAATCCAGATATCTTTAAAATTTCTGAATGAATCTCAAAACATCAAGGACTCTGTTTAAATTAAGAGAGAACCTCCGTGGGGAGTGGGTGTAGCTCAGTGGCTGAGCGCCTGCTTCCCATGTACGAGGTCCAGGATTCAATCCCTGGTACCTCCTAAAAACAAATAAACAAACAAAACATAACCACTATAAGATCTATTATCTTATATGTACTGTGCAGTGACAGCAAAAAAAATTTTGTATTTTATTTATTTATTATTTTTAAAAATTATTTTTATTTATTTTTTGGCTTTGTTTTGGGGGAGGTTTTGGATTGCACAAGGGTCACAACAGTGGCAGGGGAGGATCACTGGTGCGGAGTGTCTGTGGTGGGGGGATGTGTGGGGAGGGGTGCACCTGGGGCACGCCTCTATGGAATATGAATGTGTTCAAGTGATGATGGGGTATGGTCTCGGTGGGTGGAGACTCATGCAATAACTGAAAGAATATTGGATTCTCACCCTGGGGAGTCCTGCTACATTCTCTAATAGACTGGCTATTAGTCCACAGTGCAATATTAATATTAATATTCTAGAATATTAATACTCTAGTAATGGAAGAACTTGTAACACTGATATAAAGACAGTGGTCACCAGAGGTTCTGAGGGGAGGGAAAGAAAATAGGTGTAACATGGTGCATTTTGGAGACACTGGAATTGTTCTGCATGACAGTGCAATGATGGATACAGGCCATTATATATTTTGTCAAAACCTATAAAATGGTGCAGTGCAAAGTGTAAACCATAATGTAAACTATAGACCACGATTAATAGCTATGCGTCAATATTTGTTCGTCAATTGTAACAAATGTACCATACTAATGAAAGATGTGGTAAATCGGGAAAAGCGTCAGAGGGGGAGGGGAAAGGGAGGGGGAAGGGATAGGGATGGGAATCACCTATATTTTCGATGTAATTTATGTAATCTTTAAAACTTCCTTAAAAATAAAGAAAAAATTTACATAAAAACATAACCATAAAACCATTATCAGGCCTTAAAATTAATAATTTAAATATCATTAAATATATTTCTCACTGATGTTCACATTTTGCTGATTATCTTATTTATTTATTTATTTTTAAAGATTTTATTTATTTATTCATTTATCCCCCCCTTGCTGCTTGTGCTCGCTGGGTCAGCTAACCACGCCGTGCGGGCAGGTTTGCCTTCACCAGGAGGTCCCGGGAACCGAACCCAGGGCCTCCCATATAGTAAACAGGAGCCCTACTGATTGAGCCACAGCCGCTTCCCTATCTTATTTTTTATACTGTTTCATTTTGGAATAGCAATCCCAATAAAGATCCACATATTATGATAGTCGATAAGTCTTTTAAGTCTCTTTTAAACTATTGGTTCTTCTTTTAATCTCTTACAATTTTTTTGTTGGAGAAACGGTGTCACTTTTCCTCTAGATTAGAAGCAACTTATTTTATAAAGAGCCTATTAGTAAATATTTTAGATTTTGCAGATCATACAGTTGTAACTACTTAACTCAACCCTTGTAGCATGAAAGCAGCTATGGAAAAGAACATAAAGAAATGAACACGGCCATGTTTCAGTGAAACTTTATTTATGGACACTAAAATGTGAATTTCATATAATTTCATATCTCACAAAATATTATTCTTCTGATTTTTTTCAATTATTGCACAAGATGTGCAAAAATAGGCAATGGACCTGATATGTCCTATGGGCCATAGTTTGCTGATCCCTGCTGTACAGTTACCCTAACTAAATTTTGTTATTATAACCACATGGTATCTTTTAACATATATTCCTGCTTTTTTTTGTAATTCCCAGATTAGTTGTTAGATTAAGAGCCTTGATGAGATTTAGGTTTGAATTTTTCAGTTTTTGCAAGGCAAGTACTTAGGTGGTGGTGTGTAATTCCATCAGGAGATGTATAAGGTCCTTTTACTTTTTTTGTGAGTTAGTGATCAGTGATCACTTCCTATACCCAGTAATTCACCAGGGCATGCAAAATGATGATATTTTAGAAATTTTAATTTTACCATTCATTCTTCATATATGAGCTGGGGATATCTATAATGAAAAATTCTGTCTCAATTTTGTTAACCTAGGTGAAAACAGGAAAAAAGCTTGTTTCTTTCTCTTTACCCCATTTTCAAAGTAATGAGGTGGTTCCTTAGCATCCTCCAAAGATGACAATGAAGTTTTTTTAAAGTATCATTTGAAACTCACAAATTTAAATATATTTGATATTTCAAGCCATTGTAGTTATTGATGTTCAAATTGTCTCTCTGGCAAGTTAGAGCCTTTTCAAGCTGGCTCCTGAGTCCTTTTGCCATGACTGTTATGATCCCAAAGCTATTAAAAGCTCGGCTGCCTTCTCTTTCCTTCTTCCTGTACAGATGATAATAAAACACACATCTTACAGCTGTCAGTGGTTAAGCCCCACCCACTCATATTTGGAGGGTCACAGGGATACCTAGTGACTTAGTTTTGTTATAGACGTTAGCCAAGGATCTTTGGTTTTGCTGCTCTGTTTCATCTATTTTTATGCGGATATCTGAGAAGATACAAAAGCTATGATGGCATTTCTGGTCAAGAGGGAATAAGAGGGTAAAAAATTATGCTCCTGTCATAAAAACTAGATAATCATACAAATATTGGAAACAACTATTTTCAGAAATGAATAAAAGGCAGTGTAGGACTGTGGTATCTGATAAATGGGAAGCAAATGAAGTCTACTCTATTATCGTCCAGGCTTTTTGGCTGGAATTAATTACCATACTGTGGCACAGTTTAAGGGAATCCAAACAGAGCCTGCAATCTTGATGAGTTAGGGAGAAGGGAAGGACATTCAGGGAGGCCTAGGTGGCTAGAATTTGCAAGGCAGAGTATCCAAGAGAAGGGGACCACTAGAGATAGAGTTTTAGAAACCTGCATAAAAGTCTTCGTGAATGTCTGGATGGACAGCAATCTGTGCATTTGCAGGGTAAAAATCCCACAAAACTGAACACAAGAACAACTTCTGGGAAAAGAAGAATTATCAGAAATTAAAAGCCAAAGACTTCCCAGTTCCACATGTCTGGGAATTGTTTAGGGTCCACTAGCTAGAATAAAGACCCCTCACTGAATACACAGCGCAGTATTCAGTAGAGAACATGGAAGGATCATCCCTTAAGAGTGCTGCTAAATTAGCGATAGAGTAAAGGCTACCGTAAAAGAGATAAAAAAATAAGTCTCAGAAGGATCAAACTGATACAGGTAACTTAATTACCTGCCAGAAAAAGTTCAACACTCTTTAAAGAAATACAACAAAAACCAGCACCCAATCATGTAAAAATCACAATATCTAACATCTGATAAAAAATTACTAGGTACATGAAGATGCAGCAGCAATGACTCATAGATTTGAAAAAATCTGTTGATAGAAACAAACCCAGGAACTTTAGAGGTGATAGAATTTGCAGAGATGGTTATTTAAATAACAATTATGAATATGTTCCATATGCTCCTAGGAATGAAATAAACAAACATAATAAAGAGAGAAACGGAATATAAAAAATTAAATGAGGGAAGCGGCTGTGGCTCAATCAGTAGGGCTCCCGTTTGCCATATGGGAGGACCCGGGTTTGGTTCCCGGGGCCTCCTGGTGAAGGCAAGCCCGCCCGCACGGCGTGGTTAGCTGAAACAGCGAGCACAAGCAGCAAGGGGGGGATAAATGAATAAATAAATAAAAATCTTAAAAAAAAAAAAAAAATTTAAATGAAATTCTAAAGGTGAAAAATGAGATATCTGAAATTAGGAAATATAATCTACACAAAAGAAGGAACAGCACCAGAAAGGATAAATATGTGGATAAATATAAAAGTAATTTCCTTTCTTATTTTTTGATTTCTATAAAAGGTAATAGACTTTTAAAAGCAAAAATAATAACAATGCATTATGGGATTTGTAACATGGTGAAGTAAAATATATGACAATAATAGCACAAAGGAAGGGAGTGTGGAAATGGAAGCACACTATTTTAAGGACCATATATTATATGTGAAGAGGCATAATTTAAAAAAAAATTTTTTATTAGGAAGTACCAGGGATTGAACCCAGGACCTCGTACATGAAAAGCAGGCTCTCCCAACCACTGAGCTACACCCACTCCCCATAGTGGTTACGTTTTAAACAGAGTCCTTAATGTTTCGAGATTCATTTAGAAATATTTACAGGGCTTTAAAGTCATCTAGACCTTAAAGGAAGGGAAGACAATCTCAGAAATTTGGCACCCTGTTAATGGGCCTTACTTTGGAATATATGCTCCTCAATATAACAGAGTTAAACAGAGTTAAACAGAGTTAGACTTACTTATAATTTCCCTAAACATGATTCTTCTGCTCCTTTGATTTGAATCTATAATTAGCTCTATACTTGTTAAATATACGTCTCAGAGACTTAAATCTTCTTTGCGTTCATATGCCGGTTGAGACCTGAATCTCAGCAGAGCTGCAAAACCTACTCACCAGTTCGTTACCCATGACAACTAACAAAAGAATGATGAGGGACAATGCCCACACTCCAGGAAGTGGAGAGTACCTGCAACTGCAAGCAATACAGTTCCATCCACCTGCCCCATGGGATCTAAGCCCTCTCTCAATTGGAGACAGGTTGGGCATCACCACCCCCAAATCCTCAAGATTGAGGAATGAATAAACATAAGGGGGGAAAGCAACCATGGACTAAAGTAGACTTTTGATTTTTCTAGCAATGGAAGAATTTTTATCATTGATATAAAGGCAGTGGACACCAGAGGTTCTGAGGGGAGGGAGAGGGAAGAATAGGTACAACACTAGGGCATTTTTTGGACATTGGAATTGTCCTGCATGACAATGCAATGATGGATATAGGCTATTATTCATTTTGTCAAAACCTATAAAATTGTGCGGGGCAAAGTGTAAACTATAATGTAAACTATAGTCCTTGGTTAGTACAATGCTTCATTATGTGTTCATCAATTGTAACAAATGTACTACACTAACAAAAGACATTGTCAATGTGGGAAAGTGTGGGAGGGGCAGAGGGTGGGATATATGGGAATCCCCTATATTTTTGATGTAACATAATCTAAAGCTTCTTTAAAAATAAGATAAAAAATAAAAATTGTTTTAAAAGCTACTAGAACTAATAGTGAATTTAGCAGAGTCACAGGAACAAGGTCAATATACAAAAAACAACTTTTTTTTTTTTTATATTAGCAACGAACAATAGGAAACTAAAATTTTAAAAAACACCACTCCATTTATGACAGTATCAAAAACATGAAATACTTAACTGCAAAACACTGCTGAGAGAAATTAAATTAGATCTAAACAGAGTAATAGGACATGTTCATAGGTTATATTTTAATATTGTTATGATGTAAGTTCTTCCCAAATTGCTATACACATTAAATGAAATCCCAATCAACATCCTGCAGAAATTCGTAGAAATTGACAAGGTGATTCTAAAATTCATATGGAAGTGAAAAGGACCTAGAGTAGCCAAAATAAGTTTCGAAAGAACAAGGAGGACTTACATCACCAGTTTTAAGACCATTATAAAATTAGAGTAATCTTGACAGTGTGGTTTTGGCATAAGGATAGACATAAAGTTCCATGGAATAGAACAGAGAGTCACAAATAGGCTCTCACATACATGGTAAATTGATTTTGAAAAAAAAAGTACCAAAGAAATTCAAAGAAGAATCGCCTTTTCAACAAATAGTGCAACTGAATTATCCACATGGGAAAAAAAACCAAAAACCTTGACCCTTACCTCAAACTATACACAAAAATTAACTGAAAATAAATCACAGGCCTAAATGTGCTAGCTAAAACTATAAAACTTATAGAAGAAATTATAGGAGAGAACCTTCGCACTCTTGGGGTAGACAATGACTTCTCACAGAGGACATAAAAAGCATGAACTATAACTGGAGTATTTCATAAACTGGACTTCATTAAATTTAAAATCCTTTTTTTTTCCTGGAATTTTTAAAAACAATTTATTGAAGTATATCATTCATACATGAACATACATAAACTCTAAGTGTTCAGTAAACATTGTGATCTTACAAAACAAACATGCATAACATCATACAGGGCTCCCACACATCACCCCCCCCACAAACATCCTGCATTGTGAAACATTTGTTAACAAATCATGAAAGAGCATCATCAAAGAAGAAAAAAATAAAAATCACCATAATTCACCTTTTCAAAAAAAAAAAAAAAAGTATTACTACTAACTATAGTCTGAATCTTCCTCCCCTATACATTAAGGATTTATTTATTTATTTATTTACTTTTATCCATTTTTACTGCCCTCCCCCCAGTTTTTGCTGTTTCTGTGTCCATTCGCTGGGCATCTCTCTGGGTCTGTTTCCTGCCCTCTATTCTCATCCTTCTCCTCCTGTCTTCACTGAGATTCGATCCTCGGAACCTCTGATGTGGGAGAGAGGCATACTACTACTGCCTGTGCCACCTTAGTTCCTGATTTTTCAGTGTGTCTCATCTTGGCTCTCCCTTGTGTCACTCTCCTGTTACATCATCATCTTGCTGCGTGGCTTGCGGGGCCTGGCGGCTCACCCGCGGACAGGGCCTGGCGGCTCACCCACTTGCAGGGCCTGGCGGCTCACCTGAGGATGGGGCCTGATGGCTCACCTGCATACGGGGCCTGGTGGCCCACATGCCTTCTTTCTTTTTCTTTTTTTTTTTTTTCTTTTTACTGGGAGGTCCCAGGGGTTGAACCCAGGTCCCTCCATATGGGAGACGGACGCCCAACCACCCGAGCCACATCTGTCCCCCTGCTATATCTCTTAAGGTTGACCAAAGATACCCAAAGTTACAGTCTTTTCCCATACAGTATGGTCATATAATAAATCAGGCTTAGTTTATCACCAGCATTCTAGAAACCAGACCTAGGGAGAAAAACTATGTCTGGGGACACATGCATGGTTTCTAATATAACGAATGTTTAGTCTATCCTGATTATCACAAAATCAGGAAAGTGAGAATTTTCACAAAATTTAAAATCTTTAACTCTTCCAAAGACAATGTTAAGAAAGTGAAAAAAGCACACCAATGCTTGGGAAAAAGTATTCACAATACATACATCTGACAAAGGACTTAAATTCAGAATATATCTTTTTTAAAAACCTCTTACAGACAAACCAATAGGCAGTCACTCCACAAAGGAAGCTATAATAAGAGCCAATAAACACACTAAAACGTATTTAAATCATTCATCATCAGAGAAATGTAAAATAAAACCATATGAGATACCACTAGACACCCATTAGCATAGCTATAATTAAAAAGACTGACAACACCAAGTGATACCAACGATCTGCAGCAAACGGAACACTCACGCACTGCTGGTTGGTGTGCAAAACGATACAACCACTTTGGAAAATAGTTTTCAGTTTACTACCGAAAAATCTCACTCTTAGGTATTTTCTTGGGAAATGAAAATATATGTCCACACAAAAACTTATACACTAATGTTCATAAAATTAGTTCATAATAAAGCCTCAAACTGGAAATACTTCAAACGTCCATGAACATGTAAACGGATACACAATTTGTGGTTTGCCCATACAATGTAATACAATTCAGCAGTATGAGAGAATGAACTACAGATAGAAGAAACAACATGGGTTAACCTAAAAAAATACTGAGTAAAAAAACCCAAAAAGCATATAGTTAATAAAAATCCATACTATAAGATTCCAATTATATTAGAATGCAAATCTAATCAATGGAAACAGAATGCAGACAGATCAGTAGTTGCCTATTGATCTGTCAGTAGGGCTGGATATGGGGGATATTTACAGGGAAGGGGTACAAGGAAACCTTGTAAGGGTAATAAAAATGTTCCATATATTGATTGTAGTGGTTACTCAGATACCTTTTATTGTATTAACATATGTCCCAAGAAAGTTGAAAAAAGAAGAGGGAAACTATGCTGTCAACATCTTCCCAGAATCCTAATCTGACATTTAAAGAAGCATAGGTTATTGGGTAATGAAGGAAGTAATACAACACATAGGAAGTTAGGGAGGCAAGAAATAACATGACATTATTCAGGAAGCACAAACTGTTCCATATATGGCTGAAAGAAAATGTGCATGTTTGACAGAGAACAGAGAGATGAAGTGGCTAGAGAGGTAAGTACATTCTTTGTATAGGGTCTTTTCTGCTTAACCAAAACATTTCTATCAAAATGATCCTATATTTCTCTCCTTTCTGTCAACGTGGTGAAGTAAATTTTTTTTTTAAAAAACCAATTTTATTGAAACGTATTCACAAACCATAAAACCATCTAAAGTGTACAATAAATGGCTTTTGGTATAATTAGAGCTGTGTATTTATCACTGCAATCAATATTACAGCATTTTCATTACTCCAAAAAGCTCTACCCCCATACCCTTTAGGTAGTCACCTCTCAATTTCTACATCCTCCCCCTACCATACATAACTGTTAATCTGATTCTATCTCTATAAATTTATTTGTATTTACATTTTGTACAGATGGAGTCAAACAATATGTAGTGCTTTGTGTCTGGTTTCTTTCACTTAGCATAATTCCTTTTTGACAATTGATAAAAGAATATTAATACATTACTATTGCCCACAGTCCATATTTTCCTTTTGCTGTATTTCTGCCCAAATATCACCCTATTATTAACCTCTTATAAAACTAATGTACATTTGTGCTGTTTCATGGAAAAACGTTCTTATATTTGCATTATTAACCACACTCATCCACAAGAGGGTTCACTATGCTTTACAATCCCATGTTACATCCTTTAGCTTTCTTTCTAGTGTTATACATGATCTTAAACTTTCCATATCATACCCAAATATTAGCACTGTTAATTACAGTCACTATAATGTGCTATCATCATGTCTATTAATTTCAAAACATTTACAATCAACATTTTTACAAATTCTGCACAAATTATGCCTCAGTTCCCCATTCTCTATCCTCATTATATCTTCTGGTGATCTCCATTCTAGCTAATAACTCCATGAGTTTGCTCATTATATTTAGCTCATATTAGTGAAATTATACAATATTTGTCCTTTTGTGTCTGGCTTGCTTGATCAATATAATGTCCTCAAGGTTCATCCATGTTGTTATATGCTTCACGACTTCATTTCTTCTTACAGCTGAATAATATTCATTTGTATGAATATACCACAATTTATTTATCCATTCATTGGTTGATAAGCACCTGGATTGTTTCCATCTTTTTGCAACTGTGAATAATGCTGCTATGAACATCAATGTATTAGTCAATCAAAGGGGTGCTAATGCAAAGTAACAGAAATCTGTTGGCTTTTATAAAGGGTATTTATTTGAGGTAGAAGCTTACAGTCACAAGGCCATAAAGGGTAAATTACTTCCCTCACCAAAGTCTGTTGCCACATGTTGGAGTAAGATGGCTGCCGGTCTCTGCAAGGGTTCAGCCTTCCACTTCCTCTTAAGGCTCCATGGTCCTAGCTTCTTCCTATCTCAGTTGTTGGCTAGCATAAGGCTTGTCTCTTTCTGGGCTCAGCTGCTCTGCTCTCTCTACAAGGCAAGCTGTAAACTATCAGGTGAACAGCTCAGCTATCTCCCTAGGGCTCCAGTGTCAAATCTCAATTCTCTGTGCGCTCCTTTTCGGTGTGTTTACATCCCTGTCTTTGAGCATCCGTTTATATAGCCCACAGCTATAGGCTAGCTGTAGGCAGGAACTCAAACCGAGTTGCCCTAATGACATGGTCAAATAAAAGCCCTAATCTTGACTTAATAAAGTAAAAGTGAAACCTCTAAGTCTAATTCAATCTAATACGCCCAGAGAAACAGACCAGTTTACATACACAAACCACTATCTATTTTTGGAATTCATAAACAATACCAAACTGCCACAAGTGGTGTGCAAATGTCCGTTCATGTCCCTGCTCTCAGTTCTTCTGGGTATATACCTAGTAATGGGAGTGTCAGATCACATGGCAGATCTATATTTAACTTTCTTAGGAACTGCCCAACAGTCTTCCACAGCCACTTCACCATTCTGTATTCCTACCAACAGTGAATAAGCATTCCTATTTTTCCACATCCTCTCTAACACTTGTAGTTTTCTTTCTTTTTCTTCCTTCCTTCCTTCCTTCCTTCCTTCCTTCCTTCCTTCCTTCCTT